>CM076582.1:1607367796-1608005811 GCA_034641835.2 Pinus albicaulis | reverse complement strand
TTTTATACTCAGAAAAATCTGCTGATTTCGTATAACAAACTGCTGAAGAAACCATCATTTTCTTCCCTTTTTTCTCCATATTATTCCTTTACTTTTCATAACTCCTCTTCTTTCCATTTATGAAAAATTCCCCTTTCATAGTTAAAAACTCACTTTTTAACTATTCCGAAACCCCCAAATCCATTTAAAACCTTGAAATTTTTCATAAAAAACAGAGTTTCATTGCTATGGACCTAAGCCCCTTGGGCTAAGTCCTAAACCACTTCCCCTCACATGCCCATGTGTTAAAACCAAACGCCAAGAATTTCGGCGCTAATCGCAAATATCCAACGGGTGCAGGACTTTGAACCTTTACAAAGCTCATTTTTCTTTGTAAACCCAAAAACCCACTTTCTGAAAGTTCTAAGTTAAAACTTAAAACCACGTGCTGAATATAAATGGGTTGATTGAAAAGAGCCGATTGCGCAATCGCAATCGGAAACAATACAAATGGGTTGATCGGAAAGACCAGGCTCAATGGCCCGATTGCGATTAGCCCTTGTTTCTATACTCCCGGGCATATTGCATTCCATAAAACCACCGGCCCCACAATCGGGCGCCTTTTTCTTTACTTATATATATATTTTCCGCCTGATCCATTATAACTTATGACTATTGCAAAACTTTGGTTTTCATATGTTTAAAGGTTTTTTCGCCGGTACGTAGGTCAAAGCAATCCTGACCGTTGATCTAGTTCTTCGATCCAACGGTCCGCACACAATCGCATCGCAACTTTTCTCATTGCGCAATCGCATGCCCGTCTCTGCGACCTCCGATTTCCGACCCCCTGATTAAAATCCCGACCGTCGATCTTGTTCTCAAGATCAACGGCCTGCGCTCAATCGCAAGTGTCCTCCGATCGCAACCGTAAGCCTTCTCGTCTCACTCCCGTTTAACGATCCTCCGATTCCATCACAGCCATCCATCTATTTCGCAAACCGACGGCCATCGCACACCCTTGCCAATCCCTCCGATTCATTCCCTGCCGTCGATCTGGTCCTCAGATCAACGGCCAGCGCTCAATCGCAAAGGGCTCAATCGCAAAGTTCAATCGCATCCCCTTTTGTGCCACCCCCGATTGAGACCCTCCGATTAGATTTGGACCGTCCACGTGTCCAGATCGGACGGTCCAAAACTGCTCCTCCTTATTCTTCTCCCGCTATCCTTTTTGCCTTTCTATGCAGATCTCCACCGTTGGTTGCCCTCATCCGACGGCTACGCTCCTCCCCCGCCATCCGAAGCAGTTTAAACCTATTTCCGCAGGATTTCTTAACTATTGTTGTGTTTTGCAGGCGTTTTAATGGTTTTCCATTGTAGAATGAAGGAAAACCGAGGGATGGGAAAGACGTTTCCTGTGCCTTCGGGCTATCTTAAGGAGGCCATTCACGGGGTTCTATTCCATGTCTCATCAGTACTCTATGAGTATTGATGCCGTAAAGCCCAGTGCGGGTCTGCACATCGACAAGACACTGTTTTAAATCAAACACAGTTAAAGAGTATCAGTTTTGAGAATAAAGCACGGCAGATGAAGATTGAAGACAGTTTTTATGGGGATTACGGCTAAGACAGTTATCAAAAGCCTAATCCCCAATCTAAAACATAGTTTAAAGGAAAAACCTAAAGTGTTTTATCAGACAAAAAGCCTCCACCGCCACATCTGAGGCAAATTTATTCCTCAGCTACCACCGAGCCACCTGTTGCCTCGAACCATTCAGAACAGAGGCTGAAGTTATTGCTCGAAGAAATATCTACCTCCAGCATTGCCAAGAGGTTATTTCTGCAAGGAAACCAATGAATAAATATCTGCAGAGTTATTCCAAAACAGACACAGAGCCTCAAAGTCAAACAAAGCTTCCCCCGAGCTTTGATATTTATTGTGAAACAGTTAATGTAGTGATCCACATGTAAATTTTTCCCTCGAGCCTCTCAAAGGGCCGAGAAGTCTTCACTCTGCATTAACTGTCCTTGAGATATTTTGTTAAAATCTCACCTCCTCATCTTCCTATAAGTACTTCTACATAAGATGAGGAGTTGTTGGTTGTAGAACTTTGAAATACACTTGAGCTTGAGACTTCTTTTTGTACATAGTATTCACTGGCCCTTGAAGCTCTGTTTGTGCTAGAGTAGTTAGGTTGAATAGTGAAGATGATTTCTGAACTGAAACATTGGACTTGAAGTTTGTAGCTGGTTTGACATCAATATAAAAGTTGTTTCATGGGATCCTGATCTATATTGCCGGTGATGTTATTCTCATTTGTAACTTGTTGTTTTATTTCTGTTTTCATGTTGTTTCATTCTCCACTGTAAAGAACAGTTTAAACAGGGTTAGGACCTGCTGTATATCAGTAACCTTCTCTGGCTGAGAAATCTTTATTTGAATGTTTTCTTCCAATCTGTGTTATTTAGGAATGACTTAATTAAGTTTAGGCATGAGAATGCTGGCGTTCCCTCATTTTATCGTCCTAGCTGAATATTATTTCTGAACGTTACTTTCAGTATATGTTATGTGATGATGAACTGAAGGAAGATATGGTTAGCCCTGGTCCCAGACTTGTCTGCATAACTAACAGATTTTTTCCCTTGGAATGTGTTAAAAGCTGGCTAGTTTAGAAGCACTTGCTAGATCTTAGACCATTTTGTGTTATCGTTGTGTTTCCCCTTGTTTTGTATGTTTTCTATTGGAAGTGTGTCAAAGGCTGGTTGGTTTAAAAGTACTTACCAGATCCTAGTCTGCTTTCGTGTCCTTCTTAAAGTGTTTGTCAAAGGCTGACTGGTTTAAAAGTACTTATCAGATCCTAGGCTGCTCTTCGTTCTACATCTGTTTAATTCCCCTTCTTGATGTATCACTCCATTCCATAAATCAAAATTTAAAGAGATCCTTAGACATAGATGACTAGCCCCTTGGATCACACTTGATGTTGTTGTTCAATTAAAGCCCAGATATGACTCCATAGCCCAATGGACTAAAAACCAGCGTTATATCTATCTATCTGCCAAAACTGTTCTATTTTCTTACAACTTCTCACTTTTGAAACTTTGCACTTAGGAATTTCCCCTCAAGTAACATTTCATGCTCAACCATCCAAAACAAAACAAAACCCTTGGCCTTCATAACTAGCCTAATATCATTACCTTAAGCTTTTCAAAGACAATATCCATCTTTGCACATATTGGAGAGATCCCTCTCCGGATTCAGGAGGGCTAGATCCTAGAATCCCAAAGTTTGGTTGAAATGATGTTAACTCTGTGATTGGACTCTCCCAATCTTGCTAATAAATTACAGAGGCCTAACATTTCTGGCGACTCCGCTGGGGATCACTTTAACCCAGGATCTCTGGTTCCATGACAATTGTTTTATTTTGCAGCTGAGCCACCAGAACCTAACATTTCTGGCGACTCACGTTTAGGTACCCTTACGAGAATCTTCATAACATTTTGAAGTCAAAACGGCCTTTTCAAGCACTACCAAGAAATGGTAATTAAGATGGAAACTCAGTTGAATCGGTGACAAACCAGGTCGGTCCTAGGATTCTTTTCGAGTTTTTATCTAACCTTGGAAAATCGACTAGCTTAGCCACCCAAGGATATTTGTATTTGTTTCATAACCGTAGCTAAGTTTTGAGGCAAAGTTAGGATATTCTTCCGAACCACAAATAAAAGCAATTTAGAAAATACCAAAAACATTTCAGATTGGTAGTAAAACACTAGTTTTGATATCTTTTGTACGTCTTTGATGTGTTTTACTTTATACTCTTAGACAGAGTCTGGAAAGGGCCAGGTAGCCTCTGGGTCTCATCCTCTTTTGGGGGTGACATATCTGGTGAATGCCCTCCCAGTCAACCTCTGGTTAGAGTTTGTTGTGTTTTGAGATATCCTTGAAAGGAATGTTTCACAAACACTGTGGTGGACAATGTACTCCTTTGAAAAAACTCTGAACTTTCCACCTGGCGACTCCACAATCCTGAACAGACCTTAAGACTCCACTGGGAAGAACCCTTATCATTATAAAATCATTCAAACTCAGTTAGAGGACTGTGGGATTTGAAATCGTAAAACAGATTGGTGAACCTCTCTAAGATTGTCATATCTGGTTGAACTTCTCTTGTTTTAAGTCTAAACAACATAGCATAGTGGCTTCTAAAAAGATTCACACTAGAGCCCATCCAGACCCTAACCCACCTGAGATAGTTGATAATCCAGAAAGTATCCTTTGGAAGTCTCCTAAGGTTAAATTATTAACTGTTTTCAGATCACCCTTGAGAGCTAATTCAGTCCATGAAAATCTTTCAGCTCTGCAACAATCACAAACCGACTTAGTGAACCCATTTAGGACTAGGTCATTTGATGATATAATCCAGTTAGACTCTGAATCTTCACTTTCATCTCCTGAAACAAGTGAACATCCTGGTAGCAGGGAAACAACACCTCCTGATTTACATTTCCTTCACAATTTAGGTGTCTCTCATCCAAGATCATCTCAACGGTCTACTCCTGGTCCATCCACTTCTACTCACCCTACATCCACTGTTCAAACCACTTCACCTCAGCCCACTTTCCCTTCTGTAAATCCACCTCCACCTCCTGCCATGGCAACATGGTATGCTCCCTTAGTCCTTCCTGTACCATTAGTCAATCTTCCACAGGACTATCATTCCAAAATTCCATTATATGATGCTAGTAATACCATAACAGCATCTCAACATGTGGACAAGATGAATGACTACTTTGACAGAAATGAAATTGATAATGACTCTGTCAAGTTGAGACTATTTTCTCAAAGTTTGGGGGGAGAAGTAAGAAAATGGTTTAAAGGTTTAACCCCCCATAGTATTAACGATCTCCAAGCCTTCCATCAAGCATTCTTAAACAAATGGGAAGTGAGGAATAATCCTCTCCAAGTCCTTGCTGACTATAACAATCTCCATAGGAACCCTGGGGAAAGTGTACAATCTTATTGTACCAGATTTAACAGCGTCTATAATGCACTTTCCCCTGAACTAAAACCTCCTCAGGGCTCAGCTTTAAACAAATTTCCTGAAGGGTTTGATCCGAACATGACATATTCACTTAGAGAAAGAGTCTTTGCAACTCTTGAAGACATGCAAAGGGGTGCTCTTTCTGTGGAAGTAAACTTGATGGAGAAAAGAGCAAGAATGAAGAGCGAGAAGAGAGTATCTTTTAGAGAGGAATCTACCCCTTCCACTTCAAGCTCAAAGATGGAGAGAATGATGGAAGAAATGATGAAAGAGATGAGCATAATTAATAGAGCACAAGCAAATCAAAATCAAACTGCTCCTCAAAATAGAAACCAGAATCAGAATGTTAGAAGGAACCAACCTCCAAACAGACCCAGGGAAGATGATCAACAGATCACTCCTCCCTTTCATCAAAACTGTGTAAGTGAGGTTGAACAAACAGAAGACATAGCAGAGGAAGAGGATATCAACATGTTTGGGGAAGAGGATGATGAATTTGAGGTTCATTATGATAATAAACAAGGTCTTTACACACCTTACAACGACAAAAGAAATGATAATGAAAATTATTATCGAGACATGGAAAATGTCGTCATAGAACCTCAAAGAGAATATGACCTTAGAAGCAAGACCAGTCAACAAGCCCCCAACACCAAAACCTATGACAAATCCTCTCAAAGCAGCACCGCAGCTAAACCCAAAACAGCCAAACAAAAAGACAAAACAGTGGCTGTTAATTCTGATAAGGATAAGGAGAAAAACACTCAAAATTATGAAAAACAGAGTGAAGACATCAGCAGTACTAACACTTCAGCTAGTACTCCTTCTACAACAGTTGTGTCAAGTAAAACAAATCAGCAAGTTGTAATTGTTGATAGAGTGACAGCTAATAAGGTTGAAACAAGTGCTTCAAAGAATCAAACCCCTTTCAGCCTTGAACAGGAAATCTTAAAGATCAAAATCTATGTTCCATTAACTGAGTTAGCTGCCCAACATGTATATAGGAACCAAATTTTGAAGGCTTTAAATATAGAGGAAAATGGAGATACAGTTAATCTTAGTGACGACCTACCAGAGTTGATTTTTGGCACTAAGATTGAAGGGAAGTTTCAAGAAGGACCAGTTCCTCCCTTTTATGTGAGTTTGAACATTCATGACAAAATTCTACACAATGCTATGCATGATTCCGTGGCTTCTCATAATTTAATGCCTAAAGCTGTGATGGAGAGCCTTGGTTTAGAAATTACCAGACCCTACAAAGACCTATACTCCTTTGACTCAAACAGAGTAAAATGTCTAGGATTGATCAAAGACCTCTGTGTTCACCTAGCCCAGATTCCAGCCAAATGTTTACTCATGGACATTGTTGTGGCTGATGTTCCCCCAAAGTATGGAATGCTTTTATCAAGATCTTGGGGAGCTAAGTTACAGGGGACGATGCAGATAGACATGACATATGTGACCATCCCGGTTTTCAATCAGACCAGAAGACTTTACAGGGAGTCTCATATGCAATACACGGTTACAAGTCAAGACAGACCACGAAACTCTCCTATATATTCTGTCAATACAGGCCTTGATTCTTTTATCATGTTTAACAATGAAACTCATAGTGAGCAAGTCACTTTAACAGAATTAAAGGCCGACAGGGAAGAAGAGTATAATAACGCAGAAGTGTCCAAACAGTTTGCCACATGTGAAAACATTAGTAAACAAAGCATAGGTCTTGATTTACCGGTTATGAGTCCATTGTTTTTAGGACTTAACAACCTAGAAAATACCCCTAACATTTCTGGCATCATCCCTCGATCTATTGAAGAATTTGAGGAGTCAAAACAAATTCAATTGGGTGCTGCTAATCATGAACAGTCAGAAGGCACCATAGTTAAAAAGGACAATCGCCAAACAGATGAAACCGAAGACAGTCCTTTATGGAGTATGTATTTTGATGGGTCATGCACTAGAAATAATGCGGGTGCAGGGGTTTGGATCATTAACACTGAAAACAACCACACGAAATGCATCTCATGCAAATTAAACTTTCAGTGTTCCAACAACATAGCAGAGTATGAATCCCTTCTCTTAGGCTTGCATCTCTTGAAGAAATTAGGAGCCAGAAGAATTAATGTGTACGGGGATTCTGAGTTAATCATTAGGCAAGTCAATTGGGAGTATAATGCGAATCATCCCAGACTTAGAGCCTATCGGAATGATGTCATGGATCTGTTGACAACATTTGAGGAGTCAAACCTGAGTTTCATCCCAAGGAAAAAGAACATTATGGCCCACAATTTAGCCTTTGCGGCCAGAACATGTCTAACACCATATGAGACTGGAGACAACACAACTCTGATAAAATTTAGACCGGCAGTGCCTGATAACGAAAAATATTGGCAAGTGTTTGACAATGACAAACAAATAGAAAACTTCATGCAATTCAGAAATGAGTTCGAACTGCACAGTTCAGATTCAGATTATGATACAGACTGCAGTGAAGAAAACTTTCTTGGTGAAGAAGAATCGTCTCCTCAACCTACCAATATTAACCTATTGTCTAGCGAACTTAGGAACAAAACAGAATTAAGTGCAGAGTTAGAAACGGAAGAATTACAAACTCTGCATTCTAAAGATGAAAATTTGCCGAGTGGTCTAACGCCTTTAGAGGAGTTGTTCGATTTTAACGATGTGACCAATAAACCAAAACTGGAACCTGTAGAGACTGAAGTAGAGGAGTGCAATATAGGCAGTGAGGAAAAACCGAAAATGATCAAACTGTCCAAAACTTTGCCAGCTCACATTAAACTCAAATACATAGAGCTGTTCAAGGAATTTTCTGATGTTTTTGCTTGGAGTTACGAAGATCTCAAATCCTATGACACTGAAATAATACAACATAAAATCCCTCTTAAAGAAAACCAAAAACCATTTAAACAGAAACTGCGCAGAATAAACCCTGTCCAGTTGCCATTGGTTCAGAAGGAGATCATGAAAATGTATGATGTTGGCATTATTGTCCCTATTAGATATTCTGAGTGGGTATCTAATCTGGTGTCCGTTAGGAAGAAGACTGGAGAAATCAGGCTTTGTATAGACTTTAGAGACTTAAACAAAGCTTCGTTAAAAGACAACTACCCTTTACCAAAAATGGATCACATTTTACAAAGGGTGGTGGGGTCTAAAAGGATTTCGTTGCTTAATGGCTATTCAGGGTATAATCAGATTTTAGTTCACCATGCTGATCAATTAAAGACATCTTTCACTACTCCATGGGGCACTTTCATGTATGTGAAGATGCCTTTTGGTCTAATGAACGCTGGAGCAACCTTTCAGAGAGCCATGGACATAGCATTCTTGGAAGAATTAGGCTTCTTCATCATTATCTATCTAGATGATGTAACTGTGTTTTCAAAAACGGATGAAGAACATTTAGAACATTTGAGAAAAGTTTTCGAGAAGTGCAAAAGGTTTGGAATATCTTTAAACCCTAAGAAGACACTATTTGGTCTCCAAGAAGGTAAGCTTCTTGGACACATTATTTCAGAAGAGGGTATAAAGATAGATCCTAAGAGGATTGAGGCTATATTGCAAATCTCTCATCCTCGAAATATCAAAGAGTTGCAGTCTTTCATTGGAAAGATTAACTTTTTGAGAAGGTTCATCCCTAACTTGGCAGAGCTCCTTAGAAATATCACAAACATGGTGAAGAAGGAGCAAGGGATAAAATGGACCTTGGAAGCAAAGACATCCTTTGAGCTGGTGAAACAAGCATTAACCAAAACACCGGTTCTCATAAGCCCTGATTTTTTGAAAGATTTTTATATCTTCTCATTTGCATCAGAACATACCATTGCTGTTGTCCTTTTACAGAAAAATCCACAAGGACAAGAGCAACCTATTGCATTCTTTAGCAAGGCATTGAGGGATGCCCCTTTGAAGTATAATATTATGGAAAATCAAGCTTTTGCTTTGGTTAAAGCATTGAAAGACTTCAAAGTATACATCCTTCACTCACACATCATTGCCTTTGTCCCAAATTCAGTTGTAAAAGACATTCTAACACAAGATCCAGATGGTAAGAGAGGTAAGTGGATTGCTGTTATTCTTGAATATGATTTAGAGATAAAACCCACTAAACTCATCAACGGCCAAGGTCTAGCTAGATTAATGGCTGAATCCAATTTTGAAGTTCTTGATATTAATGTGATTAATGCTTTGGAAAGCCAAGAATAATTCTCAACTCCCATTATTGAAAACCATTTTCTGAATTTTCCTTGGTATGCTGATATCGTTTATGTTTTTCTTAATTTAAACACGCCTCCTGGTTTATCGAAAACGAAGGAAAGGTTCTTAAAACTGAAAGCAGTAAACTATTGCATTATAGATAGGTGTCTTTATTGGAAAAATGCTAGTGGTATATTGCTTAAATGTTTGCCTGAGTTTGATGCAGAGAAGATTAAGCGGGAATTTCATGAAGGAGAGTGTGGAGGCCATTTGTACTGGAAGTCAACAGCCAACAAAATTTTGAGGGCTGGTTTCTTTTGGCCCACCCTTTTTCCTGATGTTCACAAAATGACAACTACTTGCCATAAATGCCAATTGTTTGAGGGCAAGAGAAAATTATTACCCCTTCCTCTACATCCAATCACTGTTGAAGCTCCTTTTCAACAGTGGGGACTTGACTTCATAGGTGAAATCCATCCCTCATCTTCTTCCCAGCATAGATGGATCCTTACTTCCACAGACTGTTTCACTAAATGGATAGAAGCCATTCCTTGTAGGCAAGCCAATGATTCAGTTATTATAAAGTTCATAGAAACCAATATCCTTTCCAGATTTGGCTGCCCTACCAAGATCATCACGGATAATGCAGCAGCATTTAGAAGCAAGAAAATGGTTGACTTCTGTCATAAATACCAGATAACACTAGGGCACTCCACAGCCTATTACCCTCAAGGTAATGGACTTGCAGATTCCTCCAAAAAAAGCTTAGTGAACATAATGAAGAAACTGTTGGAAGAAAATAATAAGTCTTGGCACACGAAGCTGATCCATGCACTGTGGGCTGACAGATTAACATTGAAAAAATCCATTGGTATGTCACCCTTCCAGCTTGTATATGGTACAGATGCAATTTTTCCTAACAGCCTTGGTGTACCAATTATGAAGTTAATTCAAGAGTTGCAGACTGAAGATAATGACATGATCAGAAGAATAAATCAGACCATTCATCTTCAGCAAATCAGAGAGGAAGTGTACAACAAAACATTGCATAAACAGGACAAGATTGGGGACAAAGTGTTAAAGTGGGATTCAAAGAGAGAAGATAAGGGAAAGCATGGTAAATTTGAAAATCTATGGCTTGGCCCTTACTCTATTCATTCAGTTGCTGGAAACAATGCATTCTTCTTACAAGAGCTGGATGGAACAGATTTGTTTGGGGGTCCAGTCAATGGCAGGATACTCAAGCATTACTTCTCTTGATTCATGATATGTTTTTAAGCCTTCTTTTTTCTTTTTTCCATTGTAAACATTTCATCCATCATTGCATTCAAAGTTATGAAAAATCAAAAAAAACAAAAACAAAGAAAAATAAAAAGAGGGCAGAAATGAAAACAAGAAAGGCAAAGCCCCATGCCAAAAAAGAGAAATAAATTCTGAAAGTGTGCAAGCTCAAATGCCACTCCTCAGAAACACACTTCTAGTTAGTCAAAATGTTTAAACTTGACTAATTAGCTTTAAATTTTCTACTGATAGGTTAGTGAATTTGATTTGCCAAACTGTTTAATCTTGGCTCATCAGTAGATAGATTAGGATAGAAATTAAGGTTCAAACATGTTCAAAATCTGAACCAAAGTTTCCAAAGAGAGATGACTCAAAACTGTTTTATTTTTTGAGTCAAATAAAGTGTAAATCTAGTTCTAAATCACTCAAAATCTGAACCAGAAGAAAAGAAAAGACAGCTCAAACCAAGTAAAAAAAAAAACAGAGCTATGAAGAAAGGGAAGGCAGTACTTAAACTTTCAGATCTTAAGCCTTCTATTTTGATTTTAATTTTCTGCAAATAATAATCTATGTGCAGCTTGTTTTTATGCCATAGATCACAGCAAGTCAAACTGCTTAATCTTGACTTGGTTGTTTTTAAATTTCTGCTTTAGAATTTAGAGAATGAAAGTTTGTTGGACTGTTTAACCCCAACAGACAGTGGATTAGGTAGAGAAATATCTGAGCTCAACTGTTTAATCTGAGTTCAGGGAGAAATAAGGAGTAGAATTAGATTAGTTTTTATGCTTTCAAAAGAATAAAATGTTGTAAGAGAGTTTGCCAATCCAAGTGCACTCTAAGAAGAAAAAATGTTAGATCTGTAGGATTGGGTAGGTAGAAATCTTGTTGATGAAGGTCCTTCGTTTTCATGGCTGCCAAATATGTTTTTAGAGAAGATCATTCAAATCACAGGAAGGCAGCCCAATGGATGAGGCAACTAATCAGCCTCCCAGAAATCAAGTCTGAATTCTTGATGCCTTCAAGAAGGCACCATCCCCAAGTGGAGCCACTGTTAGCCACCTATAATATTTTGTTATACCAAAAGGTGGCTAAGATTTTTTTTGAGCCTCCAAGGAACAAATTTTATCACTAAAAAATGTTGGCTCTTGAAGACTCCTTATAGGCCTCATGCCTCTGTCCAAAATCCTCATTTACTGTCCCATTTTATACTCAGAAAATTCTGTTGATTTCGTATAACAAACTGCTGAAGAAACCATCATTTTCCTCCCCTTTTTCTCCATATTATTCCTCTACTTTTCATGAGTTTCTCCCTCCATCCGTAAAAATATTCCTGACATGGTTTGAAACTTCTTTTTGAACTGTGCCGAAACCCCCAAATCCATTAAAAACCTTGAAATTTTTCATAAAAAACAAAGTTTTATTGCTATGGACTAAGCCCCTTGGGCTAAGTCCTAAACCACTTCCCCCCACATGCCCATGTGTTAAAACCAAACGCCAAAGCTTTCGGCGCTAATCGCAAATATCCAAAGGGTGCATAACTTTGAACCATTACAAAGCTCATTTTCCTTTGTAAACCCCAAAACCCACTTTCCGAAAGTTCTAAGTTAAAACTTAAAACCATGTGCTGAATATAAATGGGTTGATTGAAAAGAGCCGATTGCGCAATCGCAATCGGAAACAATACAAATGGGTTGATCGGAAAGACCAGGCTCAATGGCCCGATTGCGATTGGCCCTTGTTTCTATACTCCCGGGCATATTGCATTCCATAAAACCACTGGCCCCGAAATCGGGCGCCTTTTTCTTTACTTATATATATATTTTCCGCCTGATCCATTATAACTTATGACTATTGCAAAACTTTGGTTTTCATATGTTTAAAGGTTTTTTCGCCGGTACTTAGGTCAAAGCAATCCTGACCGTTGATCTAGTTCTTCGATCCAACGGTCCGCGCACAATCGCATCGCAACTTTTCTCATTGCGCAATCGCATGCCCATCTCTGCGACCTCTGATTTCCGACCCCCCGATTAAAATCCCGACCGTCGATCTTGTTCTCAAGATCAACGACCTGCGCTCAATCGCAAGTGTCCTCCGATCGCAACCGCAAGCCTTCTCGTCTCACTCCCGATTAACGATCCTCCGATTCCATCAAAGCCGTCCATCCATTTCGCAAACCGACGGCCATCGCACACCCTTGCCAATCCCTCCGATTCATTCCCGGTCGTCGATCTGGTCCTCAGATCAACGACCAGCGCTCAATCGCAAAGTTCAATCGCATCCCCTTTTGTGCCACCCCTGATTGAGACCCTCCGATTAGATCTGGACCGTCCACGTGTCCAGATCGGACGGTCCAAAAATGCTCCTCCTTATTCTTTTCCCGCTATCCTTTTTGCCTTTCTATGCAGATCTCCACCGTTGGTTGCCCTCATCCGACGGCTACGCTCCTCCCCCGCCATCCGAAGCAGTTTAAACCTATTTCCGCAGGATTTCTTAACTATTGTTGTGTTTTGCAGGCGTTTTAATGGTTTTCCATTGAAGAATGAAGGAAAACCCAATGGAAAACCGAGGGATGGGAAAGATGTTTCCTGTGCCTTCGGGCTATCTTAAGGAGGCCATTCACGGGGTTCTATTCCATGTCTCATCAGTACTCTATGAGTATTGATGTCGTAAAGCCTAGTGCGGGTCTGCACATCGACAAGACACTGTTTTAAATCAAACACAGTTAAAGAGTATCAGTTTTGAGAATAAAGCACAGCAGATGAAGATGGAAGACAGTTTTTATGGGGATTACGGCTAAGACAGTTATCAAAAGCCTAATCCCCAATCTAAAACACAGTTTAAAGGAAAAACCTAAAGTTTTTTATCAGACAAAAAGCCTCCACCGCCACATCTGAGGCAAATTGATTCCTCAGCTACGACCGAGCCACCTGTTGCCTCGAACCATTCAGAACAGAGGCCGAAGTTATTGCTCGAAGAAATATCTGCCTCCAGCATTGCCAAGAGGTTATTTCTGCAAGGAAACCAATGAATAAATATCTGCAGATTTATTCCAAAACAGACACAGAGCCTCAAAGTCTAACAAAGCTTCCCCCGAGCTTTGATATTTATTGTGAAACAGTTAATGTAGTGATCCACCTGTAAATTTTTCCCTCGAGCCTCTCAAAGGGCCGAGAAGTCTTCACTCTGCATTAACTGTCCTTGAGATATTTTGTTAAAATCTCACCTCCTCATCTTCCTATAAGTACTTCTACATAAGATTAGGAGTTGTTGGTTGTAGAACTTTGAAATACACTTGAGCTTGAGACTTCTTTTTGTACATAGTATTCACTGGCCCTTGAAGCTCTGTTTGTGCTAGAGTAGTTAGGTTGAATAGTGAAGATGATTGCTGAACTGAAACATTGGACTTGAAGTTTGTAGTTGGTTTGACATCAATATAAAAGTTGTTTCATGGGATCCTGATCTATATTGACGGTGATGTTATTCTCATTTGTAACTTGTTGTTTTATTTCTGTTTTCATGTTGTTTCATTCTCCATTGTAAAGAACAGTTTAAACAGGGTTAGGACCTGCTGTATATCAGTAACCTTCTCTGGCTGAGAAATCTTTATTTGAATGTTTTCTTCCAATCTGTGTTATTCAGGAATGACTTAATTCAGTTTAGGCATGAGAATGTTGGCGTTCCCTCATTTTATCGTCTTAGCTGAATATTATTTCTGAACGTTACTTTCAGTATATGTTATGTGATGATGAACTGAAGGAAGATATGGTTAGCCCTGGTCCCAGACTTGTCTGCATAACTAACAGATTGTTTCCCTTGGAATGTGTTAAAAGCTGGCCAGTTTAGAAGCACTTGCTAGATATTAGACCATTATGTGTTATCGTTGTGTTTCCCCTTGTTTTGTATATTTTCTATTGGAAGTGTGTCAAAGGCTGGTTGGTTTAAAAGTACTTACCAGATCCTAGTCTGCTTTCGTGTCCTTCTTAAAGTGTTTGTCAAAGGCTGACTGGTTTAAAAGTACTTATCAAATCCTAGGCTGCTCTTCGTTCTGCATCTGTTTAATTCCCCTTCTTGATGTATCACGCCATTCCATAAATCAAAATTTAAAGAGATCCTTAGACATAGATGACTAGCCCCTTGGATCACACTTGATGTTGTTGTTCAATTAAAGCCCAGATATGACTCCATAGCCCAATGGACTAAAAACCAGCGTTATATCTATCTATCTGCCAAAACTGTTCTATTTTCTTGCAACTTCTCACTTTTGAAACTTTTGCACTTAGGACTTCCCCCTCAAGTAACATTTCATGCTCAACCATCCAAAACAAAACAAAACAAAACCCTTGGCCTTCATAACTAGCCTAATATCATTACCTTAAGCTTTTCAAAGACAATATCCATCTTTGCACATATTGGAGAGATCCCTCTCTGGATTCAGGAGGGCTAGATCCTAGAATCCCAAAGTTTGGTTGAAATGATGTTAACTCTGTGATTGGACTCTCCCAATCTTGCTAATAAATTACAGAGACATAACATTTCTGGCGACTCCGTTGGGGATCACTTTAACCCAGAATCTCTGGTTCCATGACAATTGTTTTATTTTGCAGCTGAGCCACCAGAAGCTAACATTTCTGGCGACTCCGCTGGGTACCCTTACCCAGAATCTTCATAACATTTTGAGAGTCAAAAGCATCCTTTTCAAGCACTACCAAGAAATGGTAATTAAGATGAAACTCAATTGAATCAGTGACAAACTAGGTCAGTCCTAGGATTCTTTCGAGTTTTTATCTAACCTTGGAAAATCAGCTAGCTTAGCCATAAGGATAGACTGTATTTGTTTCATAACCGTAGCTAAGTTTTGAGGCAAATTTATGATATTCTTCCGAACCACAAATAAAAGCAATTTATAAAATACCAAAAACATTTCAGATTGGTAGTAAAACACTAGTTTTGATATCTTTTGTACGTCTTTGATGTGTTTTACTTTATACTCTTAGACAGAGTCTGGAAAGGGCCAGGTAGCCTCCGGGTCTCATCCTCTTTTGGGGGTGATATATCTGGTGAATTCCCTCCCAGTAAATCTCTGGTTAGAGTTTGTTGTGTTTTGAGATATCCTTGAAAGGAATGTTTCACAAACACTGTGGTGGACAGTGTACTCCTTTGAAAAAACTCTGAACTTTCCACCTGGCGACTCCACAATCCTGAACAGACCTTAAGACTCCACTGGGAAGAACCCTTATCATTATAAAATCATTCAAAATCAGTTAGAGGACTGTGGGATTTGAAATCGTAAAACAGATTGGTGAACCTCTCTAAGATTGTCATATCTGGTTGAACTTCTCTTGTTTTAGGTCTAAACAACATAGCATAGTGGCTTCTAAAAAGATTCACACTAGAGCCCATCTAGAACCTAACCCACCTGAGATAGTTGATAATCCAGAAAGTATCCTTTGGAAGTCTCCTAAGGTTAAATTATTAACTGTTTTCATATCACCCTTGAGAGCTAATTCAGTCCCCGAAAATCTTTCAGCTCTGCAACAATCACAAGCTGACTTAGTGAATCCATTTAGGACTAGGTCATTTGATGATATGATCCAGTTAGACTCTGAATCTTCACTTTCATCTCCTGAAACAAGTGAACATCCTGGTGGCAGAGAAACAACACCTCCTAATTTACATTTCCTTCACAATTTAGGTGTCTCTCATCCAAGATCATCTCAACAGTCTACTCCTGGTCCATCCACTTCTACTCACCCTACATCCACTGTTCAAACCACTTCACCTCAGCCCACTTTCCCTTCTGTAAATCCACCTCCACCTCCTGCCATGGCAACATGGTATGCTCCCTTAGTCCTTCCTGTACCATTAGTCAATCTTCCACAGGACTATCAGTCAAAAATTCCATTATATGATGCTAGTAATACCATAACAGCATCTCAACATGTGGACAAGATGAATGACTACTTTGACAGAAATGAAATTGATAATGACTCTGTCAAGTTGAGACTATTTGCTCAAAGTTTGGGGGGAGAAGTAAGAAAATGGTTTAAAGGTTTAACCCCCCATAGTATTAACGATCTCCAAGCCTTCCATCAAGCATTCTTAAACAAATGGGAAGTGAGGAAGAATCCTCTCCAAGTCCTTGATGACTATAACAATCTCCATAGGAACCCTGGGGAAAGTGTACAATCTTATTGTACCAGATTTAACAGCGTCTATAATGCACTTTCCCCTGAACTAAAACCTCCTCAGGGCTCAGCTTTAAACAAATTTCCTGAAGGGTTTGATCCAGACATGACATATTCACTTAGAGAAATAGTCTTTGCAACTCTTGAAGACATGCAAAGGGGTGCTCTTTCTGTGGAAGTAAACTTGATGGAGAAAAGAGCAAGAATGAAGAGCGAGAAGAGAGTATCTTTTAGAGAGGAATCCACCCCTTCCACTTCAAGCTCAAAGATGGAGAGAATGATGGAAGAAATGATGAAAAAGATGAGCATAATTAAGAGAGCACAAGCAAATCAAAATCAAACTGCTCCTCAAAATAGAAACCAAAATCAGAATGTTAGAAGGAACCAACCTCCAAACAGACCCAGGGAAGATGATCAACAGATCACTCATCCCTTTCATCAAAACTATGTAAGTGAGGTTGAACAAACAGAAGACATAGCAGAGGAAGAGGATATCAACATGTTTGGGGAAGAGGATGATGACTTTGAGGTTCATTATGATAATAAACAAGGTCTTTACACACCTTACGACGACAAAAGAAATGATAATGAAAATTATTATCGAGACATGGAAAATGTCGTCATAGAACCTCAAAGAGAATATGACCTTAGAAGCAAGACCAGTCAACAAGCCCCCAACACCAAAACCTCTGACAAATCCTCTCAAAGCATCACCGCAGCTAAACCCAAAACAGCCAAACAAAAAGACAAAACAGTGGCTGTTAATTCTGATAAGGATAAGGAGAAAAACACTCAAAATTCTGAAAAACAGAGTGAAGACATCAGCAGTACTAACGCTTCAGCTAGTACTCCTTCTACAACATTTGTGTCAAGTAAAAAAAATCAACAAGCTGTAATTGTTGATAGAGTGACAGCTAATAAGGTTGAAACAAGTGCTTCAAAGAATCAAACCCCTTTCAGCCTTGAACAGGAAATATTAAAGATCAAAATCTCTGTTCCATTAACTGAGTTAGCTGCCCAAAATGTATATAGGAACCAAATTTTGAAGGCTTTAAATATAGAGGAAAATGGAGATACAGTTAATCTTAGTGACGACCTACCAGAGTTGATTTTTGGCCCTAAGATTGAAGGGAAGTTTCAAGAAGGACCAGTTCCTCCCTTTTATGTGAGTTTGAACATTCATGACAAAATTCTACACAACGCTATGCATGATTCCGGGGCTTTTCATAATTTAATGCCTAAAGCTGTGATGGAGAGCCTTGGTTTAGAAATTACCAGACCCTACAAAGACCTATACTCCTTTGACTCAAACAGAGTAAAATGTCTAGGATTGATCAAAGACCTCTGTGTTAACCTAGCCCAGATTCCAGCCAAATGTTTACTCATGGACATTGTTGTGGCTGATGTCCCCCCAAAGTATGGAATGCTATTATCAAGATCCTGGGGAGCTAAGTTACAGGGGACTATGCGGATGGACATGACATATGCGACCATCCCGGTTTTCAATCAAACCAGAAGACTTTACAGGGAGTCTCATATGCAATACACGGTTACAAGTCAAGACAGACCACGAAACTCTCCTATATATTCTGTCAATACAGGCCTTGATTCTTTTATCATGTTTAACAATGAAACTCCTAGTGAAAAAGTCACTTTAACAGAATTAAAGGCTGACAGGGAAGAAGAGTATAATAACGCAGAAGTGTCCAAACAGTTTGCCACATGTGAAAACATTAGTAAACAAAGCATAGGTCTTGATTTTCCGGTTATGAGCCCATTGTTGTTAGGACTTAACAACCCAGAAAATACCCCTAACATTTCCTGCAACATCCCTCAATCTATTGAATAATTTGAGGAGTCAAAACAAATTCAATTGGGTGCTGCTAATCATGAACAGTCAGAAGGCACCATAGTTAAAAAGGACAATCACCAAACAGACGAAACCAAAGACAGTCCTTTATGGAGTATGTATTTTGATGGGTCATGCACTAGAAATAATGCTGGTGCAGGGGTTTGGATCATTAACACTGAAAACAACCACACAGAATGCATCTCATGCAAATTAAAATTTCAGTGTTCCAACAACATAGCGGAATATGAATCCCTTCTCTTAGGCTTGCATCTCTTGAAGAAATTAGGAGCCAGAAGAATTAATGTGTACGGGGATTCTGAGTTAATCATTAGGCAAGTCAATGGGGAGTATAATGCGAATCATCCCGGACTTAGAGCCTATCGAAATGATGTCATGGATTTGTTGACAACATTTGAGGAGTCAAACCTGAGTTTCATCCCAAGGAAAAAGAACATTATGGCCCACAATTTAGCCTTTGCGGCCAGAACATGTCTAACGCCATGAGTTCGAACTGCATAGTTCAGATTCAGATTATGATACAGACTGCAGTGAAGAAAACTTTCTTGGTGAAGATTCAGATTCATTTACTAACTTATAAATAGGAATCTAAAATCTGCTCAATCATGATTAGGCTGTATGACTGAACATGACTTCTTTTTCCATAGTAGTGGCATTTGGACTTGCACGCTTTCATAAATATTCTTTTTTGGTATGGGGCTTTACCTTCTCCTTTTACTACCCTCTTTTCTTATTTCTTTGTTTTTATGTTTACGTTTCTAATCATTTTCTTCAAACAATTTTATATACAATGAATAAAGATTTAAACTGAGTGTTTTCAACAAAAATAATGCTTGAGCATCCTGCCATTAACAAGACCTCCAAATAATTTCGTCCCATCCATTTCTTGTAGGAAAAATGCATTGTTACCTCTTACAAAATGGATGATGTATGGGCCTTTCCATAGATTTTCAAATTTCCCATGCTTGCCTTTGTCTTCTCTTCTTGAGACCCACTTCAACACTTTGTCACCAATGTTTAAATCATTTGCCCTGGTTCTTTTATCAAACAACTTCTTGATGTTTTCCTGCATTTGATGTGTTCTGTTATATACTTCTTCTCTGGTTTGCTGCAACTGTACAGTCTGATTTATTCTTCTTTGCATGTCATTTTCTTCAGATTGTACTTCTTGGATGAGCTTCATGACTGGCACTCCTAGAATTATTGGAAAAATTACATCTGCTCCATAAACTAGTTGATAGGGAGACATTCCAATAGATTTTTTGTTTTTTAATCTGTCTACCCATAGTGCATGCACTAGTTTTCTGTGCCATGATTTCTTGTTCTCTTCCAGCAAATTTTTGATGATGTTCACCAAACTTTTGTTTGAGGATTCTGCCAACCCATTACCTTGAGGGTAATAAATTTTAGAATGGCTCAATGTAATCTAATATTTGTGGAAAAATTCCACCATTTTCTTGGATCTAAAAGCAGCAACATTTTCAGTGATGATCTTTCTAGGACAGTGAAATCTAGACAAAAGGTGGTTTTCAAGGAATTTGATGATCACTAAGTCTGTGGCAGTTCTAGAAGGGATGGCCTCTATCCATTTTGTAAAGTAGTCAGCTGCAGTGAGGATCCATTTTTGTTGGGCAGATGAGGCAGGATGGATTTCTCCAATAAAATCTAGGCCCCATTGTTGAAAAGGAGCTTCAACAGAGATAGGATGCAGAGGTAAAGGCAACATTTTTCTTTTGCCTTCAAAGATTTGGCACTTATGGCAAGCAATTACAATTTTATGGATGCCTTGAAAGAGGGTGGGCCAATAGTAACCAGCTCAAAGGATTTTGTTAATAGTAGTTTTCCAATAGAGGTGGCTTCCACATTCTCCTTCATGAAACGCATGCTTGATCTTATCTGCATGCTCCTCAGGCAAAAATTTAAGCAGTATACCACTAGCATTTTTCCAATAAAAAACTTTATCTACAATGCAGTAATTTACAACCTTCAATTTTAATAATACAGCCTTTATTTTGGACAAACCAGGAGGAACATTAAGATTAAGAAGCACATATAAAATGTCAGCATACCAAGATAAATTCAGAAATGTTTCTTCAATGAGTGGAGTTGCCAACTCCTCCTGTTCATCTAATGCTTCAATAATAGTCATGTCCAGTGCTTGAAATTTTGTTTCAGCCATGAGTTTAGCCAGTCCTTGTCCTTTGATGAGTTTAGTGGGCTTGATTTCTAGATCATATTCTAATATAACAACAATCCACTTACCTCTTTTTCCATCAGGATCTTGTGTGAGTATGTATTTTACCACTGAGTGAGGCACAAATGCAATGATGTGTGAGTGCAGAATGTAAACTCTGAAATATTTTAATGCTTTGATCAAGGAAAAAGCTTGTTTTTCCATTATATTGTATTTCAAAGGTGCATCTCTTAATGCCTTGCTAAAAAATGCAATAGGATGTTCTTGTTCTTTTATGTTTTTCTGTAGTAGGAAAACAACAACTGTATGTTCTTATGCAAAGGATAAAATGAAGAAGTCTTTGGTAAAATAAGGGCTAATTAAAACTGGTGTTTGGGTAAGTGCTTGTTTTACCAGTTCGAAGGATTGCTTTGCTTCTATGGTCCATTTGACTCCTATTTCTCTTTTCATCATGTTTGTAATGTTTCTTAGAAGTTCTACAAGGTTTGGTATGAACCTTCTTAAGAAATTTATCTTTCCAATGAAAGATTGTAGCTCTTTGATATTTATAGGATGATTGATTTGCAATATTCCTTCAATCATTTTTGGGTCTATCTTGATCCCCTATTCAGATATGACATGGCCTAAAATTTTACCTTCTTGGAGACCAAACAGATTTTTCTTGGGATTTAAAGACAAACCATACTTTTTTCATTTTTCAAAGACTTTTCTTAAGTGAGCTAGGTGTTCTTCATCTGTTTTTTTGTAGACTTTTATGTCATCAAGGTATATACAAATGAAGTAAACTATTTCTTCTGAGAAAGCAATATCCATGGCTCTTTGAAAGGTGGCACCAACATTCATTAATCCAAAAGGAATTTTCACATACATGAAAGTGCCACAAGGTGTAGTGAAAGTTGTCTTGTGTTGATCATCCGGGTGTACCAACACCTGATTGTATCCTGAAAAGCCATCTAGCAAAGAAATTATTTTAGACCCTACTATCCTTTGTAAGATGTGATCCATTTTTGGTGAAGGGTAGTTGTCTTTTAAGGAGGCTTTGTTTAAATTTCTGAAGTCTATGCACAACCTAATTTCTCCTATTTTCTTCCTCACTGATACAATATTTGAAACCCATTCTGAATACCTCATAGGGACTTGTAGCCGCTACAACACCCTCCGAAAATTCACCATCTAAAATTTTTTGAGCTCCCCTGAGCATCGAAAATCAAAGTCAAAACCTGAAGTTTAAGTCTTTTTCAAAAAGCCTTAAGTTGCTGAGTCGCTGAGTAGGTATTTTTCCCAATTTGAGACCCAATGACCTTGCGACCTATCAGGTCTCCAAGTCGCCAAGTCACACATTTCTCTCAAATTTAAATACTTGCGACCTAGCGACCTTGCGACCCCAAGGTCGCAAGGTTGCACATCTCATAAGTGCAGGATATTTGCGACCCAGCGACCTCATTTATTGCCGGCAAGCACGACCATTTTATAAATAGAAGGGTCACTAGGTCACATTTTACCCATGCGACAGAGAGCAAAAAACGCTTTTGACAAGCCAACTGGAGCGTGATTTTCTCGGGTAAGTTTCCTAATCCTCCTGATGTTTCTGTTTTTTTCTATTTGTTGCCTTTTTCCACTTACCTTAGCCCTTTTAAAGCCATCTACCACCTCCCATTTCATATCCTTTTGAACCTGAGTCTTTTCCAATTATCCAAACCTTTCCATTCCTAACACAAACTTATAAATGGAGCCAATCAGCCTCCCCTGTGCTTGTCTCTTCCCCCTAATGACCACTGATCCTAATTTATGGTTTTCCTCACTCAATCCTTGTATTTTTTTAAGTTAAAAAAGTGAAACAAAAGTCCACACCACCGTCAAAATCCTCCCCCCAACCCTAGCATGACCTCCGACCCCGTGACCTTGCGACCTCGCGACCCAGCGACCCCAGTCGCTAAGTCGCTAAGTCACATCTCGTTCAAAACTAGATGTTTGCGACCTTGCAACTTAGCGACCCGGTCACAAGTCGCTAAGTCACAAGGTCGCACCCTCCTGAATTGTTAAACCTATGCAAACCAGCGACCTCGCAACCTAGTCATAGGGTCACCAAGTCACAGGGTCGCTCCCTTCTAAAGTCTAAACCTCTGCGATCCAGCGACCCAAGAATTAGGTCACCAAGTCGCAGATTCACCCTTTCCTGGATCTCAGTTGGGCAGAGTTAAAAGCAGGACCTAGGCATTTATTATTATGGCATCTGTCTTATCCTGGGACTGTTTTATGAACATGCCAGGGAACCTCGAAGTAGAGTTAGAGTGTGTCTCCATCTCTTCAGCCTCAAGTGACATGGGGCCTCCAACAGTTCGCAAGAAAACAAGAGCTCAGAGATAGAGATCACATAAAGTGAAATACCAATGTCTCCTCCCCCAATATAGGGTGACATCGCATGTACATTTAGAAAAGAAGAAAGCATGAGTTGGTATCAAGTACACCAAGAGTTCGCACAACCAGAATTTCCAGAGGACCTCCCATACCGACAAGTTTATGTACCAGTTAAGAGGTTGAAGCTTCACTACGCAAGGGCCCACCCAGCTATATTCCCATGTGTGGAAATTATTGAATGGATCATACAGAGGATCGACCCTAGGAAGTGGTTAATTTGGGATTACGAGGGAAAGGATTTTGCAAGTCTAAAGGGCCAAGATGCAGAGTATTATTACGCACTTCAAGAATGGGAACAGACGTTCACAAAGGAATGGGCCACCACCCATGCGATCCCCATAGCAGACACCCTCAGAGGATGGTAGGAAGAACCCGAGAAGTTCAAAATCAAGAAGGATCAGGAGTATCAAGTGGCGGGCCTTAGGAAGGTCTACAAGTTGGTAGCAGTTATGCTTTGTAGAATATATGGTCGTCTCGATGCCACCATGTTCAGTGGTTCTTGGGTATCCCTGATGCACTTTATCACTGTTTATGGCACCCATTTCAATTGGGCCATCTTACTAATAGCGGCCCTAAAAAAAAACATATCTACAACATTAGCACCAGAGGAGGGATACTCGTCTGAATTTTACATGGCCTCCTATCTATTGGATGCAGTTTGTTCCAGGTGATACTTTGAGGGATGGGCTCACAACTGGGATCAGGAGCAAGCACACTCGATTCACAAAGAATTGTAGGTATTCTGGGACTCTAAATACAAGCAGGATATAGAGTCAATCTCACACAGTTTCATCCCTGCACTCTAAGGGAAATTTTTCGGTCAGAATACCCCATGCATGTCCTGGCGAGCCATGGAAACGTTAGTCAAAGTGGCACATTGGTTCCCATTTGCATAAGGCACTTTTATTCAAGTCTTTGGTTCATTCAAGACTCCTCGTGCTCTGCCCCAATTCATCATTGACAAGATGCTTCTTCAAGAAGTATGTTATCAGATGACTTTTGGCTTCTCAAAGGTCCTTACTAAAGGTAAGAAAAAGTCGTGGCCCACATTGTCGCTCACCATTGGTGCCTATACAGTTAAGGATTTCATGAAGGTGGAGGCGGAAGTTGAACAAATCAAAGGATTCTACCAAAGGCATTTGGATCACCAGACATACGATCCTGAGAGGATAGTCCCTGACCACTACAAATGAGCCAAGTTCAAATGGAGCTACCAACATACTGAATGCCTGTCTAAGGACGCGAAAAGAAACTGGTATAACAAGGATAGGGAACTCGCCCCGGGAGCATGGACCGATTAGGAGGATCAAGATGATCATACTCTGGAGGAGAGAATCCGTGAGTTGGGAGGCTCCTCTTCTTCCTAGGCTAAGAAGCCCCGAACTAACACATGCCTTAGCTCTACCACTCAACAGAAAGAAAAATAATAAAAAGCTCAGCGAGAAGCTAAGAAGAAAGAGAAAGAGGATGAAGATAAGCGTAAGAGAAACCTGAAGGCAGAACAGAGAAAGAAACAGGCGAAGGATGCCCGAAAAAGGAAGGAAGAGCAAGAAGTGAGAGCAGAAGTTGAATGACAGCTCAAGAAAGAATTGGATCAGGTGGAGGCCGAACGCAAAAGGAAGGAAGAGCAAGAAACAAAGGCAAAAGCTAAACGGAAAATGAAGGAAGAAGAGGAAACAAAAGTGGAAGCTAAACAGAAAAGGAAAGAAGAAGAGGAAGCAAAAGTAGAAGCGGAACGTAGGCAAAAGGTAGAACAGGATAAGGTAGAGGTAGAGCAGCTATTGAAGGAGGAAGAATAACAAAAGGGAAAAGAGGAAGAGGATCAAAGATCAAAAGATGCCGAGACACCTCGTCCAGTAACAGGAGTACAGACCGAGATACCGCCCATCGAAGTACCTGCAATTAACACATGTTTTGCACTCTTAGAGCGAGGCTCCTCTGAAGGATAGGAAGAGGAGGTGTTCAACCTGAAGTGACTCACTTATGATCAGTTCACCTTCAAAATCCGGCAAGAAAAGAGGAGATCCTAGCACGGAACCCTGCCGCCCCATTTACAGCCACGACGGAAAAGGATATAGTCCTAGACACTAGGACCACCCCAGTGATGATAGCATCGGCCATCACTGCTTTTTCCACAGCCACAGAAGAAAATGTGAGCCGGATGAGTAGGGAAATACTTTCCCTACAAAATAGACTACAAGACTCTGAACAAAGAGAAGCTAGGTCGGAGCAAGAAAAGAGAGCACTAAGGGAAGAAATCCAACAGCGCCATGACAAAAAAAATCTTATTAACGAAGTACCGCTCACCATCCAGAGAGAGTTGATGACACTGGAAGCCACCATGAGGCAGGTTTATAGGGAGATGTTCACCACAAAGCAAACAGTCGCACCCCTGCTAAGAGCCCAAGTGGAAACGAAGAAGAGAAAGGAGCAACTGAAAGAGGCCTCTACCGCCTTGGATAGAATGATAGAATGGACAAGCAGATATCCACAGGCTCCGAAAACCTTGCCCAAGAACAATTGGATTCACACTCAGAATGACAAGGTCCAAATTTGTATGAAGGTGCAATCCAAGGAGAAATTATTTAAAGATCTAGAGAAGGTGATGTCCGCATATGAGAATTTGATCAGTGGCATTGACTCGACACATGAATTGCACCATATTCCTTCTCTAGGTGCATTAAACGAGGAAAATACATGGGGACAGGTATCTACAGCCTATCAGACAAGCCGCCACTACACCTGTTCTTCCCACATCACAGGAGAACTTGGTTAAGTTCGTCGTAACGCCAGTTTGGATTTACACCAAATTGGCTTCCTTATCTAACTAGGTCACAATCAAGAGAGAAACTCTGATTCTGAATGCCTTAGAATTCCTGCACTGGTTAAGGGAAGATATTCCTCTAATCTCCCCAATCGCTGCAGATTATTGTGCATGGAATAATTTCCTCAAATAACAACAGTTTGATGTTCCCGACCTAGCAATCACACACACACTCCCAAGATCATATTACAAGGCACAATCTACAGAAGGGGTTGTAGGTCGCACCTTCCATGATCAGGTCGCAAGTCTCACTATCCATTCAGGTTGCAGGTCGCATCTTCCATTCAGATCGCAAGGCAGCCCAACAAGCAAGAAGGTGAAGAGTCAGGGCCCCCAAGGGTCAATTTTGTCTTATATATACCCCATTCGGGAACTTGTAAAAGGACCTTTTTTTTTTGGACTCCAAAGGAGAGAAGAGAGTTGTAAAGCATTAAACAACCTGTTGTGAATGAATAGAAGCATTTGTTTAAATCCACTATTGGATCCGATGAGTATCAATGTGTCAATACTATGAGTATTTCTTCGTATATGTCTGATATCTTGTGATTAATTGATTTACGTTTTCTGATTATACTCTTTATGCATTTCAGCTTACTGTATGTGTATATGATGGTATGTTATTTACATAGGAGATGTTAGTAACTTTGTTATTGACATCTATCTCATTCGCGAAAACGCCCAAGTATGCATAAGCAGTTCTTACTAGGCAGAACTGTTTCTTCTATGGTTTGAACAATCTTACGAACACGACCTTAATGATATGTTGCTAACAACATCTCCTTCAGTTGCGTGTTTTCTCTTATATCTTTCTATTTGTAGTGTTTATGCTCATTGACAATCATCGATATTTGTCTTGTATCATTCGATAATTGTACACCTATAACTCCACAGAGCTCATTGCATCCAGGAGAAGGAATATTCAATGGTAGCCAGACCCACACCCCCGGACGAGATCCCTATCACAAACGGTTCAGATTCTAATTGGGACTTTCTACCGGGGAGATCCCCTACTGTTGGTCGGACAAATTTTCCCGTCAACAAATTTTGTGCTAGAAGGAGGGCCTAAATGGCAGCCTCCCAGCACACAAGTAACATTTTGTTACAAACTCCCCAAGGGGAGACCATACGTGATAATAACGACCCTCCTCCATTGGAGAACTCCCCGGAGGAGGAAACCCCCCCTTTCTATGAGATTACTTTAGCCCTGCGCCCCATCGCTCGCGAGCTTGTCCAGGGCTTACAGCAAGCCCCAGTCACTAGTTCCTTGGCTAATCCTAGAACTCCTGCAGCTAATCATACATGCCAAGGAACCCTCGTCAATACCCTTCCTCAGCTGGTGGGCCTTATGATCGAGGATTACGTAGATGCAGTTGAGCGAAATTCTGAAGCTCCCCCAGATAGCCCTGATGAAGGGGGAGAAGACGACCCTGTAATCATTGAACCTCAACTTAAGACCAGCCCCTAGCTTTACCATATTGTGCATGATAACACGCAAGCCAATGATCCACACGGGGAAGGAGCCAGAAAAGGCCAAGGTAACAGAGGCAGGGAAGGCCAAGGCCATGGGCGAGGCCGAAATGATGACCCCCTCCACTGAAACCAGAATAGGTTTCCTTTTCTTTAAAATTTGAGAAACATTAGAAATACAGCAAACCATGGAGAAAACCAAGACATGCATTCCCGCCATGAGGGAAAGGCCTCCAGGTCTGGCACGATCAATGAATCTGAAAGTGAAAGGGGACGTGTATATAGACTGTGCCACCATCAGGCCAGATGTGTACAACCATTATCTTGGATGGCTCAATCCCCCTTAGGTATCCAAGGTCCTCTCCATGATATGCCCTGGCATCCTGAAAAATACCTCCTTAAGTTCGACCCCGAGAAAGGTACCTTGGCTGAAGACCACATTAGCAACTTTTACCTGTCTTTACAGATGATGAGAGTGCAGTATGACGATGTAGCATGCCGCCTTTTTCCTCATACCCTTGAAAATAAGGCTGCAACATGGTATAGGTCTCTCCCTGTTGCTTCTATCCCTTCGTGGGAACACTTCTGTCGTACCTTCTTGCAAAAATTCTCAGAAGATAAAACCCCTTCGATGCTCCTCATAGAGCTCAGCACGAAAAAATTTCAGAAGAAGGAGAAGGTCGAGGATTTCAATCAATGTTTCACCACTATATTGAATAAGTTCCCTCCAAACATGGCCTTAGATGACTCCATTAATATTGACTAATACACCAGAGCCCTCCCATGGGATATTTTTGTGTTCGTGAAGCGTGAGGCCAGAGCTACATTGGCAGCCAACTATACTACCGCCCTTGTTGTTGAAAAGGACATGTTGTCCATAGGTGCCATTAAACACAAAGGGCAGGATGATCAAAAAACAACCTCTAAGAGAACCCAATCCTCCGGCCACAAAACTGGAGACAAAGATAAGGACCCCTTCGATTTTGAAAGTATTGAAAAATCCCTCAAGTTGCTAACCAATGAAGTCTCCGACCTGAAAAGGAAAAACAATGATTCTACTCCAACTATTAAAACGCAGAAAAATTTCTTCAAAAAGAATAACCCTATCATGAATCGGCCCCCATCTAGCTCAAGTGCAGGTCTTAATGTGGAAGAAATCAGCAAAGACAATTTCTGTTCTTTTCATCAATCCTCTCACTCAAAAAAGACTTGCCCCCAATGGATTAGTAGCATGACAGCGGTGGTGAACCAACTTTTAGAAGATCAAATTCCTAGAGATATGGAGGAGGAGGCTATTTCAAAGGACGAGGAAAATCCCCCCGGGATGAACATATGGGCTCCACTATCCTCGCATTTGAAGTCATACGTGGAGAGTCTCCCCTTCCCACCTCCGGGATAGACCTAGCAGATGACCCTAAATCAAAACCCCCTTGAAACTATGGCCTGAGGAGCAAAGGCTCGGTGTCGGAGCAATGTTTGAAGGAAAAAAGAAAATCCTTCTTAAGGAAAATCCTACCCCTGAACACTGAAAACAAAGACAAAACTCCTGAAAAATTTAGTCCAACTACTCCCCGAGAAGTTAACAAGACTAAAACTTCAGTATTTTCCCCTAAGAACACCACCGAGCCCACCTCACCCATAGATTCTGGGTATAACATTATTGAGGACATGAAGAATACCAAAGCCAACATATCTCTCTATGAACTCACTCGCATTTCTAACCAATGAGATCTCATTATTAAGGCCTTTTCCAATCTTCCGACAACCAAACCCATAAGCATCACGCCTGCCCAAACTGCTACTAGTCCCCAGTCCATCGTAAATGCCGTGAACACCAACTCCAGGGGAACCACGCCACCTTTCCTCCTTTCCTTCGAGATTTTTAACTTCAACTTCCACAACTATCTCATCGATTCCAGTGCATCCACGAATGTTATGCCCTTATCCGTGTGCAAGAATTTAAACATCCCCCCAGAGAAAACCGATGCCAGGATTATCCAGCTTGATAGATCTCAAGTCCTCGCAGTTGGCGAACTAAACAACGTCATTATCCACTTACCCTCTGACTCTAGAGTGCATCAGTGCATCGACAAAGTAATCATCAATATCCCCAAGGCTTATGGCCTTCTATTGAGCAGAGATTGGTACAGCAAGCTCCAAGGGTACTTCGCCACTAATTGGTCCCACCTTTGGCTCCCATGCAAAGGCAGGAATAACCAAATATGAATCAAGAGTGAACCATACATGAAACACACTATGACTGACCTTAATGCAACTAACGAACCAATCAGTTTTGCGCAAGAAGAGCTTGGTATGTGTTTCTTAGAGTCCATCTTTGGTTGTTATCAGACTTTCCAATCCCCGATCACTCAAGACATTCAGTATGAACTGCTTTTGGTTGCTGAAAAATCCCCCCCCATCCAACCGAGACTCTTCGGAAACTAGTACCCCTAGCACATCCTCAATAGGTGCGGATCACCTTGACCAATTAGAAGATGAAACTTGGACCCTATACTATGATGGCTCCAAAACCCAAGACGGGGCTACATCTTTCTAGACCCACAGAAGAACAAATTTCTAATTTCCTGCCGGTTAGAGTTTCAGTGCACCAATAATAAAGACGAGTATAAGGCATTGATACTAAGACTCTAAAAAGCCATAGATCTAAAAGTTTGTTGTTTGAAGGCAATTAGCGATTCTAAGATTATCACTCGTTAGGTATGCAACACCATCCATTGCTTGTCTCCCCATCTGAAAGGTTATCAAGAAGAGGTATGGCGCTTAATTTCAGATTTTGATGCTTTTGGTATTAAATCTGTACTTAGAATGCATAATGCAGCAGCCGATACACTTGCCAACACTGCTGCTAGGTTCACCCCATTTAGAGATGGATTTTCTATTGAATTTATATACAAGTCATCCATACCAGAAAATGTTACTAATTTACGCATTTTTAATGATGACCAACAGGTACTGGATTTCATGCTCAACACAGATATATTCAAAGACCCGGTTATGGAAGAAGAGGATCATGATCAAGCTTTGCAAAAGGAACTAAAAATTTGGAAAGAAAATCCTATACCCAAAGGAGTCGTGTCACTCGAAAAGTTGTTCGACTTACAGAACCATTTTCGAGGGCCCCCAAATATGAAGGTGCAAAGTTCCACATTAGTACACCGGAAAATTAACCTCGGGACAGACAAGGATCCCAGGATTGTAAACTTAGGTAGTGAGTGCACCCCTCAGGAGAAATAAGCATTCAATGGATTATTTAAGAAATACTGAGACGTGTTTGCATGGACGTATGACGATCTGCGGACTTACGATACAAGGATCATCCAACATGTCATACCCATGAAGGAAGGAGTGAAGCCGTTCCAACAAAAACTAAGAAAAGTACACCCAGCTCTAGAGTCGATGATCCAAAAGGAACTAAAGAATCTCTTGGATGCACTGATAATTTTCAAAGTTAGACATTCGACCTGGGTGTCCAACTTGGTCCCTGTTCACAAGAAATCTGGGGAAATCCGTTTGTGCGTAGACTTCAAAAATTTGAACAAAGCTTCTGACAAAGACAACTATCTGGTTCCTCCTATGGAGCAAATCCTTCAGGTTGTATCAGGGTCAGAAATTTTCTCTCTGTTGGATGGGTTTTCAGGGTATAATCAAGTACTAGTGGCTGAGCCCAATTGGCTCAAGACCACATTCATAACTAAGTGGGGAACATTTGCTTTCAAACGCATGCCCTTTGGGCTGATTAACGCCGATGCCACTTTCCAAAGAGCTATGGACATCGCCTTCAGAGGACTTATTGGGAAAAGCGTGGTAGTATACATTGATGACGTCACCATGTTTTCAAAGCATAGATCTGACCACATACACCACCTCAAGCAAATTTTTGAAAGGTGTCGGCAATACGAGATCTCACTGAACCCAAAGAAAAGTGCGTTCGTCATCGTTGAATGAAACTTGTTGGGACACATAATAACTCGAGACGGCATAGTGGTGGATCCGGAGCGTGTGAAAGTCATCGCTCAAATACTAACCCCAAGTGGGAATAAAGCCATGCAGTCCTTCCTTGGTAAAATCAACTTTGTCCAAAATTTTATATCAGATTTCGCCCAGATCATGAAACCATTACAAGGCATGATTAAGAAGAATGCTAATTTTAAATCGAATCCACCTGAGAAAGAAGCATTCAACAAAATTAAGCGAGCCATCGCAGAAGAACCCACTCTTTACAGACCATACTTCAACAAAGGCTTTATCTTGTACACCTTTGCCTCAGATTCATTGTTGGTCGCCGTTCTTACTTAGAAAGATGACTGCCACAACTAACGGCCTATATCATTTATGAGCACAGGATTGCAAGGCGCCGAGCTAAATTACCCATATATTGACAAACAAGCTTATGCAGTATACAAGGCGGTCAAACATTTCTGTCCATATATTTTGAAGAATCATGTCATAGTCTTCATGCCTTACCCAGTTGTTCGCTCACTATTTGTACAACAGGAGTTGGGTGAGCAACGAGGAAACTGGATGATGTGCCTTCAGGAGTATGACCTAGAATTCAAGCCAGCACACACTGTGAAGGGCCAAGGATTGTGCCGCATGGCCGCAGAAGCAGTAGACTCATAGGGCAACGAGGAAGAAAATTTGGAACACGAGATCGATATGTATCAAACTGATAGCATGGCCCCGCAAGATACATCCTCTTGGTACACAGATCTCCTGTAGTATCTGAAACACGGCACCATGGGCCCCACTTTAACTACCAAGCAAAAGCGTGCGTTGAGACTAAAAGTTGTATCCTACCAGCTAGTGCAGGGTAAGTTGTTCCGCAAACATCACAACGAGGTTCTGTTACGATGCTTGGAATGGAATGAGGCACAAAAAATATTGGCAGAACTTCACGATGACCCCGTCGAGGGGCACTATGCAGGAGATACCATTGCTCACAAGATCATGTGTGCTGGTTTCTATTGGCTACTTTGTGTAAATATGCACACGCATATGTTCGGAAATGCCAGCAACGCCAAAAGTTTGCAAATAGAGATATTCAACCTTCAGCCCCATTACATTCGGTCGTAGTGGAAGAGCCGTTTCAACAATGGGGGTTGGATGTGATTGGGGAGATCCTTCCACACTCTTCCAAACAACATAGGTACATACTTACCACCACATATTATTTCACAAGGTGGGTTGAAGTGGTACCGTTACATCAAGTCAATGATCAAGAGGTAATAGCCTTCATCACCCAATGCATCATGATCAATTTTGGCGTTCCAACCTCTCTTGTTTTTGATAATGCAACATATTCCTCATCATCAAAATTATATGATTTTTCTTTAGAAAAGGGTATCGTCCTTAAACATTCTTCCAACTATTACCCTCAAGGAAACGGGTTAGCCGAGTCAACCAAGAAGAACCTAATCCGCATCATCAAAAAGACTCTGTTGTCCCAACAACGAAATTGGCATAGGGCACTCCACAATGCCCTCTGGGCAGATCGAGTCACACCCAAACCTTCTCTAGGCACCTCCCCCTCTTTCCTCGTATACGGAAAAGAAGCTATCCTTCCTCCCAACTTGTCCCTCCCGGCACTCCGGTTATCTCAGGAGACTCATGGCACTCCTTGCCCTACTTTGCAAGCCGGAATATACACACTACTGAAACTTGAGGAGGAAAGGCAAAAAACTCAGGAAAAATTCGCCATCCACCAAGGACGAATAAAATGATGGCTTGACAAAAAGACGACAGGGAACAAGATCTTTGAAGTGGGGGACCTTGTCCTCAAATGGGATAAAGCTCATGAATATAAAGGGAAACACTCCAACTTCCAGGCATTATGGATAGTCCCTTTCCAGATCAGAGAGAAGTTTGGTTCCCACACTTACAGGCTACAAACTCTTGAAGGGAGGATTGAGGTCCTCCCTATGAATGGACATGACCTTAAACACTATTTCACCTGACAGACCCACGGGGCCGTCACTGCATCTTGTACCATAGTTTGTCTTGTTTTTTCTTTCGTCTTTCTTTACCTTTCCTGTTTTCAATAAATTTCTTGTTCCACATAGGCTCCCTTTAGCCTTTTTGTTCCCTTGGCATCCATTTTTGAAAGGAGATATAGAAGCTACTTGTTGTAGACAATTTTGTCACCCCTAGAGACAACCTAGAGTTGCTATAGACCAGTGCCTAGGACATATTAATATAGCAAGGAGCTCATAATATAGCTTGGGTTGTCAATCCAAAAGCTCTCTTACTATCTCTTGTAAAACAAGGAAATTAATTTGAATGGGACCAATCTCTCTCAGAAGTTGATACAAAGATAAGAATAATGTAGGAACATCATGCAAAACTCCAATACAAAAGCATCAGACAGTTAAGAGACAGCTTACTGTAAAGAGGGCCAGTTCAGGTAATATACCACAGAAATCAAATATCAGGAAGTGGATGTATTGAAGAAACATGTAGAAGATACTAGTTAACATGAGACTGATACCCAGATACACAACAGAATCACATATGGGCTTATCCAACTAAGAATCCATACATGACAATGGCGTTTTAAAAGCACCCTCCTCAAGTAACTAATGTAGCAGAAAATATGGATGAAAATAACATGGAACAGTATATCATGACTAGGCCTATTTAAAGCGCTTGACTAATCCCAGTATGTGCACCAACTAGGATGAATCCTTACTCAAGATTAGTGAGCCACTCGCATTCTAGAACATGATACAAGAGGATAAATAGCATGAAATGAGATATTGTATTAACACATATGAGAAAATTACATACTGTGAGATACCAAAGACCAGAATCCTCATTACAGTTATAACTCCTCCTCACTGAGACCCGACGGGCTCTGAGCCTTCTACAGAAGCTTTACAAAATGTATACAAAAGCCTTTTCACTGCACAGTTCGCTGATAGAAATCTGGAACCCTTCTATTGTCTTATTTCTAGGTTTTTATAGAAGAGATAGAGAATTCTAGAGAAGGGGGTAGATGGAGCACATTTAATGACCTGATTTGAACAAAAAGGCAGAAAACATTCACGCCTACACTGTGAATGACTAAATATAAATGACTGTACTTTACAATTTACCTCCAGAAATAAATGTTGAGGAAGAAAATCTCCTCATGAACAAGACACAAATAATAAAATATACAATGTTCTGCCATTCACTGAGGGAAAAATCTGCTGCCGTAAGACCTTGAGATTGTTTGTGATTGTGCACTGTACTCTCGGATCTCTAATTTTGAATTTAAACTTAAGATCTTTAATGCAGGGTTCTGTGTCTCTTAATCTTTCGTTGATATTTCATGCTACCCCATTAATACTCTCGCCTGCTCAAGTCTGTCCCTTGATTTTCTCTGGAGGGTTCTATAGATTCATATCCTTGCTTTCTTTAAGGATTGTCATATCATACAACTACCCTCGGCTTCACTCCCTAATTTCTTCCTCGAAAATTGTCGAGGGCAGTGTTCTTGGCTTCTGCGAACAGAGCAGCGAATCATGATGAATCTTCTCCTGCGGCAAACCTGCAAAAACACAAACCAGTTAAGGAAAACCAGACCGGGATGGAGATGAGGATGGTGGTGACGTCGAATTCATGACCATATGTCAGGAACATGCAGGGTGGGAGAGGGAATATGGTGGAGACTTTGGTAAACAGACGGGGTGTAGTTTTCGTGTAGAACAGTTAAAACACGATGCATGAACGAAAACGATGAATATGAATGAGAAACACATATATATACGGCAGGGGAAAAATATTATGGACACGTGAGATGATGACACATGGGTGTACGAAGGATAGGTGGAAGAATGACATGGCGGAGGACTCGATCAGCAGGTGGTCAAACGGATGATCTGGGCCACACGACCAGCAAACGAGATCGACGGTTAAAACAGGTCGAAGAGCGATCAGAGTGGGCCAGGGGCATGATGGACATGTATTATAACGCGTGCAGCTCCGGAGGACGTCCGCCGTTGGATGAAGGTCGACAGATCTGATGGCGCTGATGAATTCCGCTGCCCGTCCCTGGTCTGACTTTTAACTCGCGAAATGGCAGTTTTTTGGGCCCGTACCAAAGACACGCAGCGCACGTTCAATGGAATCGCTGCCCCCATGGAGAATACTGCCGGCCTGTCCAAAGCGGTGTGGAATTAACCGCCGATTTTCAGGCGCGGGGACCACTATTACCGCGTTGATTGCGGGCCGTAGATTTGGCTGAGATCGGACAGCTAAGACTTGGCCCGAAACTTTGGATGATTAGCCCCTTTGCGCCTGGCGCCTGGTCCTGCTCCCGAGTCACATGGAAAAAAAAACGGGGATGGCTGAAATCTCGGGGGCTAGGCCTGACAAAATTTGTAATTATAGACTTCAGGCCTTTGTAACGTGTATTTTTCAGGCGGAAATGGAAACGACAGACCGAATATCGAGGTCTTTGGCCACGAAAGATGTTTTAAACAGACCCAAAAGGAAATGGTGGCCAAAAATTAAATAGGGGGGGCTGGTATGCACAACATCGGCTGCATCTAGGGACGACATGTTCATCCTTGGACATGTCGAGAACACACAGACCACTGAACATTTCTGTATGTATATTCTATTTTTCAATTCCTCTGCATTTCTTCTGATAATTTTCCAGCACCCTTTCTTTATGAAAATAAAAGCTAAAACAACTTATATAAAATATAATACAACAGGCATTCCCAGCCTGGATCAGAATTGGAAGTAGGGCTTGAGGAATTGGCCATTCACAGGGGCATCTAACAAATCACCCTGCAAATTTTCTAAAATGAATGTATTATTACCCTTTAGCTCCATAATCTTAAATGGGCCAAACCAAAGTGGATCAAATTTAGCATGTTTTCCCTTTTCAGCCCTCCGGACATCCCATCTGAGGACCAGGTCACCAATTTGAAATTTCCTGTCTTTTGCATGCTGGTCAAATACATTTTTCATTTTCTCCTGATATTCTGTTAAGCTCTGATTCACTTGGTTCTGTGTTTCCTCTAATTCAACCAATTGATTAATCCTTCTGACCATGTCATCTGGTTCTTCCTGGCTCTACTGCATGAAACGTGCCACTGAGAAAGCCAATTGCACAGGAAACACAGCTGCTCGCCCATACACCAACTCATAGGGAGATTTCCCTGTAGCTCTCTTGCTGGTTATCCTATTCGCCCATAGAGAAAATTTTAATTGGGATTCCCAATTCCTCTAATTCTCATTTATTTTTTTCTTCAAGGCTCTCACCAGGGTTTTATTAGAAGACTCTACTAAGCCATTTCCCTGTGGATAGTAAGTTGTGGAGTGAGTCAATATGATGTTATACTGTTGGCAGAAATTTACAAACCTGGCCGACTTGAAGGCCTGTGCATTATCAGTTACAATTCTAGCAGGACAGCCAAACCTAGATATGATATTTTCCTCCATAAACTTGATTATTACAGTATATGTATCATTTCTTGTAGGTATGGCTTCCACCCATTTTGTGAAATAATCTGTGGCTGTTAATATCCATTTATATTGGCCACTTGATGGGGGATGTATTTCTCCTATGAAATCTAATCCCCATTTCTGAAATGGTTCATTTACATGAATAGGAGTCAAGGGCAAAGCTGCTAATTTCTGTTTTTCTGCAAATCTTTGGCACTTGTCACACGCCCTGACCCAAGCAAAAGCATATATAAATAATTTTGGCCAGTAAAAACTAGCCTTCAGGATTTTATGAGCTGTAGGCCTCCAGCTGTAATGTCCTCCACATATTCCCTCGTGAAATTCTGTCATTATATTCTCCACTTCATTTTCTGTGAGGCATAATAGTAATATACCTGAAGGGTCTCTCCAATATAGCTGTCCATTAGAAATTATGTATTTCTGGGATTTCATTCTTACATCTCTATATTTTATCTTATCACAACTTGGAGGACAGCTAAGTGTTAAAAGATATTCAACTATTTCTTATACCAAGGGCTAGTGAGATATTTCATGTATACCTTTTGAGTGGCCATTTCTAGTCCTTGCTATTCTTCTCCTTTCTCAGATTCTTCATTTGCTATCATGGATAAATTGATGCCCAAGGCTTGATGATTTGATTCAGATAACATTTTAGCAAGTCCCTCTCCTTTAATCAGCTTAGTAGGCCTTATGTCCAAATCATACTCCTGTATTTTTGCAATCCATCTTCCTCTTTTACCTTCGCTATCCCCCTGAACAAGAATGTCTTTGACAGCTGCTGTGGGAACATATGCAGTAATGTGAGATTGCAAAACATAGGTTCTAAAAGCTTTGAGGGACTTTACCAAGGCATATTCCTGCTTCTCCAATATATTATATTTTAACTCAGCATCATGAAGCACTTGACTGAAGAAAGCTATAGGCTGCTCATATCCATCTTCATTTCTCTGCAATAATACTCCATCTATTGTATGAAGTGAAGCAAATGAAAAGATCATAAATGGCTTGTTGTAATCTGGTCCAGCTAGTACAGGAGCTTCAGCAAATGCCTGTTTTATCCTGGTGAATGCATCTCTAGACTCCTGGGACCATTTTACTTCATTATCCTTTTTCAACATATCAGTTATATGCCTAACTATCTCAGCATAGTTAGGAATAAACCTTCTCAGAAAATTGATTCGACCTAAAAAAACCTGCACTTCCTTCTTATTCCTGGGTAAAGGAATATTGTTTATTACTTCAACTCTCTTAGGGTCTATTTTCACACCATCTTTAGTTACAATGTGCCCTAAGAGTTTTCCCTCATCTAATGCAGATAAAGATTTTTGAGGATTGAGAGAAAGGCCATACCTTCTGCATTTTTCAAAAGTTTTCCTTAAATGCTCAATATGCTCATCATCATTCTTTGAAAACACTGTGATATCATCCAGATACACCACCAAAAACTTGTCCTGCTCTCCAACAAAGGCTATGTCCATTGCCCTCTGAAAAGTGGCTCCTGCATTAATTAATCCAAATGGCATCCTGGCATACATAAATGTTCCCCATGGTGTGGTGAAAGCAGTCTTCTTTTGATCTTCTGGGAACACATCCACCTGATTATAACCAGAAAACCCATCCATCATTGACATTCTGGAGGCTCCGACCACTTTCTGCAGGATGTGGTCCATCTTAGGCAGTGGATAATTATCCTTTAGAGATGCTCTATTTAAATTCCTGAAATCCACACACAGCCTTATTTCTCCATTTTTCTTTCGAACGGGAACAAGGTTTGCTACCCATTCTGAGTATCTCAATGGCACAATTATTTTTGCCTTCAGTAGCTTCTTGATTTCTTTTTCAATAGAGGGAAGCAACATAGGATTTATCTGCCTAAGCTTCTGTTTATAAGGCTTCGCGCCTTCCCTCAAAGGAATTTTATGTTGAATTATATTAACATCAAAAGTTTTTAGGTCCTGATAGGACCAAGCAAATACATCTTTATAAATTTGAAACAACTTCAAATATTTTTCTTTATATTCTTCTGGGACCCTTTTAGATAGTTTCACAATTTTGGGATCAACATAAGTACCCAAATTTAAATCTTCCACTTGATCTTCTTCTATCACTTTGTTTTGCTGCAATGGAATATCATCTTTATTAAATAATATTTCTAGAGGCACCAGACCTCTAGGTATAACATTTCCTTTCAACTGCAGCACTTTATTACCTGCTATCTTCTCTTCCCATATGTTTTCTGCAATATTTTCAGCTTCCTCTTCTTCATTATCATCAATCTCCATATTAGAGAACTCTCCCACTGTCTCCATGAATCTCTTCATCTGTTCATCATCTTCAAAAACCTGCCAATGTTTAATATTATCTGGGATAGATGGCCTGTAACGTACCTCCACTTCGTATCTTAAAAGTGGATTCTGAGGAGGACGGAATGTACTGGCAGCTACAGCAAGAGAATCTGCTATTCTGTTTTGCTCCCGGGGCATGAACTGTATGTTAAATGCCAAGAAGAAATTTTCCACCATGTCCCATACTTCATTTCTATATGCTCTCAGCCAAGGATGCTTGGTTTGGCATTGATTTCTGATCTGCCTTACCACCAGCTCAGAGTCTCCCATTACTTTTAGACTTTGGATGCCCATGTTTCTAGCTATCTGCAGTCCCAATAGAAGAGCTTCATATTCAGCTACATTATTGGTAACCTCATATTCCAATTTAAAGGACAGTGGCACCCATTTTCCTGCAGGAGAGATTAATAATACCCCAACTCCATTGCCTTCTCTTGAATTTGCTCCATCAAAATGCAAAGTCCAAATTTCTGATTCCTGATCCTCTTTAAGCTACTCATTTTGGATTTGACCAAAAAGGGGTTCATGGGCATAATTTTGATTTTCTTCTAACATCAAACATGAAAAATCTCCCTCTTTGTTATAAATTGGGGAATTCTCTGAGCAGTCAGCCTTAGTTACCATTTTAACAAATCTAGTCTCCCTGTATAACCTCCTCTCCTGACCTCCGAAGACTAGGACAGTAGCATATGTTAAATCTAATTTGATTGACCCCCCAATTTTTGTACCCCAGGACCTTGACAGCAGCATGCCAAAGCGGGCTAGGATATCAGCAACCACAATGTCCATGACCACACTCTTTGCTGGAATTTGGGCCAAATTGACCACTAAATCTTTAATCATTCCCAAGCATTTAACTCTTTTGGAATCAAATGAATATAGGTCTTTGTATGGTCTTTTAATTTGCAGTCCTAGTTGTTCCATGATAGACAGAGGCATAAGATTATGGGAAGCCCCAGAATCTAACATACAATTGTGTAATAGCAGGTCATGAATAACTTGAGACACATAAAAAGGAGGAGTAGAAGGGTCTATCTCCTCGACATGTGGGCCAAAGACTACCATGGGTCTTTCCTCTTGAAGGTTTAAACTATCGGGCACAATTGGTATTTCAGGAGGAGGCGTGAAGGAAGTAACTTGAGACTGATATACAGGCTGTTTTAATAGTTTGGTCAGGGGGACTGGAATCTTAATTTTCTCAAGTTATTTTTGCAAATTAAAAGCAGGAGGGGGCTTTTCTATCACAACTTCTTTTGACTCTTTATTTTCAGCTGAAGGTTTAATTTCTTTTGACGCTGACTCAACATTAGGAGGACTGACTATTTTTGAAGAAGAAGGAATCTGATCATTAGGCTGCAAGGGAGCATTTAGAGGACTCTTACCTTTTTCTATGTTTCTCTTTGTTGCTGATTCCTTCTGAGCAGGTGCTTGTTTCTGAGGTGGCTCCTCTTCTTGATCCTGAGTGCGGGTCCTCTTCCTTGAAGACCTGAGATCATACTTTACATTGAATTGTGCTTGCATGAAATCAGCAAATTTCTTACAATAATGGTCAATCTCTGCTTCTTCTTCTTCTTCTTGCAATGGGCATTCTATATCATCATTATTTGAAAAAGAAAGATTTGAATCTTCTAATCCATAAGCAGCATCTTCAGTGGAGTCATCTGCTGGACCTTCCAGGTACAAGGGATGTGGTACCTGATCTTGTTTCTCCTTTGTATCTCTGGGCAATATTTGCAAAGGGGGTCTCTTATACTGGGGATTGTATCCTTTGTTTGGAGCATTATAAAAATTCTTGGGAGCTGAAATCTTAGCCTCCAGTTCAAGTTTGACCATATTCTTTATCATCTTGCTGATTTCATCCATCTTGTCTGAATCCTTATCTTGATTAGAGGTGGAAACCTCTTCTTTTCCTCTCCTCCTAGTATCTTGTTCATTTTTTCCCTTCAGTTTCCCAGTGGAGGCAAAGTTTACTTCCAATTCCAGAGCGTCTGACTGAGCATCGTCTAAAGAAGCAGGTTTTCTTTCCCTTAAGGAGAAGCCAAAGTCAAAATCAAAGGCTGTTATAAAGACTATCTTGGCAGCTATTTCATGGGGCTTCATTTCAAAAGGCAAGCTCAAATATAACTTGTTGAATCTTTTAATGAACTCTGATACTCCCTCATTATGCTTCTTCTTCAAAGTATTAAATTCAGTAAGACACTGACCATAATATTTCTTTTCTCCCCATTTCCTGAGAAAATTATTTTCCATGTTGTCCCAGGAGGTCACTGAACAGTTTCCCAATGTTTTGAACCATTTTCTGGCTTCACCCTCCAAAGATTGTACAAATAATCTTAAGACAACATCCAAATGTTCAACATTTAAGTTTTCTGCAAAAGAGCAGAAAGTCTCAAGATGTTTCTGAGCATCAATTTCATTTTCACCATTGAATCTTGGCAGGATCTTCAAATAATCCTATGGCATATCATTTAGCACTTGGGGTAAGGCCAGTGGAGCATATTTGTTCAATAGAAAAGTAGGAACATTAGCCATTGGAGGAGGTGGGGGTGGTGCAGCAGTCTGAGATACAGATGAAGGAAGGGGAGTAGGAGGAAGTGGGGTATGAATAACAATGGGAATATATTGTATGGAAGCCTGAGGCGTAGCTGGGAATAGTTCACGGTTAACAGCAGCTGCTTCTGTAACTTCTTTAATTTCTTCAGCCTCGGGAGTAGGATGGAGATCCTCTTCAATCCAGGCACTTCCTCTACGTGGAGTTTCTAACTAAAACTCGGGATTTTCTTTGGTAGAATCGGGATGTTCTGTTCTGATTTCTTGAGAAGAAGAGGGTGGATACTCTTCAACGGAATATTCAGGGTTTTCAGCACGAACTGATTTCCTCTCCTTCCAAACTCTTTTATGAATGATCTTCTCTGGGTCAGATACGTAAGGTGTCTTTGACTGAGATGTATCTGACCTTAAATGTGGCTTACGAGGAGCCAGGACTACCAATAAACTTATCAAATAAAGAACAGTGGAGTCGCCAAGGTGAGAGATACGCAACTCTTCAACTCTCTATGCTCACCTCATTAGAGAGTGAATACAATTTGTTAAGGCCCAGGGAAACTGATATTCTCAAATTCGATCCCCGGAAACGGCGCCAGAAAGATGTTGTAGACAATTTTTTCACCCCTAGAGACAGCCTAGAGTTTCTATAGACCAGTGCCTAGGAGATCTTAATATAGCAAGGAGCTCATAATATAGCTTGGGTTGTCAATCCAAAAGCTCTCTTACTATCTCTTGTAAAACAAGGAAATTAATTTGAATGGGACCAATATCTCTCAGAAGCTTATACAAAGATAAGAATAATGTAGGAACATCATGCAAAACTCCAATACAAAAGCATCAGACAGTTAAGAGACAAATTACTGTAAAGAGGGCCAGTTCAGATAATATACCATAGAAATCAAATATCAGGAAGTGGATGTAGTGAAGAAACATGTAGAAGATACTAGTTAACATGAGACTGATACCCAGATACACAACAGAATCACATATGGGCTTATCCAACTAAGAATCCATACACGACAATGGTGTTTTAAAAGCACCCTCCTCAAGTAACTAATATAGCAGAAAATATGGATGAAAAGAACATGGAACAGTATATCATGACTAGGCCTATTTAAAGCACTTGACTAATCCCAGTATGGGAACCAACTAGGATGAATCCTTACTCAAGATTAGTGAGCCACTCGCATTCTAGAACATGATACAAGAGGATAAATAGCATGAAATGAGATATTGTATTAACACATATGAGAAAATTACATACTGTGAGATACCAAAGACAAGAATCCTCATTACAGTTATAACTCCTCCTCACTGAGACCCTACGGGCTCTGAGCCTTCATACAGAAGCTTTACAAAATGTATACAAAATCCTTTTCACTGCACAGTTCGCTGATAGAAATCTGGAACCCTTATATTGTCTTATTTCTGGGTTTTTATAGAAGAGATAGAGAATTCCAGAGAAGGGGGTAGATGGAGCACATTTAATGACTTGATTTGAACAAAAAGGCGGAAAACATTCGCGCCTACACTGTGACTGACTAAATATAAATGACTGTACTTTACAATTTACCTCCAGAAATAAATGTTGAGGAAGAAAATCTCCTCATGAACAAGACACAAATAATAAAATATACAATGTTCTGCCATTCGCTGAGGGAAAAATCTGCTGCCGTAAGACCTTGATATTGTTTGTGATTGTGCACTGTACTCTCAGATCTCTAATTTTGAATTTAAACTTCAGATCTTTAATGCAGGGTTCTGTGTCTCTTAATCTTTCGTTGATATTTCATGCTGCCCCATTAATACTCTCGCCTGCTCAAGTCTGTCCCTTGATTTTCTCTGGAGGGTTCTATAGATTCATATCCTTGCTTTCTTTAAGGATTGTCATATCATACAACTACCCTCGGCTTCACTCCCTAATTTCTTCCTCGAAAACTGTCGAGGGCGGTGTTCTTGGCTTCTGCGAATAGAGCAGCGAATCATGATGAATCTTCTCCTGCGGCAAACCTGCAAAAACACAAACCAGTTAAGGAAAACCAGAACGGGATGGAGATGAGGATGGTGGTGACGTCGAAGTCATGACCATATGTCAAGAACATGCAGGGTGGCGGAGGGAATATGGTGGAGACTTTGGTAAACAGACGGGGTGTAGTTTTCGTGTAGAACAGTTAAAACACGATGCATGAATGAAAACGATGAATATGAATGAGCAACACATATATATACGGCAGGGGAAAAATATTATGGACACGCGAGATGATGACACGTGGGTGTACAAAGTACAGGTGGAAGAATGACATGGCGGAGGACTCGATTAGCAGGTGGTCAAACGGATGATCTGGGCCACACGACCAACAAACGAGATCGACGATTAAAACGGGTCAGAGAGCGATCAGAGTGGGCCAGGGGCACGATGGACATGTATTATAACGCGTGCAGCTCCGGAGGACTTCCGCCATTGGATGAAGGTCGACAGATCTGACGGCGCTGATGAATTCCGCTGCCCGTCCCTGGTCTGACTTTTAACTCGCGAAATGGCGGTTTTTCGGGCCCGTACCAAAGACATGCGGCGCGCTTCAATGGAATCGCTGCCCCCATGGAGAATACCGTCGGCCTGTCCAAAGCGGTGCGGAATTAACCGCCGATTTTCGGTCGCGGGGACCACTATTACCGCGTTGATTGCGGGCCGTAGATTTGGCTGAGATCGAACAGCTAAGACTTGGCCCGAAACTTTGGATGATTAGCCCCTTTGCGCCTAGTGCTCGGTCCTGCTCGCGGGTCACATGGAAACAAAAATGGGGATGGCTGAAATCTCGGGGGCTAGGCCTGAAAAAATTTGTAATTATAGACTTCGAGCCTTTGTAACATGTATTTTTCAGGCGGAAAGGGCAACGATAGACCGAATATGGAGGTCTTTGGCCATGAAAGATGTTTTAAACAGACCCAAAAGGAAATGGTGGCCAAAAATTAAATAGGGGGGGCTGGTATGCACAACATCGGCTCCATCTGGGGACGGAATTTTCATCCTTGGACATGTCGAGAACACGCAGACCACTGAACATTTCTGTATGTACATTCTATTTTTCAATTCCTCTGCATTTCTTCTGATAATTTTCCAGCACCCTTTCTTTATGAAAATAAAAGCTAAAACAACTTATATACAATATAATACAACAGGCATTCCCAGTCTGGATCAGAATTGGAAGTAGGGCTTGAGGAATTGGCCATTCACAAGGGCATCTAACAAATCACCCTGCAAATTTTCTAAAATGAATGTATTATTACCCTTTAGCTCCATAATCTTAAATGGGCCAAACCAAAGTGGATCAAATTTAGCATGTTTGCCCTTTTCAGCCCTCCGGACATCCCATCTGAGGACCAGGTCACCAATTTGAAATTTCCTGTCTTTTGCATGCTGGTCAAATACATTTTTCATTTTCTCCTGATATTATGTTAATCTCTGATTCACTTGGTTCTGTGTTTCCTCTAATTCAACCAATTGATTAATCCTTCTAACCATGTCATCTGGTTCTTCCTGGCTCTCCTGCATGAAACGTGCCACTGGCAAAGCCAATTGCACAGGAAACACAGCTGCTCGCCCATACACCAACTCATAGGGAGATTTCCCTGTAGCTCTCTTGCTCGTTATCCTATTCGCCCATAGAGAAAATTTTAATTGGGAGTCCCAATTCCTCTGATTCTCATTTATTGTTTTCTTCAAGGCTCTCACCAGGGCTTTATTAGAAGACTCTGCTAAGCCATTTCCCTGTGGATAGTAAGCTGTGGAGTGAGTCAATATGATGTTATACTATTGGCAGAAATTTACAAACCTGGCCGACTTGAAGGCCTGTGCATTATCAGTTACAATTCTAGTAGGACAGCCAAACCTAGATATGATATTTTCCTCCATAAACTTGATTATTACAGTATCTGTAGCATTTCTTGTAGGTATGGCTTCCACCCATTTTGTGAAATAATTTGTGGCTGTTAGTATCCATTTATATTGGCCACTTGATGGGGGATGTATTTCTCCTATGAAATCTAATCCCCATTTCTGAAATGGTTCATTTACATGAATAGGAATCAAGGGCAAAGCTGCTAATTTCTGTCTTTCTGCAAATCTTTGGCACTTGTCACATGCCCTGACCCAAGCAAAAGCATCTGTAAATAATTTTGGCCAATAAAAACCAGCCTTCAGGATTTTATGAGCTGTAGCCCTCCAGCTGTAATGTCCTCCACAGATTCCCTCATGAAATTCTGTCATTATATTCTCCACTTCATTTTCTGTGAGGCATAACAGTAATATACCTGAAGGGTCTCTCCAATATAGCTGTCCATTAGCAATTATGTATTTCTGGGATTTCATTCTTACAGCTCTGTATTTTATCTTATCACAACTTGGAGGACAGCTAAGTGTTAAAAGATATTCAACTATTTCTTTATACCAAGGGCTAGTGAGATATTTCATGTATACCTTTTGAGTGGCCATTTCTAGTTCTTGCTGTTCTTCTCCTTTCTCAGATTCTTCATTTGCTATCATGGATAAATTGATGCCCAAGGCTTGATGATTTGATTCAGATAACATTTTAGCAAGTCCCTCTCCTTTAATCAGCTTAGTAGGCCTTATGTCCAAATCATACTCCTATATTTTTGCAATCCATCTTCCTCTTTTACCTTCGCTATCCCCCTGAACAAGAATGTCTTTGACAGCTGCTGTGGGAACATATGCAGTAATGTGAGATTGCAAAACATAGGTTCTAAAAGCTTTAAGGGACTTTACCAGGGCATATGCCTGCTTCTCCAATATATTATATTTTAATTCAGCATCATGCAACACTTGACTGAAGAAAGCTATAGGCTGCTCATATCCATCTTCATTTCTTTGCAACAATACTCCAGCAATTGTATGAGGCGAAGCAAATGAAAAAATCATAAATGGTTTTGCATAATCTGGCCCAGCTAGCACGGGAGCTTCAGAAAATGCCTGTTTTATCCTGGTGAATGCATCTCTAGACTCCTGGGACCATCTTACTTCATTATCCTTTTTCAACATATCAGTTATATGCCTAACTATCTCAGCATAGTTAGGAATAAACCTTCTTAGAAAATTGATTCGACCTAAAAACACCTGCACTTCCTTCTTATTCCTGGGTAAAGGAATACTGTTTATTACTTCAACTCTCTTAGGGTCTATTTTCACACCATCTTTAGTTACAATGTGCCCTAAGAGTTTTCCCTCATCTAATGCAAATAAAGATTTTTGAGGATTGAGAGAAATGCCATACCTTCTGCATTTTTCAAAAATTTTCCTTAAATGCTCAATATGCTCATCATCATTCTTTGAAAACACTGTGATATTATCCAGATACACCACCAAAAACTTGTCCTGCTCTCCAACAAAGGCTATGTCCATTGCCCTCTGAAAAGTGGCTCCTGCATTAATTAATCCAAATGGCATCTTGGCATACATAAATGTTCCCCATGGTGTGGTGAAAGCAGTCTTCTTTTGATCTTCTGGGAACACAACCACCTGATTATAACTAGAAAACCCATCCATCATTGACATTCTGGAGGCTCCGACCACTTTCTGCAGGATGTGGTCCATCTTAGGCAATGGATAAGTATCCTTTAGAGATGCTCTATTTAAATTCCTGAAATCCACACACAGCCTTATTTCTCCATTTTTCTTTCGAACAGGAACAAGGTTTGCTACCCATTCTGAGTATCTCAATGGCACAATTATTTTTGCCTTCAGTAGCTTCTTGATTTCTTTTTCAATAGAGGGAAGCAACAGAGGATTTATCTTCCTGAGCTTCTGTTTATAAGGCTTCGCACCTTCCCTCAAAGGAATTTTATGTTGAATTATATTAACATCAAAAGTTTTTAGGTCCTGATAGGACCAAGCAAATACATCTTTATAATATTGAAACAACTTCAAATATTTTTCTTTATATTCTTCTGGGACCCTTTTAGATAGTTTCACAATTTTGGGATCAGCATAAGTACCAAGATTTAAATCTTCCACTTGATCTTCTTCTATCACTTTGTTTGGCTGCAATGGAATATCATATTTATTAAATAATCTTTCTAGAGGCACCATACCTCTAGGTATAACATTTCCTTTCAGCTGCAGCACTTTATTACCTGCTATCTTCTCTTCCCATCTGTTTTCTGCAATATTTTCAGCTTCCTCTTCTTCATTATCATCAATCTCCATATTAGAGAATTCTCCCACTGTCTCCATGAATCTCTTCATCTGTTCATCATCTTCAAATACCTGCCAGTGCTTAATATTATCTGGGATAGATGGCCTGTAACGCACCTCCACTTCGTATCTTAAAAGTGGATACTGAGGAGGATGGAATGTACTGGCAGCTACAGCAAGAGAATCTGCTATTCTGTTTTGTTCCCGAGGCATGAACTGTATTTTAAATGCCAAGAAGAAATTTTCCACCATGTCCCAAACTTCATTTCTATATGCCCTTAGCCGTGGATGCTTGGTTTGACATTGATTTCTGATCTGCCTTACCACCAGCTCAGAGTCTCCCATGACTTTTATACTTTGGATGCCCATGTTTCTAGCTGTCTGCAGTCCCAATAAAAGTGCTTCATATTCGGCTACGTTATTGGTGGCTTCATATTCCAATTTAAAGGACATTGGCACCCATTTTCCTGTAGGAGAGATTAATAACACCCCGGCTCCATTGCCTTCTCTTGAATTTGCTCCATCAAAATGCAAAGTCCAAATTTCTGATTTCTGATCTCCTTTAGGCTGCTCAGCTTGGATTTGACCAAAGAGGGGCTCATGGGCATAATTTAGATTTTGCTCTAACGTCAAGCATGAGAAGTCTCCCTCTTTTTTATACATTGGGGAATTCTTTGAGCAATCAGCCTTAGTTACCATTTTAACAAATCTAGTCTCCCTGTATAACCTCCTCTCCTGGCCTCCAAAGACTGGGACAATAGCATATGTTAAATCTAACTTGATTGACCCACCAATTTTTGTACCCCAGGACCTTGACAGCAACATGCCAAAGCGGGCTGGGATATCAGCAACCACAATGTCCATGACCACACTCTTTGCTGGAATTTGGGCCAAATTGACCACTAAATCTTTAATCGTTCCCAAGAATTTAACTCTTTTGGAATCAAATGAATATAGGTCTTTGTATGGTCTTGTAATTTGCAGTCCTAGTTGTTCCATGACAGACAAAGGCATAAGATTATGGGAAGCCCCAGAATCTAACATACAATTGTGTAACAGCAGGTCATGAATAACTAGAGACACATAAAAAGGAGGAGTAGAAGGGTCTATCTCCTCGAAATGTGGGCCAAAGACTACCATGGGTCTTTCATCTTGAAGGTTTAAACTATCGGGCACAATTGGTATTTTAGGAAGAGGCATGAAGGAAGTAACTTGAGACTGATATACAGGCTGTTTTAATAGTTCGGTCAGGGGGACTGGAATCTTAATTTTCTCAAGTTCTTTTTGCAAATTAAAAGCAGGAGGGGGCTTTTCTATCACAACTTCTTTTGACTCTTTATTTTCAGCTGAAGGTTTAATTTCTTTTGACGCTGACTCAACATTAGGAGGACTGACTATTTTTTAAGAAGAAGGAATCTGATCATTAGGCTGCAAGGGAGCATTTAGAGGACTCTTACCTTTTTCTATGCTTCTCTTTGTTGCTGATTCCTTCTGAGCAGGTGCTTGTTTCTGAGGTGGCTCCTCTTCTTGATCCTGAGTGCGGGTCCTCTTCCTTGAAGACCTGAGATCATACTTTACATTTAATTGTGCTTGCATGAAATCAGCAAATTGCTTACAATAATGGTCAATCTCTGCTTCTTCTTCTTCTTCTTGCAATGGGCATTCTATATCATCATTATTTGAAAAAGAAAGATTTGAATCTTCTAATCCATAAGCAGCATCTTCAGTGGAGTCATCTGTTGGACCTTCCAGGTACAAGGGATGTGGTACCTGATCTTGTTTCTCCTTTGTATCTCTGGGTAATATTTGCAAAGGGGGTCTCTTATACTGGGGATTGTATCCTCTGTTTGGAGCATTATAAAAATTCTTTGGAGCTGAACTCTTAGCCTCCAGTTCAAGTTTGACCATCTTCTTTATCATCTTGTTGATTTCATCCATCTTGTCTGAATCCTTATCTTGATTAGAGGTGGAAACCTCTTCTTTGCCTCTCCTCCTAGTATCTTGTTCATTTTTTCCCTTCAGTTTCCCAGTGGAGGCAAAGTTTACTTCCAATTCCAGAGCGTCTGACTGAGCATTGTCTAAAGAGGCAGGTTTTCTTTCCCTTAAGGAGAAGCCAAAGTCAAAATCAAAGGCTGCTATAAAGACTATCTTGGCAGCTGTTTCATGGGGCTTCATTTCAGGAGGCAGGCTCAAATATAACTTGTTGAATATTTTAATAAACTCTGATACTCCCTCATTATGCTTCTTCTTCAAAGTATTAAATTCAGTAAGACACTGACCATAATCTTTCTTTTCTCCCCATTTCCTGAGAAAAGTATTTTCCACGTCGTCCCAAGAGGTCACTGAACGGTTTCCCAATGTTTTGAACCATTTTCTGGCTTCACCCTCCAAAGATTGTACAAATAATCTTAAGCCCACATCCAAATGTTCAACATTTAAATTTTCTGCAAAAGAGCAGAAAGTCTCAAGATGTTTCTGAACATCAATTTCATTTTCACCATTGAATCTTGGCAGGATCTTCAAATAATCTTGTGGCATATCATTTAGCACTTGGGGTAAGGCTAGTGGAGCATATTTTTTCAATAGAAAAGCAGGAACATTATCCATTGGAGGAGGTGGGGGTGGTGCAGCAGTCTGAGATACAGATGAAGGAAGGGGAGTAGGAGGAAGTGGGGTATGAATAAAAATGGGAATATATTGTATGGAAGCCTGAGGCATAGCTGGGAATAGTTCATGGTTAACAACAGCTACTTCTGTAACTTCTTTAATCTCTTCAACCTCGAGAGTAGGATGGAGATCCTCTTCAATCCAGACACTTCCTCTACGTGGAGTTTCTGAGTAAAACTCAGGATTTTCTTTGCTAGAATTGGGATGTTCTGTTCTGATTTCTTGAGAAGAAGAGAGCGGATAATCTTCAACGGAATATTCAGGGTTTTCAGCACGAACTGATTTCCTCTCCTTCCAAACTCTTTTATGAATGATCTTCTCTGGGTCAGATACATAAGGTGTCTTTGACTGAGATGTATCTGACCTCAAATGTGGCTTACGAGGAGCCAAGACTACCAATAAATTTATCAAATAAAGAACAGTGGAGTCGCCAAGGTGAGAGATACACAACTCTTCAACTCTCTGTGCTCACCTGATTAGAGAGTGAATACAATTTTTCGAGGCCCAGGGAAACTGATATTCTCAAGTTCGATCCCCGGAAACGGCGCCAGAAAGATGTTGTAGACAATTTTTTCACCCCTAGAGATAGCCTAGAATTGCTATAGACCAGTGCCTAGGACATCTTAATATAGCAAGGAGCTCATAATATATCTTGGGTTGTCAATCCAAAAGCTCTCTTACTATCTCTTGTTAAACAAGGAAATTAATTTGAATGGGACCAATCTCTCTCAGAATCTGATACAAAGATAAGAATAATGTAGGAACATCATGCAAAACTCCAATACAAAAGCATCAGACAGTTAAGAGACAGCTTACTGTAAAGAGGGCCAGTTCAGATAATATACCACAGAAATCAAATATCAGGAAGTGGATGTAGTGAAGAAACATTTAGAAGATACTAGTTAACATGAGATTGATACCCAGATACACAACAGAATCACATATGGGCTTATCCAACTAAGAATCCATACATGATAATGGCATTTTAAAAGCACCCTCCTCAAGTAACTAATACAGCAGAAAATATGGATGAAAAGAACATGGAACAGTATATCATGACTAGGCCTATTTAAAGCGCTTGACTAATCCCAGTATGGGCACCAACTAGGATGAATCATTACTCAAGATTAGTGAGCCACTCGGATTCTAGAACATGATACAAGAGGATAAATAGCATGAAATGAGATATTGTATTAACACATATGAGAAAATTACATACTGTGAGATACCAAAGACCAGAATCCTCATTACAGTTATAACTCCTCCTCACTGAGACCCGACGGGCTCTGAGCCTTCATACAGAAGCTTTACAAAATGTATACAAAAGCCTTTTCACTGCACAGTTCGCTGATAGAAATCTGGAACCCTTCTATTGTCTTATTTCTGGGTTTTTATAGAAGAGATAGAGAATTCTAGAGAAGGGGGTAGATGGAGCACATTTAATGACTTGATTTGAAAAAAAAGGCGGAAAACATTCACGCCTACACTATGAATGACTAAATATAAATGACTGTACTTTACAATTTACCTCCAGAAATAAATGTTGAGGAAGAAAATCTCCTCATGAACAAGACACAAATAATAAAATATACAATGTTCTACCATTCACTGAGGGAAAAATCTGCTGCCGTAAGACCTTGAGATTGTTTGTGATTGTGCACTGTACTCTCGGATCTCTAATTTTGAATTTAAACTTCAGATCTTTAATGCAGGGTTCTGTGTCTCTTAATCTTTCGTTGATATTTCATGCTGCCCCATTAATACTCTCGCCTGCTCAAGTCTGTCCCTTGATTTTCTCTGGAGGGTTCTATAGATTCATATCCTTGCTTTCTTTAAGGATTGTCATATCATACAACTACCCTCGGCTTCACTCCCTAATTTCTTCCTCTAAAAATGTCGAGGGCGGTGTTCTTGGCTTCTGCGAACAGAGCAGCGAATCATGATGAATCTTCTCCTACGGAAAACCTGCAAAAACACAAACCAGTTAAGGAAAACCAGACCGGGATGGAGATGGGGATGGTGGTGACATCGAAGTCATGACCATATGTCAAGAACATGCAGGGTGGCGGAGGGAATATGGTGGAGACTTTGGTAAACAGACGGGGTGTAGTTTTCGTGTAGAACAGTTAAAACACGATGCATGAACGAAAACGATGAATATGAATGAGCAACACATATATATACGGCAGGGGAAAAATATTATGGACACGCGAGATGACGAAACGTGGGTGTACGAAGGACAGGTGGAAGAATGACATGGCGGAGGACTCGATCAGCAGGTGGTCAAACGGATGATCTGGGCCACACGACCAGCAAACGAGATCGACGGTTAAAACGGGTCGGAGAGCGATCAGAGTGGGCCAGGGGCGCGATGGACATGTATTATAACGCGTGCAGCTCCGGAGGACGTCCGCCGTTGGATGAAGGTCAACAGATCTGACGGCGCTGATGAATTCCGCTGCTCGTCCCTGGTCTGACTTTTAACTCGCAAAATGGCAGTTTTTCGGGCCCGTACCAAAGACACACGGCGCGCGTTCAATGGAATCGCTGCCCCCATGGAGAATACCGCCGGCCCGTCCAAAGCGATGCGGAATTAACCATCGGTTTTCGAGCGCGGGGACCACTATTACCGCGTTGATTGCGGGCCATAGATTTGGCTGAGATCGGACGACTAAGACTTGGCCCGAAACTTTGGATGATTAACCCCTTTGCACCTGGCGCCCGGTCCTGCTCCCGGGTCACATGGAAACAAAAACGGGGATGGCTGAAATATCGGGGGCTAGGCCTGACAAAATTTGTAATTATAGACTTCGGGCCTTTGTAACATGTATTTTTCAGGCGGAAAAGGCAACGATAGACCGAATATGGAGGTCTTTGGCCACGAAAGATGTTTTAAACAGACCCAAAAGGAAATGGTGGCCAAAAATTAAATAGGGGGGGCTGTTATGCACAACACTACTCAAGTGGCATACTGAGTCAGGATCTCTAATGGTGTATTATCTCCTCCCAGACTATAAAAGGGGGCAAGCATACTTGTGATGGGCACTCAATGGCAAGAACATGACTAAGGCCTTCGGACCAAGACACGGTAGCTTACCTAGCAAGCTGGCCCAAGGGACTGCTGTGCAAAAGGAAATGTTCGGTTGAATAGGTTACTAAAGGAAAAAGGGAGGGGTTAGCCTCAGGGGAAGAATGAAAATCCAGAAAAACCCTAAGTCCTCATGTAGACTAGGAGCAACCTCTCTTGCAAGTAAAATAAGTTGGGATCCCTCATCCGCCCAGGCAATAATTGCCAAAATAAAATAAGTGCCCTGAGCACAAAAATAAGTGCCCTGAGCACATTTCAATAAGTGCATTAAGCACATGAATAAAGGGTAAAGGATTGAGAAAGGCTTCCTGCACAGAGAGGCGATACGACAAATCCACCAGGGTACTGACCAGGCTTGCTGGCAGCGGAGCAACGCTCGTGATTCCTAAGCAGTGACTCCGTCGAGACCATCTGGTTCGCTGGCAGCGGAGCAACACAATGAGGACCAAATAAACTATACTGGATGTGTAAACCCCTGGGGTTACTCAAAACTTTTTCATCCAGTCTCCATGAATGAAAACACGGTAAGCCAGAGCCCAAGGGCAGGCAAATAGGGAGAGAAAATGTGCAAGGCTCGAAGACGGAAGAAGTGGGACCCACGAGGTGAAAGGAACAAGTACTTTATGCCCTCCCCCCCCCCCTCGAGATGAGACATCGGTAGATATTCTAGGCCCTACTAGTGAATCGCCATTAGTTGTAGCCACTACAACACCCTCGAAAAATTCACCATCTAAAATTTTTTCAGCCCCCGTGAGCATCAAAAAGCAAAGTCAAAACCTGAAGTTTAAGTCTTTTTCAAAAAGCTTTAAGTCGCTGAGTCACAGAGTAGGTATTTTTCCCAATTTGCGAGCCAGTGACCTTGCGACCTATCAGGTCACTAGGTTGCAAAGTCACACATTGCACTCAAATTTAAATAATTGCGACCTAGCGACCTTGCGACCCCGCGACCCCAAGGTCCCAAGGTTGTAGGGTCGCGGAGTCGCACATCTCATAAGTGTGGGATATTTGCGACCCAACGAACTCATTTATTGCCCGCATGTGTGACCCTTTCATAAATAGAAGGGTCTTTAGGTCGCATTTCACCCACACGACGGAGAGCAAAAAACACTTCTGATAGGCCAAGTGGAGTGCGATTTTCTCGTGTAAGTTTCCTAATCCTCTTGATGTTTCTTTTTTTTTCTATTTGTTTCCTTTTTCCACTTACCTTAGCCCTTTTAAAGCCATCTACCATCTCCCATTTTAGATCCTTTTGAACTTGAGTCTTTTCCAATTATCTAAACCCTGCCATTCCTAACATAGACTTATAAATGGAGCCAACCAGCCTCCCTTGTGCTTGTCTCTTCCCCCTAATGACCACTAATCCTCATTTATGGTTTTCCTCACTCAATCCTTATATTGTTTTAAGTTTAAAAAGTGAAACAAAAGGCCACACCACCGTTAAAATCCTCCGCCTAGCCCTAGCACGACCTCCAACCCCGCGACCTAGTGACCCCAGTCGCTAAGTCGCATCTCGCTCAAAACTGGACATTTGTGATGTTGCAACTCAGTGACCCAGCGACCCGGTCGCAATTCGCTAAGTCACAAGGTCGCACCCTCCTGAATTGTAAAACCTATGCGACCCAGCGACCACATGACCTGGTCGCAGGGTCGATCCCTTCTGAAGTTTAAACCTCGGCAACCCAGGGACCCAAGAAATAGGTCGCCAAGTCGCAGATTCACCCTTTCCTGGATCTCAGTTGGGCAGAGTTAAAATAAGTACCTAGGTATTTATTATTATGGCATATGTCTTATCCTGGGACTATTTTATAAACATGCCAGGGAACCTCGAATCAGAGTTAGAGTGCGTCTCCATCTCTTCAGAATCAAGTGACATGGGGCCTTCGGAAGTTCGTAATAAAAACAAGAGCCCAGAGTTAGATATCACAGAAAGTGAAATACCAATGTCTCCTCCCTCGATCTATGGGGACACCACATGTACATTTAGCAAAGGAGAAAGCATGAGTTAGTATCAAGTATACCAAGAGTTCGCACAACCAGAATTTCCAGAGGACCTCCCCGACCGGAAATTTTATGTGCAAGTTAAGAGGTCAAAGCTTCACTATGTAGGGGCCCACCCAGCTATATTCCCATGTGCGGAGATTATTGAATGGATCATACAGAGGAACGACCCTAGGAAGTGTGTAATTCAAGATTGCGAGGGAAAGGCTTTTTCAAATATAAAGATTCAGGATGCAGAGTATTATTACGCACTTCTAGAATGGGAACAGACGTTCATAAAGGAATAGGCCACCACCCATGCGATCCCCATAGCAGACACCCTGAGAGGATGGTTGGAAGAACCCGAGAAGTTCAAAATCAAGAAGCATCAGGAGTATCAAGTGGCAGGCCTCGGGAAGGTCTACAAGCTAGTGGCAGCTATGCTTTGTAGAATATATGGTCGTCCCGATGCCACCATGTTCAGTGGTTCTTGGGTATCCCTAATGCACTTTATCACTATTTATGGCACCTGTTTAAATCGGGCCATCTTATTAATAGTGGCCCTCAAAACAAACATATCTACAGCATTAGCACCAGAGGAGGGATACTCGTCTGAATTTTACATGACCTCCTATCTATTGGATGCAGTTTATTCTAGGTGCTACTTTGAGGGATGGGCTCACAAATGGGATCAGGAGTGAGCACGCCCGATTCACAAAGAATTGCAGGTATTCTAGGACTCTAAATACAAGCAGGATATAGATTCAATCTCACACAATTTCATCCCTGCACTCTGCTGGAAATTGTTTGGTAAGGATACCCCATGCATGTCCTGGCGAGCCATGGAAACGTTAGTCAAAGTGGAAAATTGGTTCCCATTTTTAGAAGGCACTTTTATTCGAGTCTTTGGTTCATTCAAGACTCCCCATGCTCTGCCCTGATTCGTCACTGACAAGATGCTTCTTCAGGAAGTATGCTATCAGATGACTTCCGGCTTCTCAAATGTCCTTAATAAAGGTAAGAAAAATCTGTGGCCCACAATGCAGCTCACCATTATTTCTTATACAGTTAAGGATTTCAAGGAGGTGGAGGAAGAAGTTGAACAAATCAAAGGATTCTACCTGGGGCCTTTAGATCACCGGACATACGATCCTAAGAGGATAGTCCCTGACCACTGCAAATAGGCCAAGTTCAAATGGAGCTACCAACATATTGAACGCCCGTCTGAGGACGCAAAAAGAAACTAGTATAACAAGGATAAGGAACTCACCCCAGGAGCATGGACCAATCAGGAGGATCAAGATGATCATACTCTAGAGGAGAGGATCTGTGAGTTGGGAGGCACCTCTTCTTCCCAGGCCAAGAAGCCCCGAACTAACATAGGCCTTAGCTCTACCGCTCAACAAAAATAAAAAGAAGCAGAAGCTCAACGAGAAGCTAAAAATAAAGTGAAAGAGGATGAAGATAAGAGTAAGAGAAACCTAAAGGTAGAATAGAGAAATAAACAGGCGGAGGATGCCCGGAAAAGTTAGGAAGAGTAGGAAGCGAGAGCAGACGCTGAACGACAGCTCAAGAAAGAATTGGATCAGGTGGAGGCCGAACGTAAAAGGAAGGAAGAGAAAGAAACAAAGGCAGAAGCTGAATGGAAAAGGAAGGAAGAAGAGGAAACAAGGGCGAAAGCTGAACAAAAAAGGAAAGAAGAAGAGGAAGAAAAATCAGAAGCGGAGTGCAGGAAAAAGGCAGAACAGGATAACGCAGAGGCAGAGCATCTATTGAAGGAGGAAGAAGAAAAAAAGAGAAAAGAGGAAGAGGATCAAAGATAAAAATATGTTGAGACACCTCCTGCAGTAATAAGAGTACAAACCGAGCTACCGCCCATCGAAGTACCTACAATTAACACACGTTTTGCACTCTCAAAGCCAGGCTCCTCTGAAGGACGGGAAGAGGAGGTGTTCAACCTGAAGAGACTCACTTATGATTAGTTAACCTTCAAAATCCGACAAAAAAAGATGAGATGCCTAGCACGGAACCGTTTCACCCCATTCACAGCCACGACGGAAAAGGATATAGTCCTAGACACTAGGACCAACCCAGTGATGATAGCATCGACCATCACTACTTTTGCTACAGCCATAGAAGAAAATGTTAGCCAGATGAGTAGGGAAATACTTTCCCTACAAAATAGACTACAGGACTCTGAACAAAGAGAAGCTAGGTCAGAGCAAGAAAAGAGAGCACTAAGGGAAGAAATCCAACAGCTCCAAGATAAAAACACTCTTATTAACAAAGTACCGCTCACCGTCCAAATAGATTTGGTGACACTTGAAGCCACCATGAGGCAGGTTTACGGGGAGATGTTCACCAAAAATCAAATAGTCGTACCCCTCCTAAGAGCCCAAGTGGAAACGAAGAAGAGAAATGAGCACCTGAAAGAGGCCTCCACTGCCTTGGATATAATGATAGAATGGACAAGCAGATATCCATAGGCTCCAGAAACCTTGCCCAATAAAGATTGGATTCACACTCAGAATGACAAGTTCCAAATTCGCATGAAGGTGCAATCCAAGGAGAAATTATTTAAAGATCTAGAGAAGGTAATGTCCGCATACGAGCATTTGATCAGTGGCATTGACTCGATGCATGAACTGCACCATATTCCTTCTCTAGGTGCATTGAGCGAGGAAAAGACATGGGGACAGGTAGATCAGGAGATTCAGGCATTTCTACAGCCTATCAGACAAGCCGCCACTACACCTAATCTTCCCACATCACAGGAGAACTTGGTTAAGTTCGTCGTAATTCCAGTTTGGATTTACACCAAACTAGCTTCCTTATCTAACCAGGTCACAACCAAGAGAGAAAATCTAATTTTGAATGCCTTAGAATTCATGCACCGGTTAAGGGAAGATACTCCTCTGATCTCCCCAATCGCTGCAGATTATCATGCATGGCAGAATTTCCTAAAAGAGCAACAAGTTGATGTTCCCAACCTAGCAATCACACACACACACTCTCATGATCAGATTGCAAGGCACAATCTACAGAAGGGGTCGCAGGTCGCACCTTCCATGATCAGGTCATAGGTCGCACTATCCATTCAGGTCGCAGGTCGCATCTTCCATTCAGATCGCAAGGCAGCCCAACAGGCAGGAAGGTGAAGAGTCAGGGCCCCCAAGGGTCAATTTTGTCTTATATATACCCCATTCAGGGACTTGTAAAAGGACCTTTTTTTTTTGGATTCCAAAGGAGAGAAGAGAGTTGTAAAGCATTAAATAGCCTATTGTGAATGAATACAAGCATTTTTTTAAATCCACTATTGGATCCGATGAGTATCAATGTGTCAATAGTATGTGTATTCTTCGTATATGTCTCATATCTTGTGATTAATTGATCTGCATTTTCTGATTATACTCTTTATGCATTTCAGCTTACTGTATGTGTATATGATGGTATGTTATTTACATAGGATATGTTAGTAACTTTATTATTGACATCTATCTCATTCGTGAAAACGCCCAAGTATGCATAAGTAGTTCTTACCAGGCAAAAATATTTCTTCTATGGTTTTAACAATCATACGAACACAACCTTAATGATATGATGCTAACATAATCTCCTTCAGTTTCACGTTTTCTCTTATATCTTGCTATTTTTAGTTTTTATGCTCATTGACAATCATCGATATTCATCTTGTATCATTCGATAATTGTACACCTATAACTCTGTAGAGCTCATTTGCGTCCAGGAGAAGGAATATTCAGCGGTATCCGGACACACACCCCCGAACGGGATCCCTATCACAAATGGTTTAGAGTCTAATTGGGACTTTCTACCGGGGAGATCTCCTACTGTTGGCCGGACAAATTTTCCCGTCAATAGGACTATTATTCCAGCATCATACATTTTATTAATTTCTTTCTCAACTAGTGGTAGTTCTACAGGGTTTATTCTGTGCAATTTATGTTTAAAGGGCTTCTGGTTTTCTTTGTGGGGTATCTTATGCTGAATTATCTCTGTATCATATGACTTTAGATCTTCATAACTCGAACCAAAAACATCAGTAAATCCCCCAAAAAGTTCAAGATATTTCTGTTTTATATGAGTTGGCAATGTTTTGGATAATTTTATCATTTTGGGTTTTTGTTCACTGCCTATATTGCATTCTTCTATTTCAGTTTCAATTGGTTACATATTTGGCTTCTTAGCCACATCATTAAATTCAAACAGATCCTCTAGAGGAACCAGACCCTTTGACAAGTTATCATTATTGGACTGTAGCACTTCAAATTCTTCTTTTTCTAAATTAGTGCACAGTTCTGTTTTATGTGTGCATTCCTTTGTTAGAAAATTTATATCAGAAGTATCAGGAGGTTCTTCTTTGTAATATTGTTCCTCAGTAGGGCAGTCTTCTTCATTCTCTAAGTCTGAGTTTTCCACTTCAAACCCAATTCTAGACTGCGGGAAATCTTCTATCTGTTTATCTCCTTCAAAAAATTTCCAGTATTTTATGTTATCAGGGACTGCTAATCTATATTTGACTTGGACTATGTATTGCTTGTTTTAATAAGGCTTTTGACATGTGTTGGCTGCAAAGGCTAGACCATTGGCAAGGTAGTTTTGATTTCTAGGGACAAAAGTAAGCTCGTATTCTGTGAATGTTTTCAAGAGATCAATGACATCATCCCTATATGCTTTTAATCTTGGATGCTGGGCTGTGTATTCTCTATTAATCTGTCTAATGAATAATTCTGAATCTCCATGGAAAATTATCCTCTTGGCTCCTAATTTCTTCAGTAATTATAGCCCTAAGAGGAGTTCCTCATACTCAGCTATGTTATTTGTGCATTGAAATTTTAGCTTGTATGAGTGACCTTCTGCATGATTGTTTTCTATGTTATGCACCCATATTCCTGCTCTTGAACCAGTTTTGCTATAAGAACCATCAAAACTCATACTCCAAAGAGGTTCAATTTCAAATTTGTCATTACGATCATTATGGTCACCATCATGCTGTTTGTAGTGGCTACCACTGTGTTGTTTATAGTGTTGTTCTTTAGGGTTTGCCCCATGTTTGTCATTTTTTTTTTTATCATGGTCAGCACTATGTTGATGGTTGCTTTGTTCCCCATGGTCTCCACTATGTTTGTTGTAATAGTCTGTTTGGGCAAATTGTTTTGACTGTTCCTCCTCTTTTTCCTCTTCTTCTACAATTTTTTCCCATGTTCTATTACTTGTTCATTAACATTTTCATCATTGTAAAGGATAAATGAATCAAGGTCTGTGTGAATATAATAAAGAGGGGAGTTATCTGGTTTTTCTTGACTGCTAACCATGTATTTCATGTGTTTTTCCCTATATAGTCTCCTTGGTTGAATAAAGACAAGGATGGTAGCATAGGTCATGTCCTTTTGGAGGGTACCTTGGAGTTTAGCTCCTTGTCATCTTGAAAGGAGCATGCCATATTTAGGAGGAATATCAGCCACTACAATATCCATTACTAGACTCTTGGCTGGTATTTGTTTTATATTGACACACAAATATTTGATTAGGCCTAGATATTTAACTCTATTGGAATCAAAAGAGTATAAATCTTTGTATGGTCTAGTTATCTCAAGGCCTAGTCTTTCCATTACCACGTTTGGCATAAGGTTGTGTGAAGCACCAAAGTCCAACATGGCATTGTGCAAAATTTTATCATAGATGTTTAAACTAACATAAAATTGAGGAACACCTCCTTCTTGAAATTTCCCTTCTACTTCTGTTCCAAATAGGAGTTCAAGTTTGTCATCATTTAAATTAACAGAATTATCATTATCTCCTATGTTTAAAGCTTTCAAAAGTTGAGATTTATATACATCTTGAGTGACTAATTCGGTAAGAGGATTAGAGATTTTAATCTTGGAAATTTCATTCTCTATATTGAAAGGTGTATGAGTTTCTGAAATGTTTAAATCAACTTTCTCAAACATTGTTTTCATAACAATTTAGCTTGCTGGTTTTTATTAGGAACAATAGTTAAAATAGTTTTATTAGGAGCACTAGCTGTGTTTCTAGTGCTACTTTGGTCACCACTTTTTTTGCCACTAGGTTGGCTTTTTTTGCCTCTATTTCTATCAGAACTTTCAGCCATTATGTTAGTGTTTCTGTTGTCTTTTAGAAATTTTTTTAGGTGTCTTTCTAGCAGAAATTTCACAGGTCTTTCTTTTGGGAGTGTCTTGGTTTTTCTTGCTTCTGAGGTCATATTGTCGGTGTACCTCCTGATGGCATTTTCAAAGCCTTTTTGTAGTCTTCAGATTCTAGGTTCTCTACTTCATATGGTACAAATATGCCTTGTTCTTCCTTAGTGAGGAAAAAAATATCCCCATTACTTACTCCCATTAAATTTATATGGTTTTCCTATGTTTCTTCAATTACCCCCTCATCCTCATCAGCATAGTTTTCTTGGAAAGGAGGTCTGATTTTTTGATCAGGACCTATTTGTCTAATTTGAGGGGGGATTTCTCCTAAAATTTTGGTTTTGGTTTTGGTTTTGGTTCTGATTTTGATTTATGTTTTGAGGAGTTGTTTGATTTTCTCTGGGATAAGCTCTCTCATTCATGTTTATTCTCTCCATCATCATTTCCATTGTCCTAACTAGGCTGCCAATTTTAGCATCAGATGTGGAGGGTCCAACTTATTCTTTGTATGTAGCTTTCTTTTCTGCTCTCAATCTAGCCTTTTTAGCATTTAGGTTGGCTTCTACACTTACTTCTCCCCTTTTCATGTCTTCTAAGGTGAGGGGATCTCTTTCTCTTAATTGATAAGACATGTCTAGATCAAATACATCTAGAAATTATACTAGGGCTAAGCCTTGTGGGAGTTTCATGTGGGGAGGGAGTGCATTGTATACACTATTGAACCTAGTGCAGTAGTCTTGGACACTCTCTCCAACATTTCTCTTAAGGTTATCATACTCTGATAGGATTTTAAGAGGATTTTTCTTTACTTCCTATTTGTTTAAAAATCGTTGATGAAAAACAAGGAGATCATTTATATTGTTAGGGGCTAAGCCTTTAAACCATTTTCTTGCTTCTCCTCCTAAGATTTGAGCAAACATTATGAGTTTAATAGTGTCATCATCTATTTCTTGTCTATTAAAGTAGTCATTCATTTTGTCCACATGTTGTTGAGCAATAGTAGAGCTAATAGCATCATATAAAGGAATCTTGGACTAGTAATCTTGTGGTAGAACAACTAAAGGTAAAGGAAGGACTAAGGGTGCATACCATGTTGCCATGATATGTGGTTGGGGAAATAATGGAGGGTTAACAAGTGGACGGCTTACAAAAGGGGGTACAGGTGTTACACCATTTTTTGGTCATCTAACCTATTATCATTAGATGGACCCAAGTACACCATGTAAGACCAATTTTACCCTAAGTAAAATTTCCTTCACTATGTTAAATAACTTAATAAACCACATTTATTAGGTTGTTTATGGTCTAAACAGACAACCCCAAAAGGAAATATTAAACAAACCTATATTTGTTTGATTTTCCTCATGGAATAATTAATTAAACCATAATTTAATTATTATTCCCAGTCATGTTTAACCCAAAAACAAAGAAATTAATTAGATAAACCTTTATTTATCTTATTATTTTCTAGGAATAATTATTTAAATCTTATTTAGATAATATTTCTTGTTAAATATGACCAAATCACCCACAAATAATTAAATAAATCATTATTTATTTGATTATCTTCTAATCGCTTCCTTAAAAAGATAAATAAATCATTTATTTATTTATTTTTGACAAATCAAGGGATTTGACCCAAGTCAAATACCTTTTCCCTCCAACAAATATAATAAAATATTCCATAAAAGGTGGATCTAGATTTGGTTAACACTATTTTAATCATGCACCAAGATCTAGAATGACCCAATATTTTGTTATAAATAGGAGGGTTTTTCCTACCATTCTTCACCTTTTTTTGCCTATTAGATCACTCTGGATCTATACACTTGGTCACATTTTTCCATCATTTGCCGTGTGAGCTCCCATTGAGCTCTTTTCTTTGCATTGGGTTTTCTACACCAACAAGAGAGAGAAATCTTAGATCTGAAGTGCTGAGGACTTCCAAGAACCCATCCCACTGAGGAGAATTGGATACGCCTTCTTGTTTTCCTCCCATGTGCCCAATTAATACAAAAATTCTTTCAAAAAATTGTTCTTGTCTTGTCTATTGGTATATGGAGCAAACCCTTGTTTTTATTGCTTAATGTCTTTCCATGCATAGATCTGGTTTTTTGCAGCTCTTTTCTTGTTCAACTAACCACAGATCTGAAGATATTGGCAGCCACTTTTGTTGTTAGGGCTATTAGTTATGCGTAGCTAAAGTGGTCCTTTTCGTACACTTCAACAAAGGATTCATACTAACAAATGGCGACTCCACACGGGTTTTAAATTACGACCGTTGTCGTTTTTCATATTCCTGCATATCCAGCTACTTCAGACCCTAGGGTTTCTTTTCAGCTGTTTATTTTTCCTATTTTTATGTTGTTTTTCTCACGTAAAACCCTAAAACATTAAAAATTTTAACTTTTGTGTGTTTATGGCCCTATTGCGCAGGTAAGCGACAGCAGCCGCAACTGAGACGGCAACTTTTCCGAAAATCTGCCGCCAAGACAACCGGAACGAGAGGTCGCACTTTTCAACCCAAAAGTTGCGACCTGGACCTCCAGGTCGCACTTTTCAGCCTCTTTTCTGCAACCTGCACTGAAAACAGGTCAGAACCTGCGACCTGCCAATTTTTCAGTGGTTTTTCTGCAATTTTTCTGGGTTTTGCTGAAGCTTCTATCAGGGTTTTCCAGCCTCTGTCTCAGCCCGCTTTGACCTAGTTCTAATCTATTTTTACTCATCTAAGTGGGAACCTAGCCCCCTAGGGCTTCAATACCCTCCACTTTTTTTGGAATAGTTTTAGCTGTTTCAACCGTCTGTTTTTCAGAGTTTCAGCCTTCCCTTTTTCAGATCTGAAACCTCCTCCTTAGATCCCTTTAAATCAGCCTTTCTTCCTTTCAAATCACCTCTTGTCGTTTTGTTTGGACCTCTCTTTAGGACCTCCTCCCTGTCCTTTCCGCTTTTTGCTGATTTCCTCCCTTTTTTCCAGCCACCTTGCCTCTGTCTCTTGGCTGTGATCTGCACCTCTTTTCAGCAGCTTTATCCTTTAGATCCCTGTCCCTTTTGACCTTAGATCTATTGGCCTCTTTTCCGTGTGTTTTGCCTAGGTTTTTTCCCCTTTTTTAGACTAGTTTTGAGGGACCCGCCTTCTTAGGTTAGATAGATGCAAAAGTAGCTGTTAATTTTCTGTTATTTCATCATTATATACTATTCTCTACAGATTTATTTTCAGTTACGCAGCACACTTTTTTCTTGCTCTCAAAACGGAAAGGGTTTAAAAATTAAAATTAACGCACGCCACACATTGACCCTAAGTGAAGAAGCGCCTGGTTAACACCGCCTGGAAAAGACTCTAAAATAAATTGTCACTGCACATTTTCTGCCCTTGAACTCACTTGATTCTGTCCCTTATTGCCCTTGTCGGTTTCCTTCTTCCTGTCATCATTGCGCCCCCAAGGCGCCTTTCCCGGATACTTCTTGGCCTTCACCCTCAGTTTCCGGTCGATCGACCTGCTCCATCCCGCCGTCGTCGAGCCAGTCCTCCTTCGAGTCCGCACTCCGACTCCTCTTCTGATTCATTGGGTTCTCCTCCTCCGGGTTCTCCCCCTGTCACCTTCACTATGTCTGGTCCAGGGCCTAACGCTAGCGATGCTCCAGGCCCTAATGCTGAAACGACTACTAGCGGAACCGCCACTGGAACTACCTCGGCCATATCCTTGCTGCCGTACATTGTAGGCCTCAGCCTCCCCGATTTCAATCAGTTGATCAACAACCCTATCCGCCACGATGTTGGTTGGCCCGCTATGCCAACCAAGCTCCCCTCCGACATCCCTAAGTTCGAAGGCCTTGCTGGAGAAGATCCAACCAATCATGTCTGATCTTTCCACATGTGGTGTTCCTCCAATTCCATTACCGATGACTCCATCCATCTTCGTTTGTTCCAACGCACGCTTACCGGCGAAGCTTCTAAATGGTATGTCAACCAAGCCACCTCTTCCCATACCACCTTTGCGACCATTGCCCAAGCCTTTTTATCTTACTTCCAGCTCCCTCTCCGATACGATACTAGTACGAAGCTCTTGACTTCCTTCAAGCAAACATCTTCGACCCGCCTTTCCACCCATGTTCAGGAATGGCGCCGTAGACGTAGCTTATGTCGAGCTCCCCCCTTCGAAGATCGGATCTATATGGACTGGATCCTTCGCTCTCTCCTAGCTCCCATCGGCAAAGATGTCGCCTCCCATTTCCCTCAAACCGAAGAAGCTGCCCTCCAAATAGCCTTGAAATATGACCTAATCTACGCCCAGTCTGGTTATGTTTATACCGTCCTTCCTGACCTCCCCAAGCCGGTGGCGCTAACGCCCCGAGGGCATCTCATTCCGCCTACGGTATCGTTGAAGCCCTTTCCCATCCGTATGCTCAACCTCCTATGGGCTACGGTCTCCCTCACGGAGGGGCCAGCACCTCTAGCACTCTTCCCCCTCCCGGTAGCATGTACCCAAGATACGGCATGCCTCCTCCTTTTGCCCAACCTTCTGCTTACCTCAATGTTGCCCAACCTAACCATTACCCTTATCCGCAGCCTGGTGTGCTAGCTCTTCCAGCATATGCGCTTCCACCTCCCTTGCCTCCTCAACCCCAGCAGCAGCACCTACAGCCCCCTTCAGGGCAAGTATTTGCACAGCAGGGTGCGACTAATCCCCCTTCTTCTCAAAGAAGGCGGAGAGGCAATCCAAATCAATCTGCCCCTAGTACTCATGGACCCAATCCTCAAGGTTTTGACCCTAACACTGCTAACCAGCAACAGGGCACTCAGCCCAAGCCGGACAGGCCTCTTCGTACCAACAAGCCTTGTTCGTGTTGCGGTGTTTACGGTCATTACACCCACGATTGTCCCCTTTTACCACAGATGCGGCAGATGTGGGAGTCTCAAGCCACATTGCGCGGACAACATGCCTCCCCTCACGCTCCCCCTAATGTGGCCACTACTCAACCAACTGTGTTTACTGATCCTTTCCCTCAGCAAGGATTCGTGGCTACCCAACCACCTGACGGGCGGGTCTCCACTCCACCCTCCATTTCTGGTTCCTCCGATTACCAGATCCTCATGATGACCTCTGATCCATCCCCAACTGTCGACCTTCACCTTCAAACTCGATCTCGCCAGTACCCCAAGCCTCCTGCTCAGTCTGCCCCCGAGCCTCCTTCTTTAGGTTCTACAGAGCCTCTTTCGACATCTAGTGGCCCCTTACATATCCCTCAACCCAAAGTTGAGGTTCATACCAAGATTCCTAAGGGACCCTTACGTCGAAACGCTGCTTCCGATTGAGCTGCTCATTCATATAGCATAGTAGATGATTTGGCGCAATCTCCTGCTGCCATTTCCACACTGGAACTCCTCCAGTCGTGCCCTTCCCAAAAGAAGGCTCTACTATCTGCCGTGGGCGCTGTAGATCCTGCTGATGACCAAATGATTGTTTTCGACGCCACTCAATCGAACCATCCTCCTCTCCCTCCTTCCGTCGCCTTCCAAATCCCAGTCAAAATCCGGAACGCCAACGTTTCCTGGTGTATAATTGATGAGGGGGCATCCACCTGCGTGATGTTCGCTTCGGTTTGGAAGCAACTCGGATCCCCTGAGTTGGCCCCTTCCACGATCACCCTTCGAGCATGGGACGGCCATGCCTCCCAGCCCATTGGCCTATTTCGTAATTGTCCTATCACCCTCGCCGGTAAGACTTTTTGCGTTGACTTCGAAGTCATAGACGCCCCGCTAGACTACAACATTCTATTGGGGCGAAGCTACACCTATGCTATGTCTACTGTCCCATCCACGGTTTTCCGCAATATGTCTTTCCCCCATAATGGAAAGATAGTCACCATTGACCAGTTGACATATCATGAGCCAACATCGCAGACCTCACCTGAGACGACCATCTCTTCTGTAGCCAACAAGCAAACCTTCGACTCCTTGACCAGTGTCTCCCCCGGCGTCTACAAAGATTCCTCTTTGCTCAGAACCTTCCCTGGTCTTCCTCCTCCTATCACTGATCCCAGCTTATCGAATGTTTGCATGATTCAATCGTCTCAGGCTGCCCTTAAGCGGCCTGCTTCGGCTAGTCAGCAACCTCCCCCTCGCCCTCCGCAACCCGCTCCCAGCCATTCATCTCAGCCAGCCGTACCTCCTCCTTCTGGCCCTCCCCCCACAGCTGGTATCCCTGAACCCCTTTATCCTCCTGGATCGGTCCTCCCAGGCCTTAACCATCTCGGAGCTGTCCCTCCTGGTCATTACCCTGCTAGGCAGATACCTTTCCTGGCTCCCCCTCCTGGAGTATATTCTGTCCCCATCATGGCCACCCTCTCTCTCCCTCACCTGACCTTGGGCATACCGTTCTGGTACCTTGATCCTCCAGCCGCTACCCCTCCTAGTCACCCCAAACCCTACATGGCTTTGACACCAGTTCAACCGGTCCCCCTCGCTTCCTCCATTGCCACTGTACCCCCAGCACCTCCACAGGACCCTTCTCTTGTCGTGACGGCTCCCAAGAAGAAATGCAAAGCTCGCAAGGGGGCACCCAAAGACAAGACCACCATGACTGACCCGGCCCCTCCTCCACCCGCAAAGCCTTGTGCCTTGTGTGATGTCGCTAGTCATGCCACCCATGCTTGTCCCGAGTTGCCCCGTATTCAGCCCATGGTTAAAGTCGCGTTCCCCGAATCTACGGTCCCTGAAGCCTCCATTCCTTCTTCGTCTGTAACCAAGAACCCCAAGACTCTCCGCACCAACAAACCCTGTGCTTTGTGCGGTGTTCATGGCCATTACTCCCACCATTGTCCTCACCTGACGCATTACCGCGCCTCTTTAGAGGTAGTCCGAGAGTATGAGGTTGAACAAAATCAATCCGCCTCTCCCATACTCGCGCACTATGCTTCGAGCCAGCCTGAGGATCCCCCCGCTCCCATCGACATTCCCCCCCCTGATGTTCAGATGGAAGAGTCTACTACGACCATTCTTTACCTATCCTCCTCTGCGAGACACTTGGAGCCCAGTCCCCCTGCATCCTCCCCTGTTGTTTCGCCTGACCCCCTCTTTTCTACCCATACACGAGATAACTCCACCCATATCTCTGTTGACCTCTGCAGCCTGAGTCCTCGCCATACTTCTGATAACCCTCCTATACCACCCTCCAGTTCGTATATGAGTCATAGTCCTCCTGCTCCTTACACTCCCTCCCGCAGTTGCCGCTCGATGTCTTCTGTACACTCACGCTACCGTCATTGTCTCTCCTCCCCTCATTTGTTGTCTTGTAACACCATTCCGCAGGACCCCCCGTCCACACCCTTTATCGGTTACGCCAATGGTGCAAGTCGTTACTCCCGGAATCTAGCCTCGGCAAGTTGGGCCATTTTCACCCCCTTGCATGCCCTTGTCCTCTCTAACGGGGTCTGCATTGGTACTGCCACCAACAATCAGGCTGAATATGATGCAGTGCGTGGTCTCTTAGCCGATGCCCTCTTTCATCGCATCCTCCATCTGCATGTTCGTTTGGATTCCCTACTTCTTGTCATGCAACTGAATGGTGTTTATCGTGTGCATAACCCCGTGCTGTTTAGATGATATTTACGAGTGAAACTCTTGATACGTGAATTTGAAACCATAACTTTCAACCATGTACCTCGAGAACAAAATCACTATGTAGATAGAATTGCAAACCATGTTCTAGATTGGCATTTATCACACGCATTTCATACAAGACAATAACATTCATAATCATTAAAAACGATGCATATCCATAATATGTGTCATAAAACATGTGTTTAGAGTCCATCTACTCTGATACATATGACATGCCCATAGCATGTTACAAAAAACTCAAAACTGGGGGCACCACCTGCCCCTACATACACACTAGGGGGCACCACATGCCCCACACCTACTCACTATCTGGCGGATCCCGAGCCAATGGCTTTGCCCCTGCAGCCCGTAGATCACGTATGCCTTGACCAGCCATCGCCATGCGCCGCATGACACCTCGCCATTCCGAGGGAAGACCAATGCATGCCTCCACGTACTGGTCGTCTAAGTCTTGCCACCCGCGCTCTGAAACTCCGGTCAGCAACGTCTCGCATCTACGGCGGATGTCCTCCAGGAGGGCGGCCGCATCCTCATTACGCGCTTCTCTCGACCCACTCAGCCCTGCAGCTCCAGAGGCTGCCGGGCGTCCCATATATCCGGCCAGTTTTACCGGAGCTATATCTGCATACCAAAAGTACATGAATCAGTACCATATCTACTATTCAATAACTTTAACATGCCCATACAAGAATAGTTACTTATCACTTACCATCGGGCCCCCATACTCAACCCGGCGGAAGTGGTAGGTCCGGATCCCCACAATAACTCATCCCACTATAGGGATAGTCGTTTATGTATAACGACATCTGATCCCAATGGGCAAAGAACTCAGGTCGAAACACTCGCCCGAACGCCCCTCCTCCTCCTCTGCACAGTAGCCGCCCCCACTGGCGCATCCTGGGCTCTCTCGGGCCCCCATTTGGGAGCTGTATACGAGGCCGCAAGGTCGGGATCTTCTCAAAGAAGAAGGCACACAATAAAGTCCCATACAAGCAATCGTGGTTCACTTGCCGCTTGCAGAGCGACAACTGTCGCTTTAGCGACACCAGCATCATTTGGGCCCACCCATAGTAGGTCCCACTCAACACACTCTCCACAATCATCATCTGCCCCCCAGTGATGTGATGGAGCGCCTGGTTGCTCAGGATACGCAGCACTGTTGCGGCCACTGCACGGGTCTTTAATCTCTCGAGGTCCCCGATCTGTATCCGAGTCCCCTTGACTTGGAGACTCGGTCGACAATGTCGCTCCACAAACTCCATCATATGCCGCCCCTGCGGTAATACTAGCTGCGTGTTTCCCACCATCCCCAGTGGCGGGAGACCCGTCAGGAAATACACATCCTAGACTGTCAGTTCGATCCTGTGCCCCTGCACTACAAAGACCTCATGCTCTGGATCCCAGTAACTGATAATCCGGGCCAACAAAGGCTCTCCTGCTCTCATCAAAGGGTTCTCCAAAAACTTTAGAACCCCAAACCTGGCCAACACATGACGACAGACACCCTGATCCGCCTGGATCTCTGCCCGTAATGTACCCAGGTCCCTCTCTCTCTAGTTAACCCATAAATCTTCCATACCTGCACAAACACATCATCTTTTTCAGCATACAGATCAGGAATACCATAACCAAACACAAAAACCCAACTCTCAGCCACAAAACAGCACTAAAACCCCTTCATCTCCCAAATCGCAGTTTTCTGCCCAATTCTGGGACAAGTCGCACTTTTTGCCCTGAAACCTGCTTCCCAGGTCGCACTTTTTGGCCCAAAAAGTGCGACCCGGCCGTAGAGATGGAGGAGGGTCTGTTTCTGGGATTTTGGCCCCTAAACTGAACTTTCAATCCACCAAAATGAAAGAGTAAGGTTAGGCCTCTTACCTGCAACTGACGAATCTCGATTCCAAGGGTCGGTTTGTTCGCTACGCTCGCCGCAAGATTTAGGGCCTTCTCTCCTCTCTACATTCACCACAGCAACAATAGCAAATGAGTGAATTTGGAGGGAAAACTGCCTTATTAAAAGAGAACCCTTGTTTCTTCTTTCGACTGCTGCGACCATACCGTAGCCCCGTTTGACAAACCGTCTGCACCGTTGGAAAGCTCTCACCGAGCCCTCAAATGGGTATCTATTAGTTTTTTGTGATTTATACTTCACCAGGACTCATTTTTTCCAATAAGGGTCACTTCACCTCTCCTTAAAATCGAATTTCCTCACTTACGACACTTGTACTTGGGGCACCATTTTTCCTCCTTACTTGTCTTTGTTCGTGTCGATTTTCGTCATGAGTTACCATCTTGTACTCATGTTTTCATGGTCCCCCATTGGGCCTTTACTGTGTGGCAGCACCATCAAGTCGCCCTTGTTTAGAGCATCCAAGTTGAGTCATCATCGCTTTCATGGAGTCTATCTCGAGTCCCTTTGTACCCCGCTATAGCCCTTCATCCTTCATTGCTTGGTCTCTCTCTTGTGTCACACATTATGACCTTCAGTCCCACTGTCCCTTATCCCTTATGATATTGTGTCAGTCGCTGCCATGTCATTCATGCCCTTTATGCTCTAACAAGGGAAGTCGTCCATTCGCTACTCAGTCCTTTCCATTTCACTATCATCATTAGTGTCAGTCTGTCTGTCGCTCTACTATTTTCTCTCGTGCCTTAGTTGAGGATATCTCATTGCCTCACCTATGGCGGACCTCCTTCTGTCGACATCAGCTCATTCATTCTAGAAGCCAGGTCTAGAGGGCGGTGTACCTTGGTTCCAGCTTCCACTCTTGTTCGGTGCCTCGGATCGGGCAAAGGGATCTCTCATTTCCCTTTGACTTGATTGTTTCTCTACTCCAGCTCCTTTCAGCATGATCGAGATCCGTATACTTGATGGTTCAGTGATACAGCAGCAGCTCTTGATGATCCCCGGGTGTGTGTGAGATGTCTCAACCCTCAAGAGGGTGGCCCTACGGGTAGCCCCCCACATGCCGGATGACCTCCTCCTTGCGGCCTTCGTGCGGCTCCGAATGTGTGATGATGTTTGTGGCCTTAGCCCGCACGGCGCCTCACGATTTGCATGTATCGGTCGGATTTTGTGAGCCTTCCCATTTACGGGGGAATTTGGGTTGTATTTGTATCATGTACTTAGCTATTATTGTATCGGTCTGGTATTCTCCCGAACACGACATGTATGTGGGATTCTCATTGTATTTTCTCATGGCTCTATTATGCCAGCTGTGCTTCATGGTTCGGTCCCTATTTTCACACAGACACCTCTTCTTTGTACTTTGTCTCGTGGGCATAGGTATGCCTCCCCGCGCCTTCGATACGGTACCCTCTCATAAAAAGAGACTTGTTGCACTGCGAGTCTCGTCTCCTCAGGGTCTAGTTCTTCAGCACACTATCTACCTTGCATTTCTCTCTCTAACTTCCCTTTTGTTGTCTAGTGATTGAGTTCTTACAACGTACTTCGGTCATACGATTTGCTCCTGACACTCGCACGCTGGGGGGCAATCTGTTACACCATTTTTTGGTCATCTAGCCTATTATCATTAGATGGACCCAAGTACACCATGTAAGACCAATTTTACCCTAAGTAAAATTGCTTTCACTATGTAAAATAACTTAATAAACCACATTTATTAGGTTGTTTATGGTCTAAACGGGAAACCCCAAAAGGAAATATTAAACAAACCTATTTTGTTTAATTTTCCTCATGGAATAATTAATTAAACCATAATTTAATTATTATTCCTAGTCATGTTTAACCTAAAAACAAAGAAATTAATTAGATAAACCTTTATTTATCTTATTATTTTCTAGGAATAATTATTTAAATCTTATTTAGATAATATTCCTTGTTAAATATGACCAAATCACCCACAAATAATTAAATAAATCATTATTTATTTGATTATCTTCTAGCCGCTTCCTTAAAAAGATAAATAAATCATTTATTTATTTATTTTTGACAAATTAAGGGATTTGACCCAAGTCAAATACCTTTTCCCTCCAACAAATATAATAAAATATTCCATAAAAAGTGGATCTAGATCTGGTTAACCCATGCACCAAGATCTAAAATGACCCAATATTTTGCTATAAATAGGAGGGTTTTTCCTACCATTCTTCACCTTTTGTTGCCTATTAGATCACTATGGATCTATACACTTGGTCCCATTTTTCCATCATTTGTTGTGTGAGCTCCCATTGAGCTCTATTCTTTGCATTGGGTTTTCTACACCAACAAGAGAGAGAAATCTTAGATCTGAAGTGCTGAGGACTTCCAAGAACCCATCCCACTGAGGAGAATTGGATATGCCTTCTTGTTTTCCTCCCAGGTGCCCGATTAATACAAAAATTCTTTCAAAAATTGTTCTTGTCTTATCTATTGGTATATGGAGCAAACCCTTATTTTTTCTGCTTAATGTCTTTCCATGCATAGATCTGGTTTTTGCAGCTCTTTTATGTTCAACTAACCGCAGATCTGAAGATATTGGCAGCCACTTTTGTTGTTAGGGCTATTAGTTATGCGTAGCTAAAGTGGTCCTTTTTCGTACACTTCGACAAAGGATTCATACTAACAACAGGTTTAAATGAAGGAAGGTGAATAGTGGGGGATGAAGTTAGCACAACGGAAGTATGTTGTAGGGTGGATGAGTATAAAACTATCTTATTTATCCAACTCCGAGATCTAGTCCTAGACAAGCTTTCTTCTAGGGGTGGGTTAGGTAGGATATTCTGCAAGTTTTTAAGGTTTTCAGGTAGGGAACTTGCTTTGTGGATTGGTCTTCTAACAACTGGGTTTTTAGATCTACGAGACTTCCTAAGGATACTTTCAGGATTGTCAACTATTGCAGGAGGATTTGGGTCAGGATAGGATCTAGTATAGATTCTTCTAGAAGCCAGGACTTAGACCCAAGAATCAGAAAGGTTGTGATTTTATGACAGTCTTTAAGGACAAACCAATCTATGAAAGATATACTTAATGCACAAAGTATCCTTGACTGGGTTTTTTTGATGTTTTATGATAAAATAAGTTTCCTAGTAAAGACTATGGAAAACCAGTGGAGTCAGCAGGCCTACTGAAAATCAGTGGAGTCACCAGGTGGAGGATTTTTGCTTGTTTTATGGTTGTATATTGTCCACCATCAACAACCAGATTCATCTAGGTTTAAATGAGGTTTTATGAGTTTTTTGAGGTTTTTTATTACTCATTATCCCCAGTATGGTTGCCACTATGTTGGCTCCCTATGATTTTCAAGATTGGCAAAAACAAACACTGCAGGGGCCACATTAGAACCACTTTGGAATCTTAGGACCTAGCCTTCCTAGATTCAAAGAGGGATCTCTCTAAGTATGTATTTATAGATTATATGTCTTTATGAATTTTTTTATGATATTAGGCTAGTTATGAATTTCTAAGGACTTTTTTGTTTTGGTTGATTAATTGATAGGTTGACAAATCAGTGGTGTGATTAATTGAGGGAGTGTTTCAACTGAATAGATAAACCATGAGAAAACATTAATCCATTGGGATATGGATTCATAAAAGGATTTAAGTGTTCATCAACTCTGCAAGGGTTTTCATAGGGAAAGCTAAATATATCAAGTGGATCTCTTATATTAGATTGTGATATGAAATAACAATAAGTTGTGAAGGCAGAAGAAATATAGTTAGTTAAGAATCTTCTATCTCTACTTTAACAAGAAAATCATTTTAGGTAACTGTTTGAGGCAAACCAAAGGACGGGGCATACCATAGACTTCTTTGGCCAAAATTTAATAAGCAAACCTTTAAGACAACAATCCATCAATCCTAGAATTACTTTCAGACAAAGAAAACATTTAAGATAACAGTGAGAGCAACTAAAGAGCAAGCTAAACCTATCTTCTTTAACTCAACACTCTAAAGACCTTCAAAGCAACATTTTGAGGCAGACCAGAGGACAGGCTATACCATAGACTTCCCTGGTTTAGACTCTACTAAGTATACTTCAAAGAAAGGCCTTAAAAACAAAATTTCAAGTTACACCAAAGGATAGGACTTACCATAGACTTATTTGGCTTCACTCTATTTAATTATTTCAAAGAAAACAAGCTATGTGGAACTAGAGAGACATTAAGAATTCTCCAATCAGACCTTGCAGAATAAAACATTAAAATAAAGAAGGCGGACAAAAATAGGGTGCCAAGACAACATGTCCTACTCTAAAATTTATGTTCTTTTATTAGATAAATAGTGGCCAAAATGGAAAACTGAAGAAAAACAATGACAAAGAAGGAAAACTTCACCATTAACATAGCTCAAGAATCTTGTGAACGTGCTTGTATTATTTATGTTAAAAACAGTTACATTACTCCATGTAAAAGAGATCTTTGCAACTAAGAGCTTTCTCAAATCCAACCTAGCAATCCTCAACTAGCTTAGCAGCAGAAAACAGTCAACTAATCACCAACTAACCAAGACTAAAAATGAAGCTCACATGCAGTATTTATCTAAAAAATGAGGAGGTGGTGCCAAGCTAGGGTTTAGATGTCATTTATTACAAAGTTAATGAGTTTTTGACCTTTGAAACCATGGACGACCCAAGGCAAAAATATCTGAAGATGTTACACTGTAAAATAACTCCTAACTTAACTTCTAAGCTAACTTCTAGAAATGTTTGAATTTAAGGCTTTTTCAATAACTTTACAATAACTGCTGGTAGCTGAAAAATATCTCTGATTTTTTGTAATAACTGTTTTATGTTTTAAGAAAACATGATATAGGTGGAAAAATATCCTTCTGAAGAAGTAAATGATTTGATCTTGGTCATTCGAATCTGCCTAGGTAGATCTGCCTTTGTTTATCATTTAAACTCTATTTAAGCCTTTTAAACTGTCTTACTATCTTTTCCTTTAGTTCTGCCTTTATCTCTGATTTATTCATTGATCCTTTTGATTAACCTTTCCAACCTTCACTACTTTGTCAGAGTCCTTTGACTGCTTTATTTCTTCACTGTGTCTCTGCATGTTTGTGTTTTCTGCGCAGGAATGCATTCTTCTGCTGCTGGAGGGTTTTATTAACCACCGAGGATCATAACTCATTGGTGATTAACCTTGAATTTCGCCTATGGTCCCTTTAAAATACAATAAACCTATGGATCGTCACCCAGATATTTATTAAAACTTTTTTCGGACCCCTGAAATGCATTTCATGCACCTTCGTCATGGAACCTGCACATGAAACAAACAAATTAATATTTAAATCTTGTGGGGGAAGGCTTTTTCTATGTTTTTTTGTGGTTTTTGGGCATTGCAAGGAGAATAATGGTGGATCAGCGCTTGGTTCCATAGGCGGAAACATGCGGGGAGTTTGAACAAAGGAGGTGGTATGAATTTTGGCAGGAGGAGAGGAAGCGGTTTTCGGGAGCAGGAAAGGTGGTTGTCGCATGATCGGGGAGGCGGTAATGGTTTTGGGTGAAGGCGTTTGATTACACATAGCGATTGACACGTGGCAGGTAAAACTACCCATTTCTCATGGTCGGGGTTATTTTAACCCCCGTGCATATAATATTTCAACTGTTGGATCTCAGGGAATGAGATCAACAGTGGTCGCAAGCCTTGGGAGCGGTGAGAAATGTAATAGGGGGGGTTGCGGTTATATGGGTGTGGGGCTAAAATAAAAATGAGCTCGAGTTAAAAAATAAAATCAGGGTAAAAAACCTTTAAACACAAGTTTTAATATTTAAAACAAGGTTTAATATAAAACAAAAGGTCGGGCTCTATATCAAAATAAAGAAAGTTTTTAATATAACTATGGGTCCCAAAAAGCTAATTTTTACCTTTAGAAACAATGTAAAAATACATTTTACATCGTTTCACAAAAATGAGGAAAGTGAGGGTTTTTGAAAGGTTTGAGAGGGGGAAATGGGTTTTTGGAGGAGGAAATGAGTGAATGAGACTTTAGGTAGGGTGAGAGGGTGAAAATGAAAGAAACAAGTCAAAAATAAGTTTTTTTAAGAGCAGTAAGGAGTTTTGAGAAGGCAGAGATGAAATTTAGTGAAAAAAGGATTTTTGAGAATAATGAAGGCAGTGAGATTTATAAAGATAGCTAATAGGCAAAGAATGCTATCTTTAACAGCTTATAGAAAGTCCATAGTCACCTAGTGAATTTTGTAGAATACAGGAGGATAACAGACCCCCCCCTCTTAGTCATATACTCACACTAAATGTATATTATTCTCATGACAAAAAGGGTCAGCAACAATGTATCCATGAGCATCACATACTTGCAGCAGCATACTATGACTTTATTTAACTCTCGGCCAGACAAATACTAGCATCCATACTACAAAAATAACATAACAATACAAGGCTCATGGAAAACATTGCATTAGCAACGAAAATACATGGCATCTATAGCATATATGGCACAACAATATACCAACAACCCCAAAGACATAGCCCCTGCAACAATACATATTAAACCCTTTGGTAACAGTGTCACAAGCCCCAAAACAACAACAACTACACTTTATCATACTCACATAGCATCATCAACACAATGCTTCCATGATCACTCCATACACATCTCTAAGATCACGAACTTAGGATTTCATTCTAATTATCCATTCACTACATAAAATAGATCTAAACATTAACACACAAGTGCATATAGAATGGTACACAAATTTCTCTACATCAAATCTTTATTCAATCCATGGCACTGTTATTTAAAATTGATTTACTCATTTGATCACATCAAAAGTGCATTAAATCCATTCCATTATTGCTAACTAATTTGGACATGATCAATTCAACATTGTAGAGAAAATCAAGCATTTCAATCAGAGCCAAAACCTTAGGCAAAATCCATGGTAAAATCCCATAGTTTTTTTTTGTGTGTGTGCACAGGTCGTGAAATTTTCACCTATAGGCAGTGTCGTGGGGATATAAAGGTAAGCCAGATAAAATTTTCACAGGGATACTAGGACAAGCTTTTGTAGTTTATGAAAGTGTCGCGACAATGAAGAAGTAAGCCTGAGCAGATGTTGTAATTCAAGGAAAAATCAAATTTCTTCAACCCAAATCAGAAATCACTTGTATCATCACATCATTAAGCCTCATATTAACCTGCTACAACACCAGAACACCTTTTTCATATATCATATCATCATGCACAAACATCCACAACTGTTGACATCAATTCCAAAACGAGTTGAATCATTGTCGACATCAATGCCAACACCATGCTACCAACGGATAATATTGTTGCATGTTACCGTTTTTTTTGTGGTAGTATTATTGTAGCTTATATATGCCTATTTGCATGTAGACCATTTGAATAAATGTGTTAAAATGTGTTTTCATTACAATTCCAATACAAACTATTTGATAAAATATCTCAAAGACAGAAATCAAAGTTGCATGAATGAGTGATATATTTCAGTTAGTATGTTACAAGTGGAATCTGAGCAATGCTTCTTATTTGATTCCATACATTTTTTTTACAAAATTTCTACAATAAAAATACTATTTAATTGGTTGTATAAAAAGTATTTGAATTTTTTTTTTACATGTAAAGTGTTTGACAAAATGTATGAGAGATGAAAATCAAGTTTTTGCAAGTGTGGTTAGGACAAATTTAGTACGGATGTGTGACAAAGTGGTATCAAAGCTTATTGTGAAGCTAGTAAAAAGAAAAATCAATTTTTGGGTACCTTGTAACCTCTATAAGTCATTGAGGAAACTGGGTATGTGACAAAGTGGTATCAGAGATGATTGTTAAGCTCGTGAAGAAGAAAAAAATTTGATACCCTGTATCCTTAATCAAGCATTAGGGCACCATTTATGTTACATATTTGACATTAACATCCATGAGTCTGTCTTTTGGCCCCTTGGTCAATTTCCCTATTCCAATAAAACCCTAAAATCCAACATTGATCCCTTCCTCACTTCATATTTTGGGACCATACTCACCCAATCTCCTAAGCTTTCTCTCTAGGTCATATAGGCACATGAATTTGACTCACAAAAAACATAGCCTCATCCTTATGTGTAATATAAAATCACCTATGTGGTGCAACATGGAAGCATCCTAGTCAAGATTGTGATTTCATGCAATATTCTCCCAAATTTAGGGTGTCATGCAATCTTTCCCCTTGTCACTCTTTACTATTTGTGCCTCCTACTCTCCTCATAAACTTGGGACCTCTATCTTGGTTTTAAAAAGAAGTAAGATAAACCAATAGACAAATGATGGAAACCTTAATCCAAGACCTTGAAATTCATTAAATTTCATGCTTGTAAGTTAATATTTATAATGGGTGCCCACGTGGTGTAGAACAGTCGGTGATGGGGTGCACTGTTAAGGCACTCCGTTATGTAAGGTCACCGGTTCGAAACCCGTGGGTGGCATGGGAGGAGAAAAAATGGAAAAAAATTAGGATTAGTCTGAACAAGAAAAAAAAAAAAATTATTTATAATGGGTGTTATTTTCCTAATGGGTAATGTAGGGAAACCATGTACCTATCACAGGCTTGCAAAACCACTTTGATTGATATTCCAAATGAGGAGCAACCCACAAGCTCACACGATCTTGTGATCATTAAAAATTCATGCTTCAGTGACTAGTATACATCACATGCATGTCCAAAGGTATATTAGTTGTTCCAAAGAGACAATTTTGTTAGAAATTAATTAACGAGGCAATAAAATACACAAAATATTGTGGAAACACAATTACAGAAAAACATAAAACAAGAGAGACACATATATACGTGGCTCACCCAATTTGGGATACATCCATGGAGAAACAACCATTCCTTCCTTTATATTATCCAACAAAATGAAGAGATACAACCTACAACAGATCTGTTGTAATTTACTCTTCGCTCTTACATAGTCTCCTCTCTCTTTCTCGCTCAGAAATAATCATACACAACTACAATAAAATTCCCTCATATAAACTGAGGGGTTTCCTTTTACGAATAAAAACCCTAAATTAACATAACTTCTATCGTCAGATCATCCGCCTAATGAACGACCCAGATTGACTACGAAATTACAATATTTTACAAGGAAAATTTCATCTATTTTTAGCTTCAGGGGCGCTGTCCTCAAACCACTGCCAAGGGGGTCTCATAAAAGTCATCATCGCCGCCTCTCCCACACCCCCCCCCCCCGACCTTCCTTGACGACGATTAAACATGCAACATTTCCACCTCATTAGGAACAAGGATCCAACGTGGATGAAAAAAATGTATCTAAACAGTCAAGAACATAATCAGGCTCCACACCCAACAAATTACCTCCAGACGACCCCGACTCAGAAGTATACAGGGTTGTTATAAAATATTGGCTACCCATCCCCTTGTATTCTTATGTGCATAATCAATTGAATGGATCATAAAACATGTCAACCCTGAAGAATCCATGGTCACGGATAGTCACATGAAGCATTCAATTCATTCATTCTTTATATAAAATTTGAAATATCAGCACCCTTACCCAGTTTACAATTTTTGCAACTGTGTTTCAAACCCAACCCACATGTTTTGACATGTAGGTACAATTTTTTATACATTCATTTGAAACATTTAAAGAGTGCTTCTACTACTTTTTTTTGCACAACTAATACTAGAAAAATAACAATCACACACACATTTAGACATAATAATTTTTTGTCAACTTGACCCTGGAAAAACCCCATCGTTGGGGAAAACTAGTCTTCTAAGGAGCTTTATTTTTCTTGTTTAGAGAAATTATTTGCAAAAGCATAATAATAAGAGATTAATTATATATTCCATTTTTAAGAAGCTAATAATATATCCTCTTTTACCTTGAACTTATAGACTGATAATTTCACACTGTCATCCTACTTTCAACTAGGAATTCGTTCTCTTGGCAGCTCTCACACACAGGGAATCAAACCTCTCTGTTTGCTACAACTAATGAGCCTCCAATGTACTCTGCTGACATAATTATGGGTCCCTGTACAACTCGAATTTCTCTAAATTTGTAGTCTCTGAACTGTCCACTATTTCCTGAAAATTTGTGCCAATAAACTAGCAGACTGCTAGAACCTTCAAAATTTTGTTGAAAATGGCAATAAGAAAATCATGATTTAATTTTCCCTTGAATTAAATTAGGATAAAATTGTAATTCCACATCACAAGACAACAAGAATGTGTTAACTAAATTAGAAAGACTTAGTTAGCTCAATTAATTCGAGTTGAGGGCCTAACTTAAGTCATGTAGAGTGGTTCTTACTTTTTAGGAGCCTAGGTTGAGTTTAATTTGAGTTGTAATAATTTAATTCAGTAAAACTAAGTTAAATTCAGTTAAACTAGTTCCAATTGTTGGAGGAATTAGTAGGAGGTCTAGTAGTGGGGTGTGTACTTAGTGATCAACTATTTAACTGATAAATCAACCATAATTAACTCATGCATGCATGAAATACGAGTTACCTAGTTGAAATTGGAGTTCAAGGGCAGTGTACTATTAGTTGTATAATTATCTGAGTTGTACAGGTGGTGCATGCATTCAGATAAGTGCCTATAGGTATTGCACAATTATGGATGAGGAATTTCCCTAATTAATAGGGGCTAATTCCCAAGGAAACAATGCAAGGAAATAGGAGCTTGGCAGACAAGAAAATTGGCTAAGTATTCGTCAAAGCTAGCTCGTGAGGCAGTGAGATAGATTATACTTGTGCATAGACTATTTAGGCTTGAACAAGCATTGTATTTCTTCTTTATTTTATGATTAATGCAATACATATAGGAATGGGTTTTGGGTAGTTGCTTTCCCCTACATATTTCCTCATGTTATGTGTATAATTTATTCATGTCACATGCTTTTGATATTGCTTCTCAATCGTGAATTTCTTTCCGCATATGAGTAGAGTAGATTCAAGTCTATTGTTTTAGTAAATTTCATTATTTTTTTGAATCTACAAGGAATTTCTACATGGTATCACAACTATATTCACAGTAGAGGAGAGAATTTGAAGTTATCTTTGCAAGAGTAACGAGGTTTCAGATCTATTATTCATATTTAGCAGGATGGTGTTTTATGGTCTAAGGCTCGAGTATGCCATTGAGGGTAGATTGAATTAAATTCCTTGGAAGGACTAGATGGAAGTAGTCATGGATGACAATGGGATGAAGGAATTCATTGATAATGATGTCCTGAAACCAACACCAATTGATGCCTAGGATCTAGCAGATAGGAAGAAGAGTGTAACAAAGTCAAGGAGGATCATATTTGAGGGAGTGCGAGACCATATTGTCTCTAATATCCATGTGTAGGAAACTCCATATTCAATGTGGAAAACATTGACAGAATTGTTCGAGAACAGTAGTGACCATAGGAAGTTGGCACTAAAAGATAAGCTTCAAAATATCAAAATGCAAAAGGGTGACACAATACCACCTTACCTGGGCAAGTTCACACAATGTCGTGATGAACTTGGGAGTGTCAGTGTTAAAATTGTAGAAGATCATCTCGTAATCCTAGCACTTTTAGGCCTTCCCAAGAGCAGACACAACTACTAGGATTCATTCGATGGGAGGGAGAAGGTACCAAACTAGGAAATATTATGGTTAGATTTGGTAAAGGAAGAGTTCAGGTGGAAAACCAGAGCTAAGACCTCATCCAAGGTTGAGAATGAGGAGATTCATGCCTTGGTTGGAAAGTGAAAGAAAGGGAAATGGAATAAATCTCAATCCAAAGGAGATTCTAGTCAGGCAGGCAAGAAGAATGACTTGTCAGAGATTAAATGTTTTCACTGTCATGAGTTGGGTCATTATGTCACGAAGTGTCTGCACAAGAAGGCTGAGAATAATCCCTCAGGAGGAGCGACAAGTAAAGCTATTAATTCACAATTTTAGTTTGATTTCACCCTCATTGCATGCATGGAAACATCAATGATGGGCAATGTGTGGTATTTGGATAGTGGAGCCTCATTCCATATTACAGACAACAAAGAATTTTTCAGCAACTTAGAGGAGAAGGACCTCCCGATGCACATAAATATGGGAGATGATGCAAAGTACAGATGATCTAAAAATGGTTTGGATAACTTGTTATGTTTTTCAAGAACCTCCCACTTAGTTAAACAAATAAAAGATGTAGCTTATACTTGACAATTTGAGGAATTTATGCTTAAAAGTGGTGTATGATTTTGTAACTATTTAAGTGTCTTAATTCCATTTGTTCCTGCTGAAATTTAACATGTATAACAGAAACATAATGCAGCATTAAAACGTCCACACATAACAACAAAATTAATCTAGGAGTTCACCCGAATATTGTGGGCTACGTCTCCTTGAGCTTTGTCATCTTGACTAGGCTCTTTGGGATTATGGTAAAGTTTCTTTAACAAGTTCCACACTTAACTCCAACAGTTACTGAACTAAACCAAAGGGCTTATAATACCATCTATATCCCTGTCATGGCTGTCATCACTCTGCAAACAGATCTAGGCTCCCTTAGACTCGATTCCTTCTGTTGGTGCATTGAGCTACACTGAGCTTCTATATGGCACTAACTCATTCAGAATTATTTAACTGTCCCTGAAACCACACCTACTGTCTTCAGCACACATCAGACACCAAATATCGACTAATAATTTTCTCAAAACGAGCACTGCATCCCCAAACTAGGCCTTCCTCCACTGTTTTCCCTGGGCTGCCTAAAAATTCCCTTAAGCTTCTCAAGCTCTAGAAGTCATCAAATGGATCTACAAATCCCTTCATTGGATTCAGAATTCCAAAAATAGTCAGGATAGACTATTGGTTCACTGAAAATGGCCTCTGGCTGCTCCGGTTTTGCCTCCAACACTTGTCGGCACCCCTGGCACTAGTGTCACTAAAAAATTCTCTGATGGGTTATCGACCTCTAGAAGCCCTCAAAATCTTTTGCAACCTCCTTCAATGGATTAAGAACTGCCCTGGCTAGGCCCTTGAACTGTTGCTTGCAAAAGTTGGCACTAATGGCCCCTAGAACTTTACTGAAGCTTCTCGGCTTTCTAAAGTCCTCTACAGGAACTGAAAACCATCTCATTAGTTTCATAACATCTGAAATATCCAAAAATACTATTTGATTTTTTAAAAATACCTCTAGCTCCCCTCGCTAGGCTTCAAACTATTGTTGCCCCCTAGTGGCCCTAGTTGCCCCTTGAACTTCACAGATGTAAAAACCTGCTTAGAATCTCTCTGATGGCTCTACAACCTACTCCATTGAGTCTGAAATTTTGGAGATAGTTGAAATTGATTATTGGCACTCCAAATTGGTCGAAAAATAAGTGAGTTATGACCAAAAAAACTTTGCCCCAATTTCTCCACTAATTCTGGAAAAACCCCTGTTAACTTTAGAAGTCCGCCAAAATTGGCATGCTCCCTAAAAATCTGCTAGCTTAAGTGGAGTTTAATTAAATTCTAATCCTTGATTAGCGATGTTGGTTAGCACTAATGGCGCCACTAATTTTTGGCCTCCACCCTTCGTCTCCGCACTTGGTCATGTGGGGAGGATAAGGGCTGGCCCCTCCGCCTTTCATTTGAGCGCATTTGTCAAAGCTTAAATATTTGTGCCGCAGTTAAAATTTAAGTGCTAGGCCCATGGTCTGCTGGCGAAGGCATTTGATTTGGGAGGGCAGGTCATGGGTTCAACCCACACCTCCTTCCATCCCTCAACTTATTTTGAAACCATTAAACCTTTACGTGGACCATGTTTTGTGGATTTGAATTTTGAATGTGGACTTTGAAGAAACCATTAAACCCTTCCGTGGACCATCGTTTGTGGACTTGAAAACCATCGTTTGAAACAAGTGACGGTAGAAAACCTTTACGTGGACCATGTTTTGTGGATTTGAATTTTGAATGTGGACTTTGAAGAAACCATTAAACCCTTCCGTGGACCATCGTTTGTGGACTTGAATTTTGAACGTGGACTTTGAATATAAATTCATAGTATTGAATTAAACCTCCACCACTTAGTTCAACTCACACCTCGCTCATCCCTTCACTTCTTTTGAAACCATTAAACCTTTACGTGAACCATGGGTTGCGGATTTGAATTTTGAACGTGGACTTTGAATATAAATCCATAGTATTAAATTAAACCTCCACCATTTAATTCAAACCAAACCGACGTAACATTTTGAAACGAATTTTGGATTGGATTTTTTTTTGAAATTATTAATAATTAAAGTTTGGAATTAATTATAATAATAATTATTATTATTATTATTATATATATATATATGATATATTATATGATTTTTCAACTATATAATATTTTATAAATATATATATTTATATATATAATCCAATCTTTAAAAATAAAAATAATTCCAACTTTAGAAATATTAGGAATTTTACTCACATATAGGATTAAAGTGGTGAATTTTGCAGTTTCTCTCAACATTCAAAGTGCAATAATTTCTTCATACGGTGTCGGTTTTTTGAACCCGTTCATGGCGCCGGAATCAGGAAGACGAGATCTACGCAACCATCTTAGTTTCAACCCAATCCTATAACTTTGATTTTTTAGTAATCCTTAGGTCCTTGATCCAAATCTGATCACACCTCCCCATTGGGAATGTTTTGGACCCCAAAAGACTGATATATTGATCTGTACAGTAGATAAGAGTACAACACTCTCTTCTTTTCAGCCTCCATACACTTGCCTTGCATGGCTAGTGCCTTTGAACCACAACTCGAAGGTAGTTGACACTTCCCTTCCTGAATGCTCCTATCCTCCTGTCAATAATTGTCTTCCTTGAACTCACTCAGAAATTTCTACAGAAGGTATCTGAACATCGTTGCCTTGATCATTGATCCAAGGTGGCTCAAACAAACGTGATATTGCAGCATATATAAATGCATACATAATTGAAATTTGCATATGTACAAATAAGTATGTCTTACTGTGTTAAGAAGTCCAACCACTTCTTACCAAGCCACTTCCACGACGACTTTTGCTGCTACAAATCTTCTTCATGGGAAACATGCGTTCTCACATCAATGATGGAATCCTTGGTTCCACCTTCGCCAGTATTTTTTTCCTTTTGTCTCATGTGCTTGGGATGATTAGTTGGATGCAAATTCCAACAATGGGAAACAACATGTCCCCTCTTCTAGCAATATGTGCAAGTCTTATGCACCTTCTTTGCAAGTTTCCTTTGCTTCATCTACTTCCTGTATTCCTTTTTCCTCACCCAACATCTCGAAACATCATGGTTAAACCGAACACAATATACACAACAACTCTTTCTTCCTTTTAAACATGCAAAATTGTCATGCCTTGCAAAAACATAATCAACTTGACTATGTGAAGAATTATACCTCATGTTTTGCTTTGCATGTCCATCCATTTTGCCTTCTTGATGAGATGAACTAGTAGAGGTTCTATCTTTCTCTTGCAGACTAACACCTTCGTTCTTGTCTTGAAAACTGTTCAAACTCACATGCTCGCCATAAGCTGCATGTCTACAATCTTCTTGCTGCAACAAAGGCTTAAAGCAATGGCAATCAACTTGGAAACAAACTTGACAAGTTTTTGATTTAGAACTTGGAACAAAAGTTCTCTTTGAAGTTGTCTCACATGCCTTCATGGCTTTGGATTCTTCACCATTAGATTTCACATAACCAAGACCAAATTTCTCATGTCATTCCTCAACAAAAATAGGATCAACCATGCCTTGTGCATGTTTGCCTAAACCCTTGCCTTCATAGCCCATTTTAAACATTAACTTGGACCCTATACCTCTAGTGTGCTTTTAAAATGAACCAACACATCTATCTGATGAGCAAACTAAAGACAAATTAGAGTGAATTACCTCAGCTTCATGCATGTTCTTGGTCAAAGCCTCTTGGGCTTGATGGAGCTACATCTCCATATCATGTAATCTTTGAAGAACTTTTTCCTTCTCTTGCTTCATAGAAGACAATTGCTCACGAAGTTCAGTGCTTTCTCTTCTATCTTCAAACAGAATTTGTACCATGTCCTTCAAGATGTAGAAGTATCGCTTCATATCTTCATCAAATAATCTTGTGAAGGAGGAGGATTTGGAAACCTCACTTGAAGAAGTTGTCATCATGAAATGAACTAAAATAACTTCAAAAAAGTTCACAAAGCTTTCAAAACAAATGACAAAGCTTTTGAACAAAATGGTTGTAGAGACAAGCTCTTATTCAAGCAGCCAAACAATAAAGCCTTTTATGCTTCAAGGGTTGCCTTGAGGTCCTTTGGGTAAGGAAGATTCCTTCATCCTTTTCTTCCTTCTTATCCTCTTTTGGACTTAGCTATCAGTAGCTCTCCCTTCACCTCCAGCAAACTCAAACAACAGTCAGTTTGCAAACAGTAAAACAGTAAAACAGTTAATCTTTTGCACTGATTAAACACCTTTAAAGTTATATAGGAACTCTATTGTTATGTCAATCAAGCAACCAAATGCTCTGATACCAACCTGATCTGAAAATGGGTTGGATAACTTGTTATGTTTTTCAAGAACCTCCCACTCAGTTAAACAAATAAAAGATCTAGCTTATACTTGACAATTTGCAGAATTTATGCTTGAAAGTGGTGTATGATTTGTTAATTGTTTAAGAGTCTTAAGTCCATTTGTTCTTTCTGAAATTTAAAATGTATAACAAAAGCATAATTCAGCAATAAAAAATCCACACATAACTGCAAAATTAATCTAGAAGTTCACTCGAATATCATGGGCTACGTCTCCTTGAGCTTTGTCATCTTGACTAGGCTCTTTGGGATTATGGTAAAGTTTATTTAACAGTCTCCACACTTAACTCCAATGGTTACTAAACTGAATCAAAGGGCTTAGAATACCATCTATATCCTTATCATGGTTGTCATCACTCTGCAAATAGATCTAGGCTCCCTTAGACTCGATTCCTTCTATTGGTGCACTAAGCTACACTGAGCTTCTATATGGAACTAACTCCTTCAGAATTATTTAATTTTCCCTAAAACCACACCTATTGTCTTTAGCACACATCAGACACCAAATATCGACTTATAATTTTCTCAAAACGAGCACTGCATCCCCAAACTAGGCCTTCCTCCACGGTTTGCCCTAAGTTGCCCAAAACTTTCCTTCAACTTCTAGAGCTCTAGAAGTCATCAAATGGCTTTGAAAATCCCTTCATTGGATTCATAATGCCAAAAATAGTTAGGATAGACTATTGGTTCACTGAAAATGGCCTCCGGTTTTTCCTCCACCACCTGTCGACACCCCTTGGCACTAGGGTCACTAAAAAATTATCTGATGGTTTCTCGACCTCTAGAAGTCCTCAAAAGCTTCTTAAAACTCCTTCAATGGATTTATAATGATGTATACAATCATAAATGACTATTTTTTTGCTTCATATGGTCTCTCGCTGCCCTGGCTAGGCCCTGGACTGTTGCTGGCAAAAGCTGGCACCGATGGCCCCTGGAACTTTACTGAAGCTTATCAGCTTTCTAAAGTCCTATAAAGGCTCTACAAACCATCTCATTAGTTTCAGAACATCTGAAATATCCAAAATTGACTATTGGATTGTTGAAAAATACCTCTAGCTCCCCTGGCTAGGCCTCAAACTGTTGTTGCCCCTGGTGGCCCTAGTGGCCCCTTGAACTTCATTGATGAAAAAACCTTATTAGAAGCTCTCTAATGGGTTTTCAACCTACTCCATTGAGTCTGGAATGTTGGAGATAGTTGAAATTGACTATTGGCACTCCAAAATTAGTCGAAAAATGAGTCAGTTATGACCAAAACAACTTTGCCCCAATTTCTCCACTAAATCTAAAAAAAATCTGGTAAACTTTAGAAGTCCACAAAAATTGGCGTACTCCCTAAAAATCCACTAACTTAAGTGGAGTTTAATTAAATGCTAATCCTCGATTAGAACTGGTGGTTAGCGCTAATGGCACCATTAATTTTTGGCCTCCGCACTTGGTCTCCGCGCTTGGTCATGTGGGGAGGATGAAAGCTGGCTACTCTGCCTTTCATTGAGCGTGTTTGTTAAACCTTAAATATTTGTGCACGCAATTAACATTTACGTGCTTGTCCCATGGCCCGTTGGCGAGGACATTTGATTTGGGAGGGGGAGGTCATGGGTTCAACCCACACCTGTGCTCATCCCTAAATTTCTTAATGAAACCATTAAACCTTTACGTGGACCACGTGGACCATGGTTTGCAGATTTGAATATAAATCCATAGTACTGAATTAAACCTCCACCATTTAAATCAAACCAAACCAACGTAACATTTTGAAACAACTTTTGGATTGGATATTTTTTTGAAATGGGTTTTATACTTTGGATATTTTTTTAAATTATTAATAATTAAAGTTTGGAATTAATTATAATAATTATTTAATATATATATATATATATAATATAATATAATAGATGATTTTTCAACCATATATATATATATATATATATATATATATATATATATTTCAATTTTTAAAAATAAAAATAATTCAAACTTTAGAAATATTAGGAATTTTATCCACATATAAGATCAAAGTGGTGAATTTTGCAGTTTCCCTCAGCATTCAAAGTGCAATAACTTCATACGGTGTCCCTTTTTCGAAATGATCATGGCGCCAGAATCAGGAATACGAGATCTATGTAACTATCTTGGTTTCAACCCAATCCTATAACTTTGATTTTTTAGCAAGCCTTGGGTCCTTGATCCAAATCTGATCAATAACGCAACCGGTATTGGTACAAGTACTTTTCAGAGGGAGTCTAAATCTCCTCTCGCATTAAAATATATCATGTATGTTTTGGGTCTGAAGACGAATTTAGTTTCATTTTCTATGTTGGAATATCATGGCTACGATGTGATATTTAACAAAGGAAAAGATTTACTTCATCACATTTCCACGAGACAAGTGAAGTGGATCGAGGTTCGAGTGAATAACCTCTGCAAATTAGATGTAGAATACTGTGTTTCTTGAGCACGAAAGCAGAGAAGGTGCTGAGCAAAGACATCAATGAATTATTGCATAAGCTATTTGGCCATTTGCACCATGGACCTTTGAAGATCATGCAACAGATTTCTACAGGACTTCCCAAGGGTGCACTAGAGAAAAAAGATGCATGCAAAGGGTGTACACTGGGGAAGTACACCAAAGCCATCTTTCACGACAATGATAGTCAAGCACAAGTGGTCCTTGAAAGAGTTCACTCGGATGTGTGGACCTTTCTCGAGAACCTCTGTTAGGGCCCTATATTACTAGTGTAGTCTCTTATTGTTGTTAGTGTAGCCCCTTTATTGTTATTTTTGTACCCCTGTAGTCCCCATATTGTTATTATTGTGCCCCATAATAGCCCACTATTGTTATTGTTGTGCCCTTACATTATTATTGTTAGGTCGGCTAGGATTATATTGTGACCCCATGGACTCCTGTATATAGAAAGAAGGTTTTTTCATTTGAATCATCTAAGAATTATTAATTTATGTAATGTAAATTAGGTTTCCCCCTCAAAGTGGTTGATTTATAAGTCATTGATCTCTCTTTTCTTCTATTTTGTGAGTTGGTTTCATAACATTTGGTATCAAAGCTTTGGATTCTAGGGTTTCACTGCTTCAAACAGGTCATCGTGGAATTTTCGCTATAACTTGTCTTCTACAAAGGGTGATGTTATCAATTCGAAAGTTCCCAAGAGTTGTTATGTGCATTAAAAAGAAATATCAGAGGTAACTATCAACCACTTTTGTAGATTAGGACCTAGCCTTCCTAATGCTCAGAGAGGGCTCTCTCTTAATGATTTAACTTTGTTGATTTAATAAATTTTAGGCTAGTTATGTATGATTGTTTGGATTGATTTTGATTTGTTGGTGGAATTACTGATTTAGATGGATAGGTGCCTTTATATTTTCCATTGGGCTATGGAGTCAATATACCTTGAAAACAAAACAAGTTCAAATTATAAAGGAAGTGTTATAGGGTAAGATAGTTGAGAAAAATTAGATCTCAAGGCTCAATGGTGAAGTGATTTTCAATCGGGATCAAGGAGAAGTTAAGGATTCCTTAAGCCAGATAATGAAGTAAGGTGAAGGAGGTCAATCAGGATTAGAGAAAAATTAAGAATTCCTTAAACCAAATATCAGAAGAAACCATAAAAATGTATAATAGTTCAAATCAGAGTGTAATTAAACAAATTCTGCAGTAAAATTCCAATTATAACATTCAAATTTAGAACACATTAAATTTTATAGAATACTTAAGAAAAGAACATGAACAACTGAAATATACTTCACTGAGATAACTCAACACATGAATCCTGTTAATAAATTCCTTTATTACTTGTCCTGTCTGTCAACTCGAAATGGTACAATAACCCTCAGGTAGTAGATCAATCAGCTATAGAAATATTCAGAAATCCACCCTTGATACTTCGAATCGATGAAGTATTTATACAAAAACTTTACAAAATTTCTTGTCAACTGACTAGGATTTATTCTAAGAGAACAAATATCTTTATGCAAAAAGATAGAAACACCTATTAACTAACTGAAAGTTATCCCTTTTTTATTTGATTATTGTAATCTGTTTGTTTCTTTCACGTTGTCTGCTTCTTTCATCTGTCTTCTTTCACGATGTCTTCCTTTCATCTGTTTACTCTTTAACTAATAAGTTATTTTACATGTCTGCTTTTTAACCTATCATAGTAAATCACACCATTTTTCCCACGTTTCTTCATCTGGAATCTTTATCTTCATCATCTTCCGGTAAATTTCATCTACTTCTAAATACTTGGCAAACATGGGCTTATTCACAAAAATGTGATTTACCTCATGTTGGAGGTAAAAGAAATTTTATAAACTCTGAAGGAGTACTTTTCCTATGGGTACACCTTTCATTGTTGAACTGTTGGAAGTTTACTTTGCCACTTTCCTCATCTTCTTGTCATAGTCTGCATGCTTCATTAGTTTATCATTGATTACCAAAGGATTTGGTAGACCTTTCTGTCTCAATACATCAAACTTGTTCATAAACATGTTTACTGCAAGATCCATAGTTTGACATTTGTCTTCAAGTTGTATCATCATATTTCTCTTGGAAATCACTTTCTTCACCTCTAAGATATTATATGTTATGTTTCTTATCCCAAAATCTTCTAACTCATATTTGTTTTTGGAATTAAGAAACTTGATTATTTTAGAGGCCTGCTCTGGTTTCTTCCCAAGATCTGCTTTAACCTTTTGAATTGCATTACCAGCTTCTTTTACCAAGTCATTATGTTCAAATATGATCTGAATAGAAGGCCAAATATCATTAAATGAGTTAATGATATTGGCCCACAATTGTCGTTTTTCTTGGGATAAATGTTCTTTCATTGATAACTCTTTTTCTAACTTGTGGATTCTTTCAGTTAATCTATTGGCTTTTTGTACTTCTTCCTGATGCATTACATCTGCCAATTTATTTCCATCTGCTAAAATCTTCAATTGTTCTTTGAGCTTGTTGATTCTATTAGTTTGAATTGACATATCCTACAATGCCTTGATCAATTTGTTGGCCTCATGAATGGGATGGGTTGTTGGTACTTCTGATGTTGTTGCTGATGTAGTTTCTGGAACTGTTGTTGATACTGGAGTTGTTGTAGGCAATGGGGATGATGTAGAAGCTATAGGAATAACAGTAATGGGAACTAATTCCATGCTAGCTTGCTTTTCCTGCACTAGTTTATCCATTTTTTATTCCATTTCTTTCAGTTGAGTTGTCAACTGAATGATGAGATTCATCATTTCATCTTTTTTATTATCAGTTTCCAAAACCTCGTTGGTTTGTGGATGCTCTGTATTTGGTAATTTCAGCTGTTTATTTAGTGCAGCTATGTCTGCATTCTTCTTTTTGATTATTTCTTCTGCTTCTTCGATATCTTTTGGATTATAAACAACTTCCATTACCAAATATTCAAATGACTTTATCTTGCTATCCTTTTCTTGTGATGAAGCTTTCTCTAGTTTTAACTACATCTTTATATTTTTTAGAGAATTATGTAACTTCTTGATCTGAAACGTGTGAACAAAATATTTCTTATACAGAGATAGACAGTAGGGGCTTTTACTGGTTATTTCACCTTTACTAGAAAGGATGAAACCATAAGCTTCTGGCCCTCTTACTGGCTCTACCTAAAGAAATATGAAGTAAACACTAAAACGATCTAGCAATTAAAGTATTTGTTTTCTGTTTGCGAAGTATTCATTAACCAATGTTATGTGTGAACAAGAAAGTTAAGGTATTTTGCAATGGAATTAATGTGGTTTGGAATGGATCAAATGTGTTTTGATCATTGTATAAGTCTCATTGTTAAAAGTGGACTTATTAAAATTTACTGTTTAATATAGTAAACTCTGAAAATAAGCATAATAACAAGCATCTATTTAAGCAGTTCACCCCTCTCTTGGGCTACCTCTGCTGGGTCCAAAAGCCTCCAAATGGGCTTTTCCCTCTTTCATTAATGCTCAAAAATAAGTATTACACAATGAATAAAGCCTCAAAAGGATGAAATAGCTGCAAATTTAGAATCAGAGTGATGGAAACAGTAAAAATTGACTATTCATTCACCTCAAACAGATGAACATAGCCCAATACAGCTGATCATTCCCTTAGCCCTGGTGGCTCCACAAGAAAATTCGCTGATAAAATCACTGACGAAGTGCATGGCTTTGCAACTTGTTCCAACGGCGTCATAATGCTTCAATACCCCCAAAACAAAAACAAAAAAAGCGTTCCAATTGGACTTCCCTAGCCCAAGTTATGACTGAAACTGACTTTGCCCAGTTAGGGCTAGGAAAGCTCCACCAAATGTGGTGGAACTCCAGTTAATCCCGACAATTTGGAGGTCGGCGCTATAATTGGGCGCTCCGCCATATTGACCGCCAGTTGGAAGGTGCTAGGGATAAGGTCCACGTGACCAGACCGTTCGAAAATTGGTTGAATGACTATGAGTTTAACACGGAATTCGTTAAGGTTTCAACCATATTATATAAATGAAACTCCGCACAGTGCGCGGGTCCACATGACCATAACCCGACGTAATCCGCGCCGATATGTGTTTGCCTCCCGGTTCCAAGCGGCTGGTTCTATGAAGGAGGGGGATGGCCCCCTTTCGGGCCTCGCCCATATTAAATTTAAACTTTAAATACAATTTTGTTCCCAATGCTTAATAAGGAACACTTGTAACCCAATGGTCGGGCCGCTTGGTTAGCTCCGCCCCGACTCGAGGTCGATCCCTGCCGCGCCATATAAAATTTTATAACAACATTTCGTTTGACCTTGGGGCCATGTGGCAGCCTCGGGGCTGGCCACGTGGCGCCCTCTGATTGGCTGCCATCGAAATATTCTGCAGAATATTCTGTGAAATATTCCACAAAATATTTTGTGGAATATTCTCTTTTTAATAAAATATTTTGTAAAGTCAATTTGGCCATTTTTTTTAACTAAAATTGGCAAACTTCAAAGTTGAATAACTTTCTCATACAACGCCAGTTTTCAGTGTCGTTCACGTCTACAAGATATTTTTTCCAAGCTCTTTCCTGTCGTTCTGGTTTGGACCAATTCTGAGCAACTAATTTTTTGAGCATTTTTCCATTAAGGACTTGATCACCTGATCACACCTCCCAAATGGGAAGCTTTTGGACCCCAAAATCTCTTTGATTAGTGAAACTAATAATGTGGAGATTGATTCTCCACTCTTCCACCCTTGAATAACTGAAATCTACCCGATTTCATCAAATGGAGCTTTTGAGAAAATGATAAATTGTCTCTAGAATCAACTGATCGACCATTGCTAATATTGACGGAGTCATGATGCAAATTATTAAAATTTGCAGAACAGCAACTGTAATTTGTAGAAAACAAATTTTTTCTACACTGATCAAACTTCCCAAAAGACTTAAAATAACTTTCACCTTGCAAACTATTCCCATGGCGAATTCTACCATTCTGAAAACAACTTTGTCCCATGTTGAATTGTGTGTCCTCCTTGCTTGCACTGCTTTGCTTTGACACTTCATTCATTGCATTGGCTGACCCAAAAGGTAACTTGTGCAACATCATGGCATCTTATTTCAAAGACAAACTATTATCAAACTGAGACATATCATTAGCAACATCATAAAAAGGTGAATGCTCAAAATCTTGTCGTTTCAACATTAACAAAGCTAGACTTTGACTTGCATTAACCAGTCTTTTCAATTGACTTGCATGGAGTAAAGAAGATTCTAGCTTCTTCTTGTGTGCTCTCACAATGTACTCTTTACCATCTTTGAACAAGTGATACTTGTTTTCATGGCGATGAAAGATGGCCTTCCTGTCAAATAAGTAAGGACTTCCCAAAACAATACCTGAGATATCAAGCGGCACCACATCAAGTTCCACCGTGTCAATAAAGTGTGCAGTTATTGCAAAGCGCAATATGCACTTCCTTGAGACTTGCAAGTTGGCATCCTTGCATATCCATCCAAGTGGATAAGGCTTTGGATGTGGAATGGTCTCAAGTTTAAGCTGCTTGACCAAGTCTTCAGATATAAGGTTCGCTTGTGACCCACTGTCAAATAGTGTGTCAATTTTGGTATGTTTTGAAATTACCCTCACATGGAAGAGCTCTATCCTCCTCTTTTCTTCATGAGTATCTTTGTGACAATTTAAAGAGCTAGAACTGGGAGTTGTGTCTTGCACCACTTCTTTCCCCTTAATGTTCTTTAAAACCATGGCGATGCTTTTTGTCTCATCACCTGAGTCTGACCCTAAGTCTTGCTCAACTGTTGCTACAATTTTCTCCTTTTCTTTGGTCTTGTTTTTGTTCTTGTATTTTTCTGGTTTCAGTTCAGGATGAAGCTTCCAACAATGATCTTCATCATGACTTGTCTTTGAATAGTTCTTGCAAAATAACTTTCCTTTTTCTTTTCTTGAATTTGCAACTCTCTTCTTTCCTTTGTTTTTGAAATTACTATCCTCATCAAAAGTATTCTTTCCTCTAGCTTCTAAATGTGTAGCCTGCACACAGACTTCATCTAAGCTGGTAGGATTAAACATTAGAATAGTATGTTGAAGGTAATTGTGCAAACCTCCTATGTATTTTAACAAGGTGTCTTGACTTTGTAAGTCTACCCCAAGTAGAAGTGCTCTCCTTCTAAACTCTTGGGTGTAATCTTGCACATTTTGACCCTTAAGTTGCCTAAAATTTTTCCAATTCATTATAGCCTTCTGAAGATAAGTAAGAGGATAAAATTGTTTCTTAATAGCAGTAATAAACTCAGTCCATGTTAGAGTTATCTTACCATGCTTTTTTATTTCCTCTCTGGTCTTGGCTTCCCACCAAACCAAAGCTGATCCATCCATTCTCAATGAGGCTAATTGGATTTTTGTGTCATCATCATGCAAATTCTGAATCCTTAGATAGACTTCCAATTGTCTAATCCAGTTATCCAATTTTTCTGCATTAACATCACCATTAAACATAGGCAACTCAAACTTCACATCAAGCTTTAACAAAGGATTTCTAAGAGATGTTTTTGTTTTGTGTGACTGATTAACAGAAGTTGAAGAGGATGATGTGGAGGAAGAGGATGATGATGGATATGGTGGATCACCATTTCCTCCATTCCCTTTCTTAGACTTATCATTTTCTTTCTTCCCTCCTGAAGAATCTCCTTCTTCTCTTTGGTTTCTAGACCCTTCTCCAGCAATCCTATCATTTATTTCCTGATAGAGGATCCTAACCATTTCATTCATATCCAAGAAAGCTTTTCTAAAGAATCTTTCTTCTTCCTTGGGATCCATTTCCTCATGTACTTCTCCTTCTCTGGAAGACATGTTTGTGGATGATTCTAAGGCTAATTAGGATGAAATGGAAGGTGGAGATAATAGCACCCTAGCCCTCCTTGGTTGAGGATTATCTTGTGCTCTAACCAATTGTCCTTCCCCTCTTTTCAATTTCAGCCTAGTAAGCATCAAATTTGCGGAACAACACAATTTTCTTACACAAAATTCACAAATTCTTGAGCAAAACCTAGAGCTCTGATACCAATCTGATCTGAAATGTGTGAAAAAAATATTTCTTATACAGATATAGACAGTAGGGGATTTTACTGGTTATTTCACCTTTACTAGAAAGGATGAAACCATAAGCTTCTGGCCCTCTTACTGGCTCTACCTAAATAAATATGAAGTAAACACTAAAACGATCTAGCAATTAAAGTATGTGTTTTCTGTTTGCAAAGTATTCATTAACCAATGTTATGTGTGAACAATAAAGTTAAGGTATTCTGCAATGGAATTAATGTGGTTTGGAATGGATCAAATGTGTTTTGATCATTGTATAAGTCTCATTGTTAAAAGTGGACTTATTAAAATTTACTGTTTAATATAATAAACTCTGGAAATAAGCAGCAAGAATGCACAGCATGATAACAATCATCTATTTAAGCAGTTCACCCCTCTCTTGGGCTACCTCTGTTGGGTCCAAAAGCCTCCAAATGGGTTTTTCCCTCTTTCATTAATGTTCAAAAATAAGTATTACACAATGAAGAAAGCCTCAAAAGGCTGAAATAGCTGCAAATTTAGAATCAGAGTGATGGAAACAGTAAAAATTGACTATTCATTCACCTCAAATAGATGAACATAGCCCAATACAGCTAATCATTCCCTTAGCCCTGGTGGCTCCACAAGAAAATTCGCTGATAAAATCACTGACAAAGTGCCCTGATGGCTCTGCAACCTGTTCCAACAGCTTCATAATGCTTCAATGCCCCCAAAACAAAACAAAAATTCGTTCCAATTGGACTTCCCTAGCCCAAGTTATGACTAAAACTGACTTTGCCCAGTTAGGGCTAGGAAAGCTCCACCAAATGTGGTGGAACTCCAGTTAATCCCGAAAATTTTGGAGGTCGGTGCTATAATTGGGCGCTCCGCCATATTGACCGCCAGTTTGAAGGTGCTAGGGATAAGGTCCACATGACCAGACCATTCGGAAATTGGTTGAATAACTATGAGTTTAACACGGCATTTGTTAAGGTTTCAACCATATTATATAAATGAAACTTTGCACCGTGTGCAGGTCCACATGACCATAACCCGATGTAATGCATGCCGATATGCGTTTGCCTCCCGGTTCCGAGTGGCTGGTTCTATGAAGGAGGGGGCTGGCCCCCTTTCGGGCCCCGCCCATATTAAATTTAAACTTTAAATACAATTTCGTTCCCAATGTTTAATAAGGAACACTTGTAACCCAATGGTCGGGCCGCTTGGTTAGCTCTGCCCTGACTCGGGGTCGATCCCTACCGCGCCATATAAAATTTTATAACAACATTTCGTTTGACCTTGGGGCCACGTGGCACCCTCTGATTGGCCACCATCAGAATATTTTGTGGAATATTCCACGAAATATTCTGTGGAATATTCTCTTTTTAATAAAATATTTTGTAAAGTCAATTTGGCCATTTTTTTTTACTAAAATTGGCAAACTTCAAAGTTGAATAACTTTCTCATACAACATCAGTTTTCAGTGTCGTTCACGTCTACAGGATCATTTTTCCGAGCTCTTTCCTATAATTCTATTTTGGACCAATTCTGAACAACTAATTTTTTGAGCATTTTTCCATTAAGGACTTGATCACCTAATCACTTCTGGACACTTAAAGCTTTGTGTGTCATGGTGGAATAGATCATTTTTCCTGCCTATTTGTGAAACTCAATCTGGTCTATTGGATGCACGTCTTTGGCAAGGACTTCAAAGGCTGTCTTGTTATAATATTCTGATGTTTTTAGGGCCTACACTTTTGGCTATAGAAATTTCATTTGCATATTTCTTGTTTTGTAGTCAAAAGCTTAAAGAAATCTGTTCTGGTCACTTGGAGTTTGTTTCCAATGTTGGGCATATGTTACAACCTTTAATGCTTCATTTTTTATTTTGATTTCTTTATATTTCTCCATTATATCTTTCTCTTTCTCCATTGTTTTTCTAGATGATGAAACCTTTGCACTATTCTGTTTCTAAATGATTTGTGCACTAGAGGTTGATGGAAGATGTGTTTCTTCTTAAAGTGTTGGAGGTATGTCATCTCTGACAACAATATATGTCTCAATGATTTCAATTGCTTCAGCTATCTCTTCTTGTTCTATCACTGGATTTAACTTGGTCTTCTTTCTATACATAAGCTTGAATTTTGTATCAGAAGTAGTTTCTGCAGAATAAGAGCCTTCCTCTCTTGCCCTCTTTGAATTTCTGTCCTGTGTGGCTGGAGTAAGCAAGATGGAACTAGTATCAACCTGCTTCTCCACCTTTTATAAAGTATTTTCAACCACTCTGACTGGTTGGAATACTTTTCAATTTTAGGCATTGACTCATGAATGAAAGGGGTCAATTTGAACTTGACTCTTAATTTACTTATGACACCCAAGGGATCATATGGCCATTTGAAACTGCTGTTGAACTTAAACTCTTATAAACATTTGTCTATTTTTTGTCCAACATTCCTACTATTACATATAAAAGGCCCTAGCTGGTTTTTAATCTTGAATTGGGTCTTTTTCTTAGCTAAAAGGAAATTGATTTCATCTTAGTTCAAAATATGTCTGATGTATTCTAAAGCAAATATCCTCATTGGGAGGTATTTGGGAAGCTTGTATGGAGTTAATTGGCTTCCATACACTCTGGTTTCTGTATGGTTATGGTACAAATACCAGTCTCCTATTTTTCTCTGCTCTGGCAACTGTAAAACATTTTTGATCTCTTCATTGATTCTAGGTTGAATGTTATTGCTTCATATATTAAATACTGGATAAACAAAAGAATCAATGAAGTCTTTGAAGTTGAATTCAGTGGAATCCTTTCTGATCAAGGATGTCCAAAAGACAACAGATTGAGGATTACCCTCTGTGTCCAGTTTTTATAGGTTAACTGCAAACCTTTCTGATTGAAAATATATAAACATATGAAACAAAATTGAGGAGCATTTGAATACTCCTTCTGGAAATTTGATCAATTGGTCATGGATTTCATCTGCTAGGCATTGGGAAAAATTAAAGGTTTCACCTGGAGGTTGACCTAGGAAAAATATGGATAGGAAACCAAGTATAGATGCATCCACATGCTCATCAGTGAAATATCCTAAAATACATGAAAACATGGTTACAATCTGCATGTTTCTTTCTGAAAAAATGGTAGTTGAGTATGGAGGATTGTTTTTAGGAGTTTCTACTGATGGAGGAAGGAAAGTATAAAAGATTTGGAATCTTTTAGGAAATTCAAGCTTTAAGTGGAGTTCAGTAAGGGTTTCAATTGAGAAAAGTACTTCCTCTGGTTGTGGTTGAATTTGTAGCATCTGATTGATGGATTGAGCAGTGATTATGAATAGGATTTCTTGGTTTGGGGTAACTAAAGCTCTTTCATTGGGTAAATAGCTTACTTGGCACAGTCTGATGAGTTCTGGGAACTGATAGGTCTATGGGAATATGTATTTGGGTAGGTTTGAATCCCACATATGAATATCATCTGCCTGATCAACAAATTTATCATGGCTCTAACAATGGAGCTCCAAAAGGTTGGAATCAGTTACAGTATCATTGATTTTGAAGTCTTTATCGACCAAAGGGGTGTGGCCGATATCTAAAACTGGTGGTTGAAGAGGGTTTATTGTCTGAATACTTTGGGAATCCATTAATTCGTTTAATTATTGAGTTAATAATCAAATTATATGGTTTCGGGTACTTAGGATTACTTGGAAAATGGTGAATTTGGTCTGCAGAAGGGTTCAAGTGGCAACATGGTTCAATCTTGGTCAACAATGGCTCTTTTCATCTTTTCGCAATTCCAACTGAAATAGTGAAATAACGGTTTCAGGAGGGGCTTTATTATTTTTTAACTTTGGGACTTATCGAAATGGCATGGGGGTTTATTTTAAACAATGGTGGTTTCATCGCAAGGAACGAAGACGGTTTAGCGGATTATTGCACAATAAAATATGGTTTAGCGGTTTTAGGATGGGGGGGTGCGATAAGATCTAGTGGCGCCATGTGGCAATGGATAGAATGGATTAAGCCACCCATTTCACACCCCCCCCCACATAGGTTTTAAATATCATACGCTGGGAGGGTGCGAAAATGCTTATTGGTCGTTAGATCTAATGAATGATGATCGGGCGACTAGATGAGTTGACGGGTCTTTAAAGAGGTGGGGCTGGGAAATTATTATGCAATGGGATAGTTTATATGCGAAGGGATATAATAAAGTGGGTCGGGGAGTATATATTATGTGGAAGGGTTAAATGAAAGGGGTTGGGAATAAAAATAAAGTGGAAGGGTTAATATAATATGGGGAGAGTTTATGAAATATATTAAGCGGGGGGGTGGGGGGGAGTTTAATTTAAAAGGGAAGTGGGGCCCGATAATAATATTTATTTCACGCTTTGAAACATTGGTTTCGTGGGTTTTTGTTGTTTTATTGGAAAAGGTGGGGTTAGTAAAGGGAAAAGGGTTTTTCAAAGGAAAAATGGTTTTTAGGAAGGGAAAAGGGATTTTAGCAAAGGAAAAGGGATTTTTTGCAAGGGGAAATGGGATTTTTGCAAGGGGAAATTATTTCCAAGAGAGGAAAGAGGGATTTAGCAAGAGGAAGGTGTTTAGAAAGACATTAGCGATAAGAGATAAATCAAATGATGCTTTCCATAACTTTTTAAAGTATCCTACCTATGCTTTATTTATCCTAACATTTTTATTTCCTTTATTGGGTGCATTTGAGCTTGCTGACCCTTTTATTTTCTTTTGATAAGCAAACTAACTTATTTCTAACCTTATATCTTCCAATGGCTCAGATTAAACCTATGAGCTCATTTTATTCTCTTCCTAACTACTGATTTGCCAAGATTAAATGGTTTGGTCAGATCTTTATTCACTAACTATCATGACATGAAATTTAAAGGCATGAATAAATCAAGATTAAACTGTATGATCTTCATGAATTGTGGCATTTTGGACAAGCTGCATACAATTTTATTTACACAAGTAAATTAAACTAAGAGTAGTGGCATTTGAATGTGAAACACTTTCAGAATTTATTTTTGTTTCTTTTTGTGGGGTTCATACTTTATATCCTTTTTTTATCTTCTTTTCTTTTGTTCCTTTGAATTTTCTTTTAGGACATACCCTCTTTTCATTTTTTAATATGGAAAAAATTTGTAGAAAGAAAAGGTATGTACAATATTACGAGACTTAACATAGTCAATTCAAAATTATGATCCCTATTATTATAGGACCCTAACAAGTGAGAAGTTAAAAAAAACCCATTTGCGCCGAAATCCAAAGGAAATTTGTGGAAAAATTTCAGATCTTGTTTCGCAATATTTTCGGAGATATAATCTATGGAAGTTAGGGTTTTGCAGGCTCACAAATTTCATCTCAAAGAGGCGACCTTGGGAAAATCATCATAACTCTCTCTCTCTGAGAATCAGATTGGAATTCTATAAAAAGTGGATGAAAATACACAGACTTTAGTTTCTTGTGTATTGATTTCAGAGCCGAAGGAGGACACAGTGACATGTGGCATGTCGTACAAGTTTTCTCTACTGAACCAGTCCATAATTAGTTTATTGTGGGAGACTAAGCATAACTTTGTCTTGAAGAATCTAAATAAGGTCAGACCCATGGCATTGGAAAGAAGATTCATAGGGATAATAAAGGACCGAAGATAAAATCTCGGGGATACTAAATTACAGAGATACATCAGTTTCAATATAGAAATCCTCAAAATAAAGAAAAAGGTGTGCATTTTTTTAAATTTCATAAGTCTTGTTTGAAAATTCATTTTGAAGTGATTCCAATGGCATATTGAAGCATAAATATTAGTATTGGGTTCTAAAATTCTCCCTAAAAATAATTCATCACCCATTAAGCCCTCAGAAGGCTCTACTATGAACCATGAAAAAGAAGAAGTGAAACATGATATATCAAAATTACAAGACCAAGTGCAACAAATTTGTAGGAATTTACAAGGTAAGTTCCTTAGATCAAACACCAAAGGTCACCGCTCACAAATAGATCACAAATCAATACACCAGTATTTGACGTGGTTAAAACCCTCAAAGAGGGAAACAGTCAATGACCTGAGCCAACACGGCCACTTCAGGAAATTTATAAATATAAAGTGTTGGAACACCTAATCCTCCATGGGTAGGTGTGGAATGCGAAAAGTCACAATGGAGTCCAAGTGACCTTGGAACGTGAAACCAAGAGTCACACCATTGTACTATAAATGTACATCATGTATAATGGAAAAATAAGAAAGCCTCATGCTTATCCTTCATTGTGTATTGAGTCTCTTGTGAGTGTGTGTTTATTTTTCTCATACACCATGTGTGTGTTTAACATGGTGTTTAACATGGTATCGGATCTGATACATCCATAACCAGCTCAACCTTGAGTGAGCCATTTGTGTTTATGGCCTGTGCATATCTGCAAAATTCTTGGAATTTTTGCAGCATTTAGAGAGTTTTTGCAGCAGATATTTTGCCACATTCAGAAAGGTGTTTTGAAGAAGAGCAGCAATGATTTTGAAGAAGAGCAACACTGCGCATCTGAAAGTTCTCTAAATTCTTATTTCTTCATGCAAATTATGCCTATTAAATTCTGCATTTTGAGCTGCCGGAAAATAGTTTAAAGAGGGTTTCTAAAGAAGTTTTTGGTTTTTATTAGAAAATTTTCTAAGTTTTTACTGGAAAAATTTTCTCTGCAATTTCTGAAAGTTATTCTGCTGAAAAATTCCACTCTGCTGTATATCTGTGAAATTATCCAATTCTGCTATAAAATCTACATTTCTCCTGTTATCCTTCTACTCTCTGTTGTTTAAAAAAAAAAAAAAATCAAAAAAAATCTGTAACCCAACCCACACTCCTCCCTCACCATACCTGGCCACTCCCCTACGCCATACCTTACCCATGGCCCCCTCGGCACCTCACCTCACACCTGCACTCTACACCCCACAGCCTATGTAAATCCCACCCACACTGCATCACTCTCCTCTCGGCCTTACCTCCCTACCCTACTACATCCCTTGAGCTGTCGCCCTCCTCAAACCCCCCTCATAGCTGCACCACTCCCCTTCTCCCTCTCGGCCTTCGGCCTCCCTCTACCCGCCCCCTTCCATACTCAACGCTCAAGCCCACTACGCCACTTATCTCCCTTACTATGCCCTCCCCTAAACTTACACCTTACCACTCACTCTACCCAACCCCTCCCATTCGCTCGACCCCCACAGTACATCCCTTCCCTAACCCGGCCTTTCGGCCCTACACAACGCTCTACCACCGGCAGCCTATGCCCCTAACTACACGTCCCTGCTCTAACACTAAAACCCTCCCCCTTATAACGCACCCAGCCTCCCTACTCTGCCTACGGCACCACCGCACTCCCTCAGTCATTCTCTCCACGGCCTTTGGCCGACCCCTCCCTGCAACTACCACGCTCTATTCGGCTCCATACACTCGGCCCTTATCCTTCCCACAAACCCACGCTCTCCCCCTCACCCCTTATCGCTCCACCCCTCCCACCTCACTCCACCCTCACACCTGCAACCCACGGCCTTTCAGCCCCCAAACCCACTTCTCCCTCACCACTCTGCTTGCAAACGCCCTCCAAATTCAACCTTTAAATTTTTTAAAAAATCCCCATCCCTTTTCTTTTAAATTCCCTCTCCCTTTTTCCCCTCCCACAATTGTAATTAACCACACTCCATTCCCATATTAATTATTTATTATCAAAAAGCCCCCTTTCCTTTTTAATTAATTCTCATTTCAATTAATCCATTTTTTAATTAATTTTTAATTAACTAAAAAAAATAAAAACAAACAATAGAGAGAGAGGAAGAGAGGAAGAGCAGAGAGAGAAAATGAACAACAGTAAAGAGAAAATGACATATCAGTAAATGGACAGTACACATAGAGAAAATTGTAGTTTTGCATTGTGATTTGTGGCATTGACATAAGGGTGAATTTTTCCAAAAAAAAAAGATTGACATGTGAAGACGAGTTGTTCTTAATGAAAAACAGCTTTTTGAAGAAGAAAAATCAGCTGCCTTAAAGGCTTCTTGCACAAGTGTTTTTGCTGCACATTTATACAATTATTTTGCAGAGATATTGTATTGAGAGTAGATATTGCTTCTTCATTCAAAGTTGTAATCAGTATTTGAGTTGAAAAAAATTGTTGATTTTCCTCCATCATTCGAGGAGCAGATTTTGTACTTTGAGAATTCCATAGTTGGAAATTCTCTTGAGTCATTTGTATTTCTTGAAATTAAGTTGAATCACATTGTAAATGGGTGCATTTTCTGTTGAATCCGACACCCTTTATTTTGAGCCTAAGTTGTTGAAAAATGGATAAAATCAATGAGGCATTAGAGTTGTTGAATAACCTCATTTATTCAAATGTTCATGATATGGTAAAAATGAGCAAGGATGCTCTTTATAACATTCAAAATTGTTTGCAAGATGCACAAGAAAAGATTGAGTTTTTGCAGTTGGAATCTCAGCTCCAACAAGATGAACTTCAGTAAAAGAGTCACCATTCTGAACTTGTTTCTATTCAGAAGATTGAGAAGGAATCCCATCAGCAACAAATCAGTAAAGTTGAAGTCGATTCCCATTCAGTTCATTGCACAAGAGTAGATGTACATGCAGATGCAGCAACTCAGCATGCACTTCCTAAGCCCATCATCAGACCTTGGGAAGAGCTTGTCCACAACAAGCACCGAACTGGTCTTGGATATGACAAGGATGTGTCCTTTCATATTCCGAACTACACCAAGCCCATCATATTTCAGAGTGTTGGATTCTTGTATGACAGTTCACCTGAAGTTGTTCCAAATCCTGATCTTGCTCCAAAACATCAATAGATTGTAAAATGACAACACTGTGATCGATTTGGCCATATTAAATATAATTGTTTTGATCTTCATCCATGCAAGAAATGTGGTCGGCACACCCATTCTTCAGACAGATGCTTCAGAAACAAGCCTCCTGCAAGAACAAATATTCATCTTGGATGGATCGCTTCTTGGCAATGGGCATCAGCAGCCAAGAAGATGTTTAAAACACATGTCAGAACTTGTTCTCAGATATTGAGCAAACTTGCAGTTGAGTTTTCGCCATCATCTCACCTTGTCCCTGACAGGGGGGAAAATGGTGGTCATGTACAAGCTTCGACGTCAGATCAAGTGAGCCTGAGCCACAATCTCTCATTCCATGTTTAGAGTTGTAGCCAGAGTTCAAGCGAGCCTGAGCAACAATTCGTCATTCCAGATTCAGAGATGTAGCCAGAGACACGGATGCCCATGAGCATGCCTTCGGTTGGTGGACAACCTTAAACCATCATCTTTGGTTGGTGGATAACCTAAAACCATCACAGGTAGTAGACCTCCCTTCTTTTAGGTTGAAGGTTTCCCTTTCATATATGAGGGACACTTCCTCTAGTAGAAGCCTTCAGCTTCTTGCCAGCTTTGGTTGAGTTCCAGGAAATGCTTCAAGCATTCCAGTGTTGTTGGTAATCCTAAAACCATCACAGGTAGTAGACCTCTCTTCTTTTAGGTTGAAGGTCTCCCTTTTTTTATGAGGGACAATTCCTCTAGCAGAAGCTTTCAGCTTCTTGCCAGTTTTGGAAGAGTTTCGGGAACTGCAACAAGTTTTGCATTCCAATTTTGGTGGTCATCCTTAAACCACCTCTTTTTTCCAACATTTTAGAGATTTGATTCATCCCAAGTGCTGCCATGCATACTTTGCAGATTTGTATTACAACTCTCTTATTGGACTCACACATACCCCTTCGGATTAAGGGGGGGAGTGCTGGAACACCTAATCCTCCATGGGTAGGTGTGGAATGCGAAAAGTCACAATGGAGTCCAAGTGACCTTGGAATGTGAAACCAGGAGTCACACCATTGTACTATAAATTTACATCATGTATAATGGAAAAATAAGAAAGCTTCACTCTTATCCTTCATTATGTATTGAGTCTCTTGTGTGTGTGTGTTTATTCTTCTCATACACCATGTGTGTGTTTAACATGGTGTTTAACATAAAGAAATAAAATTTACATAAGCTTCTCCCATAAACGATTACTGGAAAAATGACCCTCCATGCTCTTTAGATAGAGATCATAGAACAATCAGGTGTTAATCCACATATCAAGTGTCGGTAATACCAAGGAGAGAGTAACCATCAGATCACTACATATTGTGACCGTCAGATTATAAGTTACAAATGTACATAATAAAGAAACACACTTTACCTAACTCTACGCTAAACCAAGTTATACTTAACTATTTCCTATGTGTTGGAATATCCTAACATCCCCCCTTAAGAAGAACTTGGGACAAGATTGAAGGATTTACAAAGGTGACACAATAGGAGACTATTTCCTATGTGTCGAAATATCCTAACATCCCCCCTTAAGAAAAACTTGGGATAGGATTGAAGGATTTACAAAGGTGACACAACATGAGAAGGAAGGAGGCATTAGAGCCTATCCCCCCTTAATGATAACTTTCTTGAACTCCAGGCATAGATCGAAGTTTGGTAAACTTCGCTTCTGTGAGAGCCTTTGTAAAGATATCAACAACTTGATCATTGGTTGAACAATACTGCACTTCAAGAACATGATCATGAATGAGATTTTTGATGAAGTGTATATGTAGCTCAATATGTTTCATGCGCTGATGTTGAACTGGATCTTGGCATAGTTGAATGGCACTGTGATTATCACACCAAAGTGTAGTTGGATGTTGTTGATGAAGACCAAATTTAGACAAGATATGACGAAGCCACAAGGATTCCCTGTTGGCTTCAATGACAACACGATACTCTACTTCTGTCGAAGAAATAGAGATGGCACTTTGTTTCTTACAAGACCATGTAATAAGTCTTGAACCAAGAGTGAATGCATAACCTGAAGTAGAATTTCGATCATCAAGGTCACCAGCCCAATTAAAATCAGTGAAACCAATCAACAATGGAGATGCTCCTGCACTATAATGAATCCCGAATGAACTGTACCTCAAATATATCGAAGTATTATTTTTGCTACTTTCTAGTGACTTTCATAAGGTTGGTGCTTAAACTAAGCATCAAGACCAATGACAAAGGAAAGGTTAGGATGAGTATGTGTTAGATACATCATTTTACCAACAAGTTAACGGTATATGGTAGCATCAACTTCAGGGGAAGTACAAGTGACTGAAATCTTGACTCCAAACTGAAAGGGAGAAGGGGCTGGCTTAATATCTTCCATGTGAAAGTGGAGTAGAAGATCACAAGCATAATTGGACTGAGAAAGGGTAATACCTTCTTCATATTGCAAGACCTGAAGACCAAGGAAATAATGCAAGTGTCCTAAGTCTGTCATTTAAAACTTATTTTTGAGGCTATAATTCACGTGGTTTATATGATTGGGATCACTACTAGTAAGGATAAGATCATTAACATAAAGAACAAGGATGATTAAGGACTTACCCACTTTCTTGGTGTAGACAGTGTTGTCAGAATGACATCTAGTAAAGACATTACCTCAGAGAAAGCTATCCATTTTGGCATGCCAAGCCCGAGGAGATTGTTTAAGATCATAGAGAGACTACCTAAGGTGACAAACAAGGCTAGAGTCATTTTGGATAAATCTAGGGGGTTGTTCCATGTAGATTTATTCATGCAAATCCCCATGTAAGAAGTCGAATTTAACATCCATTTGATGGACTTACCATTTAAAGGAGGCAGCAAGGGAAATAACAAGGTGGATATAATTCATTTTGGCAACAAGGGAGAAGGTTTCAGTATAGGCAATGCCTTCAACTTGTGAAAATACTTTACCAAAAAGACGAGCTTTATGTTTACCCACTTTTCCATTTGGTCCAAACTTTGTTCTGTAAACCCATTTGCATCTGACAAGTTTTCTTCCCTTTGGAAGAGGAACAAGATCCCAAGTATCGTTTTCTAATAAGGAATGATATTATTCATTCATAGCTGATCCCAATCTGAATGGCCTAAAGCTTCTTCAAAGGTGTCTGGATCAAGATTTTCTGGAAATTGAGCCAATAAGGAAGAGGCTCTTTCGAACTGAGAACGCATATGGCATTGATCTGCAGGGTCACCTACAAGAAAAACTGTTGCATCCTGAGTAGAACAAACCCATCTTGGAAGCTATGGAGTTGAAAGAAGATCTTGAGGAGGTGGAGGAGTCACATTTGTCAAAACTATCCCAATTATGTTTTCTGAGTACACATCCGTAACAAACATCATCTCGACAAGATACCATAGGAAGGCCTACCATAATATTTTCTTTACATAGAGTTTTAAGAGAGTGATAGTTTAAGTGACCAAATCACTCATGCCAAAGTTTGCTCACTTCATCATTATGAGCAAAAAAAATTGAGAGAAGACATGATGACCGAAAGTTGTCAAACTTATACAACCTTGTGGAATAATTAGCAATGCCAGTAGCTAAAATATGTCTTGGATCTTTGAGGTCCTTAATTACAACATCATGTGGTGAGAATTCTATTGTTTTCCCTTCACCTGAATGAGTTGTCTGATAAATAGATAGAAGGTTGAGGGACAAGGTAGGAACACATAATACATCATTAAATCGATCATTATCTAGATGAATGGTTGTATACCCTACAAATCTAAGAGATCTATCATCACCAACATAAATATTTTTGGTGTTACAATCACTTAAAAAAGAAAACATGGCTTTATTTTTTGCCATGTGGTAAGAGGATCAAGAATTAATGAGCCACTCATGAGAATGAGAAGAAGAATATACATTCAACGCATAACCAGATCTTGATGCTTGACAAATACAAGCATAAAGTTTCAATCCTGAAGATGAAGTTGAATATTTCTCCAAATTGATGTTGTGCTTCTTCATTGCTGCTTCCAAGGCTTCCATCTTCTTAAAAAAAATTGACTCTACGTGGCCATCATGATTACAAAAGTTGCAATATCTATCCATCTTCTTCCCTTTGTCTTTATTTGCCTTATCAGTTTTTTGAGTTGCTTTTTCAGTTTGCGAATGAAATTGCTTAAGACCCTTGTTTGGTTTAGGACCATTCTTTTTAGGATGCTGCTTCTTAGGATTCTTTTGATATGGTTGTTGTTGGGCTGCTAAGGATTTCCTAGAAGAGTTTCCAATATTAATAAGACCAAGGTGTAATATTTTTTCTTGTTCTATTATCAAATAATCACAAAATGCATCAAAAGAGGGGGACTTGTAGGTTGTTCCCTAAGAAATGAGGGCTTCTCTAGTGGAATGGAAGGTGGAAACAAATACAAAGTATGCAGGGCCAAACTTAGCAAGAATGGAATAGATAAGGCTACCATCTTCCTTTTTAACCTTGCAACCTTCTAAAATAAGTCTAAGGATCTTGAATTTGGACAAAAAATCTTCAATAGAGGAGAAATTATTGGGGTCCAAATTAAGCAACTCTTTTTCAAGTTGGTGGGCTATGATTTCATTTTTAATGCCAAAAAAAATATTTAGCTTTTTCATAGCTTCAGTAAGGGAGTCAATTTCTTGGATATGAAATCTAAGATCTTGATAAATGGACATTCCTATCAACCCTCATGCTTAATCTTGTTTATTTTCCCATTTGGCGACTTTATCTCCATCGATATATTTATTTTTTTGTCTTGTGGCTATTCTACTTCTAACTAAGTCTACCATGTAGGATAGTCATTGGAAATAATTGGTGTTCTTAAGAATAATCGGGTATGCACTTTCCATTTAAAAAAAAAAAAACTGAAACCGAAAAAGGTTGAAACCATGCTCCAATGGAAATATCTCGAAAAATTAGGTCGGTAAAAAAAATGGCTTCCGGATGAAGAATTTATACCCTTTGGAAAAAAAAGTTATAATATATGTTGAATAGTTACGTGAGAGGTTGAAAGATGATGATGAAATTGTAATTTAAAATAAAATTCCACCATTTTCCAAACTTAATACAATAAGCTCACTTTAAACAACTAATTTATGTGACCCACTTTTATAAATAAGTGAGTCACTTTTACAATGTTACTTTTACATGTGATTTAAAAAAAAAAACCCTCTTTTTAAAACCGACAACTTGCCAAAAGGGTTTTTAAGAAAAAGTAACTTAACAAAAAGCTTTTTAGAAAAAGAAGTTTGAGAAAGAGACTTGAACCCAAGACCTCTATTCTCATAAAGTAACTTTACAGTGAGTTAGTAAAAGGATGTTGTAATCATTTGAAAGGAGGAAGGGTTTTTTTTTTAGCTCTTCAATGTGCATGTTTTTTTCTGCAGAAAAACCAAAAAAAAAAAACACAATCTATGAAAACAAAAAAAAATACAAGTCTTACGACCGAATGTTAGATTTCTGGTTAGTCCTACCGACAAATATATATTTTTCTCGCTATTTCTGATTTCGCGAGATCACACAAAGTCGCGGGGAAAGAACATACGTAGCAGAAAAACCCCGTCATCCTGTTTCTGATTTGCCAAGATCACACACAACGCAGAGAAAATAGAATACATAAAGAAGAGGGTATAGATCCGACAATAAAAAAAAGACTATAAATCGAAATAAATAGAGATTCATAATATAATTGTAAAAAAAAATGCTTTATACCTCCAGACCTAAAATGACATAACTTGGGCAACCAGAAACCTTTTCGCATGAAACGAAAGAGGTTCCTCACTATAACGGAGGCTCTAGACACAAAAAAGTGGTTATCCCGGCTCGAAAGTGGTTAGAAAAAGTATATATAGAAAACAAAAGTCATATACAATGAAACCAGCTTTGGATTTGGATCAATAATGGATGTGGCGCTCAAAATAGCTCTGATACCATGTAGGAATTTACAGGGTAAGTTCCTTAGATCAAACACCAAAGGTCATCGCTCACAAATAGATCACAGATCAGTAAACCAGTATTTGACGTGGTTAAAACCCTCAAAGAGGGAAACAGTCCACGGCCTGAGCCAACGCAGCGAATTCAGGAAATTTATTAATATAAAGAATGAAATTTTACATAAGCTTCTCTCATAAACGGTTACCGAACAAATGACCCTCCATGCTCCTTAAATAGAGATCATGGACCAATAAGCCATGTATCTAGTGTTGGTAATACCGAGGAGAGAGTGAACCGTCAGATCACTACATATCGTGACCGTCGGATTATAAGATACAAATGTACATAGTAAGTAAGCACACTTTACCTAACTCTAAGCTAGACCAAGTTATACTTAACTATTTCCTATGTGTCGGAATATCCTAACAAAATTTCTCTCTCGCAAAGAGTAACAAAAAATGAAATTGAAGCTAAGATGTATGGTTTGAAGAAAGATGTGGAAGCTAAGATGGATGGCATAGAAGCTAACATGGATGGTATATAAGGAAACATGGAATATTTGAAGAAATACATAGAAGGTTTGAAGGAAGGTTTGGAAAATTTGCTACAAGAAAAGCTTCCAATGGCGAAAAGGTAGTAGAATAAACTCATGATGAGAAAAAAAGAAATGTTAATCATGATTTCATATACTCTAATGTTGAATTTAAGACCCACCATATTCCAAATATAGATATGAGGAATTTTGATGTCAATGATCCCATGGAAGATTTCAAGAAAGACCTGGAAGGTTTGAAGGAAGGTTTTGCAAAGTTGCTACAAGAAAAAATTCCTAATGGCGAAAAGGTAGTAGAGGAAACTCATGATGAGAACAAAATAAATGTTAATCATGATTTCATATACTATAATGTTAAATTTAAGACCCACCATAATCCAAAGATAGATATTAGGAAGTTTGATGTCAAGGATCCGATAACTTGGATATTACAAATGGAGCAATAATTTGAGCTCCATAATACGCAAAAGACACAAAGGGTACGCATTGACACTTTATATTTAGAACAAAATCAATTTGTATGATATTGTTGTTTTTGTTCTCATAAACCACTGGTCACTTGGTCAATTTTTAAGGAGGACATGATAGAACATTATGAGGATACAAAGAGAAACACCTTCTTTAGCCAATTGATAAATCTCAAACAAAAGGGTTCAATGATAGAGCACATTGAGGGTTTCCAAAAATTGAATATAAAGGTAAATAATATTCCACGGGAACATAGGATTGATGTCTTCATAGGGACTCTAAAGGATAACATCCAACATGAGGTTCACCTTTGGGAACTTGATACATTGGAGAAGGCATTCAGGTTGGCAAGAAAAAATGAAAGTAAAAGTATGGCGACAAAGAACCCTACCACTCACAACTATAAATATGGAAGTGTTGTTACTCCTATACTTCCACATCCTATAAGGTTGACACCACAAAAATTGGAAGAAAAAAGAGCAAAATTTATTTACTACAGTTGTGATAGAAAATACAATAAAGGTCATAAGTGTGTTGAGAATAAATTATTTAATTACATAGATTATGAAGAGTAGGAAGAAAAAGAACAAGAAACTTCAAAAGAAGAGGATATACACCAGGAACCAACCCTAGAGGAAGAAGAAATGAATCTGACCATATCCTGTAATGCATTAGCAGGAATTACCACTCTTCAAACTCTCAAGATAGAAGGACATATCAAGAATAAAAATGCAATAGTGATTATTGATTTGGGTAGTGTTGGGCCTTGAAATTGTCATTTACTTCCATTACTTTTTCACTTACATTTCCATATTATCACCTTCACTCCACCTCCATTTCATTACATTTACCTTACCATTACCACTATTGGGTTACATTTATGTTTTTCCAAACTTTATTAATTTTTAGTATTTTTAAGTGAATTTGTAGTTAAAAATTAGAAAATAATATGCACATAATTATACATAACAAGTGGAATGAGTTTGTTGCTGTGTGTAGGTCAAAAATAAGCTTCCAAAAGGCTCTTATGTGGCCTCCTAAGGCCAAATTCGAATTTGGATGGAAAAGATCATGGGATCACAAGGATATGTGTCTCATTTCTTATTTCTATTGTAACTCTAAGAAGACATGTGCCTTATCACTTCATATTTGGATTGTAAATCTAGAGATATAGGGAGTGTTTCGTGGACTCTCATTAATGAGATAGCTTCTCATGTTTTTGTATAAATAGGAGAAGCTTTCTCCTATAAAATCACGTGTAAAATTATAGTTGTGCTCAAGTTTTGAATACAGAATTAGATTGTGGCACCATACTCATGAATGTTCCTTAATTTTGACTTGGTTTTACTTACATATGGAGCATCTCAATTTACCATCTCTCATAATTTTAGTTCAGCTTCCTAAAATGTGTGAGATTTACATGCTTTTATAGATTAAAGTTCATTCGCTTTCTTAGTATTAGTTTTAGAATGACTGTGTAATCTTGCTTTTCTAAAAACATTTTAAGAGGATAGATTTATCTATTTTCCAATTGGATTAAGTTTGAGGCAATAGATCTCACAGTTATTTAGTTTCCTTTCATGTTCTGTTATTTACTTTCTTAGATCAAACTATCAATTCATTGTATAATTGGATGTTCCTAAAATATTGGGCCAAAAAGGTGACTGATCATACTTCCAAATTGGGTGATTGAATGTTCAACCTATGCAATTATTGATTTTTTCCCTTTACATGCTTCAATTGTTTTCCTAGATTTAAAGACTAAATTATAATCAGTTGCTCATACATCATCTCAAAAGGGTGATTCTATCATACTTCCATATTGGATGCTGGAGTGATTGAACGTACCTTAGTTGTTTTTCTTTACATGCTTTGAAATGCTTTCTTAGATTAAAATTTCAATTCCTGCAAGTGTGATTGCACGCACTATATTTTCTTTAGAAATTTCTTTCTTTCTTTTCGTTACTTGATTTCATAGGTTAGTTGAATTTCATTTTCATTATTTGATTTCATAGATTAGATGAATAGGTTTTCGTTATTTTGTAGTTAGATTGATCTAAACTGAAAAATAGTTTCTAGCACATATAGTGCACGCATGATTCACAAGCTTACGAAACCCTCGGATGGACAAATTAAATGACAGGCAATTATTTTGCCCCAACATTTTGGCGCAGTTGCCGAGTAAGTGTGCATAGGAACTAGCTTTCAGTCTAAAGTGTATTTTATTTATTTTTTAGTTTTTACTAACCATTTATGGATAGAGAATCTATAATGCAGCCCAAAGACTACTTTGAGGAATGGTATCAAAAAGCGATTCACCACAACATTCATCTATTCTTCAAGAGATCCTTTCTGCAAATCAAAAGGACAAGTCAATTTTACATATCTTTACAAACCATCAGGTACATTTTTCAAGTTGGGATATAAGCATTTAAAAAATTCTAATCTGTAAATGGCTTCATTAAAAGCATGAATATACTTAAAATAAAATAAAAAATAGTTTTTTTTTTTAAATAGATAGGAAAAAATAAAAAATAAAGTTAGAATTTTATAATTTTTTTTATTTTGTTTTCAAAAAAAATAAAATAATAATCAACGTTGATTAATTCATTTTGAATAAACTTCAGTGACGCAGTAAGAATCACTTCATTTTTTATCACCATCAAAAATAAAATTTGTATGTGAAAATATGAATTTATTTGACGACGTTGACTAGTATGCTCTTTTCCTGCGCCTATTTGCGACCTGGAAGATCAAAAAATCAGATTTGTCAATTTAAAAATCAAAATTCAAAAAAAAAAAAAAAAATCGTTAAAATTTTTGTTGGAAATTGATCTACAATTCTATTGAAAATCATCGTTTGAATCATGATCCTTTTTTCAGTTCTGCTAATTTTAATGTTTTGCATCCTCTCAATCTTTTTCTAATTTATTGAATTGCATGTGCACAATTTTTTTTCTTAAAAAAAAAAACAAAACATAATAAAAAAAAAAAATGGCCCATGGAAAGGAGGCCCATGCATATGCGAGAGGCCAGCCTTTGGCTTGGCCTTACGCATATGTGCATGCCTTCAATCCACGCAAATTCCCATGCACTGCAATAAAAGAAATAACCTTCTATTTTCCATATTCAATTTTCCTCAAGCAGCATTTATTAGAAATCGATTTTAAAAGTTGCAGAGACAGACAATGAAGGTGTATCGGATGAAGAAATTGTTGATGAAGAGAAGATTGTAGATTCAATTGCAGAGACAGACAATGAAAGTGTATCATATGAAGAAACTGATGATGAAGAGAAGATTGCATATTGTTAATGAAGACAAGATTGCAGATTCCATCGTAGATAATTGGAATGAGGGAGATCGATCTGAACTTCTCTGTAAGAGACAATTCATTACACATAAAAACCTGAAGAAAAAAAATAAAAAAAAAATCAAACCACAACAATTTTATTTTGTTGCAGAAGTAATTGCAAGAAAACGAAATTGCCAAAAATGTGTAAGTGTTAAAAACACCCGATTTTAAAATGCATTTTCTGAGCAAACTAGGGTGAATTAGGAAAAAATAAAACATGGATTTTTTCGGGAATGGGGTGAATTATTTAACAACATAAAAATTTGCTAAAATTCGCAGCCATTTGGGAGAAAATCAGAGTTCTTTGGAACTCCGTTTCACTGATTACGTGAGAAAAAAACAATTTGTTTGAACTATTTAAACATGGCAAGTTGAAAGCACAAGAATACAAGTTAATAACAAACTCTACTCCATATGGAAAGTGGTCAAAGAGTTCATTTGATTTAATAAATTTTATTTTAGACATGTGTTTCATTCCGTGTGCGTCTCATGATTAAAATAATAATAATAATAATAAAATTAGTTGAGAGAGTTGTGGCAAATTTCACATGCTCAATTCCACTTGGCATTTTTCCAACATAATAGATCATCTACCATTTGCATCATTGTACTTTTTTTTATTTTTTTTTAGATTTAAATGGATCATGAAATTTCCAAAAACATTATCCTATTAAAAAAAAAATTAAAACAAATAAAAAATAAATAAATAAATTTGCAACACAAATGACGATTTCAGTGATTTGAAGAACAATTGAAGGATTATTTGGATGATGACTATCTTATTTTGATCACTTGGATTTTTGAACATTTGGCATTAAAAATTATAATATTGTTGCTTTGTATTTTTCTATGAAGTTTTAACTTGCAGGGCACAGCGAATCTTTGTGATGCTAATCATATTACTGAACACATTGCATGAAGTCATCCAACAACAAAAAGTTGATTTATTTTTCATGGTTATTTCTTAAAAATGGATTTTTATCGATATCATGAATTGGACTGAATATAACACTTTTGATTTTCCTAAAAATATGTTTCATTTGGCATTAACTCTTTTACTTATGTATCGGAAAGGAATTGATCACTTCTTTTTTAACACACTCGCGTTTTATGTTTTAGTGCCAAGTTTTTTTTGCAGGTTTGGGATTATCGAATGATCATTGAAGAAAACTAATTGAGCACCGAATTAGTCTTCAAAGGACCAATTTCTTGAGAAACATAAGAACAAGTCCATGTCCATACCCATCAAGACCATTACTTTCCCTGCATTTTGAATTATAAATCCAAGCAAGCAATTCAAAGCAAGCCACATTTATTTTCCCAACAAGATTCAGTTGTTCATTTTCCTTTATTCACATTTAATTTCCATTGCTCTTTGTCCACTCCTAACCCACAAATAAAATCAAGAAGCTCACTTACATGCTTATTTCCCATTGTCATTTTCCATTTTCATCTTCCATTTTCCTTCTCCTATCATTTTCATTTCACAAATAAACCTTGCTTCAATGCAAATTATTGAGTCCATAGTCCTTTGAGTCTAAAATCCTTACAAAAACACCTTAAGGCTTACATTTCTTAATGGAAAGTCTTCTTGTTGACGAAGAATAGGAATACATTAATGTCCCTTTGTTCATTAGATCTTCTAGATACTCGACAACAACAAAATTATTCGTACCTAGCAAGATGTGTTTGGGCATATTGACTCTCATTGTCATCAATGGTGAGAGTTCTCGTGTTGACTAGTGGCATCCATTAATGGCCACTAAGTCAACAATTTCCTGCTATGTTCAACATCAGAACATCTATTCACATAGCAAAAATTGTGCTGACGAGTTTTTAAGACATGAAGACTATCATTTTCATCATTTTGAAGCAAATGAAGAATATATGCAACCACAACATATTAGCACCATTCTGCAAGTGCAAAATCAGAGGACAGCTACAAAATTAGCACCATTTTGCAGTAAATTCAGCAATTTTGGTAGAAGCAATAAAAATTCATCTTGACTCTTTTATACATAACCTGTACAGCCACATGAAGAAGATTATGATCAAAAATTTTCAGCCACCATATTGCAGCAATTTCAGCAGTTTTAGTAGAAGCAATAAAAAGTCACCTTGACTCTTTTATACATAACTTGTACAACCACATGAAGAAGATTATGATCAGAATTTTGTAGCCACAACACATGTAGCTCATCCATTTTTAAATGGTAAGTTAAGGGATGTCATTTTCTAACTTTTTACCATAGAATTCCTTGACAAGCTAGAATGATAATTTTTGGATAAAACACTTGTTTTCCTCATTTCATAAAATTTCCAATACCATCAGTTGGGGGGGGGGGGAATACATTCATATTCACATTTTTCCACATTCATACCACATTCCAAAGTCCACATACTGTTGAAAATGCAACAAGATGATGGAGCTTAGTGAAATGAAGTCGCCTTCACTAAGTGGGCCCATAGGTTATTTTTGGCGCAAAGTCTATTTTTAGACTATATCTATTTTTAGACATATGGATCATGGTCTATGAGTTGCAGGATGTTATTTATGGATGATTGGTCGAGTAGGTAAAAATAGATGGACCTCTATTTTTAGACATTGGGCGGTTTCTATTTTTAGACTGTCGGGCTAAAAATAGAACAATCAAATATTATTAACCCTTAATAATATTTAGACTATAAACATTGTATTATCCTCTTGGAGCACTTCAGTTTGATGCTTGGATGTGGCACATGCAGCTGACAGAAGGAATTACGCTATTCCTAGGGGTTAGTTGAGCTATTGCATGGTTGACTTCAGTTAGAACTCATGTGGCAGAGTTTAGTGGAGTTAATGAGACAGTTGGTGGAGTTGTGTTATGTTTAACTTAGTTGAACTAGTTGTATTTAGTCTAACTGACAAATACACTAGTGATGAGTGGTGTGAATTAATTATTAATTAATTCACTAATTATTAACTCATAAATCAACTAAAGAACACATCAGTTAACTGCAATGCATGGACAATTCAGTGGAGACCAGTGTTAGAGGTGGATGAAAGGGTGAGTGTGACTATTAGTTGTGACCATGACTATGCATGAGATTTGCACACACATTGATGGAGATTGCCAATGAGGATTGCACAGTACAAGCTAGGGGATTCGAACTTGGATCTCATTCATTCACATCTTGGATTGCGCAGTAGAGGCAGGCAGACTTGTGGATAAGATTTGAACTTGTGACTTGTTCTATATCTGAGCTAGTTTGTGTGTAGCATGCGAGATAGTGCTGAGAGCTGTGAGAGCTTTGTGATATGTATTGTTACATTTTCTCTATCATTATAGTATACAGATAGTTGGGGGTTTTCATCTATATCTTTCCCCATTACATACTGTGTTGATATGTGTGCTTGATTATGTTTTAATGTGCGCATGCGACTGCTTCTATTTCCGCATATTGATGATCAATTGTAGAAGAGGTTATGTATTATGCATGAAGCTTAAATAGTGTGTAATCAGGATAATCTCGATGAATAATTCAGCTATTATTCAAATTTATACATGGTATCGGAGCATAATTGATCATCGGATCTATTACAGTGATTACAATTATTTTGGTAGACAGAGTTTGTAACGGGCCAGGTAGCCTCTGGATACATCCTTTCTTTGAAAGGTGATATATCCAGTAAATGACCCTACAGTCGATCTCTGTGCTAGAAATAATTTTTTCTCACATATCCAGAAGCAGTTGAGTTTTGAGCTTGGAATTCGAATTTGCAGCAGAATTTGGAATTCGAATTTGCAGCAGTTTTCTTGGTGCCAGAGTTGAAATGTCTTTCAACGGATTGCGACTGGAGTATGCCCTTGAGGGCAGTTCGAATTATGTTGCATGGAAGGACAGAATGGAGGCAGTATTAGATGATAACAGGCTGAAGGAGTTCATAGAGGCTGAGGTCCCAAAGCCTACTGATGTTGCTCAAGTTGAGGCTTGGCAAAAGAAGATGGAAAAATGTCGAAGGATTCTGTTGGAGGGCGTGAAGGATCACATTGTATCCAGCATGCATGGAAAAGATTCTCCATACTTGATGTGGAAAGCGTTGACAGATTTATTCCAAAGCAAGAGCGACTAGAGGAAGTTGGCACTCAAGGATAAATTCAGACACATAAAGATGGAGAAAGGCGACAGTATGCCCAAGTACCTCACGAAGTACATCTAATGCAGGGATGAGCTGGGAATTGTGGGGGTGACTGTTGATGATGAGGAACTGGTGAGCTTGGCTCTCCTTGGTCTTTCGAAGAGTTGGCATGCCTATCAAGATTCTGTAAATGGTCGGGAGAAATTGCCAGGATGGGAGCGACTTTGGTCGGATCTTGTGCAAGAGGAGATAAGGCGGAATACCAGAGACGGATCTTCATCAAAGGCATCTGATGAAGAAAATTGCGCCTTGGCTGTCAAAGCAAAGAAGGGGAAGGGCAAGAAAGCTTCTCATTCCGGTGTGAAAGGCAAGAAGCAGGACATGTCCAAGGTGAAGTGCTTTCACTGTCACCAACACGGACATTATGCCACAAATTGTCCACAGAAGAAGAAAAATAAGTAGGCTGCCGGATCTGCAGCGGGAGAGGCCTTAGCCTCGCAGTTTGAGCTAGATTTTTTGTTGATCGCATGCTTGGTCTCAAGTTTGATGGGATCAGTATGGTTCTTGGACAGTGGTGCGTCTTTTCACATGACTGGAGATCGAGATCTGTTTTCAGATCTGGATGAGAAAGATCTTGGAGTGCACATCGAGATGGGCGATGATGGTAGATACAGTGCGACCGGTATCGGTACTGACTTTCCTTTGAGAGGAGTACGGTAAACCCTTCATGACCAGAGGAAGTTTTTCATGTTCCAGGATTGATGAAGAATCTGATCTCTGTGGCGATGTTGGAAGACAAGGGGTATGATGTGGTCTTCAGCGAGGGAAAGGCTTTCCTGCGCAGTAAGACAACTGGAGAGACCCGGAAGATGGGGGTTCGAGTCAAGAACCTTTATCAGTTGCAAGTAGATGGCTACGCAGCAATGGCATGCAAGGCAGGAGAAGTGGTGAGCCGGGATGATGGCGAGCTGTGGCATCGGAGATTGGGCCACCTTCACCATGGAGCTTTGAAGATACTGCAGCAGATTTCTACTGGGCTTCCTAAGGGCACTCTTGCGCAGTCAGATCAGTGCAAGGGGTGTACCTTGGGGAAGTATGCGAAAGCCACCTTTCACGAGAAGGATAGTCGCGCCACGACGATCCTTGAGAGAGTTCACACAGACGTGTGTGGTCCTTTCTCAGTTGCTTCGACAGCAAAGCACAAGTATTATGTGATCTTTGTTGATGATTTCTCTCGAAAGTGCTGGATCTTCTTCATGCCGAAGAAGAGCGATACATTCGCGAAGTTCTGTGAGTTTAAAGCACTGGTCGAGAAGGAGTCGGGGAAGAAGGTGATTTCTCTAAGGAGTGATAACGGTGGTGAATTCATCTCGGCTGAATTCAAGGAGTTCTGCAGCGCAGAAGGGATTCGGAGAGAGCTCATTGCACCCCATAACCCACAGCAGAACGGGGTGGCTGAGCGGAAGAACAGAACGATCGTGGGTGCTGCACGGGCAATGTTGCATGATCAGGGCCTACCCCTTCACTTGTGGGCTGAGGCATGCAATACAGCAATGTATGTGCAGAACCGTTGTCCTCACAAGGTTCTTGGCATGAGTACACCGGAGGAGGCTTATTCTGGCAAGAGGCCTGATATTTCCCATTTGCGGATTTTTGGTTCTTTTGTCTACATGCATGTGACGAAGGATGCGAGAAGGAAGCTGGGCCGACCCGCCGAGTTGGGATGTGCCGAGGCCAACGATGCCCACAACTATCGTGTGTTTTCCGGACGATCGCAAGGCTTGTTGTTACCTTGAGATATCAAATTTCGGGAGAGGAGAAAGCCTTGAGAGTTCACTTCGAAGGGAGCCACCTTGAATGCGGATGAGAGCTATTGGTTCTAAGGATGAGCCCAAGATGTGGATCAGCCACAAGAGGAAGTTCATGGAGTGGAAGAGACCACTCATGTAGCGCCAACCATCAGAGGGCGCAAGTGCACTACAGAAGCTGAGCGACTGGATCAAGATGCAGATAAGATTGTAGTACCACCTACAGCACAGCGCAGACAGAGACAGTCACCGGATCAGTACACTAGATACATGGCTCTTGTGAGAAAATTTGTCGTGACAGAGCCATCCTCTTTCGAGGAAGCTGTGGAGGACCCCGCATGGGTAGATGCCATGGTGGAAGAGTATGATTCGATTGTCGAAACGAGTGCATGGGAGATTGTCCCAAGACCAGAGGGGAAATCAGTGGTGGGTCCGCGATGGATCTACAAAGTGAAGCAGGCGGCTGATGGGAGTGTGGAGAAGTACAAGGCGAGATTTGTCGCCCGTGGCTTCTCACAGATCGAGGGGATCGATTATGAGGAGACCTTTGCACCTGTCGCAAGGTACTCTTCCATACGGACAATCCTTGCTCTCTCAGCGCAGATGGGGTGGCACATTCATCAGATGGATGTGAAGACTGCGTTCCTCAACGGAGTCATTGAGGAGGAGGTGTACATAGAGCAGCCTGAAGGTTTCGAGATCTTCAGCAGTGAGTCGCATGTGTGCCGACTCAAGAGAGCACTGTACGGGCTGAAGAAAGCACCTCGTGCTTGGTACACACGGATAGACAGTTATTTCACCGGACTTGGATTCTCCAAGAGTGAGGCGGATCCTAACCTGTACCAGATTGTGGTGGAGGGGAAGTTGTTGATCATTGTACTGTATGTAGATGATCTGATTTTGACGGGTGATGAGATGTTGATACTTTCATGCAAGGAGGATCTTGCTAGAGAGTTTGAGATGAAGGACTTGGGCCTCCTTCATTATTTCCTGGGATTGGAAATTTGGCAGCGTAGTGATGGACTGTTTGTTTCTCAGGGTAAGTATGCCCGGGAAATATTGGAGAAGTTCAACATGCATGGCTACAAGCCTGTTGATACTCCTCTTCCTGGAGGTTGGAGGAAGGAGGATGCTACTTCGGCAGAGGTAGTGGATGCCACTGTTTATCGACAGTTGGTGGGGTCACTTATGTATCTGGTCAATACACGACCCGATATATGCTATGCTGTTAACCAGCTCTCGCAAGCTATGGCTAAGCCTACCAAGCTCTTCTGGAAGGTAGGCAAGCATGTATTTCGTTATCTTAGAGGCACATCGGGATATGGCTTGTGGTACAAACTGGAGGATGGGGTGAAGCTATGTGGCTTCACGGATGCAGATTGGGCAAGGAGCCCAACGGACCGAAAGAGCACATCTGGAGGGATCTTCAGTATCGGGTCGACAGCAGTATCTTGGTATAGCAAGAAGTAGAGATCCGTGGCACTCAGTTCAGCAGAGGCTGAGTATATGGCAGCAAGCTTGGCTGCATGTGAGGCCATATGGATGAGGAAGATCCTGGTCGGGTTGTTCGAGTCACACTTGGAGCCTACTGTGATTTATTGTGATAACCAGAGTTGCATTAAACTCTCGGATAATCCATTATTTCATGATAGATCCAAACACATCGACATCAGGTACCATCATATCAGAGATTGTGTGCAGCGGAGAATCATGTTACTTTCATATATTCCCACGGAGGATCAGGATGCTGACATCTTGATGAAGGCGCTCACCAGGAGAAAATTCGAATTCCACAGAGGCAGGATAGGGGTTGCAGATAATCCATATCTTTTTGAGAGGGAGTGTTGAAAATGCAACAAGATGATGGAGCTTAGTGAAATGAAGTCGCCTTCACTAAGTGGGTCCGCGGGCTATTTTTGGCGCAAAGTCTATTTTTAGACATAGGGATCATGGTCTATGAGTTGCAGGATGTTATTTATGGATGATTGGTCGAGTTGGTAAAAATAGATGGACCTCTATTTTTAGACATTGGGCGGTTTCTATTTTTAGACTGCCAGGCTAAAAATAGAATAGTCAAATATTATTAACCCTTAATAATATTTAGACTATAAACATTATCTTATCCTCTTGGAGCACTTCATTTTGATGCTTGGATGTGGCACATGCAGCTGACAGAAGGAATTATGTTATTCCTAGGGGTTAGTTGAGCTATTGCATGGTTTACTTCAGTTAGAACTCATGTGGCAGATTTTGGTGGAGTTGATGAGACAGTTGGTGGAGTTGTGTTATGTTTAACTTAGTTGAACTAGTTGTATTTATTCTAACTGAAAAATACACTAGTGATGAGTGGTGTGAATTAATTATTAATTAATTCACTAATTATTAACTCATAAATCAACTAAAGAACACATCAGTTAACTGCAATGCATGGACAGTTTAGTGGAGACCAGTGTTACAGGTGGGTGAAAGGGTGAGTGTGACTATCAGTTGTGACCATGACTGTGCATGAGATTTTCACACACATTGATGGAGATTTCCAATGAGGATTGCGCAGTACAAGCTAGGGGATTCGAACTTGGATCTCATTCATTCACATCTTGGATTGCGCAGTAGAGGCAGGCATACTTGTGGATAAGATTTGAACTTGTGACTTTTTCTATATCTGAGCTAGTTTGTGTGTAGCATGCGAGATAGTGCTGAGAGTTGTGAGACCTTTGTGATATGTATTGTTACATGTTCTCTATCATTATAATATACAGATAGTTGGGGGTTTTTAGCTATTGCTTTCCCCATTACATATTGTGTTGATATGTGTGCTTGATTATGTTTTAATGTGCGCATGCGACTGCTTCTATTTCTGCATATTGATGATCAATTGTAGAAGAGGTTATGTATTATGCATGAAGCTTAAATAGTGTGTAATCAGGATAATCTCGGTGAATAATTCAGCTATTATTCAAATTTCTACACATACTTTAAAAAGATATTAACTATTACATTATTATTATGAGCATACAATGGCTTTTGAAAAGTACTCAAAAAGATAGTTGGATACAAACACAATCATGGCTTTCACACAAGAACCAACCATGATGCAATCCAATAGAAATATACTTTGCAACAATAATAAAATTATCATTATGCAAAGGTCAAATATCAAAGTTCAATGCAACAAAAAATATGGTTGAAACACAAGAACCAACCATGTTGCAATTCAACTAAAAATACTTTGTAGAAGTATGAAGTTATCAAATGATATCATGCAAAGTTAAGCCAAAGCTCAAAGGATAAAAAAAAAATAATGTAATAGATTGCATGAGGACATGTAATAGCTTCAGTTGGGGGTATGTTGGGTTTTGAAATTGTCATTTACTTCCATTACATTTTCACTTACATTTCCATGTTAACACCTTCACTCCACCTCCATTTCATTACATTTACCTTACCATTACCATTATTGGGTTACATTTATGTTTTTCCAAACTTTATTAATTCTTAGTATTTTTAAGTGAATTTGTGGTTAAAAATTAGAAAATAATATACACATACTTATACCTAACAAGTGGAATGATTTTGTTGCCATGTGTAGGTCAAAAAGAAGCTTCCAAAAGGCTCTTATGTGGCCTCCTAAGGACAAATTCGAATTTGGATGGAAAAGATCATAAGATCACAAGGATATGTGTCTCATTTCCTATTTCTATTGTAACTCTAAGAATACATGTGCCTTATCACTTCATATTTGGATTGTAACTCTAGAGATAGGGAGAGATTCATGGACTCTTATTAATGAGATAGCTTCTCATCTTTTTGTATAAATAGGGGAAGCTTTCTCCTATTAAATCATGTGTAAAATTAGAGTTATGCTCAAGCTTTGAATACATAATTAGATTGTGGCACCTTACTCATGAATGTTCCTTCATTTTGACTTGGTTTTACTTACATATGGAGCATCTTGATTTACCATCTCTCATACTTTTAGATCGGCTTCCTAAAATGTGTGAAATTTACTTGCTTTTATATATTAAAATTCATTTGCTTTCTTAGTATTAGTTTTATAATGACTGTGTAATCTTTCTTTTCTAAAAACATTTCAAGAGGATAGATTTATCTATTTTCCAATTGGAATAAGTTTGAGACAATAGAGCTCACAGTCATTTAGTTTCCTTTGATGTTCTGTTATTTAATTTCTTAGATAAAACTATCAATTCATTGTATAATTGAATGTTCCTAAAAGATTGGGCCAAGAAGATGACTTATCATACTTCCAAATTGGGTGATTGAATGTTCAACCTATGCAAGTATTGAGTTTTTCTCTTTGCATGCTTTAATTGTTTTCCTAGATTTAAAGACTAAAGTATATCAGTTGCTCATACATCATCTCAAGAGGGTGATTCTATCATACCTCCATATTGGATGCTAGAGTGATTGAATGTACCTTAGTTGTTTTTCTTTACATGCTTTGAAATTCTTTCTTAGATTAAAATTTCAATTCCTGCAAGTGTGATTGCGCGCACTATATTTTCTTTTGAAATTGCTTTATTTCTTTTCGTTACTTGATTTCATAAGTTAGTTGAATTTAATTTTCATTATTTGATTTCATAGATTAGATGAATTGGTTTTCGTTATTTTGTAGTTAGATTGATCTAAATTGAAAGATAATTTCTAGCACATATAGTGCACGCATGCTTCACAAGCTTACGAAGCCCCCGGGTTGACAAATTAAATGACAGGCAATTATTTTGCCCCAACAGGTAGTACCCATAATTTTATTCATTGTAAGGTAGCCAAGGAATTGAATTGCTTCCTATACCTAACACCAGAATGTCAAGTGATGGTGGAAAATTGAGAAACTATAACTTTCTCTGGAAATTTCCATAATATCAAGATAACCATGGGGGAATATGTATTGAATATTCCAATGCTTTTCATTCCAATGGGTGGTGCTGATGTTGTACTAGGAGTACAATGGTTATAATATTTGGGGATGGTAGCCTTTAATTTTCAATAACTTTTCTTGAAATATTTTCGGAAGGAAAGGAAGTTGAATTACGGGGTATCACAGGGATTCAACCAAGAAAGATAATAAGCTCTAATGTCTTGAAAAAAATTCTAAAGAAAGAACAACAAGATGTAATTGCACAATTATGCTCACTAGAAGTTCCAACATCAAAATCATATATTTCTCTAGATATCCAAAAATTCTTCGACAATCATTCCAAAGTGTTTGAAACTCCCAAAGGACTCCCACCTATTCTTTATCATGATCATGATATTCATTTGATTCTAGGAAGTGTTACTCAAAACATAAGGCCTTACAGATATCCTTATGTCCAAAAGAGAGAAATTGAACATATGATTGCAGAAATGCTAGAGGCTGGTATAATTCAACCTAGTCAAAGTTCTTTCTTTGCTCCAGTAGTATTGGTGCGCAAGAAGGATGGATCATGAATAAGCTCACTATTAAAGCTAAATTTCTCATTCCTGTGATTGATGAATTACATGGAGCAATTTATTTCACCAAGTTGGATCTCCACTCGGGATATCATCAGATTAGAATGAAGACTGAAGACACTCTGAAAACAACATTTTGAACTCATGAGGGTCATTATGAATTTTTGGTCATGCCTTTTGGCCTTACCAATGCATCTTCTACATTTCAAGGGTTGATGAATTCTTTTTTCAAACGCTTCTTTACAAAATTTGTGTTAGTATTTTTTGATGATATACTAATCTACAACAGGTCTTGGAAGGATCATGTTCAACATGTTGACAGGGTGCTCAAACAATTGGAGGACAAACAATTATATGTAAAAACCTCCAAATTTTTCTTTGGAGTATAAGAGGTGGAATATTTGGATCATATTGTATCTCAGTCGGGTGTTATGGTAGACCCTAACAAAATTAAAGCCATTAAGGAATGGAAATTCCCCACAACCGTAAAGCAGTTGCAAGGATTTCTCATGTTAACAGGGTCTTATCATAAGTTTCTTAAGAATTATCGGAGAATAAAAACACCTATAACAAAATTATTGAAGAACGATGCATTTTCATGGATTTTTGAAGCAACTAAGGCTTTTGAACATCTTAAAGAGGCAATGTGCCAAGCACCGGTCTTAGCTACTCCAGACTTCACAAAAACCTTTATTGTGGAATGTGATGCCTCAGGAAATGGAATTAGTGTTGTTTAAATGTAAGAAGGAAGACCCATTGCTTTTGAATGTCATCCAATCAAAGGAAAGTATTTACAGAAAGCTATTTATGAAAAGGAAATGTTGGCAATACTACATGCACTAAAAAAATGGCAACCTTACCTAATGGGAAGACACTTCAAGGTAAAAATTGATGATGACAGTCTTAAATAATTTTTGGAACAAAGAATATCTTCAAAAGAGAAGCAAAAATGGGTCACAAAGATGTTGGGTTATGACTTTGAAATAATCTACAAAAAAGAGAATCTAAATGTTGTTGCAGATGCGCTCTCAAGAAAGGATGAGGATGTGGAAGCATTTCTTTGTGTTATTTCTATTATCCAACCAGATTGGATAACCGAAGCAAGGGAGGAATGGAAGAATGACAAATAAGTATGGAAACTCATTCAAAATTTGTAGCAAGATCCCAGTTCATATGATACATTTAGTTGGAAAAATGATTCCTTATGGTACAAAAATCACTTATATCTTTGTAAGAATTCTCAACTAAAACAAAATATTCTTTTGGAATTGCACACCCCTCCCTTAAGAGGACACTCGAGACTTTTATAAACTTGCCACAGGGTGAAGAAATAATTTTTTTAGGATGGCCTTAAATCTGATACTCAAAAGATTGTGGCGGAATGTTTGCTTTGCCAGCAAAATAAAGTTGAGAAAATTAAGAACCTGGGTCTGCTAAGTCCTTTATCCATTCCAAGTCAACGTTGGGAGGAGGTTTCAATGGATTTTATCGCAGGTTTACCAAATTCCAAAGGAAAGAGTGTCATCATGGTGGTAGTTGATAGATTTACCAAGTATGCACACTTTTGTGCATTATCTCATCCATTTAAAGCAAGTATAGTTGCTACTACATTTATGGAAACAATTCAAAAGCTACATGGAAACCCAAAGATTATTGTAAGTGATAGAGATCCCATTTTCACTGGAAATTTTTGGACGAAATTATTTTTTTTGTTTGGGTTCTCAACTAGCTCATAGCTCATCTTATCATCCTCAATCCAATGGAAAATTTGATATACTGAACAAATGTTTGGAACGATATCTTAGTTGCTTTCTATATGATAAACAAACACAATGGATCAATTGGTTACCTCTGGTTGAATGGTGGCATAACACTTACTTCCACACTGCAACAAAAATGACCCCATTTATGGCACTTCATGGATATCATATGTCATCCATCACATCATATTTAAGAGAAAAATCTAAGGTTCAATCAGTGGAATATCACATCGAGCATCAACAACAAGTTGTCCAACTCTTAAAGGATAACCTAAATTTGGCACAGAATTGAATGAAACAACAGGAATATCGACATCGCAGCAAGAGAAGTTTTGATGTAGGCGACTGGGTATTTTTACGGCTACAACCATACAAATAAATGTCCCTCAAGAAAGCTAAGAAGGATAATAAATTATCACCAAATTACTATGGTCCTTACAAGGTGTTGCAAAATATTGGTACTATGGCATACAAATTGGAGCTTCCTGCATCTTCCTGAGTGCACCCAGTTGTTACACAACATTTTGTCACTATCCCTGGAATCCCCAACTCGCACATTGGAGGGTCGTTTCTGTTACCAATACACAGTGTCATGCTTTGCAAATACCATCCTTGCATCCCTTTTGATGAAAGAAACATTCTTCTTGTTGAAATTTCCCTAAGCAGAGCTGTGAAAATCCCTATTTTTTCCTTGGCATGAGTAGCCCGTTGCATCCTCGCGCCAACCTAGAAATTTAACATTGAGCCCGTGCCACTTGGTACTCTCTGCCAGTTAGACACTTGTGCTAAGCTATTTATGGAGTTTTTTTAAAAATAGAGGTGGAGGTTCTATTCCAACCACCTCGAGGATGAGTCATTAGGAGTGGTTGAACTGAAACAACCATAGACTCCTTCCTTTAGTTAGTAGTTTCCATCTCCCTTGGAACTCTTCTAAAGGATAGGACTCCCTCCCACCTTTTTAGGGATCCCAGCCTCCTCTTTTCCCTCTATATAAGAAACTATCTCCTTTAGTAGAAGCTAGTTGAACACATTATAGGAAAATGGCTGAATAGTTGAACAAGATAATTATACTATAGCTAAGCTGCTAGAGGAGATAGAGTAAAAAGATAGTATTGAGAGAGCTGGAGTCAATGACTTCTAAGAGAGCTTAAGTCTGAATTCCCTAACCGACATTTGAGACACGTTTCGTCTGAACCCCGCTGGAGGAGATCACGATGTCAAAGCATCAGTTGTACTCTTCCTTCTACTCATTAATATACATGACTACTGTTTGGTTCCATTATTGTGTTATGATGTTTATTTGATATGATATGTTTAGCCCTCTTTGACTGGCTAATAGTTGTGAATGAAACTCTGCTTCTATATGTTGTTCTTGTTCTTTGTCTTATGTGCAGGTATTTGAGCGTGACAGCAAACGGATCGTGACTTGTCAAGGCAGGAGTGAGAGACCACTACTCTTTCTGCAACATCGACAGCGTTGGATTCAAGGTTGGTCAATCTACCATGTCTTTTGTTTATTCATTAACTAGGAAGCAACACTTTAGCGTGTCCTTTTGTTACTACACCCACCCTAGGGCTAGAGGGATCATCTCTATCCGCAGAGAGGATTTACCTTCATAAAAAATTGGCAACTCTGTTAGGGATCAGTGCGAGTTGGTTGTGTCATCCTGTTGGGTCAGTTTTCATTCTTGGTTTAGTTATCTATATTTTTTCTGGTTTTTTTGTTGAGTTTCCATTCTCTGTTCAGCTCCAAAGAGTCAAGGCTGACCTCTGCCCATTAGGTCATGGTTTTTTCCACATTTTCCCATAGGTTTCCGGCTTAGCGCATTTTTTTTCTGGACAATCGCGCCGATTGGCACATGTTTCTCTTTTAGTACTCACGCCAACCTCTGTATGGCGCAGATTACAGTGTTACATTCGCGCCCATCCCTGTAGGTTTTGGATTGAACCCCCCAATGCATTTTTTGATCATTTGTTCTTGCCTCTGGGTTATTTTTTAGTGTGTTTAAGCCTTTGGATACTGTGTAGACTACTATAGACTTGTTTCCCTCAGTTGTTCGTCCATTTTCTTATCGGTGTCAGTTAAGACCTTAGGGTTTCTAGGTGTTCTTGCACACCGAGCCTTCTGTTCAAGAACGAGTCTCTTTGATTGTTGTCAATCTCGTTTTGGGTTTTTAGACTGATTTTTCTTAATCCCTTTGTTTTTTTGATTGAATGGTCTTTTCATTTTTTCGATTAGTCTTTCTTCTTCAACACTTTGAGCATCGATTGTTTTGCTTGTTTGCATCGTTTTGAGAACTCTCTTTCTCGTCTGAAAGTTTTCTCCATTAGTTTGCATGTTTTTGTGTCTGTGTCGCTTTGGTTGAGTCATTCAATTTCAAAAATTTACATTCGCAAAACTCAAACTAGTGTTTATTTTGTTTTCCATTGAATTAGTAAAATGTGTGCTTCATTTCATTGAAAAAATAAAAAAATATCTTTGCATTCTTTTGTTGCATTGAAAATGAAACGTTCCTTTACATAACTAGCATTTGTCAATCTAGGAAGGAAATTTGTTTTTGATTGATTGCATTAAAGGCATTAGAAGTTTCTTCACATGTTTTATTTGTTTTCTTGTTTGAAATATTTCTATCCTTCTTATAACTAGCATTCATCGAATTGAAATGGTGTTCATTTTCATATAGTTTGCATCTAGGAATTTGAGCTATACATTCGATAGGGCCTGAAATTGAAACATAATTCAAGATTAACTTTAAAATTTACTGAATGAACCTAAGGCAACATTGGAACCTAACGAAACATTTCTAGTGGTCTAGGCTAGAGATGTGTTCCAACGTCTTAAAACCTAGTAGCTGTCGCTCGCCTCTTAGCTTTAGACAGTGCTAGTACAGACTTGTGCTCCCCATACCGTCGCATATATAAAGGGAAACCCCTCTAGGATTCAATCCTTTGTCCATAGGAAGTTGAGTCTACCGCCTTGTAACCATGATACATCGAACACAGCATTTGGGGAGATTACCTGCACGTACGTTAAGTTCTTGGTCATTTCTTTTTCATTTGATCACCAAGGTGTATATGGCAGTTCACGGAAACTTGGTACACCCTCTTGCTTAGAGTACTTGAGTAGTCATTTTGATCTTTTCTTGACTCTTTAAAAAGAGAAGGGGTCATCGAGCGCTTATCCTTTCACGCTCGTTTCAACCTGAAAGTGTAGATTTACCTTTTGCCTATTTCCCGACTCTTAAAATATGAAAAGACAGAGTTTTGTTTCAGTGTCTTAAAAATTACCTACCCACAAAATATTCCTGGTTAAAAGTATTTTCCTTAGCGTTTTGTTTTATGGTTGTTTTCAATGGCAACATTTCCAGAGTTTACCAACCAAGGAATCCCCTCTGAATGGAATCCTGGTCCTTTTCCTGCTTTTTGAAATGTTGGTGCTCCTTATATGGAAACATTATCCCTACCTGGGCTAACTGTTGGGTTTCCTGTTTGGTTATTCTCGACTTCTGTGGTCTCAAGTGTTATGCCTATTGTAAAACCATCCCCTCCACCTGAACAACATCATGTTGATTCTAAAGTGGACCTCTCCCCTTCTTCGCATGTTTCTTTGTCCTCCTCTTCTACTTCACCTAGTGAAAGTCTAGATTCTAGTAACCAGGTGGCTAAGAAGAAGAAGAAGAAGTTAGATAAGGGAGAGGCTAACTTTGCGACTATCGATAAACCATCCAACCTTCCACAGAAAGTCAAATTCCCTTGCAATTTGTGCAAAGTTGACCATCTTCTTTGAGACTGCCCTGGCATTCCCACGGTACTTGAAGCATGGTCCAACGGTCGTCCGCTATTGCCTTTGGCTTCTGGAATTCATCTTGGTGGCACCTCTTCGACTAGTACTGATAAGACTCGTAAGAAACAAGGTAAGATCACAAATCCATGTAATTTGTGTGAAGGGCATCATCCCATTCACCTTTGCCTATACATGGATGAAGCCACGAGAGTGTTGGACAACCCTACTGTTTCTGCACCTTGCTTTCCAGATGGTTACCAGAAGCTTTCTTTGAGTCCTCCGCTAGTTGATTCAATGATCAGTCAAGAGTCATCTTTGGTCGATCCTGTTCCCTCGAAAATTCAAATTCATGAATCTGTTCCCAACCAACCATTGATCGAGGAATTGGTCGATCTAATCTCGCCTGTTGTACATCAGGTCTTTTCCGTCGAGAGCAGATCTCATCCCCCTCATGTTCTTCTTGTTTCTTCAGATTCCTCGGACTTGGAGAAAGATTCTCCTATCCCTGTAGTTCAAGAAGCTGCTCCTCCTGCTCCCACGATGGAGGTATAGGAGGATGCTCCTCTTGCTCTGGTAATAGCAAGGGATGACCATCTTAGTTCAATGGTACCCCCTCCAAGTAGTTTGGTCGCTTCCTTCGATTGAAGTCGATTTGCAGGATACTGCCTTCCTTCTTATGTGCCTTTTGAGATCACAGTACAGAACTTTGATGTGGTCGTACCTAGCACCATTATAGATGAGTCTGTTAGTATTTTGTCTTCCACTACTTGGCAAGCTTTTGGTTGTCCACCGCTTATGCCTGTTACACAGAATCTGTTGGCATTTAACAGAAGAACCAGTCAACCGTTAGGGATCCTTCTGAAGTTTGCTGTTACTTTGGGAGGGAAAACCATCTATATAGACATGATGGTTATTCCAGGCCCCTTGGATTTTAATTTACTCCTGGGGCACGACTATACTTATGTCATGGGAGCGCCTGTCTCTTCCCTCTTTTGTGTGATTTTTTTTCCACATGAAGGTCAGATTGTGACCATTGATCAGCTTTCATTCTTTGTTCCTGACGTGACATCTGGTCCACCATCGTCCTTTCCGGGTCTTTATCCACTGATTTTATCTTCCCCGCCACGGGTTAATTATGTGGCTACTTGTCCCATGCCTGCATTAAGTGATAGTGTCGTTGCACACCATGTGCTAGGAACATTGGGTCCTGATTTCCGAGATGTTTTTCTCCCATTCGGTGCGGAAATATTGGAAGCCATGACTTCTTATTCATCATGATGAAAGTTCGTCGGAGCACAGTTCGTTTCCTTGTGTCAAGCTCCCTAAAAAATGAAACAAGATTTCATGAGGGTAGTTCTTTTAATGTGTCAACCTCGTTAAAACAATGAAACATGTTCCTGTTTAATTCAAGTCTTTGATAAGATCTCGTAAAATCCCAGTCGAGTATTTCTCTTGAGCTCGTAATTGAACCTTCATTCCATCCAACTATCAGTAACTAGCAGTCTACTCCGGTGAATGCACTAAAGCTTGGGGAGCATGTACCTCGAATTGAGTCACCATGTTGGGGGCATGCAAGCATTTCAAGCATAGTTTATCTCCGTTTCAAAATTGTGTAAAAATGAAACCAATTTTCAAGCATAGTTTGTTCCCATTTCAATCTTCTATAAAAATGAAACTGGCTTCAAGCATATTTTCCACGATTTCAAGATTTTGTAAAAATGAAACCATTGTTATTTTACCTCTCATGATTGCCATTTTATCAGCCTGTTTTTCCAGATGAGCCTTGGTTTTTTCATTCCATCGTCATTGTTTTCTTGGCCTATCATACGCCTTCACTTGATTGTTTTACCCATTCCTGAGGAACCGCTACGATGAGTGGTCTTGTTAGCCAGCCTCTTGACCTTTACTTGTTCTTAGCAGTTCCGCCATTACCGGAACCATTTGCTACCCTTAATACCACTCGTTCCTCTAGGAGGAATCAACTTTCAACTCTTTTCTGAATCTCTAAAACTGAAAATATTTCCAAGACTCTTGTCGTTTCAAACTCGTTAAATGGCTACGAAGCGATATATACCCAGTATACATTTACCCCTTTTTCAGGCTGGGATAGATTGTTGTGTAACCAGCTCCAAAAATAGAATAAAAAGATATCAACGCCTTAGAAATAAGCCACTTCGAGGGGGCAACCTCCAATACATTACATAAATGAACAATTCTTGGATGATACAATTTACAAAACCTCCTTTCTATATATAGGATTCCATGGGGTCATAATGTAATCCTAGTGGGCCACAATGTAATCCTAGCCGACCTAACAATAATAATTTAAGGGCACAATAATAACAAAATGGGGGTTACAAGGGTACAATAATAACAATAAGGGGTTTACACTAACAATAATAAGGGACTATACTAGTGATATAGGGACCTAACATGCCCCTCTCCTTCAAACAAGTGTTGTCCTCAACACTTGATTATTTCTTGATGCTTCTGTATAAAATTCTCATCCTCCCATGTGAAATATTTTACAGGAAAGTTCTTCCACTTGCTGAGATACTCTGAAATTGATCGTACTTGTCGAGTTCTTGTTTCTATGACTTCTTCATAACTTCTTTCTATGTGATGTTGATCTTCATGTTGTTTCATTAGATTCTGCACCAAAGTTGGGTTATCCTTTGAGAGTTGGAGAACTTGTTGTTGATGCTCGATGTGATCTTCCATTAATTTATCATCCATATTTGCTATTATTTGATCCTTCAAACCATCCAAATTAGCCTCCATTTCTACTTTTAAACCATCTATTTCATCTTCAATTTCTCTTCGTAAGATTGAAACTTGTTGCACTTGGTACCGTAATTTTGATATCTCATACTGCAACTCTTCCTCTTCATGCATCATAGTATAGATTTTTGAGGGATTAATGGGTATGGAATTATTTTTTGGAGGCATTATAGAACCAAATACTGATAAAAATTCTAAAATATGCCCTTGGAATCAATTCAAATTGATTCTTCAAACAAGACTTATGCAATTCGGAAAAATACACACCTTTTTCTTTCTTTTGAGGAGCTCGATATTGAAATTGGATTATCTCTGTGATTGAAGCACTTCAATATCTGAATTTCGGTACCAAAGTAGCCCTCTAAATTATCTTTCTAATGCCACAGGTTTGACCTGATTTGAATTCTCCACGACAAAGTTGTGTCCAATCTCCCACAATGACCTAATTCTGGACTGGTTCAGTAGAGCAAAATTGTACGACTTGCCACGTGTCACTGTTTTGTCTTTTGTCTCTGAAATTGATAGCCACAAAACTACAGTCCGTGTAATTGCGACCAATTTTTACGGCACTCCAATCCGATCCCCGGAGAGAGATTTATTGAACTTTTCCCATGATCACCTCTTTGAGATGAAATTCAGGAGCCTGAAAAGGCACTACCTTCCACAGATCATATCTCCAAAAATATTGCGAAAAAAGCTCTGAAATTTTTTGATGAATTTCCTCAGGATTTTAGCTTCGCACCATATGAATTTCAGATCCTGAACCTTCGTATAAAACAATTTATAGCGCAAATTCCACGATGAATTGTTTAGGAGCCTGAAAAAAGACCTGACTTCCACAGATCATATCTCCGAAAATATTGCGAACCAAGCTCTGAATTTTTTACACAAGCTTCCTCAAGATTTCAGCTTCGCACCCTAAAAATTTTAGCTTCTGAAACTTCGTAGAAAAAAATTTATAGCGAAAATTCCACGATGACCTGTTTGGAGCAGCAAAACCCTAGAATCCCAAGGCTCTGATACCAAATGTTGTGTAACCAGCTCCAAAAATAGAATAAAAAGATATCAACGCCTTAGAAATAAGCCACTTCGAGGGGGAAACCTCCAATACATTATATAAATGAACAATTCTTGGATGATACAATTTACAAAACCTCCTTTCTATATATAAGAGTCCATGGGGTCATAATGTAATCCTAGTGGGCCACAATGTAATCCTATCCGACCTAACAATAATAATTTAAGGGCACAATAATAAAAATATGGGGGTTACAGGGGTACAATAATAATAATAAGTGGGGCTACACTAACATAATAAGGGGCTATACTATTAATATAGGGACTTAACATAGATTATTTACGAAAAAGGAATACCTTATCCTATTACGACTATGAGGTTCTTTCAGATATTGTTTTCTGCCTTTTCAAATCTAAGAGACTATTTACGAAAAGGGCCATGCTGGAGTTTTATTTTCCTCTTCTTTTAAAACTCTCTAAACATGAAAATATGTCGAGTTATCCCTTTGTCAGACTCGTTAAAACCTGATGACATCATAATTCATCGCCATGACGTTATTCGAGTTCCTCCTTCCTAGGGCTCGTAAAATGTACTAGGTTGGATTTGTCCGAAAGAGAAACTTACAGTACAAGCATATGCTATCCCCTTCAAGCTTGTTTTAAAAATAATTTGGGTACTCGCCAGAAATGGTGGGGGGAAATGGAACCAAGTTTTATTTGTGTTAGCAGTATGTCGCTCTTGAACATGGCACTTGTCTGCATTCGTGTCGGGTTGGGGACATCTCATTTCATCATTTTTTCCTTCATGGGTTTGGGTAATCTCTTTTGACCTCTCATCTACTCTTGGCCACGTCATCATGACCTCAGATCCTTTGATGTCAAATACTGCCAAATCCAATGTCGTGTTGTTGATATGTTCAAGAGCAGTTTGCCTCTGCAGTTGTCAACCTTCCTCTGATCTCATGTTGGTCCTGATCCACTTTCATTATGTTCCTCTGTCTCGTGTCGATGATGTGGGAAAAATTATGGCCCTCCTTCGACCAGGTCACTTCCTTTCGACTTCAGATCATTATCCATGAATTTGATCTAGAGACTCCCTTCTAGTACCTTGGAGCCTGCATGCCCCAATGGCAGGTTTTTCGCATTCGACTTAAGGTTCATATCATTGGCCTTCAATCGATTGATTCTGCAGATGTTCGACATCAAATAATTTATTACATTTTGTATATTGTACCTTTTGTACCTTGAGGGCCATCATCATCATTGGTGGTTTCTCTTGCATTTTTTAACAGCTTTCATCATTGGCTGGTAATCATACGATTTTCTTGCATGTTCGACTTCAACTCATACATTCGCATTCTCGAAATTGTACTTTTTTGGGTCGAGATGGAGCGCAAGACAACGGTTTTTTTCTAATAAACTCCAGGCTACGGATTTTTTTGGATTATGAATTATTGAATGACTCTTTTGATTGGATGGTTGCGACCATACCTGAGTCTATTTATTGATCCTTCCTACTGGATGGTTGTGTCCATACCTCGGATCTCAATTTTTATACTCTATTATGGATGGTTGCGCCTGTGCCACATGATTCATGTATCAGAGATATCTTTTGTATTTTTAATCGTAGGTATTTCGACATCGGTGTTTGGTTCGAACGTGTTCTCATAAATAATTCCACCCCTCCCTCTCTCTCGGACTTCATACTTTAAGGGGTATCTATTACACATCATTTTGTCACTGTCCCTAAAATCCCCAACTCACACATTGGAGGGTCATTTTTGTGACCAATACGCAGTGTCATGCTTTGAAAATACCATCCTTGCATCCCTTTTGATGAAAGCAACATTCTTCTTGTTGACATTTCCCTAAGTAGAGCTGTGAAAATCCCTATTTTTGCCTTGGCGCGAGTAGCCCGTTACATCCTCATGCCGACCTAGAAATTTAACATTGAGCCCGCGCCACTTGGCACTCTGTGCCAGTTAGACACCCGCATCAAGCTGTTTATGGATTTTTTTTTTTAAATAGAGGTGGAGGTTCTATTCTAACCACCTCAAGGATGAGTCATTGGGAGTGGTTGAATTGAAACAACCACGAACTCCTTCCTTTAGTTAATAGTTTCCACCTCCCTTGGAACTCTCCTAAAGGATAGGACTCCCTCCCACCTTTTTAGGGATCCCAACCTCCTCTTTTCCCTCTATATAAGAAACTATCTCCTTTAGTAGAAGCTAGCTGAATACATTATAGAAAAATGGTCGAATAGCTTAACAAGAGAATTATACTATAGCTAAGCTGCTAGAGGAGATAGAGTAAGAAAGATAGTATTGAGAGAGCTCGAGTTGATGACTTCTAAGAGATCTTGAGTCTAAATTACCTGACCGACAGTTGAGATGCGTTTCGTCTGAACCCCACTGGAGGAGATCACAACGTCAAAGAATTGGTTGTACTCTTCCTTCTACTCATTAATATACATGACTATTGTTTGGTTCCACTATTGTGTTATGATGTTTATTTGATATGATATGTTTAGCCCTCTTTGACTGGCTAATAGTTGGGAATGAAACTACGCTTCTATATGTTGTTCTTGTTCTTTGTCCTATGTGCAGGTATATGAGCGTGACAGCGAATGGATCGTGACTTGTCAAGGCAGGAGTGAGAGACCACTACTCTTTCTGCAACATCGACAGTGTTGGATTCAAGGTAGGTCAATCTACCATGTCTTTTGTTCATTCATTAACTAGGAAGCAACACTTTAGCGTGTCCTTTTGTTACTAGACCCACCCTAGGGCTAGAGGGATCGTCTCTATCCGTAGAGAGGATTTACCTTCATAACACCAGTTTTCCATGTTTCATGCTTAAATAAGGTTATAGGTGACAAACTTCTGGTTCAAAAAATATTTCCAGAACTTGATGAGGAAGGAAAAATCATATTGGAACCTAAAGCAATCATGAAAATAAGAACTCGACAGCTACGAAATTGATCAATTTCGTATTATCTCATCAAGAGAAAGAACTTACCCACTGAAGATTTCACTTGGGAGGATGAGAATTTTATACAGAAACATCCATAACTACTCAAGCGTTGAGGACAAAACTTTTTTTTGAAGGAGAGAGGCATGTTAGGGCCCTATATTACTAGTGTATTCCATTATTGTTGTTAGTGTAGCCCCCTTATTGTTATTGTTGTAGCCATGTAGTCCCCATATTGTTATTATTGTGCCCCATAATAAGCCATTATTGTTATTGTTATTGTTGTTCACTTATATTATTATTTTTAGGTAGGTTAGGATTATATTGTGACCACATGGACTCCTATATATATAAATGAGGTATTTTAATTTAAATCATCTAAGAATTTTTCATTTATGTAATGTAAAGGAGGTTTCCCCCTCGAAGTGTCTAATCTCTAAGTTGTTGATCTCTGTTTTCATCTATTTTGTGAGTTGGTTTCATAACAACCTCCATGGCCAAGTGAAAGTGTTATGTTATATTTGTAGATGATTTCTCATGTAAGTGTTGGATTTTCTTCATGTAGAATAAAGACCATAAATTCTCCAATTTTTTTGAATTTAAATCAATTGTTGAGAAAGAGAGTGGCAAGAAAGTGAAGGCTCTCAAAAGCGATAACAGTGGACAATATGTGTCAAATGAGTTCAAGAACTTCTGTGCAAAAGAAGACATTCGATGGGAGTTTATAACACCCCATAACCCACATCAAAATGGGGTTACTGAAAGGAAGAACAAGAGTATTGTGGGAGTTGCATGGGCAATGTTGCATGATTGGGGCCTACCATTGGTTTGTAGGCTGAGGTATGCAACACAACTGTATATGTGCAGAACAAGAGTCCTCATCGGATTCTTGGGATGAGTACACCAGAAGAAGATTTTTTAGGGAAGAAACCAAATTTGTCACACTTCAGTATCGTTGGTTCATCAGTTTACCGTCATGTTTACTAGGATGAAAGGAAAAATCTAGAGCTGACAACTTAGTTGGGCATATTTTTGGGGTATAATGATACACCTCACAACTATCGTGTGTACCTTCCATCTCACAAGATGACAATATTTAATATATATGTGAAGTTTGATGAAGATAAGGTCGTGATATGGTCCCTTGAGAGGGAGCTTCAGTTGCATTCAGATGAGGAGATTTTGGATCCAAAGGAAGAATCTCAAGATGTTGTGGAGTGGCCACAAGCAGAGGAGCAGAGAGCGGAAGTGCCCACTCATGTAGAGACATATATAGATGGAAGTAAGTGCACCGAGGAAGCTAACATATTATTGCATGATGTAAATTTAATGTGGGATCACCCACATCACAACACAGGCAGAGGAGGTCACTGGATCGGTACACTGGGTACATGGCTCTCATGGGTGAGCTAGTTGAGACAAAACCATCCTCATTTGAGGAAGCAGTGCAGAAGCCAATATGGGTTGATGCCATGGTAGATTAATATGATTACATAGTCAGAAAAATGTTTGGGAAGTGGTCCCAAGACTAGAGAAAAATTCAATGGTAGGTTCGAGGTGGATCTACAAGGTGAAGCAAGCAGCAAATAAAAGCATCAAGAAACACAATGCCAGATTTCTGGCCTAAGTTTTCTCTCATGTGGAGGGAATTGATTATGAGGAGACCTTTTCTCCAGTATCAATGTACTCTTCTATCAAATCAGTCCTAACACTTGCAGTGTAGATGGGATGGAAGATCCAGAAGATGGACTCGAGGACAACATTCCTCAATGGAGTGCCTTGGGAGGAGGTGTACATTGAACAACCAGAAGGATCTGAGACCTTCGATAGAGAGTCACATGTGTGTAGACTCAAGCGGGTGTTGTATGGACTGAAACAAGCACCCTGTGCTTGGTACACTAGGCATTAGGGGAATTTTGAGGTCTAAAATGGGCCTCCTAAGAAAAATGTACAACTAAAATAAACTTTATAAGAACCAATAGGATTCAATATGATGATGTCAACCATGGGGGATGGTTCGCCATTTTTGGAGAAAAAAAAGCAAAAAGATTAAAAAATAATAAAATAATAAAACTACTTTTTCAACTCGTATTTTCAACTTATCTCCCTAAGGGTTTACTCAAATTTCGAGCGGGAATACTCGTTGATGTATAATTTAATTCCTCATCAGGAGTAACCATGTTGCATACTTTTGATGGACCTTGCTACACAAAAAATGAGAAATACATAAAAAAGCGTGATTGCAATAACATTTTTTTATGTATTTCTTATTTTTCGTGTAGAAAAGTCCATCAAAAGTATGCAACATGGGTACTCCTTGGATGAGGAATTAACTTTTGCATCCAACGAGTATTCCCGCTTGAAATTTTAGTAAAACCTTAGGGAGATAAGTTCAAAATACAAATTGAAAAAGTAGTTTTTTCTTATTTCCCTCTAAAATTTGATGATGTAATCAAATATTATTTTATTATTTCCAATATTATCTTATAATCTCCTTAGGAGGCCCATTTTAGACCTCAAAATTTCCCTAATGATCGACAACTATTTCACTAGGTTGGGCTTCACCAAAAGTGAAGCAGATGCAAACCTTTACCATATTTTTTTTGAAGGTAAATTAATGATTATAGTATTATGTGTCGATGATTTTATATTAACCGAAGATGAGAAGTTGATGAAATATTACAAAGAGGATATTGTGAGGGAATTCGAGATGAAGGACATGGGATTCATGCATTATTTCTTCGGTTTGGAAGTATGGAAAGGAGATGGGGAACTCTTTGTCTCTCAGGGAAAGTATGCTAACGAGACATTAAAGAAGTTTCACATGGAGAGTAGCAAACCCATAGAGACTCCTCTAGCATGAAGTTGGAGGAAATAGGATGCCACTTCAGGTGAGGAGGTGGAGGCCGCTATTTACAGGAAGCTTATGGGTTCACTCATGTATTTAGTGAACACATGACCAAACATGTGTTATGTGGTTAGCCAACTTAGACAAGAAATGGTTAAGCCAACCAAACTGTATTAAAAGGTGGCCAAACATGTGTTTAGATCCCTTAGAGACAATACTCAAGATGGTCTTTGGTACAAACAAACAAAGGGAGTGAAGCTTCAAGACTTCACAAATGCAGATTGGGCAAGTAGTCCATTAGATCGAAAGATCACTTAAGGAGTATTTTTTAGTATTGGGTCAACATCAGTTTCTTGGTACATTAGGAAGCAGAGATTAGTTGCACTAAGGAGCAGAAGCATAGTACATGGTGTGAAAATTCAGAAATTTTTAATCCTTCTATAGAAACTGATAATATTTCTTCTATTTGTTAAATTACTTAAACACATTATTTGCAGTTATCTACTACAGATATCGAAATACAAAAATTGCAGTCTTCACAAATAAATTACTACGGAAAATAAATGTAAGTAAAATACTATCACAACAATAAACACGATGACACGATTATTTTTGGAAAATTGTCCCCGAAAAAATCCAATGCAGGAAAATTGGTGTAACAGATGAGGGTTTATTTTATTAATATTCAGTAAAAATATCATGTACAATATACGAATAGTATAATATAATAATAATCACTAAGAGAAATTTCCAAAAAAAATTCTCATGCTCCATAGTGAATTTTTGACTCCTTAGAGGACCCGTTGTCCTAAAGCTAGCCCCAATGTGTCACCCTCTGCGTAGTGCCTGCATCACTGCCTCTACGTTGGTGATATGTGTCCCTCTTCTGCGTTGCCTCTTCCTGCACTCTCAACTATTTTTCGATACCCTCTCTCTCTCAATGCAACAGATGAGGGTTTCTTTTATTAATCTTCAGCAAAAATCTCATGTCCAATATAAAGATAGTAGAATAGAAGAAGAATCACTTAGAGAAATTTAAAAATAAATTTCTCTTGCTCCATAGTGAATTTCTGACCCCTGAGAGGACCTGTTGTCCCCACACTAGCCTTTCTCTTGCTCTATCATTTTCTAGAAGATTCACACCCATTTTAATTAATACCCTTTAATTATTTTAATTTCGTAAGTTTAGACTTAGGCATCCATTAAAAATAGTTAATTATTTTAATTAAACTGTGTCCGAGTGGAATTTCCGAAAACAATTTATGGTTTTGGAGAATACATATGTCCTAGCCTCCCTGAAAATTCTTAAGGCTAGAGCACATCCGAAGCTACCAAAAATCAACACTCCATCTTAGCGATGAATGTGCTCTAGTAATGCAACCTGCTAAAGCATCACCCGACTCTGTATCATCTCCCTTTGTGATGTTGATATCTGACATCACTTCTCGCCAACTACTACGCAACTACTACATCTATGTTGTTGCTGACTCTATATAATGTTGCCAACTACTGCATCTGAACTGCAACTCCCTCTCATATATTATTGTTGCAATTGAGAATCCATATGCTACTAAAATGGGTTCTCTACCATACCCATTTTCTTCATGAACTGGATGAACTTAGCTCTACTAAGATCCTTCATGAGTATGTCTACTACCTGATCTCTTGTGGGGACATGCTATAGCTGTACAACCCCACGTTGAACACAGTCTTTGATAAAGTGACATCTAATATTAATGTGTTTCGACCTATCATGAAATACTAGATTCTTAAAGAGTTTGATACAACTCTGATTATTGCAGTAAACATTGGTTGCTTCCATCCTCTTCTTGAACAAACTCACAAGCAACTTTCTAATCCATATAGCTTCACACGTTGTTGTGTTGGTTGCCATATATTCAGCTTCCGTTGAACTCAGAGCTAACGACTTATGCTTCCTGCTGCACCAAGAGATCATCCTTGATCCTACTCAAAAGCAATACCTGGAGGTACTTTTATGTTCTACCGAACTACCTTCCCAATCTGCATCTGTGAATCTGCTCAATCTGATGTCATCTCCTCGAGTGTATTTCAACCCATATCTAACTTCCCTATGCACATATCTAAGAATGTGACTTGTTGCTGCCCAATGTAGCCTTTTTGGTTCAAAAATGAATTGACTAAGGGTCTTGAAAACAAAACAAATTTCTGGCCTAATGTTTACCAGATACATAAGTGAGCCAATGAGTTGTCTGTACAAGGTGGGGTCCACTTCCATGTCTCCTGATGCATATAATTTCTTCTAGTTGGTGATCATAGGTATTTTCATGGGTCAAAAATCCTGCATTCTGAATCTCTTCGGAATATATTTAGCATATATTCCTTGCCCAAGGAAGATCTCCCCATTCTTATGCCAAACTTCCAACCCTAGAAAATAATGCAACCCCAAATCCTTCATGTCAAGTTCTGCTTCAAGTTTCTTCTTGCAGTCCGTTATGAGCCTTGATGACCCTATTAAAAACAAGTCATCTACATCTAATACCAGAATAAGTGGCTCATTCTCCATCATCAGATAGTATAGATTGGGATCAACATCACTCTTGATGAATCCCAAATGAAACAAGTACCTATCAATCCAACCATACCATGCTCTGGGTGCCTACTTGAGCCCATATATGGCTTTCTTTAACTTTCGTACATGATTTCTCTTCTCATGAGTCTCGAAGCCTTTAGGATGTTCTATATACACCTCTTCTTCTATCACCCCATTCAAGAATTTTGTCTTGACATCCATATGGTGAATCTCCCATCCCATCTGAGCTATTAGGCTTATAACAGATTTGATAGAGGTATATCTAGCTATTGGGGTGAAGGTATCCTCATAGTCTATTCCTTCCTTCTGTGTGTACCCCTTCACCACGAACCTAGCCTTATACTTCTCTACACTTCCATCTGCAGCGTACTTGATCTTTTAGATCCACCTTGATCCTACAATTGATTTATCCTTTCGTCTAGGTAGCACTTCCTATACATCATTAGTCATGATAGAACTGTATTCTTCTACCATGGAATCCACCCACACTTGGTGTTATACGGATTCCTAAAAACTAGAGGGTTCTTCAACCTGTGCTACCAAGGCTTGGTATCTCTCAAGTTTTCTATGCTTCCTCTACATCCCTCAATGTCTGGCATACTTCCCTATTGGTTCTACCACTAGTGATAGGAGGCTCTGTTAGCCACCTATAATATTTTGTTATACCAAAAGGTGGCTAAGATATTTTTGAGCCTCCAAGGAACAAATTTTATCACTAAAAATTGTTGGCTCTTGAAGACTCCTTGTAGGCCTCATGCCTTTGTCCAAAATCCTCATTTGCTGTCCCATTTTTATACTCAGGAATTTCTGCTGATTCCAACTGAAAGACTGCTGAAAGATCGTCATTTCTCCTCTTCTCAAAACCTTTCATCTACTTCCCTTTTTTCTACATCAAAGCTACCTTGTTTTCATAAGTCCTCTTCTTTCCATTTATGAAAATTTCCCCTTTCATAGTTAAAAACTCACTTTTTAACTATTTCGGAACCCCCAAATCCATTAAAATCCTTGAAATTTTTCATAAAAAACAAAGTTTCATTGCTATGGACCTAAGCCCCTTGGGCTAAGCCCTAAACCACTTCCCCACCATACGCTTTGGGTCTGGAACCACTTGCTAATACGTTAAGGTGCTAATCGCATCGGAAAGAATCAAAGACGCAAGTCTTTGCCATACTCCAAAAGTTCCGACTGCAATTAGCCTTGCTGCTTAAGACCCCCGATCATATTATTTTCATATAACCCTGAGCCCGCTCTCGGCGCTTAAACCTTGTGAATATTTCATTTTCGACCCATTTTTCCTTTGTAAATTACAAAAACCCTCTTTTCCAAAGTTTTGATTTAATGAGCCAAAGTCACATGTTAAATATAAAATGGTTAGATCAAAAAGACCGATCGCGCAATCACAATCGGGGAAATTTCAATGGGTTGATCGGAAAGACCAGGCCCGCAGTTCCGATTGCGATTAGGCCCTTATTATATATAAAGCCCCGAGCCTGTCAATTTTCATACATCCAAAGGCCCCGCAGTCGGGCGCCTGTCCGCTTTATATATATGTTTTTCCACCCCGATCCATAAAAACCTTTGTTTATTTCAAAAAGTTCGGGTTTTATATAAAATACAAGGGTTTCTCCCCGATTCCATTCTCCACCGTTGATCTAGTCCTTTGATCCAACGGCCTGCGCTCAATCGCATCGCAAAGTTTCAATCCCAGGTTGTTGTGTGACCCCCCCGATTGCCGATCCCCGATTCAATCCTGACCGTTGATCTGGTCCTTTGATCCAACGACCTGCGCTCAATCGCATCGCAAACTTTCAATAGCATGCGTTTTTGTTGCGTCCCCGATTCGATCCCGACCATCCATCTTTTTCGTGATCCGACGGCCATCGCACACCCTTGCGATCCCTCCGATTCATTCCATGCCGTCGATCTGGTCCTCAGATCAACGGCCAGCGCTCAATCGCAAGGGGCTCAATCGCAAAGTTTCAATCTCATATTGTTGTGTGACCTCCCCGATTGCGATCCTCCGATTAAATCTGGGCCGTCCATTTCCCGCCTATCCAACGGTCCTTATTCCCTCCGATCGCAAGTCTTACCGCCATTTCAAAACCCTCCGATTCACTTTTCGTCGTTGATCTGATCTGCAAATTATTGGCCAGCGCTTAATCGCATCGTTGTGTTTCAATCGCACACACTTACCTGCCACCCCCGATTGAGATTCTTCGATTAGATCTGGACCGTCCACGTGTCCAGATCGGACGGTCTAAAACCACCCTGCCTTATTTCTTCTCCCCGCTCTCATTTTTCTGTTTTGCGCCGATCTCCACCGTTAGATGTTGTTATCCGACGGCTACGCTCCTCCCCCGCCATCTGAAGCAGTTTAAACCTATTTTCCGCAGGATTTCTTAATTGTTTTTTGTTTGATGCAGGTGTTCTACATGGTTTTCCATTGTATAACGAAGAAATGCCAAGGGCCGGGAATGACGATTCTCATGCCCTTGTTTCATTACAGAGAAGCCATTCACGGGGCTCTATTCCATGTTTCGTCAGTACTCTATGAGTATTGATGTCGTAAAGCCCAGTGCGGGTCTGCACATCGACAAGACACTGTTTTAATTCAAACACAGTTAAAGAGTATCGGTTTTGAAGACAGAGCACAGCAGATGAAGATTGAAGATATTTTTTATGGGGATTACGGCTAAGACAGTTATTAAAAGCCTAATCCCCAATCTAAAACACAGTTTAAAAGAAAACCTAAAGTGTTTTATCAGACAGAAAGCCTCCACCGCCACATCTGAGGAAAATTGATTCCTCAGCTACCACCGAGCCACCTGTTGCCTCAAAGCATTCAAATAGAGGCCGAAGTTATTGAAGAAAATCTGATATTCGCCTCCAGCACAGCCAAGAAATTACTCCTCACAGCGTACAGAGCATCAAAGTCAAATAAAGCTCCCACTGAGCTTTGATATTTATTGTAAACAGTTAATACAGTGTTCCACCTATGAATTTCTTCATCGAGCCCCTCAAAAGGCCACGAAGTCTTGAAACTATATTAATTATCCTGAGAGATCTTTTCTCAGATCACCTCCTCATCCTTCTATAAATACCTCAGAAGAAGATGAGAAATTGTTGGTTGCAGAACTTTGAAATACACTTGAGCTCGAGACTTCTATTTGTACATAGTGTTCACTGGCCCTTGAAGCTCTGTTTGCGCTAGAGTAGTTAGGTTGAACAGTGAAGATGATTGCTGAACTGAAACATTGGACTTGAAGATTGTAACTGGTTTGACATCAATATAAAAGTTGTTTCTTGGGATCCTGGTCTTTATCATTGGTGAAGTGCTTCTTTCTTTGTTAATCGTTTTCCTTCTATGCATGCCATATTGTTCATTTTCCCTCTATAAAGAACAGTTTAAACAAGGTTAGGATTTTCTGTATAGCAGTAACCTTCTCTGGCTGAGAAATATTTATCTTAATGTTTTCTTCAGATTTGTTTATTTAAGAATGATTCAATACAGTTTAAACAGTTAGGAATGTTGGCGTTCCCTCGTCCTTCTGTTTGCTCAAACATTGTTCTTGAATGTTATTTCCATTATTTGCTATTAAAGTTAGACTAGAGAAGATATGGTTTTCCCTGATTCCTAGATTCTTTTCTCCAAAGGCAGATTCTGAAAGTTTCCCTTGGTGTTGACTGAAAGCGGACTAGGTTTAAAAGTACTTTATCTGATCTTAAGTTACACTCTGTTTTTCTTATGTGTTTTCATACTTTCTGAAGGTAATTATGTGGATTACTGGATTGTTTGTCAATTAAGCTGCTTTAATAAGAACCTGCGCAAGAAGTCTATGGTTAGCCCTGTCCTTGGTTGGTTTTAAAATAGTTACTTAAGAGGCTTTTCTTGTTTGGATTGACTATAAATCCTCTGAGAAATTATTATCAGTTTCCACCCCTCCAACATTTTAATGTTTCCATTTCATCATTTTAATCTCAATAATCTTGTGGTATAGATGACTTTCCCCTTGGATCACACTTGATGTTGTTGTTCAATTAAAGCCCAGATATGACTCCATAGCCCAATGGACTAAAAACCAGCGTTATATCTATCTATCTACCAAAACTGTTCTATTTGCTTGCAACTTCTCACTTTTGAAACTTTTTGCACTTAGGACTTTCTCCTCAAGTAGCATTTCATGCTCAACCATCCAAAACAAAACAAAACCCTTGGCCTTCATAACTAGCCTAATATCATTACCTTAAGCTTTTCAAAGACAATATCCATCTTTGTAGATATTGGAGAGATCCCTCTCCGGATTCAGGAGGGCTAGATCCTAGAATCCCAAAGTTGGTTGAAATGATGTTAACTCTGTGATTGGACTCTCCCAATCTTGCTAATAAATTACAGAGACCTAACATTTCTGGCAACTCCACTGGGGAGCTGAGTGTTTTTAATACCTTTTAGGGGCCTCAGAATTGCACTTAGGACTTTCTCCTCAAGTAACATTTCATGCTCAACCATCCAAAACAAAACAAAACCCTTGGCCTTCATAACTAGCCTAATATCATTACCTTAAGCTTTTCAAAGACAATATCCATCTTTGCACATATTGGAGAGATCCCTCTCCGGATTCAGGAGGGCTAGATCCTAGAATCCCAAATTTTGGTTGAAATGATGTTAACTCTGTGATTGGACTCTCCCAATCTTGCTAATAAATTACAGAGACCTAACATGGTGATGATACTTTATTCACTATATGCATGGAATGTTGGGCAAGGAGAGTCCCGAGAATCAATGGAGGGAATCATGAGGTTCCAAGTATCTTTTGGCTTCATGAGGACTATATTATTGCAGCCCAGGATCAACAACTCCACATTTTTCATAAATGGAGGGAGAGACAACGTAATTTGAACATTATTACCTCTCATTTCCAGCCATGTAGCCCCTATACATTGCATAAGGAGGGGATTGGTGACTATTTCTGTGAGCTACCAAGGATGGCTCACTTTGTTTGAATGATAGCATGGAGATTGAAGTTCCTCATGAGGGTTGAAGCACCCACTTTTCATCATCTCCCATGCCTTGAGAAGACCAATGGATAGCATATGTTTATTTCTATGTATCTCCCACTTCTTCATGATGACAACTATTTGGGTTATTCACCAAAGGCAAACTTGTATTCTTGGGAAGAGACAAATCCATTGGAGATTTTGCAAATTCCTTGTGAGTTGCTTGAGGAAAAGCAACATTTTGGAGGGGAGGAATGTAATATTCCCAATTAGCCTCAAGCTAATTGGAATATTAAATTTTTCTTTACTTTTCTGTTCATGAATAAATGTAAAAGGGAGGAACATAAAAAATCCTAAAAACAGTGAATAAATCAATGCCCCATGTGAACAAGGCTAAATCTGGGATACTTCAATAAAACACCCTTATGTGTGAAAGGGGTTGAGACTTTTGACTGGGTCAATAGGACCAAATCAACGACCTTGTCTAGATTCAATGAACCTCCTAGATGCACATCGCAGTTTTAGATGGAGGCCACACATGTGAATGGAGCTAAATCATTGAGATGGTTTAGGGTTTTGCAAGATCTCATTCTTATAAAAGGAAGAGGAGGAAAACAAGAGAAGGGTTGTTGATGACCATTATTTCTGAAGAATATGTCTATTTAGACATTTATCATTCTCTTGGCTGTTTAGCAGAGAATAATGTTGTTTAGCACAAGGATCTCATGTTTAGGAATCCTTCTCTTTCCTTGAGTAGCTCTTGGGAGAGACTTGTATTACTTGTCCACTATCAGGCTTAAGGCCAAGCTTCTCCTTTCAACTACAACTCAGATCCTGTTGAGGGTTTGGTTGTCTTTGCAAGCTGCAGCAAGTAGAGGCTAGATCTATTCAGATCTAGGCCAATCTAGTGCCCCTTTTTAGTGGGAGAGGCTTCAATCCCATTGTCAAGGGAGTTCTAGATCATTTAAGCTTCAGATCTACATCTTGGAATCAAGCCAAATAGTTCTTCAAGTCTACAGTGCAGTCCCTCTTCCAGTACTGCGTTATCTGCAAAGAGGGAAGTTGCAGGGTGATTTGGAAAAGTTTGAGGAGTGATCTCTGGTGTTGGGGATCTGCCCTTCACTATGATGATCCATGGATTTCTATTCTTATCCATGTCATATTTAGATCTGATCTAAATACACCTGTATATGCTTTAGAAATTCTAAATAGATCTGCAGATCTGCTGCATAGAATCTCATATCTACTCCATGTACTTCATGATTTGCTGAAATCCCCAAGGGGAATGTAAAGTAGAGACATTATAGTGTATGGATCTGTCATAGATTTGACTGTTCATGCATTATTTTTCTCTAGATCTGATATGTAATCTACTACTACAGTACACTTAATAAAATAACACTGTCAAGCCTTTGCAGTCAATTCTATGTGTTGCAACACCTCATTTTGAGGGTTTCTTTCTATATAAGTCTTCTATTTTCTATTCTAAGACTCATGGGCTTCAATACAATTCTAATTTTCTGATGTATATGACATTATTGAACCTCCATATTGGCCTACTACTGCTACCTTGCTGAACTGCGTTATTTCTAAAGCAGTGCTATTTAATCTTGTTGCAGTCCCATTCTGGGACATTTTCCAAGCTATACTAGGTGTGGGAGACGTGTTTAACCCACCTAGAAGAATTTGTTTCTGATCTCCTCTTGGATTTAGGTCTTAGATTGTCAGATCTAAGGGATCCAAGGTTTGGTTTCCAATCCTGTAGCATAAATTCCTGAAAAATTTATTTTTCAGGCATGCCTTGCTAAGCAGTCCCTTTTGGGGACATTACAGCATTACAAGGCCAATCTAGTGTGGTCAATGGATCCTTAAGGTCATGAGTGAAGTGAGATGGACATTAAGTTGGGGAAGAACAGGGTAGGTCAAAGGGGAGTGAAGTATCCTTTATCATATACCCATAAACAAGAAGGTCTCAAATATGATAAGAAAAAGATACTAATCATGAGATAGGGAAAACCATTTACTCAATGACAATACTTAAACAAATAAATATCCAAGATAAATATTTCAATGAAACAAAGAAAGCAAGAAAATCTTATCTAACTTTAGTAATTTCACCTTCATAATTGGAAAACATATAAGATGACATAATAACTTTAACCAATCAAAGAGGGAACTCCTAGACATTGTTGATCAAGCTATAAAGAACTCTGAGGCAAACTGATAGGAATGGACAAAGGGTAAGATCAAAACAAGACCTCCTTGGCTTAACCTAACAAGTAATACTTCAAAGAGAGATTTCAAAAACAGAGTTTAGATAGCATCAAATAAGCAGGGCTTTACATGAATCATATTTGTAAACTAGCATATTAATCCATAGATGAAACAAACAAGCATAAGGAGGCTTAAGGAGCAGCTAATAATTCCTTAAACACACCCAACATTGGAAAACATCAAGGCAATAGAAGGCAGGAGGACTAAGGTGCTTCAAGGAGAATTTCTCAACCTATACTTTTATGTTCTATTGCAACAAAGAAGGATGAAACATAATGATAACAAGAAAACATAAAAAAATTAAGAATACATCACCATTAACCAAGCTTAGAGATCCGGCAAACAAACTTCTCCATCATCAATTCAAGCAAGCCATTCATAAACTCCACAACACCAATTTCTTCTCCAAGCTCATAAAAACCATGTATTTCTCTCAAATCTCATCAAATGCCAACATTTACAATTAAGCCCTCATTCTCTATTTAACTTAGGAAAGGAGTGAAAAAACCCTAGATAGGGTTGGAAAATGTCAAAATCACTCATAAATGTCATTAATGCCTAAGAGACCATGCAAGGCCCAAAGCACAAAATATCCCATGAAATAAATGCTAAAATAACTTCTTACACCTAATTCAAGAGTGATTTGCCTTAAAAAACACTAAAATATGATTTTACAATAAATGAGTGTGTTTTGTTGACTTTTAGCCAAAAAGACACTACACAGTCCATTTGCGTAGCGCCACCTCAAGCAGAAAATAGGTACTTTTGCAACCAAGTTTTGGACCCCTTCTTGATGTCAGATTTTGCTCCGTGATGGCTCATTGGAAAGCATACTGAGTCCTCGTTCTAGATATGCCTTTATTTTTCTCATTGGGCCCCTGTAACATATTCAAAAAGGTAATTTCCCAAGACTTCTATTAGCGCAGCGCCACCTCCAGTAGAAAATGGGCTCTGTTGCAGCCAAGTTTTGGACCACTTCCCGATGTCGGATTTTGCTCTGTGATGGCCTGTTGGAAAGCTTGATGAGTCTAATTTCCAAAAATACTATTTTTTTCTGATCCAACCTCTATAACCTGTTCAAAATTTCAAAATCTCAACACTTCTATTAGCGCAATGCCAGGCTTGAAAAGGAGGCAAAATGGTGAAAATTTAGGTGTTTTTTGACCTTTTGAGGGTTCAAAACTGCTCCAATTGCTCTGAAATTTTGTGAGCATAGTGTAATAGTGATGAGAAATCCAAAAATATTGAGTTTTACTTCTGAGTATGCTCCAAGGATTAGCGTAGCGCCAGTGGCGCTGCGCTAATGGGCTTCCAAAATCTCAAAAAACAAAAACTCGTCCAAATTTCTTCAAAATTGGTGGATGTCTTGTTCATGGGGTTTAAGAATCCTTTAGAAACTCTTGAGGCAAGATTTCAAGGTTTACTTGGTATTTTCCTCTTTTTAGTGTTTTTTTAATTTCAATGAGGGCCTCTTTGTCACTGTGGTTTGTCTCATTAGTATCAGTGCTGCCTTTGGTTTCTGCATTCTCCTTACTATCTTCATCTTTGTCCTTGTCCTCTTCTTCATTTTCTATCTATGCCTCCTCACTTTCCTCTTCATTTTATTCTATATTGGCATTGTTTTTTTCACTCTCTTGTTGACTATTTTCACCTCTATTACTGTCATGCTCACTGCCCCTTTCTTCTTCTTCTTCAAATTTTGCCTCTGTCTCTTCTTGCTGGCTTGAATCACCATCATTGCTTAGACTCTCTCCTCTGTCCTCTTGTTCATTTTTTTCATGGTCATCATCCTCCATTTCTGTGTTGTCTTCCTCTTACCGATTTAACTCACCACCACCTTGTTCATCATCATCACTTTGTCCTATTTCCATATCTTCTACCCCTTGGGCTGAGTTATTGGCACCATTACCTTCACTATCATCACTTTGTTCATTATTTCCACTTTGATCCTCTTTACTTGATACATCAAGAGAAGGGGAATAAGGGAGGTTTTCTTGAGGTGAGGGAACTTGTGTAGATGAGGAGGGAAAGTTTGGTTGATGAGGATGTTGTGGATTTGCGAATGACTACCTTGCCCTTGAGCCTTATGAGGTTTAACTTGAACATGAAGTGTAACTACCTTAAGTCACTTTCCCTCAACTGATAATCAATTTGGTCACGGAGGCCAAGAACAGAGGTGAAATATGCATTTGAGACCTAGGGTTTGCTCAACTAGGTTTTAATCATTTCATAGACACCAAATTATGAAAATTTCTTGGAGGACAAGGGGGAGAGGCCACCTACCAGCTTTAACTCTTCTGTAGCCCTTTGAATGCAACTTGGAGGATGAATTTAGCCTTGGGGCAAGTTCTTTCCTTGTTTGAGGAGCCTTTGCATTAGCACAGTGCCGGACAATCCTGCCGATGGATTACTGCAGTGCCGGGAAGTCTTGCCCATGGATTAGCGCAGTGTCGGGCAGTCCTGCCCATGGATTAACACAACGTCAGGTAGTCCTACCCATGGATTAGCGCAACACCAAAAAAGGGTCAACTTGCAGATAAGTTTTGATGACCTTCCCGAAGTCGGATATGGGCCCGTGATAGCTTGTTGGAAATATTAACCTATATACTTTCCAAATATATCATTTTTTCCCTGATTGGAGTTGATTTTCCTTGTCAAAAGTTGAGTTTCCCAGGATTGGTCAAAAAGTACTGAGTGATGGTGCAGAAATGTAGAGTGCCAGTGCAGACAACTTTTGGAGGCCTTTTGTCACTCCAAATTGAGATCATGATAGCTCATTGTAAATATATTCAATTCTAGTTGTCTTTAGACCCATCAAGCAAGTAATTTGGACACTCCAACTATGAGAAAACTGGATTTTCCCAAGGTCCTTCCAGCAGTGCAGAAATTCTCCTGTGACACCTGTATTTTTGACATTGCTCCCAAACCATGATAGCTGCGTAAAAAATGAAGGATTTTTTTCTTCTTGGCCCCATTATGGAAAAAAAACTCTCTCACTTTTTCCAAATTCATCTCTTTTTGTTCAAAAACATATTTTTAAACAAAACTGGCCCTAGGTGTGGCAAATGACTTAGCCCTTGGAATGATTTTTTGGAAAATGATGGAAGCATGATGTTTATGAGTTGGTATGGAATTATTATTTCTTAAATGATCTAAAAAATGGATACTTTTCTCTTATGAATCCTTTTCATAGCAAGCCCTAGCTTAGTTGGAAGAGGAAATTAGGGTTTGGTGTAGGGGATTTAGGACTGCCTTGTAGAGGGAGGGGAATGAAGGGTTTAAGGGTTGTCTAAATTCTTAGGGAAATTTTGGGGAATAGGGATAGATGTTAGAGAGTAGGGGAAAGTGGAATTTCAAGAATTTAGTGAGGGGAAAGGGTCCAAAAGGGAAAAACACACACCTAGTCTCCAAAAGTGTCAAATTGTAGCAATAGGCTAGGTTTTGTAAAAAAATGATGAGTTTGAAGGATATGAGTGATGGGAATTGTTTATGAAGGTATATTAAGGATAGGAGGAGGTGTAAGAGCATTATAATACAAGCCTTGTTGATGTTTAACCATGGAGGTCATGAAACCAAGAAAAATGCCCTTAAAAACCCTAGATGGACAATGGAGGAGTTAGGAAAAACAAAATAGAGGGTTGAGGCCAAAGGTGGCAAAACATAGTGATAATGAGTGGCAGGAGCCCATGATGGGTATTTTGGGAGTAGTGAGCTGACCTTGACATGATGGGATAATGAAAGAGTGAAAATTTATCCTAAGGATAATGAATGCAGTGAGATTTCTAGAAATCACAATGTTCATGAACTTTGTTTCTAGAAATCTAGGATAATTATCTAGTCATCCATGAGAAGAAAAAATTAATGATGACTAACAGAATCATGCCCAAAAATTTCTTCTTGGGATTACTCATGCATGTTGCCCCACCTCTCACCTGGTGGTATAGCTTCATTCACTCCCTCTGCCCATCTAGCACGAAATTTATCTGCATGAGTGGTTGATCCCACTCCATGATCCTCATCTTGTGGCTGCTCCACATCTCGAGGTTCACTCTTACCTGCATGCAAATCCAGCTCCCTCTTAAGGGTCAATTTCATGGATTTCTCACACTTGCCAATAGTAGAAAGCTCTGTAGAAATCCCATCTACATCAAGTCTATATAGATTCTTAACTCGAATCCCAACCTTCTTGGCTTGCCCTGTTTCTTCGTGTCGCAAGAAAAATTTTCCTTCACTAAAGACAACATCATATCCTCTATCCTCTAACATTGCGACTGAGACTAATTTTTTCTTCGAACCTGGTACATGCATTACATATTTTAAATGAAAGATTTTACCTGACACCCTTTGAAAGGTAATGGTAGCAATTCCAGTCGCACTGTATCGTCCATCATCGCCCAACTCAATCTGCATATGGAGATCTTTCTCCTCCAAGTCACTGAAAAGTTTATTATCTCCCATCATGTGAAAGGAAGCACCACTATCCAAGTACCACCCTGTTCCCAATGCACTTGATACCATGCATGCGATCAATGAGAAGTCAAGCTCTAATTGTGAGGCAAGAGCCTCACTAGCTGCAGCTCCAACAACCATCTTGTTCTTCTTCTTTTGTGGAAAATTTGTGGCAATATGCCCATGCTCGTGACAGTGAAAACACTTCACTTTGGAAATGTTGTGGACATGTTGTGCTCCTTTCCATCTTCACCGGCCTTAGATTTAGAATGGTATTTCTTCCCCTTCCCCTTATTCGCCTTGGCAGCCAAAGAACAATCCTCTTGATCATCATGATTTGATGAAGAGCTATCTTTGGTGTTCCACCTGAACTCCTCCTGCACCAAATCCAACCACAGTCATTCCCAATCCAGAAATTTTTCCCGTCCGTTGACAGAGTCTTCATAAATGTGCAAACTCTTAGGAAGTCCCAAGAGTTCCAAACTCACCAAATCATCATCAACAACACTTATTCCTACACTCCCAAGCTCATCCCTGCATTGGACAAAATTTGTTAAGTATACCGGAATAATGTTGTTCTTTTCCATCTTGATCTTCCAGAGTTTATCTTTGAGCACCAATTTCCTATGGTCACTGTTGCTTTGGAATAGATCCGTCAAATCCTTCCACATAACATATGGTGTGGCTTTCCCATGAAGTCTTGAGACAATGTGGTCTCGTACTCCTTCCAACAGAATCCTCCTCGCCCTTGCCACTTTCTTTTTCCATGCATCAAGTAATGCAGCATATGTCGAAGTAGGCTTAGGAACATCTTTGTGAATGAATTCCTTCAAGCCATTATCTTCGAGCACTGCATCCGTCCTGTCCTTCTAATAAATTTAGTTCGATCTGCCCTCGAGTGCATACTCTAGCCACAAGCCATTGAAATCCATTTCGATGTTTACTCAACTGTAGCACCAAGAAAATATTTTGACAAATTCGAATTCTTTCCACCAACAAACTCAGCTCCTGCTTCAAAATTGCAATCTTTTGTGCTCCAATACCATGTAGAAATTTTAATACAAATTATGTATTGCTTGGATTCTCCTGATCTAACAATTATATGCCACTGTTAAATACATAATCGCTTCTACAAAAATCTTTTTGGAATTTAAAAAACATGATCGCCAATTGCAATGTCAAGAATAAATATCAAACACACATAACACAGATGTTTTTATCGGGAAAACATAAAGCTAAAAACCCCACTATCATATATTATGTATGTATCATGTATCATGAAACAATCTCATACAAAACTCTAATCCAAGAGCTCTCAGTACAATATACAATCGTCTCACACTGTCATACAAAAATTGGCAAGTTCCTTAGCCAATTTACTGCCTCCAGACAGCCTGCCTCCACTGTTCAATCCCTGATGGTTAAGAACCTCTGAATGAATGATTCTGGCCTTCCTTGACTGTGCAATCCTCATAGGAATCTCCAATGTGTGTGTGGTTGCATGAGTGCACCCACTAATGTTGCAACTGATAGTAAAAATATCCCTTTCACCTACATCTCAACTGGGTCTCCACTGGATCTGACATGCATGTAGTTAACAATAGTAAATCTTCAGTTGCATGTGAGACCACTAATTGTGAATTAATTAATAATTAAATCACTGATCTTTCACTAGTTTATCGTCAACTACAACTAGCACAACTGATTTTAACTCACTTAATTGAGTTAAACTACTTTACAACTTTCATAACTGCACTTCCAACTCTGTTACAATTTCGAATCACTCAGTTACAACTAAGTCCACTTGCATGTCCCACCAACCAACCTCTGAACTCGAATTTCCTATAGCTAACTGATTTTCCACTTCGGTTAACTATTTCCAAGTGCTCATTGAGAATAGATTTTTTTTTATTGTCCAACTATTATTAAGGGATAATAATAGTCGACATGCATCTATAAATAGACATGCGACCTATAAATAGAACTTGCACATACATATGTAAATAGACCATCATCTATAAATAGAATTTACTCATACATCTATAAATAGACATCATCTATAAATAGAACTTGCTCATGCATCTATAAATATTCCTCCAATTAAAAATAGCTTGTGTGGGCCCCACCTAGTGTAGGTGCTTAATTTTCACTAGGATCAAGGATGTTGTTTCTGGATGCCATTTTCACTGTTTCTTGTTGCAAACTTCAACATACTGTGCAAGTGCTTAAAAACCATACTGTGCAAGTGCTTAAAAATGGGTTTTTAAGCGATGTAATCCATGATTCTTGTTGTCTTTGGAATTTTTTTTCTTCCAACATTGTAGGGGAATACTTGAAACACTTCTTCAGATAGCAAGAGATCCAGATTGGCGGTAATTTTCCTAATGGTGACAAAATGATGTGTAACAGATTTCCCCCTTAAGTTCAAAGTTAGAAAATATGTTTGAGGACTGAAGAACTTTATCAGGCTAAAGTTTGGATTAAATACCATGGTTGGAGACTTGAAATAAACAATTAAGGGTTACAATACAATATATTCATATAATCATCATTGAGGTAGGAATTCCCATACTCAGAGTAAAAGTATCTCAAAGAATTAGTATGCAAATATAAAAAGATCCATGTCAACAATAGAAACAATATGGATGCAACCATTAAATATGGATCCATATTTACAATCATGAATATTTAAAACTCCACACATCCTAGATGGATGAAACTAGATCCAAGTTCTTGATCTTCATCTCTATCGATCCATAGTATGAATATAACCATGCGAGTGAATGTCTCAAAGTCGAACATGGTAGAAACCACATGATTACCAGTCAATGATGTGAAACATTAACAGGTATGAGAGAAACCACCAATAATGAAAATGGTTCTCAAGGTCCCATAATACAAGCTATGAAGTGTGATTAAATGTTTTGAAGTCAAACACTCATAGAATCATTCGATTAACGATCAATGATGAGGACCTGTCATCGAAGGCAAAAAACCTACCATTGAGGCATGCAAGCTCCAAGGTACTAAAGGAGTTTTCCAGACCAACTTCCTAGATAATGAGATGACGTTGATAGGAAGAAATATGTCTCAAGAAGGCTTACGACATGAAAATAATGTCAAATTTTGAAGAAAAAATTTGAAGTAATTCAAGGCTAACTTAATGATGGCCGATGCAATTGAAGGCTTTGAATTAAAAGGTAATTTTGACTGATGCTAGACCTCTCTTGAACATATCGATGACACAAAATTTTGACTTGGAAGCATTTGACTAAAAAATAAGATCCAAAACCAAACTGAAGATTTTCAATGAGGTATGATCAACTGAGAGACAAATGGATTTCCCAAACCAGACATAAAGGTGACAGATTGTCATGTTCAAGAGCGACATATTGCCTTTTTGTAATACAAAAACAAATGTTTCTTTCCAATTTTACCCCACCATTATTGACAAGTACTTCTTATTTGTATGCAAGCTTGAGGAGGATAACATTTTATTGCCATGTAAGCTCATCCTTTGAATGAGTCCTTCAATGTATTTTTAATGAACCCTAGGAAGGAGTGTTTCGGTCTCATCATGGCTTTTTACGAATCCAGTGAAGGAGCAACTAGATGTTGTTTCCATATTTAAAGAGTTTGAAAAACACACAAAAAGGAAACTCATACAATTCTCTCAATGTAAAATTTTAACGAGGCCGAAGAAAGTAAAGCTCGATGTTTTTCATTTTTAGGGAGTTAGGAGAAAAACATAAGTAAACTTTGAAATGTCATTTTTTCATAAATTTAGTCTCTCAAGCCTCGAAAATGTTAAAATAATGTAGGAGATAACTCTTTTGACCATGATTAGTCAAAGTATACCTTGAAGAAACACAATTCGGATTATCCACAGTATCAACAAAATTTGGCCGACGTTTCGAATCCCAATGGGTATCCATCTTCAAGACATATTTTGAATGAGAGCTTGAGAGGAGAACAGACCAGAGATAAATAGTGAAAAACCTAATTAGAGTAAGAGAGCCGTCTGTTTAGATAATTTTTTATATAATATTATTTATATATATTTTTAATTAATTGATTAAATTTTTAATATATATATATATATATATATATATATTATTAATAATTATTATGATTATAATAATAATAATTATAAATATTTTATATTAATAAGTTTTACAAATTAATTATTAGTAATTTATTTTAATAGTAATAACAATTATTATTAATATTTTAAAACCCCTAGTTGGAAACACAGAATCCTTCATAAAAGAATAATGATTTCATAAAACTTATCAAGAATGAGAATATTGAGGATGATGAAATTTTGGTAAGTTTTTATGTAGTATCATTATTTACCAAAATACCACTAGATGAGGTTGTTCAAGTGATAAAAGATGTAACTGATCCTGAAACAACTAAGGTCGCTGAAATTTGTTTACGTTCCACCTTTTTTTCAGCTTCCAAGGGGAATATTATGAACAAGTGTCTGGTGTTGCGATGGGATATCCTCTCTCATGCATTGTTGCTAACTTATTCATGCAGTACTTTGAAAATATGTCCCTTGATTCCTTTCCCCTGAAACCAGCTTGGTGGAAGAGATTTGTCAAGGACACTAACATAAAATGGACTCATGGTAAGGAGAATCTTGAGAAGTTTTTTAATCACCTAAACTCTATTTCATCAGAAATTAAGTTTACCATGGAGGTTGAAGAAAACAAGAGAATTCCTTTTTTAGATGTCCTGGTTAATAGAAAAGAGGATGGTACCCATGGGCATCAGGTATTTAGAAAAAAGGCTCACACTAACAGTTATCTTCACGCAGATTCCTACCATCATCCAGCTCAAAATTCAGTGTTCTAAATACTCTAGCTGTTAGGATCCTTAGGATTTATGATTCTGAGCACCTTAACATTGAAATTAATCACTTGACCTCTGTATTTAAGGGTATTGGATATAAAGAGAGAGATATTAAGAAAGCATTAAGGAGAGATGGGCATTCGGTCCTTTCTCACAAGCATCAATAACCTCAAAATTCGAATGGTAGGGTTTTCCTACCATACATCCAAGGAGTCACTAATAAGATTGCAAGGGTTCTGGGAAAGAAAAACATAATCGCACAATTTACAATCGTTGGAACAATAAGACAAAAAATGTGACCGGTTAAAGATAATATCAATCAAGGGCAACTTAAAGGAGTTTATAAGATTTAGTGTTCTTGTGGGAAGAGTTATATAGGAGAAACTGGACGATCCTTGCAGATAATATTGAGAGAGCACGGAGCCGATATTAAGAATGGGAGATCCTGTACCTCATCCCTCACAGAACACTCTTCAAAAACAAAGGATCACGTGTGTTTAGAGGAGGCCAAAATCATCACTAGAGAAGGACAATACCACAGAAAAAAATCAGAGAAGCTCTTGAGATTATGAAGCATCCTCATAATCTCAATAGGGATGGAGGGAACGAAATCAGTGATAGTTGGCTTGCTCTCATCAGAAAAATTTTCTCCTCCAACCCGTCTTCCCAGGTATAGTATCCCTGGTAGAATTATTTTCCTTTTATTAAGGTTTAATCAATAATTAAGTTAGTATTAATGATAAAGAATAATTAATGCACATTAAGGACTAACTATATTATTTCTAATTATTTATAACCTAAATATCATTTATAAATAAATATTAATAATAAGATTAATTATTAATTTTAACCAATAATAATTATTGGGTAAAAGTAATAATTATTTGTATTAATATTTATTTATAAGTTAATTAATTAATAATATAAATAAATTTTAAATAAAAACAAAATAAAATTAGGTTAGAAAAAATGATTAAAACTATTAATTAATTTATAATCAACATTATTATGAATTATTATTATTCTTAGTAATATTAATTAATAAAATTATAAATTATTAGTAATATTTAATATCACTTTAATCATTAAAAAATGTAGAATGATTCATTTTAGGTATTAACATTAATTTTATTGTGGAAATATATATTAATACTATTAAGTGAAAATAAAATTCATATATTTTTAAACAAAAAATTTTAAAATTATTATTAATGTTGGGCTCTTTTTAGGTCCTAGGAATGTGGTTGCTTAAAATGCCTAAATCATATTCTGGTTTACCACTTTTGCCTTCGACTCTTTAGTAAAGGGGATGCTAGAAAGCTAAAAGGAGAGAGGGGGGCATGAGCTTGACCAAGCTTAGGAAGGAACTTGGATAGGGTCAAAATAATGTGCCTTTGGTCTAGGCACACTCTAAGGACATCCATAAAGGACATATAAGAGACGACGAAATGGATTCTGAAATTGATTCACATTCTCTAGAAAAGGAACTGTCAATGATCCTGCAGGTACTGAGGCCATTAAAAGGACACCTAATAATTTGTTAGGTGGGTAGTAGGCAGGCACATTATAAGTAATTGAAAGGCAGGTGGGTCTTGTATTTCTAGCAATGGAGTAGTTTGTAATTCCTTTAGGAGGTCGACATGAGGTATTTTCCAGCCGATAGTCTCCTTGCTGGTCATATAGCCAACCAGTCATTGCCAATCATTTCCAGAAGGTAGGTCATTGTTGATAGCCAATCATTTTAAGCCATTCATTGAGCAGTATGTGGTCTAAATGGGCATCTCTCTCTACCCAACCTACGAAGAGCTTGAAACACTAAGTTGATTAGATCAGGGAATGAAATTGGCAAATACCATGTGCGAACCTGATGCATTCAACTTGTTATTACTATTAAAATAAATTACCAATAATTAATTTGTAAAGCTTATTAATATAAAATATTAATTATTATTATTATTATTAACATAATTATTATTATTAATAATTTATATATAAAAATATTATTAAAGTAAAAATTTAATAATATATATATATAATTAATATTATATAAAAATTTATCTGAACAGTCGGCTTTCTTAGTCTAATTAGGTTTTTCACTATTTATCTCTAGTTTGTTCTCCTCTCAAGCTCTCATTAACAATATGTCCTGAAGATGGATCTCCAATGAGATTCAAAATGTCGACCAAGTTTTGTTGATACTGTGGATAATCTGAATTGTGTTTCTTCAATGAACAACAACAGAAGTATGAAAAACATCATAGTGTACCTTTTTCATAAATAGTCTACATGATCCATAAAAGGGGTAAACTTATATCAAGAAGATTTTTTTTGCTTATGTTAATGAGTTCGAAAAAAAATCATACTCGACAATATTTTCATATTTCGAGAGTCAAAAAAGAGCTTAAAGGTAACTCCATTATTTCACCTTTTTTTGTAAATTTTAAGATCCAAAAAAGTGATAAAGTTTACTCGTCTCCAAAATAATCTATTTTCGTAATTAAACCTATAACTTGCACATTCAAACCCAAAAATCATCATAACTACTAAAAAGTAGTGAAAAACATTAAAATTTTTGAATTTAGAAGCTAAAGGAAAAAAATATTATTTTAATAGGCATATTTTGCTTATAAAAGTTCAAAATGTAAAAAATTCTTTACCATTTTGTTTTTACCATTTGGGAGTTATTTGAAAGTGCATTTTCAACCAAAAATTCAGCAACAAATTGTGATCAGACCGGTGGAGCATTTCACGAGTTGTTTTCTCCAGGTAGAAGATCAACCCTTACTCTTCACATTGATAGTTTTTATTTTGCATCTTACTGGCGATTTTGTGTTTTTTAGAGATTTTAAAGATTTAAAATGCACCCTCAAAATTGTGCAATTCCTCTTCATCGGGATTGTGCAAACCCGATTTTTCCATTGTTGGAAAAACATGATTCACACAATTTACTTGAAAGGGAACCGCGCAAATGCACATTGTCCCTAAAAGGCGACTGTGCAAGGTCACAAGAGATTTTTAAAATAATGAAAAAACACGCAATTTTTTGCAAAAATCTTCTATATTCTTCTTCTAACTAATTTCTATCATTGATTTCAGGTTTTTGAAATGTTAAAATGGAATGGAGAGAGAGAGAGAGAGAGAGAGAGAGAGAGAGAGAGAGAGAGAGAGAACATGAAGCTCAATATGTTGAGGCTTTGAATAATCCAGCTACATTGCGGGATTTGAGAAATTGTGGCTTGCTCAAATATTTTATGATTCCAAGGATGAAAGACCTAATGGATCTATTTACATGGTTTGTAAGATCTTGAATATCCAAGAGCAGTGTTTTCAGATTGGAGATCAAATACTCTCCATTTATGCCAACGATATCTATTTCTTGAGGGGGCTCTCATGTCATGGAACTGATATTTCATTGTTTGGAGGTAGGCCAGGTGGTGAACCAACAAAACCTTATTTAGCCCAACATAGTGCTCCTAGGTCCAAACTTAGTAATGGAAGCATAGAAATTAAAAGCATATAGAGTATTCCACTAAGGGCCATTTAATTTACCGTTACCTGACTATGTGGCAGTGTTGCACTTCACCTCACTATCAAAGCTCAAATACAAATTTCACTAGAGTGCTTGTAGCCCACTGTGTTTAACTGGTGCGAAGGAGTTGCTACCAATATCAAAGGGAAAATCACTAGAGAAAAGAATGGAAAACTAAATAATTTTGGATATGGTTCTATATTTGTATCATTTTATGTGGAGAGGATTCCTCTCCTTTATCCATAGGTGTCCATGGATATGAGAGGACCACGATATCCTCGCATGATAGTCATATATACTCCTGCATTTTTCATATGGCTAAATCGCCAGATTATCATGATTTAGGATTACCCATATGCCGGTATGGATTACACCGGTGATCCAAACATCCCACTCCCTACAGGAATGCGATGAGGTGATATAGGTAAAAATTCTCACTTTGGTTGTTTTGTGTTTTTAAAAAATAAAATAAATTTTTTTACATACAAAACTAATCATCTAAAATAATCATGCAGATGTGGGACTAGTAAGAACGACAACAATGTGATGGTTTGAAATATGTGACAAGTAGCCATCTTCTCCTGTAGCACAGAACCCAGAGGCAGTAGAGGCTTTGATTGAGATTGAGCATAACCTAGAGAGGTTAACTCTAGATAGCCCTGATATTGAGATTGATGATTTGCCTCTCCGCTACCAGAGGCATACAATAGGAGTATCTGGGCCGATTAGTCGTCTGTTATGACGAGTGGCTCGTGCTATAGTCTGATATCATGATCATCATGCTTAGTTACTAGTCATAGGGCTAGATTTTGTTTTTTGATCTATCAGCATATTCGGATAATAAAGGCCACAAGGCCTCATATGTGTTGGATGATATTTTTGTAAACTAATTTTTTTTACAGACATTAAGACTAATGAATACTACTTCTTGAGTATGTTTAATATTCATAATTAATTCCACAGTAGCCTTTTTGCGTAGACGTTTTGAGTCTATAACAAGACTCATCATCAGAACAAAAACCCTACAGAGAAGAGCAAGAAATGATGGAGATTAATATGGAATGGATGGAAATGTAAAGTCAAAGATTCAACCAACTAAAAATAAAATAAAATGGTATTTTAAGGAGAGTTAATAAATTATATTTTTTTATTAGAATGTAGAATTCAATTAATAATAGATATTATTGGTAATGAAATTTAATAATTAATATAAGGAAATTTATTAATAGGTAATCATTATTAGAGTTAATTATTATTATTATTAATTAATAATAAAGTTAATAATTATAATTATCCTTATTATTAGTATTAATTATAATAATAATTGGTATTGATTACATAATTAATATTAATAATAAGAATTTTATTATTATTATTATTAACCTTATAAGCTAATAAATATTATTATAAACTCACAGAGTTAGTAATAATAATTATTAACAAAGTTAATAATAATAATTGTTATAATTTGAATTAATTCTTATTGTTATATTATAAGGGATAATACTGTGACTATTAGGGTTAATTACTAGAGATTGTAAGATGAAATAGTTATTAAGTCTAGGAATTAGTAAGGACAGAATGGAAGGAGAAGGGGGATGCATTGAGATTATTTAGAGGGAAAATGAATATGATTTAGAGGGACAAAGGAAAGGTCAAATGATGGCTAAAGTGTAGAAGGGAATAAGGGGAGGATGTTCTAGTCAATGATGTAAGACTTGGGTACTTGAGTGAGTAAGGGGATCCAACTCATACTTACTTCCATACCCATCTCTATTAAGATTACAAGGATGCTTAATAATTTCAAGGGCTTCATGGATATTTCATTTATATTGATGCTTTTGTTTGGTGAATATTTTCATGTCTTTAAGGAAAACATTGTTACATGTCCTTGATGAGTGTTCTGTAAGTGCTGAAGATCGAGTCCTACCATTTTTAATGCCAATGATGTGTTCCTTGAGTCTAATTTTGAAGGATCTTCCTATATATCCAATATAACATTCTCCACATGAACACAAGACCTTATAAACCCCTTTGTGTTGGAGGTGATCAAAATTGTCTTTTACTGATCTCATCTACTCTCTTATGGTTGTTAAGGGATTAAAATAGGTATCAATGTTTTTATTTTTGAGAACCCTGGCTAACGTATCCATGAATCCTTGAATTTATGGTAGATAGGTCTTATAATTAGAAGGTTAGGAGATTTTCAGAGAGGGTCTTGCCCCTTTTTTTGTTCTATCCCTTTTGATGGTTTTTATGATGTCTTAAAATATTTTATCTCCTCCTCTACATGCTCTAGGTAATATATTATTATTTCTCTAGTAAAGAGGGTCTTGAGCACTCCCATATTTTTTGTTAGATGATGGTATGACTCTGGATGAAGGTAGTTATATGTGTGTTCTTTCTTCTTGAAAACCTTTTGTCTAGTAATGATCCATATTCATTACTAAGGAGGAGAATGTATTGGAATGGGATGCAATTGTTTTCTTCAACCTCCATAGTGAACTTGATGTTCTTAGATATTTTTTTAAGGTGGTCTAAAAATTTTCTTAACTCCTTTCCCCCACATGGAAAAATTACACTGGTGTCATAAACAAACCCAATCTAGTATTTTGGTTTTAGAGTGTACATTTCCAAGGCTTTATTTTCAAAATTTTCCATAAAAATGTTGGCTACCATAGGGGATAGCGGGGACCCAATAGCCACTCCAAGTATTTTCTCAAAGAATTCACATTTTAAGGAAAATAATGTAGAACAGAGACATATCTCCACAAACCTAACAGTCTGGGGGTTTGTGACATGTTTTATCACCTGGATAGATTCATCTAAAGGAATATTTGTGAATAGTTGGACAACATTGAAACTTACAATCTTATCCACAGGATCTAACTTCTCTTTCTTTATAAGCTCCACATAATTATTAGAGGCTTTAATGTATGAATTTTTTTTTCCAACCAGCAGAGCCAAAGTTATTGCAACATATTTGGCTAATTCGTATGTGGGTGCCCCAATAATGTTGATAATGGGTTTGAGGGGGGCACCTTATTTATGAATTTTGGGGGTCCCATAAATTCGTGGGGTAATTTCACTGTCTATAGAAAGACACTTATTTATTACATCGTCAACATTAGAATCCTTGATGTCCTTTCTAACCACCCTGGTAATCTTAGAAATAGTGTTTTCCTTGAGCCTCTTGTAGTTGCCAGTATTATACAGGTGGTCATTCATTTTGGTGACATATTCTTCTTTTTCCGTTACTACTGTTTCTCCCCCTTTTATTCTTTCAAGATGACAATGTTATCACTGCTTCTCAGGCTTCTTAGTGCAATTTTTTTACCACAATTAAAATTTCTCTTCAGAGGCTTTCCCTTTCTTAACATGACTACACAATTCTGTCTAATTTGTTTCTTATATTCACCCCTTAGAATTTTTATCCCATCCTCAAGGCTGAAGATAATTTATTTAGTCGGAATATGGTTGGGGGATATGGAAACACTTAGTAATTTACTTAAGACCTCAAATTCATCCTTATTTAGCTCATAAGAAGAAATATTAACCACCTTTCTGCTACCTATGTTATTTGTGGATATGTGAGTAACATTCATAGCGACATCCCTTGTACTTTTAAATCCTTGAGGACTTTATTTGCATTTTTGGTGGATATATGGGTGCTGGTATCGCTGCTCCTAGAGCTACTACCTCTATCGACCGAAATTTTTTCTATTTTCTCAGCTTATTTTGTACGATATGTGAATGATTATTGTTTCTTTTTACAAATGTTGCAAATGTTGATTTAACACATAATTATCCAATGCATCAGTTAATGTATTTAAATGTATTAGAATATGTTGGTATTCAATATAATCAAAATCTTTTTCCAAGAGACGAACTCGTAAAATATCCTTAGCATCGTAGAAATTCTAACTAAATAAACATAATTTAAATGTAATACTATGAGTTGAGAATCCAACCTAATGATTAAATGATGAATGAAAAATTAAATGGCATCCGATAATAGCTCAAAAAATACTCTTTATTTTGAAATATTATTCATTGTTTGACCAAGGAATATCCCATGGAGACATAATAACTCATCAGTTGGTGAATAAATGGCCCAAGCGCAGAAGACAAATTTCGAGTACTACGACTAGCACCATTAGCGTAGCCAACATAAGTTTGAGGGAGCGTCAACATCTGCAAATCTAATGTAACAAAAGATAAGTCAGGGAAGTAGAAGAAGATTGTAAAAATATGCAAAATTTCCACACAAAAATATGATACATCAATATACAAAGTACTCATAGAGTGAATTAGGCATAGTACTTTTTCAGATAAAGCCCATTTCTAGGCTTTCCTAAAGGAATATTTTCATAGTCAACTAGCTCATAAGCCCCTTTTTCTAGTGCATTTTTTATGATGTAGGGACCATGCCACATAGGTTCAAACTTATCTGATCCTAACTTATCATGTTCTTGATCGTAAAACACCAATTTTCCTTCTAAATATGTCTGAGGATTTACATTTCGATCAAAATTTTCTTTAATTCTTTTTTTATGAGTCTCTCTATCTAACGCAACATCATAATGAGTCTCATCTAAGAATTATAGATATAAAAAACGATCTTATTCTACATAAGTAGTAGGTAATAATTTGATTGCTAGTTTCAATGACGAGATTTCACATTCAATGGATAAGACTACCTTCAAACCATAAACCAATTGAAAGGGTGTAAACCCGATTGCAGTTTTGGTTGAGGTGTGATATGACCACAAAGATAAGAAAATCATTAAATTCCAATTTAGTCTATGAATTCCTATAATCCATTGATGCATGGTAGTTAATTTTTTTTTACAAGTTATACCTAACCATTTGTTTGTGGGTAATATGGAGTTGATTTATCATGGCGCAAGCCCAACTTTGTAGTTAGTTCAATCATCATAAAGTTTAGAAAATGGTTTCCATGGTCCATGACGATGTCTTGTGGAATGAAAAACCTAGCAATCACATGATTGAATATGAAAAGAGCAACAATTTCTCCATCATCCTTGTATGTAGGAATCGCCTCGAGCCATTTTTTAAAATAATCCACAACTAGGATAATATACCTATGCCCCCCATCTGAGTGAGAGTGACATGTAATGAAATCAATTTCCCATTTCGCAGAAGGACCAACGACGATAGTTAGGTGAAGAGGAGAAACCAGTGCACGCATTTTGAGATGATAGATTTGATAATTATGACATTTTTGGAATGCAGTGACACAATATTTGAACATGTAAGGCCATAAATATCCAGCGTCAATATTTTTGGGTAGTGGAAAAACCTGACATATGATCGCCACATGATCTATAGTGACAATCATTTAAGGCCTTTCTAGCTTCATCATATGTCAAACAACGTCTAAAAATAGAATCAGTACCATGAAAATAAAGTGTATCGCCAAAAATATTGTATTGTTGAGATTGGTACCGAATGCGACGACGATCAGTTTGAGATAGCTCGGGCTGAAAAGTTTGAGTTTGGAGATAAACAATAATATATCCATACCAAAGGTCTAATGTAGTAATTAGAAAGAGTGATTCATTGGGAAGAGAATCCTATGCCACTGTTTTTGTTTCAGAATAGGGAAGGTTACAAATTAGCTCAACAAACACTAATGATTTCTTTGAATTGTATTTTTCAAATTCTAGGTCAAATTCCTGTAGGATAACAATGCATTTGGAATATTTTCCCCAAATAATTGCATCGTAATAATGTAATCCATATGGTTTCAATATGAAATCATTATTTTTTTACGCAAAATATATGGACGACTTGTACAGATGCCAAGGCCAATTTTTCCACATGTACATATTTTATTTCAAATTTTGTAAGATTATTACTTAAATAATAAATCACATGTTTATTATTCAACTCATCCTCCTGAACTAATACAATTCCAATGGTAACATCAGATGCAGCTAAATACAAAAATTAATCTCGGTGATAATCGAGAGGATGCAACAAAGGTGTTTGAGTCAACGCATATTTCAGTGCATGGAAATCATTTTGAGAAGTTTCATCCCATGCAAAGGAGATGCCCTTTTCCAAAAGTCGAGTAAAACCTTTATTTATCTCTGTAGAATTCGGAATGAATCGACATTAAAAGTTTTCTTTCCCTTGAAAACTTTGGAGTTGGCGCAAATTGGAAGGAGGAGAAAAATTCAGGATAGCCTCTACCTTAAGGGGGTCAACATGAATGCCTTCTCCTGACATGAAAAATCCCATTAAAAAACCAGATTGTACATAAAAGACACACTTGTGAGGATTTAAGTGTATATTGTAATGTAAAAATATGATAAATATTGATCTTAAATGCATTGGATGATATTCACGATTCAACAAATGAGATGGTAGATCATCTAAATAAGGTTGTACAATATGATTAATATCATGAAGAGCATAAGACATAGCCAGTTGAAAGGTGGCACCAATATTCTTCAATCAAAATGGGAGTTTTCAATAAGAAAAAGTTCCCCATGGACAAATGAACACGGCATTATGCTGATCCACAGGGAGTATGTTGATTTTATTGTACCAAGAAAATCCTTCCATGAAAGGGAATATTTCATTACTGACACAATCATCAATAATTTGGCCGATATAGGAAGTAGAATAGTTGTATTTTACACAAGCCTTTTTAATGTCTCTGTAATCGACACACACTCTAATTGTACCTTGCTTCTTGTTAACAGTAAAAATGTTGGAAACAAAATCATTCAAGGGAACATGATAGATAAACCCCGATTTAAGAAGTTTTTCAACTTTAGTTTTGATAGCAACAACCTTTCGAGGATGCATTGGACATAATATTTATCTAATAGGGTTAGCATCTGGGTAGGTCTTACTTTCGTGAACTACAATACTTAGGTCTATTCCTGGCATTTCCTCATAAGACTAGGAAAAAATATCTCATAATTCTTGGAATAGGGCTTTCTTAATATGAATTTATTCAAGTGAACATGAAGCACCTATATGAATGTTCTATGTAATTCTAAATTTCACTAAGATATTAACTGGAATGGTTGTATATATATTCCCTAAATTATTTTTAGATTTAGATTCAAAGATCAGGAATTCAGGGTTATCTACAATCTCGAGTGAAAATATTGTAGAGAATATTTTCTAAATGTTCTCAATGTTGGGAAGAAAAGACAAACGATGATGATAAATGTCCCAATTCATTTAATCCAAATTCATAATTTATATGATACTCTCATCTGTTGGAAACATGTTATCGAAAGGATCGAGAAATTTTATTGGTTCCAGTCAAGAATATTGAAAATACTCGTCAACGATCGCATTCAATCGATCATTTTCAATAGGAAGTGGTTATGAAAATGATTGAATGACCTGATAAGCTAATTCAAATGGGCTTAGAGGCATCTGGTCCCCATATGCGGTTAATTCAAACTATAAAGGCACAATCCAAGGATCGTGTGATTCTAAGGTGCTTGATTAGATCATTTTGACCTCGGTGACATTAGAAGAAATTTTGGGTGAGGGAGTGAAAATTTTCCCATCAATGATGAATCCTTAAGCAAACTAGCACCAATATCTTCACAAGGAGTAATCGTTTTCCCCGCAAAAGTTACACTATCAGTAGAGATAATATTATAAGTATAATAATATAGTTGGCCTACCTTCACTATCCTTCCTTTATGAGGAAATAATATCATTTAGAACAATGATGAGATTGTTGCAGACAATGCATAGATCCAACTTTAACCCAGTGAAATATTGTAATAAATATGATCATCAAAAACTTCTACCTCGATTGCAACTGCTTTACCTTCTAACTCTATTGGTAGGTCATTCAAAATATCGTAAGGACGAAAACCTCTTCCATAAAAGGCTTTGAGAGTGGTAGGCGATTAATTGATATTTGAAGAACCCAAAGATTTCCAACGAGAAATGGACATAATACACGTAGAGGCTCCTTTGTTAATTAATATATGAAAAAATATTTTGGTCTTAACAAAAACCTATATTTGAAATGCCATTTGATGTGGGAGTCTAGGTATATGAATTTTCATGATCAAAGATTATGATATTAGAGTCCTTAGGATCAATTTCTCCAATAGCTAAGAATAGTAATTTCCTTTGTGATGGACATGTTTGTAGCACTTCAAGAGCTGACATTTCTAAAGGAAGTATAGCCTAGGTCTTCCAAAAATGTTTGTAATTATGAGTCTCTCTAGAATGTGGGTTAAAAGTTGACACCTTTGGGAGGGGGTGGAGGTATCACAATGTAAGAATTTAGTTTCTCAATCTATAAAGGTTCAAGGAGATGGAGTAGAAGTATGGAAGGTTGACAATATTGACTAGCATCATTAATGACTAGCATCATTTATTTTCTATAGGACTTTTAGACCCATAATATTTAGATCTAGCTGCTACCGAAACTTGTGAAGACATTATTATGATATGTACAAATGGAGATTAAGAGGATGGATTGTGTGCAACCATTTTAATATCCTGATAAGGGAAAGGATCCTTCAAAACAATAGGTGTGGGATAACCTTTGAGGAATTTACTAACCTGTGCACAATTTGGGCATTACTTCATGCAATGATCTTCATTACAGATCAGACAAGGATAATGAGGTTTATTTTCTTTTCAGAAGGTTCAGTTTTCGTTGGTTTCTCCTCTTGAGAGGAATTTTGATTTGCTTCTCCCTTCCCCTTTTTCTTACCTCCAAGTTGTTGAGATTTCCCAGTAGATGAATATATTGCATTAATTTCAGAAGTAATTTCAAGAGAAATGTTTTCACTGGGTGAATCTTGTATAACCAAATTCTGAGTATTTTTAGAATTATTCTTAGATGATTTACTCTTTGACTATTGGCTGGCATAACCAATTACACCATCAATAGTGTGAGATCTTATAGGAGTTGAAACTTTTTGATCTGAATTGGATGAGTGTTACACAACAATTTGTCACCGTCCCTACAATTCCCCATCCCGCACAATTGGAGGGCTCATTCCGTGACCTGTGAGAAGTGACATAACTTGAAAACACTTTCATGGCATTCCCCTGAACATGTACTTTCATTGCCCTGAAGACAACTCCTTGTAAAAAACCCTAAAAACACCCCTTTTTGCATTGGCGCGGGCAGCCAGTTTAGTGCCCACGCCAATGGGGGAAATCCTTCAAAGAGGGCGCGCCAATTAGTGCTCTGTCCCAGAGTCGCACTCACGCCAGCCATTTTAAGGAGTGTTTAAAAAAAAAAAAATGGCGGAAGTTTCGTCCTAATTGATCCAGAAACTGGTATCTAATTTGAGTTGGGAGGTTTGGCTTCGGATCTCCATGTAGAGGAAGTGGTTTGCCACCTCTCATGGAAGCTTCCTTGAGGATAGGGCCAATCCCATGATTATAGGGATCCCAAATCCCCTTCCTCCTTTTATAAAAGCTTGCTCATCTCATTTGCAAGCTAGTCTCCAAGTTCCCAAGAGCCATCAGAGCCTTATGCTGCAAGAGCCTTGATTCATTCCCTTAAGGCCAAATCCAAGCAAGGAGATTATTGTCGAGACATCCGGAGAGAGAGGTTTGTCCCATCCACGATAGGCTTCTTCGAGACGTGTTCCGCTGGCGACTCTCCGAAGGAGAATTCAGTGTCATAGCTATGGTTGTATTCTTCTTTGATTGATTAATGATAAGCGACTATTGGTTATGGTTCCACTCTTGTTGTTGATCATGATGTTGAGTTATGTCTTCTCTGACTGACATATAGTTGCATATACTGGATTTTACGCTTGTGTTTGTTTTGTTTCTTGCGTGTGCAGGTGTCCGATCACGGAGATCGTGAGGATTGTGATCTGCCAGAGCTAAGGAATGGGAGCGCTACTTTCTCTACAAGCGACAACGTTGGATTCCAGGTAAGCCTTCATCGCTAGTTGGTTTATTTGCAATTAGGAACCTGCACTATAGTGTGAAAGATTGTTGCTAGACCCGATCTGGGCTAGTAGGGATCGCATCTGTCCGCAGAGGGGATTTACCTCCACAAAAAATTGGTGACTCCGCTGGGGATCGTCTAGCTTGTTGTTGTTTGTTTTGTGAGCTACAGACGGAGCCTGAATTTAGCCAGATAGCCTTCAAAACGCTCTTGCTCTGCAATTGCGAAGTAGATCAAAGCTGCTTCAGTCAATCTCCGGTTTAGTTTATGAACTGAACACTTGGAGTATTGTCTTGTCTTTTCAGTTGTTTCTCAATTCTGCTTGCTTGATCGGCTCTTTTGGCTGGCTCTTTTGTGATTTTTGCTTTTGGTTAGCTTGATCATCACTGGTCTGCTTGTTGGATTGTCTATTTTTATTTTTTTTCCTTAGCAAACTCGACTGGCACGCTTTACATCTTGACAGTCGCACCCATTGGCGCAGGTTGCTTGTGTATTACCCACCGCGATTCCTTCTGGCCTTTAGTTTCGGCCTGCAGTCGCGCATGTCCCTGTGAGTACTAGGGACATCTATTTTAACCTTCCTGGGCCAGATCAGTGTGTTTGGTTTTGTTTTTTCAATTGCTTGAGTGTTCTGGAGCCTTGTTTGATTGGCTGTGACCTTCGTCCCTCATTACCAGCCGGGTATAGATCCTTGGGTCAGATTATTTCCGCCGCTGCCTCTATGGGGGTATCAGCTCCTTCTACGAGGCCAGTTGTTCCTTCTTTGGGGATGTCTCCACGGACACCCATTACGTCATCCCCTCAGGTTACTTCTGTACCCTCCATGCCCACTGTTTGTGTGGCCGCATCTGCACCCGCCATTACTACCCAGTCCGTAAGGACCACATCCCTTCCCGAAGACATCTACATAGCATCTTCTATGTTGGAGAACATCTCTCCGGAGGAGTATCGATTGTCTCTGCAACAGTCGAACCCCGAGTTTGGACAGTCCTCTCAAGATCCTAATCGCTCGTACTTTTCACATTATGCACAGGATGGTACGCCTGTGTACGTCTTTCCATATCTCTACGATGAGCATGGAAACCCTTTACGTTTACCTGCTCCTGAGGCTCAACTTCATGCTCAGGGTTTACCGTATAACCAGGCTGGACAACCCTACAACCCGCAAGGACAACCTTTTCAAGGCCAACCTTCGGGCCAACCTGGCTATCCTTATGATCCGCATGGACAGCCCATACAGGGCTACCCTCCGAGACAGCCCATACAGGGCTACCCTCCGGGACAGCAAGGGCCATTGTACGATCCGCAAGGACAGTATTACAACCCTTCTGGTAAACTCATGCAGCCTCTCCCTGGAGTCCCAACTGGGCAACCTCAAGGACTCACAGGTCAACCGGGGTACCAACCCGTGCCGGTATACGGTCCTGGGGGACAAGTCTAACCCTCTCAACCTTTGAAACCGCAGTATCCTCTTGGTCCCAACGTTGCACATCAGCCAGGACCATCTTATGGTCCTGTTGCAGGTCAAACCGGTTATCAGCAACCACCTGGCTCTATTCCGCTACCATGCCAACTGGCCAATCCGGCACAACCTGGTATCTTGCCACCAGGCTGACTGGCCAATCCGACACAACCTGGTGTTCCTCCACCAGGCCAACCGGCCCATGCGGCACAACCTGTTGCTCCTCAACAGCCAGGTCAACATGCACAACCGGCACAACCTGTTTTTCTGGGTCAACCTATTCAACCAGGGCAACCCGCTCAGCCAGGTCAGCCTATTCAGCCAGGCCAGCCTGCACATCCTGTTTACCCTGCCCAACAACCGACTTATTCAATGTCGCAGCCAAATCAACCGCTGCACCCTAATTATCAAGCTCAGCAGGGTCCCACCTATCAGCAGCCCACTCGACCTCAAGGCGGTTACTATTCTCATGGTCAGTATCGACCGAATTATAGCCAGCCCCAAGGTTCTAACTATTACTCTCAACAACCTGGCTACACCTATTCTCAGCAGCCAAATCCACATGCTGCCCACATGGGGCCGACTTACAATCAGGGTCCATACTCTGGTTATCAAGCCCCGTACGCTGGTTACCAACAACCGAATCAGGCTAGATATACGACCTATACCCCCTACAGTCAGAATCCTACAGGACAGAACCCCTGGGGGAAAGGATATTCTCAAACAACGTGGAGTACAGGTACTGGTCCTTATCCAGGGCCAGGTATGTCGTCCAATCCACCATTACCGTTTTTGGCTACCTTGGAGTTACCAGATGTTTCGAAATTAACGAATGATCCAATTCTGCATAATCCTTATTGGCCTCCGGTTCCTACCAAGGTGCCCGGTGATTGCCCCAAGTTTGAGGGTAAAGCTGGGGAGGACCCCCAAGCTCACGTGATGACTTACCATCTTTGGTGTTCGTCCAACTCTTGGGTGGATGATTCAATTTGTCTACGCCTCTTCCAACGCACTTTGACTGGCGCTGCTGCTAAGTGGTATATTGAATTATCCCATGGCATCTTTCAAGATTTCAGTACCTTAGCCATGGATTTTCTGACTCACTTTCAGTTACCGGTTCGCTACGAAGCCAGGACGCGCCTCCTGACTTCTTTGAAGTAGGACAAAGGCACCCACATTTCTGATCACATTCATGAGTGGCGACGTCATCGTAGAGTGATCAAGTTTCATATACCTAATCAGATACTAACTCATTGGTTCACCACCTCCTTCGTTAACAAAATCGCCCAAGATATTGCTATGGGAGCGTGTGTGACTGAATAACAAGCCATAGCACGTGCCCAATATCTGGATCTGGTATACTCTTAGTCCGGCACGCTTTATGATATCTTGCCTGATGCTCCACGGTCTAGAACCTCTAAAGATCCACTTACCCCGGCGGTGGATGGTGTTATTGGTTCCGTGTCTCAGAATTCGAAGAAATCTTCGGATGGGAAGCAAAATTCCAACTCATCCAATAATTTTGCTGCTCCCACTCCTCCCGATTCTGGAAAAACTGCGGAGGTTAACGCCGTTCAGGCTAATCCTATGGAAAAAGCCTCCAAAGGAAAGAAGAAGGGAAAAGGTAAATCCAAATCTGACACTCCAAAGCCATAATCTTCCAAACCTCGTACTGAGGACGGTTCCCAACGTAAACCGAAGTACCCCTGCCTCATTTGTGAAGAAGATCATTATACAAAAGATTATCCACGACGATCTGAAGTTAGTCAACTTCTAAAAGGCTCCAAAGGGACTCTGACAGTTCTTAAAGAACCGTTCTTGTCTCAACAGACCCAGATGGTTAAACAACCTTCACCATCTGCACCATTTGGGTCTCAGGTCTTTATGATGAATGGTGTTGCACCTATCTCTATTTCTACATGTTCGAAACATTACAACGAATCGCGTCAGCCAGCCAGGAAGGCAGTTGTGGATAGTCCACCTCCCCCACCTGTCTCCGGTTCGTTGGATATTGAGAAGCCTACTGCTGAACCTATTGTGAGGCCACCTTCCAAAGGTGTTCTATGAAGATCTTCCTACAATCCGAATGCCTGTGCCGCTCAGCACTACAGTATTGTTGAGGATTTGGCACATGCGCCTTCTTCCATGTCTGCATTGGAAGTTCTTCAAAGTTTCCCGTCACAATGGAAAGCTTTGTTGTCTGCAATCGATGGGATCGATCCCACTAATTCTAATCTTCTCACCTTCGACTTAGAGAACTTTACCCCCCGACTTCCACATCAGATTTCTCTTGTTATTCAAGTTAGGATCAACGGTCTTAACATCCATAGGGCCGTTGTGGATGAAGGTGCTTCTACCTGTGTCATGTCATCTGCTTGCTGGAAGGCCATTGGCTCTCCGGCCCTTTAATCATCTCCTAATTCCCTAGAGGCATTTGATGGTCGGGAATCGAAACCCCTGGGTGTTCTCAAGATTTTAGCGATTACCTTACAGGGGAAGACAATCAACGTAGAAGTAGAAGTAGTTGACGCCAAGCTTAACTACAATATACTTCTCGGCCGCAGTTGGACTCACGCCATGTTATGCATACCGTCCACCCTCTTTCGACTTATTAAGTTCCCTCACGAGGGCAAAATCGTTACTGTGGATCAGTTTTCTTTCTTCACCTCCACCTCCGATAACAACGTTTAATACATGGATCAGATCCCAAATCCCCCTGATAGTGTGGGACGCGATCTCTTTAAGGACCCCATCCTCATGGGTGTTTTTCCCGCACCACCACTGCACACTGCTCAAGTTAATATGATCTCTAGGTCTGACGACCCATGGCTCATCCCTTCGCCTGAGCAGGTGGCTGAGTTTGGAGAATCGATGCCCTTAACTCCGGTAGAGATTAGCTACTGTGAAATCGTCGCCGCATCTGATCCTCCCCCTCCTCAGCATGCTCCTTCGAGCATGGCTTTAGACATCTATTCTCAATCCCCCTGGCTTGGCGAGGCCGACTCGCCTGATCCTCTTAAAGAGATTTTCCCTTCTGATGAAGCCATTGTTGAAACAATGTCTCTTGAGGAGCTGCCTTGGAGCGATGGAAATCATCGTTCCTCTTTCATGCCTAGCTTGGGGGAAATGTCATATTGTCTAGAGTGTTTTGCATCTCAGGTTCCCACTACACCTCTCCAGACGCCCATATTGACACATGAGGTGATTTCAGAGGGAAACCTGAGAAACATTACTCAAAACATTCCAATCGACATCTCCGTTAAACTGGGGATAGTTGAGAATATACACGTGGCAGTGACTTGTTCTCCTGATGAGATACGAGTTTATACTGATATTTTTTGAGAATTCAAAGACGTGTTCGCCTGGTCCTATGAGGAAATGCCCGGGATTGATCCCAACATAGTAGTGCACGAGATTCATACCTATCTTGGTGCGAAACCTGTGCGCCAACGCCTGCGCCCGGTGCATCCTCGCAAAGCCACTGCCATTAAAGCAGAAGTTGAAAAACTTCTGAACGCGGGCTTCATTTACCCGATTCCACTCACAAAATGGGTCTCCAAAATTTTCCTTGTAGATAAGAAACAGGGCACTATTAGAGTTTGTGTTGATTACCGAGATATCAATCGGGCCTGTCCAAAGGACAATTACCCCACTCTTTTCATAGATCAAATCATTGAAGAATGTCCTGGGAGTGAGATTTATTCCCTGATGGACGGATTTTCCGGGTATAATCAGATAAATATTCTACCCGCTGATCAACACAAGACTGCATTCATCTATCCGTGGGGTACTTTTGCCTATAAAAATCTCCCGTTCGGCTTGAAGAACGCTAGAGCCACTTTCCAGCGTGCTATGTCTTATGCGTTCCATGACATATGCCACATCGTTCAGCCTTATCTTGACGATTTTCCAGCTCATTCAGCTCGGCGAGTGGACCACTCGGAACACCTCCGCCAGATTTTCCTTCGCTGTCGACGCTATAATATCAGGCTCAATCCTCATAAATGCGTCTTTTACGTGGATTTGGATCAGCAAAGAGTGCAACCGGATTCACACCATTCCAATTGGTGTATGGTCTGGAAGCAACGCTTCCGGTTGAGTGCGAAATTCCTTCCTTAAAGCTAGCTATGGAAATTTTTCCAGATACTTCTCCTGAAGAAGAGTGTCTCTTGTATTTGGAACGGTTGGATGAAACCCGCCGCTTGGCTGCTTTAGTCCTTGAAGCACAGAAAAAGCGGGTCAAAGCACACTTTGATCAATCTTTCTCTCCACGTTCCTTTGTCGAAGGGGACCTTGTCCTCCTATACGACCAAGCGCACGACAAACTCGGGGCAGGAAAGCTCCAGCCCATGTGGCATGGGCCCTATATAGTAAAATGAGTATTGAAGAATGGGGCTTATGAGCTCATTGATTATGAAGGAGTTCCGCTGGCGCAACCTAGGAATGGGCTGTACCTTAAGAAATACTACACTTGAAGTTATTTTTGGTGTGGTGTGTGTACATAGGTGTGTATATTCATTTGTGTGCATGTGTGGTGTGGTGTGCGATGTAAGCGTCTTTTTGCTGATTGGGTCTTCCTGATTGTGCAGATGTCCATTACTCCGTTTGTGGGTTTCGCGAATGGTGCCTCCCGCAGTACCAGGAATATTTCTTCGGCAGTCTGGATAATCTATGATCCTGCTGGTGAGTTGGTTAACCTGCAAGGTGTGTGTCTGGGTCCTGCTACAAATAATATCACGGAATATAGTGTTGTATTGGAATTATTAACCGAGGCTGTGGACCTCGGCATTCGTGAATTACTTGTGTATCTAGACTCACAAATTGTAGTATTACAGCTTAACGAGCATTATTCAGTAAGAAATCCCTCCATCTTACGTCTGTATTTGCGTATTCGTCTGCTGGAGGGAAATTTTGATTATATTACATATCAGCACATACCCAAACATATGAATACATTAACAGATGCAGTAGCTAATTTGGTTCTAGATAGACATTTGCGCAATTTATAAAACATCATCACATGTAAGAAGATCCATCCAGAAATAGGTATGTGTATATATATATATATGTGTGTGTCGAAGTGTTTACATAGTGTGCATCACATAAAATCAAAAATATACATGTTCGTCTTAATACATCCGGAGACGACATGTCTCTCAAAAATATGCATGAAAGAAGCCCTAGGTGTCTAATCCACATGGTGCTCGTGGTAACATGCTACCGCGTGCACTAAGCGTCTCAAGAATTGGTGGAGGCGACTAGGTACTCCCACCGTATGTCTCTGATACGCCATCGGGACATCTGCTAGCCGAGCGTAGTCTGGAATCCCCCGGGCGATCCCCTCGAGGTTCTGGACCAACTCTCCTCCCTCGGCACCCTCCTCCTGAGGGTCAGCTGCGGGCTGAGTTCTCCGTGCAATAGGAGACATACCGGTAGGTCTCTCTGGGCCGACGTCTGCATACATTTAAAACTGGTGTTAGAACGAACATGTATTACAAAAAAATCATAAAACATAAAAATCAAAAAGAGAGGTCATACCCAACTCCTCGTCCCAGTCATCCCCCTCTGGAAGTGGGAGATCTGGGTCTCCAGTGAAATCGGTCCCGGCATAGGGCCGATCCTCGACCACGATCAACTGACACCGTAACCATCCAAAAAAATCTATCCTCCAGGACATCTGTTGGCCTCCTCCTGATCTGGGCATAAGTGCTGCCCAGCGAGCCATCCTTGGCTCTCTTGGTATCGGCTCAGCGACTATGGCCCCTTGGCCCTGAAAGATAGGTAGTCGTTCCAGGATGAACGATACCAAAATGGAACCGTAGCCAAACTATTTCAGTTTGACTTGCTTGCACTTTGTGAGCTGCCTCTTGATATTTGTGGTCACTGCAATAGCCCAATCAAACAGTGTTGGATTCATACACTCAGTGGCTAGCAGGAGTTCGGCCTTGGTTGCCTTGTGTGGAGCTTGCGATCCCGCAGATTGTGTGATGGTGTGTAGCACTACTCTCAGTGCTAGATCCTGGACAGTGTGGATGTCCACTTTCCCACTTCCTAATCTGGTTCGTGCCCTTGGGAACACCCTCGCCATTACTTGCTCCATATTTTCCCCAGATGGTCTGCTGCCTGTCAGGATGGGCAACGGACCTCTGCGCGACAGTCCAGTTATAAAGTATACATCAGAAACCTCCAGTTCCAGTACTTGGTCCCGAAGTTTGAAAACTTCTTCATTTTCGTCCCATATACTGACCAAGTATTGTAGTAGCTCTGGCTGAGCTCGTAAGAGGGTGTGAGGAAGAATTTCTTAAGTCCACAGTTCTTAAGTGCAGTCATGCAGGCCTCATTCTCCATGGCCATTTTATCCTCCTCTCCATGTTCCCTTTCCTTCCATTCAATAACCATTTTTTCCTTTAGATCTGCATCAACACAATAAAAAATACATTGTTAGATCTCTGGAACATTTGAAAATCCACATAGATAGCTCACATTTTCAAAATTTTGAGCGGAAAAATGCATTGCGCCATTGGCGCGACCTCTTTGTGAGGAAATGTCCATTGGCGCGGATCCGTGCCCGATACCCGCGCCAATGGAGCGAGCCCTAAAATTTCAAAATGGCTCGCCCAGAAGTCTAATAAATAATTGAAACATATAAAAAATGGATTGAAATGGAGCTTAGGGAAACGTCTATTACCTGGAACAAACAGGGAATTGAATAGTAGCCCGAATCAGTCGTATTTCCCGTCAGAAGTTCGCACACGAAATGGACCACTGTTGCTCTCCAATGAGGTAAAAAGTAAAATTAATTTTGTTTTTACCATTTGAGACTTATTTATAAATTTTTGAAATCTAATTAGGTTTTTAAAAGTCATTTTTTATTAATATTTTGACATATTTTGTCGAAAATGGATTTTACACTTGCCTTTATATGTAGCAACAGGCTTCTGTGCAACTTAAACAGTGACACGAGTTGTATTTTATACTTTTTCGGACTCGGTAAATACACGAAAAAGTCATTTTGGAGTCATCTTTCAGCTCTTTTCTGACTCTCTAAACATGAAAATATTTCCGAGGCCCTTGTTGTTTCTATCTCATTAAAGTGGCCCCGAAATGACATCTACCCTGTATACGTTTACCCCTTTTTCGGGCTGGGATAGATTATTTACGAAAAGGGAATACCCTAGCCTATTGCGACTAGGAGGTTTCCTCAGACATAGTTTTCTACCTTTTCGGATCCGAGGAACTATTTACGAAAAGGGACTGTTGGAGTCTACTTTTCCGCTGTCTTTTCAGACTCTCTAAACGTGTAAAGACGCCGATTTCTTCCTCTGTCAGACTCGTTAAACCCTGATGACATTGGGTTCAGTCGTAATGGTGTTATTCGAGTCGCTCCTTCCTAGGGCTTGTTAAATGTACTAGGATGGATTTGTCCGAAGGACGAACTTATATTACAAGCATATGCTATCCCCTTCAAGCTTGTTATCAAAAAAATAATTGGGGTACTTGCCAGAAACGGTGGGGGAAAATGGAACCATAATCATGGTCGTGTCGACAGTATGTGGCTCTTGAACATGGCACTTTTCTACATTCGTGTTGGGTTGGGGACATCTCATCTCGTTTGTTCACTTGCTTCCGTGGGTTTGGGTAATCCCTTTTGACCTCTCATCTGCTCTTTGCCTCATCACCATGACCTCTGATCCGTTGATGTCAAATACTGCCAAGCTCACTGTCGTGTCGTTTATATGTTCAAGAGAAGTTGACCTCTGCAAGTATCAGCCTTCCTCTGATTCTCATCTGATCTTGATTCACAAAGACATTATGTTCCTCTGTCTCGTGTCGATAATGTGGGAAACACTATGGCCCACCTTCGATCAAGGTCACTTCCTGTCGACTTCAGCTCATTATCCAGGAAGATGATCTAGAGACTCCCTTCTGGTACCTTGGAGCTTGCATGCCTCAATGGCAGGTTCTTCGCATTCGGCGTGAGGTTTTCATCATTGGCCTCCGATCAAGTGATTCTGCGGGTGTTCGACGTCAGATCATTGTTCACATGCCGTAGATTGTACCTGTAGTACCTTGAGGACCATTGGCATTAATGGTGGTACCTCTCGCGTCTGTTAACAACTTTCATCATTGGCTGGTAATCAGATGATGTTCTTGTATGTTCGACTTCAGCTCACATATTCGCATGCTTTAACTTGTACTTTTTTCGGGTCGAGATGGAGTGCAAGACCCTGGATTCTGTCTGTTATAATCCAGGCTACGATTTTGTGGATTATTATGATTAGTTACATGACTCACTGATTGGATGGCTGCGACCATACCTGAGTCTATTTTTTTATCCTCATTAGATGGCTGCGTCCATGCCTTGGATCTGTATTATTTTATACTCTGTTATGGATGGATGCGCCCATACCACGTATATATCATGTATTTGAGATATCAGTTGTACTTCTCTACGCAGGTTTTTCGACGGCGGGGTTTTCAGTTGGACACGTTCTCGTAAATAATTTCACCCCTCTCTCTCTCTCTCGGGCCTCATGCTTTAGGGGGCATCTGTTGCACAGCAATTTGTCACCATCCCTGCAATTCCCCATCCTTCAAAATTGGAGGGCTCATTCCGTGACCTGTGAGTAGTGACATAACTTGAAAACACTTTCATGGCATTCCCCTGAACATGTACTTTCATTGCCCTGAAGACAACTCCTTGTGAAAAACCCTAAAAACACCCCTTTTTGCATTGGCGTGGGCATCCAGTTCAGTAACTACGCCAATGGGGGAAATCCTTCAAAGAGGGCGCGCCAATTGGCACTCTGTCCCAGAGTCGCACTCGCGCCAGCCATTTTAAGGAGTGTTTTAAAAAAAATAAATGGCGGAAGTTTCGTCCTAACTGATTCAGAAACTGGTATCTAATTTGAGTTGGGAGGTTTGGCTCCGGATCTCCATGTAGAGGAAGTGGTTTGCCACCTCTCATGGAAGCTTCCTTGAGGATAGGGCCAATCCCATGATTATAGGGATCCCAACTCCCCTTCCTCCATTTATAAAAGCTTGCTTATCTCATTTGCAAGCTAGTCTCCAAGTTCCCAAGAGCCATCAGAGCCTCATGCTGCAAGAGCCTTGATTCATTCCCTTAAGGCAAAATCCAAGCAAGGATATTATTGTCGAGACATCCGGAGAGAGAGTTTTGTCCCATCCTCGACAGGCTTCTTCGAGACGTGTTCCGCTGGTGACCCTCCGAAGGAGAATTCTACGTCAGAGCTATGGTTGTATTCTTCTTTGATTGATTAATGATAAGCGACTATTGGTTATGGTTCCACTCTTGTTGTTGATCATGATGTTGAGTTATGTCTTCTCTGACTGAAATATAGTTGCATATACTAGATTTTACGCTTGCGTTTGTTTTGTTTCTTGCGTGTGCAGGTGTCCGATCACGGAGATCGTGAGGATTGTGATCTGCCAGAGCTAAGGAACGGGAGCGCTACTTTATCTACAAGCGACAGCATTGGATTCTAGGTAAGCCTTCATCGCTAGTTGGTTTATTTGCAATTAGGAACCTGCAATATAGCGTGAACGATTGTTGCTAGACCCGGTCTAGGCTAGTAGGGATCGCCTCTGTCCGCAGAGGGGATTTACCTCCACAACAATGAGCGAGGTAAATTTGGGATCATTTTGTACAAAGCACCAAATTATGAATAAACAAGGTCTAGGTATTCGGCACGAGACCCACATGCTCCTCAGTTACAATGCCTCCTTTAGCAACAAATTCCTTAATATCAGGAATTAAAGATCTAGTGAACCATTATGCTAATATTTGGTATGGAATATAAACTTTGATTGAATGAAGTCTACGCTTCCATTCATGTATGTGATCTAAAATGTAGATAGACTTAGATTTCAGTACGAGTGACATATCAAATGGGTAATTGAAAATGCGTTAAAAATGTTGTTTCAAAGGAATTGAGATTGTAGAAAGAGACATGTGGTAACTTAATGTACCATTTTGTTGCTAAACCTGTTAAAGTTCATTGGAAAAGGTGTAATCTGATAGAATCATCAATCAATGAATTCAAAGAACACCATAGATGATATGTCATGATGTGATTTGATTTACCTTCACATTTCGGTATATCGCTTGGAAGTTTAGTAGGAATTGTCGACCATAATGGATAATAATAAATTGGATCATTTGTAACCTGAGATAAATCTGATAAATTTAAGGTTTTTATGAAAGGTAACTATTGGTTAAATTATTTCTATGGATATTTATAACCTTGAGAAATAATTCCAACCCCTAAAAGAGGATATTCAGGATATCCTGGAATAGCTTGAGCGGTTGGTATTTCCATCCCTCCAGGGTAACTAAGGTAATCCATACCATGTTGCAGTTGAGGCGGGATTTGAAAGGTATGACCAAGGTATGGTTGAATTGGGAAAATTTTATTTTGATATGATTAACCTTGTACCATTTGACCCAAGTAAAGTTTCCTCTGCAATGGTTGACCTTGATATGGTGTTTGAATCATTCCTACACTAGGTATTCTAATAGGTATATGTGATGTAGACTGCAAAGTAGGACCAGTTTGATAAGAAGGTGCTTGAGGGATAAATTGTGTACGTTTTTGAACCAATATTTTAGGCGTAATTTGAACTGTCATTTGTGGCACAGATTGGACAGGCTTTTGAGGTGTACTTCGAATTGGTTGTTGAACAGTTAATTGCACAGTAGGCTGAACAAATATTTGAGGAATACTCTAGACTAGCTGTTGAACATACACTTGTGGAGTTCCCTGAATATGTTGTTGAACAGGTGTTTGCGGAATTCCCTAGACAAGTTTTTGGATAGGCATTTGTATAATTCCTTGGCCAGGTTGTTGAAGAGGTGTTTGCAAAGTAACTTGAACAAGTATTTGTGGTATAGATTTCTTGATAGGTTAAACGAGTTGATAAATAGGCACTTGTGGAGTGGCTTGAATAGGCTTTTGAACATAATACGGGTTCCAAATAGTACTCCTTCCTAGAAAAAGGAGCACCAATCAAGGGTTGAGATATAACGGGTTGACTTGGACCAACCTGAGGTACCTTACCAAAATTTGTACAAGTTCTGGAAAAATGTTGTCATACAAATGTACGATACATTTTGGCAACATGTTGTCCTCTAGGTGGAGGAAAATATGGTCGCCTCCCAAGTGGATAGTAAATTCCAATTGGGGTTACTTGAGGATTACCTGTATTACCAGATATTATATTAATGCACTGGTGTGATGCCAAAGGTATTTCAGGCATGGAAGTCATGCTCTGAGCAGTATATTGTAGATTAGAGGTAGATAAACTAGATGGGGTTCTAGAAGGCCAAGTAGAAACTTGAGGAGAAGGAATGGTTCCCAAAAAAGTTCTAGAAATTGACTGATACGTAGAGGGAACTGAAGGCCCACCATATAATAAATACTTCAGAGAGCTTGCATACATAAAATTTTCAGTAGGTTGGCCCACAGGAGGAGTTTGTGACATGATTTTCCTAGGTGAAAAATAAAAAGGAGTGCATAAATGAGGTATACCTTGACCTAAATAATTCAAGGGGATAAAATACCCAGGATCTAGTTGAAAAGGATCAATAGGAAGTATTGGAAAAACTAGTGGATCACCAATAGTAAAAGGGGTATGTGGTGATTTTTTCCTCCTCTTCTTCAATAATATCTTCAATACTTATAAGGCCAAGAGGCAAACCAGTTGTAATTATAGTTCTTCTTCGAGATGAAGTCAACGCAGGAGTAGGGGATATAACAGTTGAAGGTGATTAATGCTCAGAAATGTCATATTCAAGTTCTTCAATGTTTGATTTAGTTAGTTCTGTGTCTGAAATTTCTTTGGTATCGGATTCTTCTTGAATAATCTCAGTAACTCCATGTCCATTTTGAGATACGTTTAATTCTCTTCAAAATTCTGTGTGTTATAATCACTTCAGTATCTATTGTTTCCAATTCTACAATTCCAGATATCTCAGGTTGGTCTGAGATTCCAGATCCTATCAATTTCGATCACTTTGCTTTGATTTTTTCCATTTGACCAAGTGTATACTCGGGGCGTAGACCCTGCATTCTACGTGAATGTCTTGGTAACTCGTCCAAGGTGAGTTTTATTAAAGGTTTTTTCTAATTTTATTCAATCAAATAAGTAACCGAAATATAAAGGGTAACTACGTATAAATGATTACTAATCCACTATGAATTGTGGAATACCATTTACAGTATGTGGAGGTAGTCTCCCTAAATGTTGTGTTCGGTATATCACAGATGAAAAAGTAATCGACTTAGTTAATTATGGATGATATGCAACCTAGAAGGGGACCTCCAAAATTTACTTGAGGTACGTGGAGGTACAATCCATGTTAGCATTGTCTACTTCGAGCTTGTACGATAGGAAGCATCCCCATATACTTTTCATGTGTGTAACATTGTATGATATACCCAAAGGCATGTGGATAATGTTCACATATACTTATGTATGTGGAATACCGACTACTTGCAGAATGTGTCACACACAAAAAACGACAGTTGTTATGTTTATAGGCGCCGAAACACATCTTCTAACCTAGAACCACTACTGTTTGGTTAATTTGAAAATTTGATTGATTTTATAGTTCCTCTTTAATTAAATTCAATTTCATAAATGTGGTGTAAATGATATCAATTTTTAGACTCTAAACCTAATGCAGTAAATATGCAAAAAATGAATCTTTTACTTCAATGAATTTCTATTTATGGTAAAGGGAAATTTTTTTCAACATCCATACAAATGAAAAAATTCCAAATTCACCATAGTTATTTTCAAGAATGAAAAATTTTCACTTTTTGATTAACCCAAATGCATAAATTTAAATTTTTAATTTCAACTCACCCAAAAACGCAAGGATCATAAAAACTTATCTTAACATACAACACCCAAAACTTTTCAAAATGCAAAAATAAAACCAACATAACCTTAAGATGAATCTTTCAAATGAATGTTGTGAATATAATATTGTCAAAAGTATAAGTCTGAAATGCTTCATCGCTAACAAGAACAACATTTGTTGATTTCAATTTCATAAAAAGAATTAATTTTACAAGCGAAACATACTTAACCTTGAAAAGAAATATCTTTCATTAGCATAATGATCTCTTAGAAACATGTAAAACAAATGCTAAATCAAATTCTTTGGGAGAGAAGAAAGAGAGGAAAACACTATCTTAGCAATTACCAATCCCTTTTTTGATAAATCAACAAATGACCAGATCAAGTTTCCAACCCTAATTTGCAAAGATGGATAATTTTTCAAGAAGACAATATTTAACATATAATCAAATAGAAACATTGTTTTCAAGAATGTAAAAAAATCCAACAAATCATAGTAAACAAATTTTTTTGGACTCAGCAGATGAAAACCCTAATTTTTCAAAAATTTCAGAGACTTGCATAGGTAACTAGTTGAATTTAGTGAGCAGGGGCACCGTTGCTAAAGGAAAAGTGTGCAATATTGCACACTATTGCTAAAGGAAAAGTGCACAAACCAAGAAAAATTAAGAAAAATAAAAAAACAAAGCCAAAAATCCAAAAAAAAAATCAAACTTACAATATTCAAAATACATTCATATAAAACTACAAAAAGAGATTTAAAAGTCACAAGAGGAGATAATTAAGAACAATTCATTCCCCAATATGGTCACCAATTTGTTATAGTGGAAAAATCACTCTTATGGACAAGAGAGATCTCCCTAGATTCAAAGACAAATATAGAAAAAAATAGACAAGTAGCTACTACCTTTCCTTAATCTATAACTGAAACATGATATATGAATGTGCAAGAACCTATTACCTCTCTATGAAATGCTTTTATATGTTCTTTCTATGCCTTCAAAATATCTTACTCACTGATTCAAGAGAAAATTTGCATAAATAGAAACAAACAAGGAACAAAAGCATAATGTAGATAAAGATTCAAACATAGAGTGAATGGAAATTGCAACATAACATGTATCAACATTAATCTTGTTTTCAGTTATAAACTATGAAAAATATCAAGGAGTTTTGCAAGAAGCATCATAACAAGTGAAAATAGGAAAGAAATAGTTTCTTGTATTAATCTTGAACAAGAAGGAGAAGCACAACCTTAGCCTTGATGATATAAGCCTCTTCCCAATGATCTCCAATCCTCCCCTTAGTTGACAATATTTCAGCCTTAATCCGACAACATAATTTTACATTCCAAATTCCTCCTTTACCCTATGGTATGTGTTGAATTTATAGGCTAAGAGGAGGAGGTTTGAGATCATCTTTCTAAGGGATGAGATCCATAAAGAGAGGGATTAGGGTTACAAAAAGAGAGGGAGTTTGATTCACGAACCAAGGGATGAGGCCCTATTATGTAGGGTCTCGAGGCCTTACATTGGGAAATATCCCCCCAACATGGATTCTACAAATCACTTTTTATTTTTACCCACATTAAGAGATTTGTGTAGTTTTTAATGGAATACATAGTGCAAAATTGTGCAGGCCACAATGGAAAAAACTGCGCTTGCACAGGTAATGGCTAGGAAGACTGCACAAGTGCTTAAAATTTGGTTTTTAATCAATGTAATACATGATTCTTGTCATCTTTGGGATTGATTTTCTTCCAACATTATGGGGGAATGCCTGAAACACTTCATCAGATAGCGAGAGATCCGGATTGGTGGTCATTTTCCTAATGGTGAAAAAATTATGTGTAACAATATGTCATACCTAGATAAATATCCTACCATTGTATTGGAATATGCACTATTGGATGCTCACTTAATGAAAAATTCATAGAGAAGTTTAGAAACTTTGTCTCTGTGAATTCTCACTTGAAGTCATTTTATTTGCATTGTCAATTCATGTCAATATGGGGATTGGCATCACATTTTTTTTTCATAATTTTTTTTAATACCATGTTTATTATAATGCCATTCATTTTTTTTATCTCTACCGCAAATTCTCACTATACTATTGTATAAATTAATTTTAGATTAAATATTGCTAATGTAATGTTCTAAAACATAACGCAAGTCTACCTCTACTCATATGCGGAAATAAATTCATGGTTGATAAGAAATATCAAAAACATGTGACAAGAATCAATTAACACACATCACACTAGGATATATCTAAGGGAAAGTCAATTCTCAAAACCCCTTCCTATATGTATTGCATTAATCATAAAATAGAGAATAAATACAATGCTTATGCAAGCCTGAACAATATATGCACTAGTATAATCTATTTCACTACCTCAGAAGTTGACTCTGGAAAATACTTAGCCAATTTTCTTGCCTGCCAAGCCCCTATTTCATTGCATTTCTACTCAAGGAATTATCCCCCTATTAATTAGGGAAATCCCCATTCTGAACTATGCAATCCTTATAGGTCCTTCTCTGACTGCATGCACCGCCTATACAACCTGAATAGTTATACAACTGATAGTACACTTCCCTTGAACTCCAATCTCAACTGGGTAGCTCGTAGATCATGCATGCATAAGTTAATTATGGCTTATTTATCAGTTAACTTGTTGATCAATGAGTACACAACCCCCTACTAGACCTCCCACTTGTTCCTCCAACAATTGGAACTAGTTTAACTGACTTTAGCTCAATTTAACTAAATTAAATTAGTACAAGTCAAATTAAACTCAACCTAGGCTCCTAAAATTTAGGAATCACTTTACATGACTCAAATCAGGCCCTCAAATCGAATTAACTAAGCCAACTAAGTCAAACTAACTTATTTAACACATTATTGTTGTCTTGTGATGTGGAATTACAATTTTTCTCCTAATTTAATTCAAGGTAAAATTAAATCAAGATTTTCTTATTTCCATTTTCAACACTCCCTCTCAACAAGAAATGGACTATCAGATACCCCAATCCTACCTCTATGGAATTCAAATTTCCCTCTTAATAATGCATTTACCAAAATATATGCATCTTTTTCTTGTGTGGGAATGTATTCCAGCAACATAGTCCACCTCTACACACAATCTCGTAGATGGTGATATTGAATGTCAATATGCTTGGATCGATAATGAAAAAATGGATTTTCATAGAGTTTGATACAACTCTGATTGTAATACAAAATCATAGTGGGATCCATCATCTGACCAAATAACCCAACAAGAATCTTCCTTGTCTAGATATCTTCACAAGCTTCTTGAATAACATCCATGTGCTTTTCGTTTACTGAAATGAGTGAAATTGATCTCTCCTTCATGTTGTACCAAAAACATTTTGTTGACCCAATACTAAATACTCCTCCTGAAGTGCTCTTCCGACTTGATGGACTACCCTCCCACATGAATCTGTGAATCCTTGAAGCTTCACTCCCTCTGTCTGTCTGTACCAAAGACCATATTGAGTGGTGCCTCTCAGATATCTCAAAACATGTTTGGTTTCCTTCCAATAAAATTTGGTTGGGTTAACTGTAACAAACTTGGTGAAAATTCCATGTAATAAAATTTAATAAAGGAAAAATAATAACCAAGGTCATGGGGCACATATTCCAAGATGAATGTTGGGAAAAAAAATCCTAGTGTGGGTGTTCATATGGTTTATTATGGCTATGGAAATTGGCAAAAGAAATGGCTAAGGCTTTGGAAAGGAAAAGTGGAATTTATTGGTATTTATTTATGAAATTAATGGATAATAGGAGAAAAGGGAGGTGAAATGTCATAGGTTGCATGTGAGGAGGAAAATGAAGGAAAATAATGGAAAATTGAAGAAATTAGAGGTCTCATTAATAAAAATGCTTCTTAGGATCAGTTCATGGCTTTGGATCAGCAAATTTTTGGAGCTCTCATTCTATTCTCTCTCTCTCTCATACTCTTGGAAACTTAGAGTTTCTTGGAGCATTCTCAAAGAGTGTGGCATACTTGGATTTTTGGAACAAACAGAAAAAGGGTAGGAAATAGCAATAGGACATCAGGATCAACAGCTACATCGGGTTTTTCTTGCAGGTACCGAGCTGCATGTATGATTTCCTCACTAGTTTTGGCATTCATGGGAGCATATGCATGTGGTCTATTGGTCATGATCTGTCATTGACATAGAGGATTACCTAGATTGACATTGGTTTTTCCTAGAATTTCCATTTCCTGGGTAGCCATGGTGTTGTGGGTTTTACTTTTGTTGAGTTATTAGTTATTGGAAGCCTTGGTCGGACAAATGATTTGGAATCCATGTAATAACTTGGGTTGAGTTACTAGTCCTTGAAGCCTTGGTTGGAAAAATGCTCTTGAATCCCTTGGTGGGTTGAGTTAATAGTCCTGAAAGACCTAGTTGGACAAACGCTCTGGAATCCCAACAACAATTGTGGGTTGTGTTACTATTCCTGAAATCCCTAGCTGGAAAAAATGCTTTAGATCCTTGGAAATCTTTGGTACAGACCAATCTGGTGATGGTTAGTGTTGTTCAACCATTAGGTAGAATCATTAGATGAGGGTTGAGGTAGTTTGGCCTCTAGGAGCCCTGGTTTTGGATTTGATTGATGTGTTTTATGAGATCCCATATTCATGCTTGGAATACGGCACGGGGGTGACTGGTTGAAGAGATATTTGGCTTAGCCATGTATATGGTCGAGTGGAACGTGAAAATCCGAGACTTGGTTTCATTTTTCTTATGGAAACAAGAGCTCTTTTACTCTTGTATTGATGGGTAAATATTTTTTCTAATTATGTGGCTTATATAATTTTTATATTCTTATCATTTATGTTGTTTATATTTTGTCTATGAATGTGTTATATGATAGTGATGATGTATGGCTCTCATCATGTTTTGATTTTTAAATGAATGAACAATGAATCTATGACCTAATCGATGATAATGCAGTTAATGTGATGAGGAAACAATGCTTCTTATCAATTCTCAAATAACTATGATACCCCTATGCTCAGATATGTTGTTTAAACCTATATATTACATATTTGTGACATGTTTGACGAAATATTTTTCACGGCTAGTAGGGGTCTATTCAAGTCATTGTTCAAGTAAATTCACTTGTATCATTATTCCACTGCTATCTTTCATTCCTAAAAGTGTCATGGAGCTTTGGGCAGAGACTTGAGCCCTGGGCTTGAAAAAGTGGCACAGGAATCATGGTTGTAGGCTCATAACTACTTTGGAAAGTCTTCAGTCGCACATATACCCATGTTGTGTTAGTGACTAGAGCTTTCCATATGCACTCTTTCCCATGTCAAGGGAGTGACTTGGGGATTCATGCATGAAAAGGTCAGTTAATTGATTCAATGGATATCCTCATGGAAGGTTGGGATAGCTCCTGGGTGTCCTGTAGCATGTGCAGAGGGTTTGGGTTGTTGTGTGGTGTCAGTTCCACTTCCTTAAGGTGACCTAGGAGTTTGAATCAGATCATATTAACTCTTCATCGCATGTTTACCTCAACTGGCCGATTACTTGGGTAGATGTGGGATGAGGATGTTACATAGTGGTATCAGAGCAGGTTTAGTTCTCTTTGGGTGGTGTCTGGTTTCTAGTCTCTTTGTGTGATATTTGATACCACAAAGTGGTATTAGATCAGGGTTCACCCCTCAAAATGGATGGGCAGTGTGTTGGTCATGCATTCATGTTGGTTTCATATGTGTTACTCATACTTGTGGTCTATGTGCTTGTTGCATATACATGGTGTTGTTCATGGTTGCAGTGATGTCACCATGGGAGAGTTGATGGTGGTGTTGTGAAATTTATTTTCATGATTGTATGATTGGTTATGTGTTTTTTATACATGTCAAGTGCTCACATATTGTCAGTGTACAATGGTATGGTTTTTATTTTCATGTGTGAGGTCATGGTATGTGTAGTTGATATGGTCATGCATTGATGATTGGATTCTAGCTATAATGATGTTTATGTGTTGATATACAATGTGTTATATGTCTATATGTTGTTATGATTATGTCTATACATGTATTACTTTTGGGGCCCTTGTTTTGAAAAAAAATGGTTTTTGAGTTGCGGATAATAGGTGGCAGAACGCAACCACGACAGACAGAGAGTTGTCACAGTTGCAAAGAATCGAAGAGAAGGTGGCGCGAATATTGCAGGACAAGCACAAATGGTAGAAGGAAGCGAAAAAGAACAAGAAGTGGAATTCTCAGTGATCAGGGAGATGAAACAAATGCCAGAACGGAAAGGAAGGGATAACTACCAGTTGCATTGGAAAAGGAACAAATAGACAGCCGGCCAGCGGAGACAGAAGGTTGGCACTGTAGGGATCAAAGGACAGGAGCCGTAGGAGAGCTCTGTTCGTTCTATTCATTATGTTTTCCCTCTCTCTCTCTTTGTTCATTTTTTCTATCATATGTGACACTATTGTAATCAGTTCTACCAGGATCGCTCTGAGGAGCACTGTAACTATCTCTTGTTGTTAATGCAAAATATTATGTTCTATGTTTGATGTTATCAGTTCAGTACTGTGTCTCTGATTTAGTTGAATGTGCAGGTTACTTTAAATTTTGTTTTTCCGTCCTGAATATTTTGATGAGTATTGTCATTTACAGAGTATTTACACTTATTTGGAGCACCTAGTCCTGTGTGTTTTATCGATACTTTATTTGATCCTAACCTTAGTAAGGTCACGACATGCCTCGGGTGAGACTCTATGCTCTTCGGAGTACGGTGAAAATGTAAGCGTTGTGCTAGACTATTGTGGAAAACCTTTTTGGCCTCCATCCTGAACCTGGGTCTTACCCAAGAGACCTTTTTCCTTGCCAAAAAATGGTTCCGTTGTCGAGACCTAAAATTCCATTTTTGAACTAGATCATGGTATCGCGGATCTTCGAGAAAGAAATATGAAACTAGTGGTATAACCACCTAGATCAGTTCATAGCTCAGCAAGCAGAGTTGAGACAACAAAGGGATAAAGTTGTGAAGAATCAGGTTCTATTCTCTGAGTCCGCCAGTGATATCTATGAGATATTCTGGGGAAAGTTTCAAGAGGATCTCTACAACTAGTTGAGGAGACTAAAAGCCAAGACAGTCCAAAGAAGCTCGTGGAAGGTCTGTCGCAAGCCGTTGCACGTAGATCTGGTAGCGCTCCATCGATTTGATACAGATCTGACCCGAGCGATAGATTTATGGGTGCAATCTACCTTGTAGGGATACATATTGGAGTTTGCAACTGAGTGTTACCAGTCTTTCTTGAAAGCAGAGGACATATTCAAGTCGGGGTTATGGGGAGACTTGTTGAAGGAGATCCCTTTGTGGATCAAAGATTTGATGGTGGACGAAGGGTTAATGGAGTTCAAAAAATATGAGATGGAGACCTAAACTTCCAATACTGGGGGAAGGAGTTGAGGGAGAGATGCTACAAGTACGTTGAAAAGGGGAATAGGGATATGGATGTATAGACCTCTAGTAGGTTGAGAGAACGACGAACACATAGGAGGGTGAAAATCGCTGAGAAGTGACGAGAAAGGGTGATGAAGGAGTTGGAAAAACATGAAAGGAATAGAAAAAGAAAAGATAAGGCGCCTCAAATGACAAAGGAGATGGAAGGTCAGGTGGTTTCCCAAGATATAGGAGGGACCATCAAGGAAGTGCGGCAGGTGTATAGGAGCTCAGTGCAAACAGAGAAGGGAAAGGAGTATGACGGAGATGATGCGTGCCTCGAGGAGACGTCCGATGTGGAGTTGCATGTTATGATGGAGCAGCTATTCCGAGAGGGGCCGACACCCATAACCCCAAGTAACTCTATTCCCCAAAGTTCAAGTATCTCTAGTCCTGACCTTTCCCTGGTACTCTATCAGCCACTAGGTGAAATTTTTGTTAAGTTACAGAAATTGAGTAAGTTGAATAGTGTTCAGTCTACAGTAGAAATACACACTAGCATTAGTGCTAGTAATACCATTTCACAACTGGGAATTAGGGGTTTTGTTCTAGTAACCCCCACACAAGGAATCATGGTGGGATCATTTACCCAATACCCAGAGTTCTCTGGGAGGGGTAATGATGGCGTGGAACAACACTGGTACCTCTATGAGGCCATATGTGAGAACTCGACAGACACTAGAGGCAAGTAAGTTGATAGAATTTCAAACTACTCTCAGGGAGAGAGCTCTATGCTAGTTTATAAAGTGGTCTGAGGCTCATCAAAACCCAACAATAGATGATGTAAAGAGGGATTTCTTTAAGGAATTCAAATTACCCCAAACAGATCTGCAGGGTTTGTTAGAGATGTGGGAGATCAAGCAGCGAGAGGGGGAAACTACATGGGATCTGAAGAGGAGATTCAAGGATGTGATTAGAAAGCTCAGCTATCCAATCAATCATAACCATCAGAGAGAGTGGTTCATCAAGGCCCTTCTTCCATTAACAAGAACTCTGATGACACAACAGAAGATTGAGACATTACAAGATTCATTGGATCAATCTATGAAGATAGAGGCCATGGTGGGATATCTGCAAGAATTTAAAGGGGAAGCATCGGCTCAGGACCCTTCCATACTGGGGTTACAACATCAAATGGATATCCTAATAGAGAAGCTGAAAGAAATTCAACCAATGCAGTCGGTAAGACCAAATTTATGGTGTATGCACTGTCTAATGGAAGGACACATGGTAAATGAATGCCCTAGGTTGCGGGGCTAGAATGTGGGTACATCAGCAACATGGGCATAGGGAGCTATGCCAGTAGGAGGAGTTGCGCAGATAAACACCCAGGGATTATATCCGCCGCAACACCAGTACACGAGGTTCCCTTCGCAATAGAATTCAGTCGCAACTAAATATTGTGAAATATTCAAAAGCATGGGTCATTCACCCTGCCTATGCCCAATATTGAAAAAATACTCCAACGATCTGAACAACATATAGTGTGAGTTTTGTGCTTCTACCACACACAAAACAGAGTAGTGTAGGGCTCTGGATGCATTAGTGGAATGATTGGACATGCCTTCATATAGAGTAAATGAGGCTCCCAGAGGACGAGGGGGAGGCATGAGAGGAGGCCGAGCTGGAGGAAGAGGGCCGGTATGATGTTGCAACTATGACCAAGAAGGTCACGTAGCTAGGGAATGTCCACTTCCTAGAAGACCCTGGTGCTCTCAGTGCAGATTTAACACGCATGAAATAGAAGAATGCCTAGAGCTCATTAAAAGATGGAAAGAAAGAGCCAGACAAAGAGGAACAAATATGGTAAACGTAGAGCCAAGAATAATAGAGGCTCAAGCTATGCAGAATGTGGCCATAATGACGCAAGGAGGAAAAAGAACCGGGGAAGATGCACAAATGACGGAACCAATAAAATTGATAAGGGAAGCATCTCCAAAGCCACTGCTCAGGCCAGAAAGACAAAATCAATACTTTAAAGAAGCAGTGGAAACCTTTGCCCAACTTGGGGAAAGCAGAGGCATTGAGTTTCCATATGCCAAGGAAGATAACAAGAACCAAGTTAGTACAAGTACTATGATTGAAGAATGGTTCCATCTATTCTTAAAAATTGTTAACAACGCGCCAATGTTGGAAAAATTAAAGCATAACCAGGAAAGGGTGGTGTAGGAGAACAGAGGACCAGCGGACTCAAGCGGTACCACTCAGAAATACATACGAAGGGTAAAAATAAATAAGAGAAGGATAGGAAAAGAGTTTTGGATGAATATTTAAGTTGCGGGATTCCAAATTAAAGACACAGTGCTTGACCTAGGGTCGGATGTAAATATATTGCCAAGGGAGACATGGGAAGCATTGGGAATACCATGGCTGACATATTCACCAATTCAACTCCGTCTGGAAAACCAGTACTACATTGTGCCCATAGGAAGACTGGAGGAGGTTGAAGTCAATGTCGCGGGAGTAAAGACATACATGAACTTCGAGGTGAGAGACATTATGGGGGATAAAGATCCCTATCCAGCATTACTAGGGATCGAATGGACTTTTGAAAACTACGTAGAAATATATTTAAATAAGGAACTGATGATCTTCGAGGACGGGGAGGTCAAGGTCACCCATCCACTCGACCTGTATCAAGGTCCTCGATACACAGAGTCTGTTGACAACAGAGAAGATGCTCAACTTCTTGTTCATCTGTATTAGATGACTGTAGGAAAAAGGGAAGATTATATCAACTCGAAAGCGAGGGGATCAGTGATCTGGAGAAGTATTCAAAGCTCAGACTTAGGCTCAGAGATAGCCTGGGATGATTGGCAGCAAGGGGGATATGAGACCAATACAAGAATATTCACCAACATCGAAAGAATCAATTGGATCAGGACTGAGGTAACAGATTACCACACTTTGTAAAATATGAATGTTGTAAATAATTTTATTGCCAAAATAGAAGACAAGGTACCAACGGACCATAGGGTCCCACTCATGGATATGGCCTTAAAATCCACATCAGCAAGGTGGTGGAGTAACCACTGCAACTCACTGTCGTGATAGGACAAAGTTGCGGCAGCATTGAAAGCCAGGTTCAGGGAAGAAGAAGAACCACATTTCACTCAAAAATTCCAAGGGGACTCAAACCCCAGAAAACATTTGAAAGAGTGTGAGGATCAATGGAAAAATGCAGGATACCCATAAGAGCTATGGGTCCACAAGTTTATACATTCACTAAATTTGATTCCACAAGCTTGGTACCTAACGGAAGAGATGAAAAGAGGAACTAGTACTTGGCAAGCAGTTGCGGAGAAATTTACACGGTGCTTCTTATTTGAAGGAAAAACAGAACCAGTCACCCAAGCATTACAGGCTATTAAAAAGGTATTGTTCTTCCCGAATATTCAGGAGGAGGATGAGCAACTGCTCCTAAACCAAAGCGTCAGAAAGTCGGTAGCATGTAAGAAGATAAACAATGAAATGGACGATGATGATCTAGAAGGTCTTAGAAATCTGTATTTTGAGGAAAAGGAGGGGGAGCGGGATATTAAGGAATATCCAATAACAAAAGGAATTCATTTGCTACCACTAAAAACCAAGAAAATGAACATTGGGACCGAAGAAAAGCCCAAACTTGCGTCAATTGGTGATTATTGGGATGCGGAGACGACTAAGAAAATATTCAACCTGCTACAAGAATAAGAGGACTTTTTTCCATCATCCATAGCTGAATTGAAAGGAATAAAAGGAGACATGGGGGAAATGCATATAATTCTGAAGCCTGATGCAAGACAAATCAAGCATGGGCCCTATCGACTAAATTCAAGGGTGAAGGAAAAAGTTAAAGCAGAGATCAAAAAATGCTAAAGGCAGGGTTGATATTCTCGGTGGAAGAAGCAAAATGGGTAAGTCCAATATTCATACAAAGAAAAAAGGATAAGTCTGAAATCTGAGTTTTTGTTGACTATAGAAGCTTGAATAATGCATGTATACATGACCCATTCCCTACTCCGTCCAATGATGAAGTCCTCAACAACGTTGTGGGGAATGAGGCTTATTCCTTTACGGATGGATTTTCAGGATACCATGAGGTAAGAATAGCCAAAGAAGATAAGAAAAAGACAACTTTCACCACTTAATGGGGTTCCTTTGCATATCATGTAATGCCATTCGGATTGAAAAATGCGCCAGTAGTATTTTCGCGCATTGTGATAGCATTCCTCGAATACATCCACAAATTCCTGGAATTCTGTATGGATGACTGGACTGTATACAGCCTGTTAAAAGACCATGCAACATTATTGAGGATAATGTTTGACAGGTGTAGGCAACTCCAGATTTCATTGAACCTCAAGAAGTGCATCTTTTCGGTGCCTTTTGGAACACTGCTAGGGCACGTTTTATGCAACCAAGGAGTTTGTGTTGATCCAGCAAAGGTAGCAATTATAATTAACATGGAAGCACCAAAAACTATAAAGAATTTAAGGTCGCTACTAGGCCACACAAGCTACTATAGGTGATTCATCCGCAACTACGCAAAGATAATAGCCCCATTGGAGAAGTTGTTGTGGAAGTCGGAATAGTTCAGTTGGACAGAGGATTGCAAGACAGCCTTGAATACTTTGAAGGAAAAATTAGCAAGTGCACCATTATTGGTTCACCTAGATTGGGACAAGAAATTTCATGTCAACATTGATGCTTCGAGCATCGCACTTGGAGCGGTTCTAGCTCAACCAGGGGACACTTCAGTTGATCACCCAGTTTATTTTGCAAGTCATAGGTTATCAACAACAGAGCGGAACTACACTACAACAGAGCAGGAAGCATTAGCAATGGTGTATTCCCTTCAAAATTTCCATCACTACCTGATAGGAGGTATGTTCAAGTTTTTCACAGACCATTCATCTTTAAAGTACCTAGTAAACAAACCAGTCTTAGAAGGAAGAATCTGCAGATGGCTCTTACTCTTTCAGGAGTTCACCTTTGAGGTAATACTCAAACCCGGGATACTGAATGTGGGGCCTGACCACCTGTCAAGGCTGGAAAACGGAGAAAATGGAGGGTCTCTGGACGATCAGTTGTCGAATGCTGATATTTTTATAGTAGAAGCCATCCCAGAATACCTAGACCAGATAGCAACCTACCTGAAAATAGGACAATGCCCAAAAGAATATACAACATTCCAGAGAAGACACCTAGTAGTCCGAGTAGCAGAGTATCAGCTAATAGCAGGAAACCTGTATAAGATGGGGCTAGACCAAATCTTACAAAGATGCATCCTGGATCATGAGAGGGAAGGCGCACTTTGGGAATGCCACTGTGGAGTTGCGAGAGGGCATGTAGGAGCAAAACCGATGGCGAGGAAGATACTACAGGTGGGTTTGGGTTTATGGTGGCCGACAGTGCACATGGAAAGTAATGCATTTGTAAAAAAATGCGATGTATGTCAGAGGACGGGACGTCCATCACACAGAGACAAGCTCCCACTTCACCCAGTAAAAGCACTGCAACCATTTGAGAAATGGGCAGTTGATTTTGTAGGTCTGATTGCACCTATTGCAAGACACTCACAGGCCAGGTATATCATAATGGCAACAGACTATTTGACAAGGTGGGCAGAGGCAATGCCAGTGAAGGATTGTATAGTCGAAACAGTGGCTCAATTCATATTTGAAAATATCATCAGTAGGTTTGGTTGGCCAAAAATCTTGATAAGAAATCAGGGTACGCATTTCATCAATGCTACCATTAAATCCCTGCTCGAAAACTTCATGGTACAACATCATAAAAGCAGTCCTTACCATCCACAAGTTAATGGTACAATAGAAGAATTTAATAATATTCTGGAAAGGCGCTTAACAAAGATTTGAAATGATGAATGAGATGACTGGGACGAACGTATACCAGCAACACTGTGGGCATACAGAACAACTGTCAAGAGAGTAAACAACCATACCCTGTTCTAGCTGATGTACGAGAGGGAAGCAGTAGTATCGGTAGAATTTGTCATACCGAGCCTCCTAATCACAACATATCTCCAATTATCAGAGGAAGACTCGCTAAAAGAGCGGTTAAATGAACTACAAGAGCTGGAAGAAGACAGGTTTCTCGCAGAATTCCACCAAACTGTCCAAAAAGAGAGACAAAAAGCTTGGCACGATCACCATATCAAGCACAAAGCATTCCTGGTAGGAGGAAAAGTTTTAATTTATGAAAGTGAGTTCCAGAAGTTCCCCAGGAATCTGAGAATGCATTGGCTAGGACCATACTACGTGATAGAAATCAGAGATTTAGGAGCAGTTCGGTTAGCACAATTGGATGGGCAGATACTACCAGGATGGGTGAATGGCGCACTCCTGAAGCCCTATCACGAGTAAGTTCTACATTTCAACTTTCAATAACTCTCGAAACCGAGAGGAGTCAGTAGGGTGGGTTATATTAGATAGAGTCAATAACTCTCTCACACCCAAGAAGAGCTTAGATATAAATCCCAATAAAGAAATTTTAAAGCCAAGAAAAAATTCAGAGTTGCGGTGCAGAGACCGCAACACAATTGATTGTGGTTGGGGGGAGGGTAGTGTCTAGTGTGTCATCCATGTCAGAGAAAAAGCGTGTCGAATATCATTCCATCATCATCACTCATAGTACCCATGTCAGTCCGTAGGATTACCAAGGTTTGAGAAGTAATTTCCATAATTAGCATCGTCCATACCGCAATAAATTTTCCATAATAGGCCATAATCATTACTCATCGCATCTGTCCAACTCCCGAAACCACAGTCAGATTTGTCAGAACCCACCTCATCCCAGTAACTAATCACACGATTATAGAGGCAGGGGAAGGCAGGGAAAAATAATTAGTTATGGGGTCTTATCAACCTCATGCGTGTTGATTACTTACATAACTTGCATGAAAGATAGTGCGAGAATGTCGGAGAAATCCGAGTTAGAACCAGAAACAACAGAGGTAGCAAGAGAAACATCAGAAGAAGAAGTTAAGAGGGGGCATCCAGAGGCAGGAATTTATAAGGAAAGAAAAGGATTAGCTCTGAAAGTGTACCAGAGGAGAGCTAAAATGACCAAGGTAGTGCCATCAGTCGTTGAGCAAGAGCTCGATGAAAGAATCCAAAATATGGAGTCACTAGTGGGAAAATATGATAGCGCATCGTTGATCAATACCGACCTGACAGATTCTTTTCAATTCCCAGCGATGAAGAAACAATTCTACATGGAAAATTATGCCATAGAAGCAGGACAAGAAGCAGCAAGAGTACTCCTGAAGTTCAGAGGTGTCCATCAATCCACCATATTGAACCTTAGAAATCTTCTAGTATCCGGCACCACAGGGGCTATGATGCAGTGCACAAAGTTCCTACTGAGCAAAATCCACAATGGGTCGTTGTGGCTAGTAAGATAAATACCAATTCATGTGGAAGACATTCACAGGTTAACCAGGCTATCACAAGAAGGGAGAGACGTCTCCACTGCATTCCAAAATGTGTCAAAGAGAGCGAAGAAATCAGGAGACAAAAACTACTACAGGAAGTATGACACCAAGAGAAGAGGAAAGGGGGCCAAGATAGACCTGATCAACAAGCCAGTGGTCAATATTTCCTGCTATTTGATTGAGAGAAAAACTATGAGACATTACACAAAAAGGGAGTGTACACTGGATACCATCTCAGTTGCAGAGCACTGTATCCAGATGGCCCAACTAAATTGGTGTTCGTTTCTACTTAATGAGTTATTCGAAGCTTGTGAGGATAACTACAAGAGAGCCACTGGGTTCATCTACGGTTATCTTGTCATGGTGCTGGCAATGTGGAAATGGACATTCCTAGGAATCACACAGCCTCTGGAAATTGCAACAGGTCAACCGTTAGCAGTGAAGTTCACACCCTAGAAAGCATCAAGGGACCCCAGCACTAAGGAGGTGAACGAGGAAGCATTCAAGTTTTGGTACAGTCAGATGGTCGACGTTGCGATGAGACATCATAGAATCACAAGGAGCTTGTTGGATAGTTATTCTTCACAAGTATGGTTTGGATTCAGCCATAAGAAAACTTACATCAGGCTAGCATGTGTGCCGAAATCAATCTTCAAGATGAAGCCTTTGAAGTTTCAAATCGATGAAAGAACTTTCCACACAAAATTATTTTTATGGACGGGGGTATAAATGGAGGTCAGAAGCGGAGTATACTGCTATTCATTTGATGGCATGCTGCCGGATCCATTGCCAGGAGAACTACCAGAGGAAGCGATGGCCAGAATGTTGCGACTAAAACTCACACCAATCATCGAGGAACTGAACACAAAGGTACAAAGTTTTAACCGGGTAGTTCAAACTCTAACAAGTGATTCCTCATTATTTCCCACGTTTACAGAATTTCAAGCCTCCAATTCTGCCTCCTCTTCCATTACAGTCCCCATAGTCACGACCATACTACTTAATTTTTTTAATTCACCAGTAGCGACAATCACAGTTCCTGTCAAAAAGAGTAAAGCCTCGAAGCCACCCATAGCCACACCAAAAGCAAAGAAGGCAAGAGTTATAGTGTCTAGCTAGGTCATTGATCTCACGGGGGAAGATCAAATGCAACCAATGGACATGGGGGCCCAGATCCAAGAAGAGCCTTTGGTAGAACCCCAGGTAACTTAGGAGCTACCTCTACTCAACCCTTATTCCTTTTTAAATATCAATATATCTCCACCTCGCACTCACCACTCATTGGCCCACACCTCATTCACCTCTAAAGATCATCTAGCCCGAACACCCTCCACATTAGCCACCATATCCGAATGAGTCAGAGCAAAGAGTAAGACAAATAGAGACAACGAGTAGAAGTTAACTCTGGTATAGCATTGGTACCTGAGGTTAACCAAACCCTGGTTGAATAGGTCACTTTTCAGGAACTTTTAAGTCGCGGGGGATCTTTTACTGTAGATACAACACCCTTGCCTAAAGAGCTGAACCCATTTCAGCAAGTAAACATGATACTTCACTAGATGCATCCCACTCTAAACATGGGTAACCCTAATCAGCCGTTTCCGCAACCAACACCGCCACCATCACCGCAGCAGCACTTAGCCAAGTCCATTGCAAGCAGTCAACCACTCCAAGAGAGATAGCCGAATCAAAATATGTCCGGAGCTGAGAGCATGCAGACTTGGGGAATGGCATAGTTGTACAATTTTTTTCAGCGAGCAGCACAGTAAGCCGAAGGGTTTCACACAGAACTCCATCAAAAATTTGAGTAGAAACAAATATAGATCATCACGCTTACTGAAGAGTGTGAACAGCTAAAGATCGAGAAGGACAACCTGCAGGGCCAACTAGACACGATGATACAGATTTTCAGGGATCTCTAGCCCACAATAGCAGCTCACAGCAATCAAATACCAGATGACATATCAGCTAGTGACATAGTCGACCAATCCATCCATGTCCGGGTGGCATGTTCGAATCTCAGTCGAGAAAATAGGGAGCTGAATGCAGCACTAGCAATCAGGCCCGCGCTACCAGACCCAGCGATCATCTACACGGAGAAGATAACAGAGAGACAGAACCAGGTAGCCAGGATGCAGGAAACTCTGAGCACCATGGTAAAGGAAGCCTATGACCTTCTAAAAAATATACATGAGTGTTCAACAACACTCACTTTGAAATCACAAATAATTTTAGCACAATTGTAGCAGGTGTCGAAGGATATTCAAGAAGCCACAGACCCCAATGGACTTGACCAATTGTACAACCAAGCAGAAGAGCTGGAGGTCAAGATCCAAAAAATTGAGGAACATAACAGCGAAACAGGCCCTCCGGGAGCTAAGGCAGCCTGTCAAGCTTACGGCCCAAACAATGCAGCAAATGGCTGCTGAGGCCAACATCAAGATTAAGGAATCTTTGGTAATCTATTGCCTATCTCAGGGGAAAGAGAAGCAGAACATGTCACTACAGAGACAGACCTTCTCATGTAGGGATGGCAACAGGCCATTGCCAGCTTCAGAGAATTCAAAGCATCAGCGCTGGTGAAGGTCCCTAAGTTGGGGCCCTTGTTTGGACAAGGAGAAGAAAAGGAGAAGATAGTACTGGCCACGGAGGCAAGTGGACCAATGGAGACTGAGGCATCAGAAAAAAAATTGAATCGGGACGAGTCAATAGGATGTGGTCAGGGCCTGTTGGGGCCCTTGTTTTGAAATAAAATGGTTTTTGAGTTGCAGATAACAAGTGGCAGAATGAAACCATGGTAGACAGAGAGCTGTCACGGTTGTGAAGAATCAAAGAGTGGGTGGCAAGATTGTTGTGGGACAAGCACAGATGGCAGAAGGAAGTGACAGAGAACAAGCAGTGGAACGTCAAGTGATCAGGGAGATGCAGCAAATGCCAAAACGGAAAGGAAGGGAGAACTGTCAGTTACGTTATAAAAGGAACAAATAGACAACTAGCCAGCAGAGACAAAAGGTTGGCACAGTAGGGATCAAAGGATAGGAGCCGTAGGAGAGCTTTGTTCATTCTGTTCGTTCCATTCTCTCTCTCTATATTCATTATGTTCTATCATATGTGACACTATTGTAATCAGTTGTGCCAGGATCGCTCTGAGAAGCACTATAACTATCTCTTGTTGTTAATGCAAAAAATTATCTTATGGGTTTGATGTTCTAAGTTTAGTACTGCATCTCTGATTTAGTTGATGTGCGGGTTAATTTAAATATTATTTTTCCGTCCTGAATATGTTGATGAGTATTGTCATTTACAGAGTATTTACACTTATTTGGAGCACCTAGTCCTATGGGTTTTAGGATATGTTTGATTGATACCTGATCTGATCCTAACCTTAGTAAGGTCGTGGCACACCTCGGGTGAGACTCTTTGCTCTTTGGATTAGGGTGAAAATGTCGTCATTGTGCTAAACTACTGCATAAAACCTTGTTGGCCTCCATCTTGAACCTGGGTCTTGCCCAAGAGACCTTTTTCCTTGCCAACAATCACGTTGATTGGTTGATCTTGTAGATGACATATCCTCCCCGAATTATGCTAAGGTACGTTGGTTTATTATGATTTGGTTTAGTTGACATAGTATGCCTTGCAGGAAAGAAATCAAGACAACTAGCAAGATGGTAGACTACACAGATTCTCCCTATGAATCAGATCAACAACATCGTGTTGGGAACTCTTCTGAATTATTAGACACATTAAGAATTTTTAAGGAAGAAATAAGGATTTGTAAAGCAGATAATGACAGAATCATATAGGCACATGAAAAACAAGCAAATGTTAATGTGTTAATTCTTTAGAGTTTGTCAGAGTTGCAACAACAAAGACCACTCTGAATCATCTATGGATGGGAGGATATGACTAATGAGGCATATTTTAGTAGGTATCATGGTGGTCACAAATCGGATAGAGATGACACGATCAAATATTGTAGGTTCTTGGACACTCTAGATAGGAGAGGTGACAGACACAGGTACTATTCTAGTTCTAGTTCCGACAGGCACTATGATCGTCATCATTATCATCCAAGAGGAGAGACATGGGATATTTTCTAGATGATATTAAGAAATAAAATCCACCTAAATTTGATGGAGAAATGAATAAATCACAAGATGCATAGTCATGGTTGTTTGGTATGAGGAAGTTCTTTAGGTTGCGTGATTAGTCAGAAAACATGAAAGCCAGAATAGCTACATTTAGCCTCAAAGATAAAGCAAATATTTGGTGGGAAGATGTGAAGAATATCAGTGGTATTCATGAGAAGAAGTTACATTGGAGTGAGTTTGAGAGGCTATTATAGAAAAAGTATCTATCGGAGAGATACTATGAGGATAGGGAAAAGGAATTTTATGAGCTAAAGATGGGATCTATGATTGATGAAGAGTACACTAGTATATTTCTAGAGCTATTGAGATATGTGCCTTGGATCAAGGAAGAGAATGCCAAGATTCAGATATTCATTAATGGGTTTTCGATAGCATTCAAAGATGGGATTGAGTTTGATGAGCCTAGATCATTGGAGGAGGCCATTTGGAAACTAAAGCATTGTTACGAGCAATCAAAGCACAAATATGAGACTAATTCGAACTAGAAAGGTAATGAAAATAATAAAGGAAAATGAGACAAAAAGCGAGCAAGACCTCATGATACAAGTAACAAAGAGAATGTTGCACCACCTAAGAAGTTCAATACATCTCGAAGATGGTAGGGACTTCGATCTAAGGAGTAGAATAAGGATGAAGGCTGGAAAATTATACAATGTTGGACTTGTGGAGGATAGCATCGAAAGACATATTTTACACAAAATTAGGGTCGTAGACTACAGATTTATAATGCTCATAAGGCACAGACAGTGGGCGATCTTGGATAGAGTATTCCTAGGATCTATGCATTGCTGAAAAACAGTCAGGAAGATCGTCAGATATTTATTATCGAGATGGATGGTAATATTTTTTATCAAGTTGTTTATTTTTTTATTAACCCCGAATCTAATTATAGTTATGTTGATAATGACCTGGTGGATAAGTGCGTTTTGAATAAACAAGTGCATGAAAAATATTGGTTATTGTAGTTGGATACAAGTACCAATAAGAGAGTTCATCATTGGCTAATATCTTGTGCATTTTACTTGAATGGTATGCATACCTCAGCACATCTGAATGTATTGTCGTTTGGATCATATAATATTATTTTGGGTATAAACTAGCTATATATTCACAGTACCAAGGTATATTTTTATGACAAGGATATTGAGTGCTTGGATGAAAATGGAAAACAGAGAATCTTACAGGGTAAAATGAAAGCAACATCGTTGAGAATGGTTACATCTATGCAGACCAAGCACAGTCTCAGGAAAGGGTGTGTGTTATTTGTAATACAAATTTCTAGTGACAAAGGTAAGGCAGTTGAGGATGCAGATGTTTTAAGAAGGTACCCTATTCTACAATTGTTTTAGGATGTCTTTACCATAGATATGTCATAGTTTCCACCTCACAGGGAAATATACTTTTCTATTGAGTTGGTACTAGGGACAGTGCCATCATCTAAGGCACCTTACAGAATTAGCACACCAAAGTTGGTAGAGCTGAAATTGCAGTTGAAGGAAATTCTAGAGAACGGATACATTAGTCCAAGTGTATCACCTTGGGGTGCACCAAATTTGTTTGTGAAGAAAAAGGTTGGTACTCTCAGGCTATGAATTGATTACATACAGTTAAACAAAGTGACCATCAAGAATAGATATTTGTTATCAAGGATTGATGATTTGTTCAATTAGTTGAAGGGAGCATCGGTGTTCTCGAAGATTGATTTGGGATCGGGATATCATCAGGTACGCACTAAATAATATGACATTCCCAAGAAATCCTTTCAGACTAGGTACATACATTATGAGTTTCTTGTAGTTCCTTTCAGATTGACTAATGCTCCAACTACATTTATGTGCTTGATGAATAGTGTGTTGCGTCCTTATTTGGACAAGATTTTTATTGTGTTCATTGATGATATATTGGTATATTCTAAAAAGGAAGAATATCATGTTGAAGATTTAGCAACAGCGTTGATATTTCTAAGAGAGCATCAATTGTATGTTAAGCTTGGAAAATGTAGTTTCTTTCAGACAAAGGTACACTACTTGGGACATGTGTTTTCCAAGGAAGGCATAGCAATAGATCCATAGAATATAAGGGCTATCATGGATTGGGAATATCCCAAGATTGTGGATGAGGAAAGATCCTTCATGCGGTTAGCAGATTATTAGAGTATGTTCATCAAGAAATTCTCACAAATTACTTATCCTATCACATCATTGTAAAGTAAAGGTAAGAGGTTTGAATGGACAAAGGAATGTGCTTCTAGTTTTGAACAATTAAAGCATTTTTTGACACATGCTCCAGTGTTAAAGATCGCAGATCTGGACAAAGAGTTTGTGGTATGTACAAATGCTTGCAAGAGAGGGCTTGGTGGATTCTTTATGCATGAAGGACAGGTGGTATGTTATGAGTCACATAAACTAAATGAGCAAGGGTAGAACTATCTGACACATGATATTGAGTTGGTAGCGATCATTCATGCATTGAATATGTGTAGGCACTATCTTCTAGGTAGATGATTTGCATTGGTGAGTGATCATAGTGGATTGTGGTATCTATTTGACCAACTGAATATGAACACCAGGCAAGCTAGATGGTTGGCCACCGTCAATGAGTTCAAATTTGAGATCAGGTATATTAAAGGTAAAGAGAATAGGGTTGCAGATGCTCTTAGCAAGAAAATACAAGTGAATCATATAGAAACTATGAGTTCCTGTGGGACAAATCTATTGGATATGATCTTGCAACCAGTTCAGCAGGATATCAGGTATATGGAACTTAGGCACATATTGCAGTAGAGTACAGGTACAAGTAGTGGTATAGGTACAAATGTAGGATCGCAGGATGTGGACTATCATCTCACAGTAGATGGCTTGATCAGGTTTAGAGATAGGATATATGTGCCAGAAAGAAGTTAACTCAAGAAGGTGATCTTGAGGTATTTTCATGTGAAACTATATTCAAGTCACCCAGGATATCAAAAGGCACCAAAAATAGTAAAGCAGTTTTATTATTGGCTGAATTTCAAGAGATACGTAGTAGAGTTTGTGGCTAGGTTCTTTGATTGCCAACAGGTCAAAGCAGAGTGTAAGCATCCAGGTAGAGTACTATAGCCGATTATGATTCTAGAGTGGAAATGGGAGGTCATTTCCATGGAATTTATCATAGGTTTATAGAGGACATCTAGACATCATGATTCCATCATGGTTGTGGTGGAAAGGTTGACGAAGATAGTGCATTTCATTCTAGTGAAGTCTACATACTCATCGAATGATGTAGCATATTTCTTCATCAACGATGTGGTTAGATTGCATGGTGTTCTGCAGAATATTGTATCAGACAGGGATGAAAAGTTCACTTCCAAGTTTTGGAAGGATTTTTTTACAAAATTGGGCACGGAGTTGGCCTTCAATACAACTTATCATCCACAGACAGATGGAAAAACTAAGAGGGTCAATAGGATATTAAGGGACATGTTGAGGATATATGTGATGCATCAATAAAGGAAGTGGCAAGAGTATCTTCCACTGATAGAGTTTGCTTACAAAAATGGGTATTAGGAATCTTTTAGGATGAGTCTATTTGAGGCATTTTATAGGTGGAGTTGTAATACTCCTATCAGTTGGAGTGATCCAGTTAACAGGGTGTTTATTAGACTAGAAATATTGGAGGAAATGGAACAAAAATGTAGGTAATAAAGAATAACTTGAAAGTATCACAGGATAGGTAGAAGAGATATGCAGATCGAAATAGGTTGTTTAAGTATTTTCAAGTTGGGGAGAAAGTGTAATTTCACATCAAGCCGAAGAAGAGATCATTACATATTGGATCATGTGCCAAGTTGGCACCTTAATATTGTGGACCTTTCAAGATTCTTGAGAGGATTGGACCAGTAGCCTATCGACTTGCACTGCCTCTGAAAATGAAATTCCAAGATGTTTTCCATGTGTCAGTGATTAATAAGTGTGTTAAATATGTTGATCATGTGATTGACTGGTTTGTATTTCAGGTGGAGCCAAAAAGAGAATTCCAACTCGAACCGCAGTACATTTTGTAGAGAAAGATGTTCATGCTCCGGAACCGAGGAATCGAGAAGGTTAAAGTGTAGAGGAAGCAATTTGGGTTTGATGAAGCTATATGGGAGATGTTGGATCGGATGTGGGCTATGTATCCTTCCTTATTCTCTAGTTGAGCGAATGTTTTGGCATGTGTTTTGATATACGTTTTTGATATATGTTGGTATGATGTTTTGGTATATGTAGATATGTATATGGATGTAAATACCACCATGAGTTATGTTATAAAGCTCAATAAGCGGTATGGGTATCATGTCATTATGATGTTATCATGTTGACATGTTAGTTTGCTTCTCAGCAGGATCGTCATTGTAAATATTGCAACTAGCTAAGTTATAAAGCTCCATGGGAAATATGTTTTGCTTACAATAGTCTTGTTGTTTGTAAGTGGCGTTGAAAATTGAGAACGGTGTTGCCCCAAGGGGGAGGGTTTTGTAACATCCCTGGTGAAAATTCCATGTAATAAAAGTTAATAAAGGAAAAATAATAACCAAAGTCATGGGACACTTTTGGCTTTAGGGGTCTTGACCCAGGCTCAGTTTTAAGGTTTGCCAACAAACCCCTATACTACCGTCCCTTTCGATAATGGCCTGCTTGAGCAGGTTAAGGTCTCACCCGAAGTAGTAAGGGAGGGTGTTGGAACCAGCACTAGGACATTTGGCTCAATTTCCCACGGCCACTTCGTCGCTATTCCGACACATAGTCGTCGCAAGAGCGACAGCCTGAGGCTGGAAAAAAACATGGTTAGCCTTAGAGTCGCAATTCTGACACTTCAATAAAGTGTCGGACTAGCGACACTATTTCCAACATTTTCCAACTCGTCACTCTTTCGACGTTTTTTAAATCATCGCTCTTTCGACGTTCTCCAAACCGTCGCTCTTTTGATGTTGCCCAAACCATCTCTCTTCCGACGTTTTCCAAACCATCACTCTTCCGATGTTTTTCCAAATTGTCGGTCTTCCGACGCTTATCAGGTTTTTAAAAGAGTCGGTCTTCCGACGTTTATCAATTTTTCACACTACTGTCACAATTCCGACGATATGTCTTCCGAAATTTAAACCGTCGGTCTTTCGACGTCTATCAATTTTTCACACGACTGTCGCAATTCCGAAGATATGTCTTCCAACGTTTAAAGCGTCGCTCTTCTAACGCTTATGAAACCGTCGCTTTTCCGACGTAAAAGTAAAAATATTTTAACAAAAAAGAAATGTCGCTCTTCCGACGCAAATTTCTTCCGAGGCTTATGAAACGTCACTCTTCCGATGAATATACAATATGTTTTCCTACGTTTATACCGTCGCAATTCTGATGGAAACAAAAAAATATTTTAAAAAAATTATCTAGATTAATCCCGCATGGATGACCTTGGTTCTCTCCTTTGGCCTCTAGGTATCCTCCTTCACCTCTAAGACTGTCATTTATTACTTTTGGGTTCTCATCATCTACAACTGCAAAATTTTCATATATAATCCAGTCACCTGGTTTTCCATCCACGGGGTACCCATTTGGATTCAGATCTACCTCTTTTCCTGCTGTGTCTGCATCTTTCTTGGACTGCTCAGGTTCTCACACATTCACTCCAGGTGCTTCTCAGATTTTGACCTCTGGTGTAATTCTTCTACCCCATATCTGCACTAGTAAATTTGGCCCAATTTCCGACGGGCCAATTCGTCGCTATTTCGACACATAGTCGTCGCAAGAGCGACAGTTCGAGGACGAGAAAAACGTGGTTTGCCATTATGTCGCAATTCCAATGCACTGACAAAGTGTTGCACTACCGACACTTTTTCCGTCACTTCCAAACAAGCATCGCTCTTCTGACATTTCCCAAACCGTCGCGCTTTCGACGTTTGTAAACTGTCGCAATTCTGACGAAATGTGGTTCGACGTTTTGAACGTCACTCTTCCGACATTTGTAAACTGTCGCAATTCCAATGAAATGTGGTCCGACGTTTTGAACGTCGCTCTTCCGATGTTTGTAAACTGTCACAATTCCGACGAAATGTGGTCCGACGTTTTGGACATTGCTCTTCCGACGTTTGTAAACTGTCGCAATTCCAACAAAATGTGGTCCGACGTTTTGAATGTTGCTCTTCCGATGTTTGTAAACTGTCGCAATTCCGACGAAATGTGGTCCGATGTTTTGAACGTCACTCTTCTGACGTTTTTATACTGTTGCTCTTCCGACATTTTTAAGTTGTCGCGTTAAAGCCATTTTTGAAAGCATTAATCCCTCAAATAGCCGGAGTTCAATTTTTTTTATCAAAACTTTAAAAGCGAGGTGATCGTCTATGATTGTTATTAATTGTGGGTATTAATATTATGATATTAATAATATAAACCACCACCCCGATTAGCCAGACTATAAACTGATCCATATAAACATAGCTCTTTTGTGTTCAGCGGGATTTAAAATAAGCAGAGAAACGTTTGTTTTCTGAAACATGCTGAACTTCGTTAAGCGAAATAATAATATAATAAACCACCCCGCAGTAGCAAGTATAAAAAATGCATTTTTTTCACAAAGAAGAAAAAAAGCATTGTATTGAATATATTATACTGGTAACAGTCAGCAAGTCATTACATTCATCACAATTGGAGCAAATATCCATCCGAAAGAACAAGTCCACAGAAACATATGAATAGTGAAAAAGCCCACCATGCATAGGGGGACGCAGTACTAAAACTCCGATGCGATTCACACTGGAAGATGGCGACCTTCTGCCCGATACAAAGAGAAGCGTGTAAAATATGCCCGAGGCATCTATAAGAAAGTGAAATAGCAGTATGTAGAATAGTAAAGCAACAGATAGAGTACCGACATCCATTGTTCCAAATACAAATTAAAGTACCCAAAATCCTTGAATATAGAAAAATTCTAATCATGTGAGGAGTGTGATATGTCCAAAATATAAAAAGACCATTAGACCATATCAATAAACCAGCAACATAGACCGGCATCACTATTTTTGAAGGCAGAGTGATAACCTGTCAACACATAAAATAGTATCATAAAGCGGATACAAGAAATGTGCAGAGACATGTACTATTGATATACGCCTCACAAAAAAAGCATCCATGATAGAGCAAAAATATTTCTAAACCCAAGGTCAATTGTATGTTCTGGCTCGCTTGTTCCCAGAAATAAATACCATCTGCAGAAACCCAGGCTCGCTTGTAAGATCAGGCTCGCTTGATTCCAAAATTGGTAACCATCTATTGCATCCGAGATGTAAGGTTCAGGCTCACTTTTTTCCATTAGTAGCCCGTTACAGCATCCACCCTGTTCATAGCAAAAAGGTTCCTATAGATATACAGAGAAAGAGTATAATACGTAGACCATATAAACATGGCTCTCTATTTCAAAAAACAGGTTTAAAATAGAAACAGGGCAACAATTTTTTTTTCCAATTGTTATGAACATAATTCAACCCTGAAATATTAATATAATAAATCACCCCGCAGTGCTTCGACTATAAAAAATCATATAAACATGGCTCTGTATTTCAAAAAACAGGTTTAAAATAGAAACAGGGCAACATTTTTTTTTCCAATTGTTATGAACATAATTCGACCGTGAAATATTAAAATACTCTAGCTAGCTTACCCAGCACTTTGGCTCTAACACAATCACACTTAATTGGCTCTTGTATTTAAAAAAAAGAGTTTAAAAATGACAGCAGCATTTTTTAAATCAGAATTTATCTATTATAGAGCAGGGCCAAAATTCTGACATAAACTTAATAAAAACATGCACGAACTGCTGTATTGTCATCCAAAAAATCAAAAATAGCACCTGCACAGAGGCTTTCAGTCTTGAAACTTGTTTGAGTCAAAAATGTTGTAGAGGTACTACGATAATATAATGCAAAACATGCCTTGCAGTTGGTGGGCTGCTGGCAGAAAACAAATTAACCAAACTACTCCTCCAGTGGCTCCTCGACGATTCGGCACCATCCTTCGGAAGGTCCAGGATCGCCGGGTGCTATCTCCACATTCATGCCACTGCTCTCCTCCTAAAGGCCCAAATGATGGCTGGATTTTTCTGAGCTCAGACCGACCGGACGGGTGCATTGTTCCTCCATTTGGGCCTCCTCACGGAAAACCACGGTGATTGAAGCTGTAATTCATGGGCGGTTCAGAGAGAAATTAAAGGAAAAAAGCGCAGTGTGCGTCGTGGGAGAAGGTGAAGCGGTGGGGAAAGGAGGAGCAGGGGAGCCCATACGGTGGCCAGATCCTAGAACCTGACCCCGCCCACTCCTATTGTTTGGATAGCGACCTACATAATAATCACTGGACTGGGAAGACGACTCGGTTGAGGGGCTGGAGGGAGCACGCATGGGTTGACCTCTAGTGCTCCCCTTGTGGAAACACATCCTTTGACGCAGGAGAGGCATGGGTGCAGTCTCAATAGTGGGCACAAGACGAGATGGAGAAGCAGAATTCCAAGAAACAGAGGAATACAGACACAGACCAGACCGAGAGAAATGCAGATATGCACCAAGGTCTAAGCAGCAGTTCAGCTGGCCACTTCTCCTTCTCATCACAGTGAGCAGGTAGTGTAACCCAACAACCGGCTCGTCTGAAAAACCATAGAGAAATGCCATTTTATCAACCCGACTGCAATGCAATCGAAGAACACCCGTCATAATTAATCTCTCATTAATGAGAGCCGAAGGCCGAATCATATTGGATCATGCGGAATCGCTAACAGGAGTGGAGGTTTGATCTTGAACAGTGTTAAAACTTAATGCGATTTGATATGAAAACCTTGGAACTTAAATATCGGCTAATTGAACAGCATTAAAACTTAATGCGATTGATATGAAATCGCCACATCCATGTCCCATCGCCTTAAACGCCATCGAATGCACCCGCATTTGGGAACAGGGAAACTTTTGATTGAGGACACGTGGCAGAAATTGATTGGAGCAGATATTTGTTTGGGCCGCTCGCGCAGTGGAAATCCGGACCCGAAAAATATTAGGGCGAATTTGATAAGAAATTCGCGTCACAACTCTATTCTAAATCGCCTGAAAATTTGGACCGAAAAATGTAGGCGGAATTCATTTGGTTTCCGCGTCACAAAATTGGCCGACGTCAGCAGGCTATTTTGGAACGTGAATTTGGTTTGAATTATGGTTTATCGCCGTTTGAAGTCTGGCGGGCTCGACTTAAGAACAATTTTGTTTGATCCCATCTTATAAAATTTGTGTTGGTTTTCTTTGATAATACACATATTTATAATAAATAATGGGAATAACACACTAAACATGTGGAGGATTATATAAATTATTGAGGAAAATCATTTTTATGTAAAAATATTCAAATGTGCTTTTGGAAATAAAATTAAAATTATTTGGTTCATATTGCTTTAAAGGAAGGAGTGAAGTTGGAGCCTCAAAATATCTGACTATTACAAAATGACCTATTCCTAAAGAAAATCAAGGTTCTTAGAAGATTTTTTAGACTTACATGATATTATTGATGCTTTGTTTCTGAATTATGCATGCATTTCAAGTCCACTCACATATCTCTTGAAGAAATATCATTTATATGGAATGAGTGAGGCTACTTTGGCATTCTCTCTTTTAATGGATGCCATGTCTTCTGACTTGTCGGTTGCACCTACTTTTGGTAAAACATTCATGGTAAGTGTAGGACACTAGGACAAAATTAGTGTGTTTCCAGTAACACAATAAGGGATATCATTGTTTTTAAAAGCAAGGAATTCAAAGAAAATATTTGGTGAAATCTACATATGAAAAATAAATGGAAGCAATATTACATGCAATAAAAAATGGGGATAGTGTATCATTGGGAGGTACTTTAAAGTCAATATATACCATGATAGCATAAAGTATTTTTTGAAGCTATGATTTTCATTAGAATATTAACAAAAATGAGAAAAAATACAAGTTTAATTTTGAGATAATGCAAAAAGGGTAAGGAAAATTTACTACATGATCTTTCTTTCTAAAATAGAAAAGGCCTCAAATTTATATCCAATTACATTTTCTATTCCTAGGTGGATAGAAGAAGCTTGCCATAATGGAAAAATGACAATAGTACTAAAAAAAAACTAAAATTTATAAATGATGGGATGAACTCTATGGAGCATTGGGAGTGAAAGAGATATATAATTTGGTGCAAATGTAGAATATTTTTATGCACGCAAGCATATTTGAATAAACAAATATTAAGGGATTCCCATGTCTACGTGATGGTAGGGCCTTGAGGGTTCTTAAAACATCTCAAAGGATCAAAAAATATATTTTTGGAAGGAATGAAAAATATTCAAAATTTTGTAAGAGAAGGTCAAGTTTGCATAATAAATAAAAGATGAATAGTAAAATCTCTAGGGTTACTTCAACCATTCCACATACATATTCAAAGACTGAAGATATCCAATGGAGCTTTAATGCAATTCTTGCAAAATATAAAGGTAGGTAGCCATTTTTGTGGTCATTTATATAGACAAAATTTTGTAGATTTGTTTTGAGATCAAAAGTACATAAACAACAAGCCAAGTGGCAGAAGTGCCCATGAAAGAAATTCATAGTCTTCATGGTTTTCCTAAAGTAATAGTACCAAGAAACTTTTGGAAATAATTATTTAATATGAGTGGAGAAACACTAGCCGCCATGAGTTCTACATATCAAACACAATCAAATGGTCAAACAAAAATAGTTAAAAAATGTTTTTTGAGTTATCTACAATGTTACTCTTTAAAAGCAATCATAATGGATGAAGGGGATACCAAGTCGAGAAAATAGTAATATGATACTACCTATCCCACATCTACTAAAATTTCCCCATTTAAGGCCCTTTATGGATATCCAACTCCTAGTATCTCATACTTTTTGCAAGATAAGTCCAAAGTATAAGAAACAGAGTCACATATGGAAAATACTAAAGAAAATTTGAACATTATTATGGAAAACCTTAAAATGACATGAAACATGATAAAAAAACAAGGGGAACAACATTTAAGTGAAAGACAATTTGAGGAGGGTAATTGGGTATTTTTTAGATTATAGCATTATAAGCAATCTTCATTTAAGAAAAAGAAGAATAAAGAATTAGCTCAAAAATGTTATGGCCCTAAATAATTATTCATAGGATTGCATAAGTGGTATAGAAGTTATATTTTCCTTATTCTTGCATTCATAAGGTTTTTCATGTAACTTGCCTAAAAAAGGTTTTGGGAAAAAATATGCCAATGTAAATAGAACTTCCAAAATTAGATGAAGAATGAAAGTTGATTTTTGAACCACAAAAAGTTATAGATAAACATTTTGTATCTCTTTGACATATAACCATTATGAAGTACCTAATCAAGTGGAAGAATATTCCTCTAGAAGAAGGTACATGGTAAGATGATCAATTCGTGATGAAATACCCACGACTAAAGGGTTCGTTTGAATTTTTTACAAAGGTTTTGTTATATGTTTTATATAACGCGCGGCGGAATAGTTTTATTGTTTGTTAAGGTCCCACACAGTGATAAAATGTGAAGGGCAAGTCCAAATTTCAATTAGAAGGGCATATATCTATGTCGCCCTTCCATAATGAAAAGCTTTAAAAAAAAACTTTTAAGAAGGCTCCACCATTATTTATATTAATAAAAGATTGTTACATATACAACAATGAAGAAGGCTCCATCTTTCATTGCTTAAATATCTCATTGGCAATGTCAACATAAGTCTTGAAGACACTATTATAAGGGTTTGGATACATACCACCGGGATATAGGAGATTCTTATGTGTCAGATTGTGTAATGCAATTTTGACTTTGTCTCACAAGGAGCAACAACATGGAGGTCTGGATTTTTCTTATAGAACTTTATTATTATTATTTGAAACGTTGTTTATAGATATAGACATATGATAAATTATGAACATGGTGGACAATTAGTCAAGCTCATGATGCCAAACCATGATGATGTAAGTTTGGAATTGAACATTTTTACATGTTAAAGACAAATAGTCAAAATCACTGACAACTTAGTATGCCATAATTAATAATCATTCCCTATTCACTTTTGTTAATAGGTTTATGTAACACGATGATCTCTCTTCTTTGGCATTTACTTGTATTGAAGATCACTATTCTAGGAATAAGGAGTTATTTTCTCCAAATATAACCCTAGCCAAACATTGACAATGCATCAAGGATATCTTTCTATGCTTCATAAGTACATATGTTCTACTTATAAATCATGTCTTGAAAGTGGTTGTTTTTCTAGAAATTATTCAACAGTTGGTTTCATACCAAAGTCTTTTTCCCATTTTCAGCATCCAATACATGAAAAGATAATGGTTTAAAACAACATAAATATTTGAAATTTTGCAAGAATTGTCTGGCACACTTTGAATATTAATTTTGAATTCAAGTGCATGATGTTGTATATGATCAAGTGTCATTTTGAATACCAAATGTTTCACAAGAAACTTCTCAAAATGACACTTGATCTTATATAGCATCATGCACTTGACTTCAAAATTCATATTCAAAGTGTGTCAGACAATTCTTGAAAAATTTCAAATATTTATGTTGTTTTAAACCATTATCTTTTCATGTGATAGATGAAATGAATACTTTGTGTAAATTAAGCGTGAATAATTTCGACAAACCACTTCAGACATGATTGAAGTGAGGCATATCTATGACATAGAAGATGTCCTTGATCATTGTCAGTGTTTGGCTGGGGTTATTTTTTGGAGAGAGTGGCTTGTTGTTCAGTAGTAGTCTTTAATACAATGAGATTCAGAGAAGGGGATAATGCTTTCAGAACTGATAACAAGGGGCAGCGATGTATTATTATGTATAAAACAACAGTGGATTTTGACTATTTGTCTTTAACATGTAAAAATATTAAATTCCAAACTTACATCATCATGGTTTGGCATCGTGAGCTTGACTAATTGTCCACCATGCTCATAATTTCATTGTTGTATTCATATCTATAAACAATGTTTCAAATAATAATAATAAAGTTCTATAAGAAAAATCGGTTTTGCATGGCGCTACTTTCATATGAAATAATTCAAATGCATTACACAATCCCGACACGCAAGAATCTCTATATATCCCAAATTCTTATAATAGTGTCTTCAAGACATGTTGACATTACTTGGTGGCTTATTTAAGCGGAGAAAGAGCTCAATATATGACATTGTTGTATATGTAACAGTATTTTATTAATATAAAGAATGATGGTTTTGTCTTTCTGAAAATGAAATGTAAAAATAAATTATTGTGGTCAATTGAAAAGTTTTTTTTTAAAGCTTTTCATTATGGAAGGGCGACATAGATATATGCCCTTCTAATTAAAATTCGGACCTGCCCTTCAAATTTGATCACTGTGTGGGACCTTAACAAACAATAAAACTATTCTGCTGCACGTTATATAAAACATATAACAAAACCTTTGTCAAAACTTAAAACGAACCCTTTAAGCATTAGGTATTTCATCATCAGAGTGATCATTTCATGTACCTTCTTCTATAGGAATATTCTTCCACTTGATTAGGTACTTCATAATGGTTATATGTCAAAGAATCACAATTTTTATCTATAACTTTTTGTGGTTGAAGAATAAACACACCATTCTTCATCTAACGTTGCAAGTTCTATTTACATTGGCATATTTTCCCAAAACCTTTTTAGGCAAGATACATGAAAAACCTTATGAATGCAAGAAGGAAAATATAACTTCTATACCACTTGTGAAATCCTATGAATAATTATTTAGGGCCATAAAATTTTTGAGCTAATTCTTTATTCTTCTTTTTCTTGAATGAAGATTTCTGATAATGCTATAATATAAAAAATACCCAATTACCCTCCTCAAATTATCTCTTACCTTAATTACAAAAAAGCTTGTTCTTAAATAGGTGATGCGTAAATTTTGAATTTTTATTGCAGCGGTGTATAAAAGTGAAAAGGCGAGTGTAAATTTTCAAGTGTGTATGCACGGCGTGTGAAAGTGAAAAACACAACGAGTGTTTTAGGGACGAGTATGTTTGTTTTGAACCCAGTGTAGGTTGATTTTATACTGCTACGTTTTGTAGCGGTCAGCTGTTGTAATCCCTCTCGGTGGGGAAGTAGTGTAAGTTTTTTTTTGAGTTATTGAAGGGAATAGAAGGTGTTTTCAAATTAGCCCAAACCACAATCGTATCGAAGAAATTTTCTTTCATGAGAGGAAGGGAGATTTATTCTCCATTCATTGTTCTGGAATTTTTCAATATTACAACATGTGCAAGAACAACAAATGTTGTGGTTCCATCCCTAGCTAAATCATTTGTCTTTGCCGCAGCATGCCTTACCAACTTGGCCCCAAAATTTTCAACTGGGTCCTCTAATTCAACCAATAAAAAGGCCAAAACCATAACATTGAGATACATTTCATTACACTGCCAATAACAATAAAATTTGACTCAGCCATAACCCTTTCCTTTTATTGTTGTGAAAATCTTTATTAATTACTCTAATGTGGCCATTCCATAGGTAAAGTAGACCACTAGGTAACAAATATGTTTCCTTTCACCTTTGAGTTTTCAAATTATTCCTACCAAATCTAAGACATTTAAGAGGGGGAACTAATAAAATGTTAAAAAGAAAACCAGAGAACACGTCTACAAATTACCTCCTTGGCTACTGTCACACCATCATTAACTATTTTAGAGAACCATTCTTGCTCTCCAAGACAACATTTTCCTTCACCCTGAGGGTGACTCAAAAAGATCAACAAGTTTGTTCACACACTTTGCCAAGACAAATTGACAATGCTTTACGTGCATTATGCAATTGAATGCAGAAATATGCAAAACAACCCCTCCATGAAAAATTAAAATAACACATTAAAATCGAATATAAGTGAATGAGAAAGATCCTTTGCAGTAAGGATTTCACGTGCGAGGGTGACCTTCCTTTAGACATAATTTTTTCTCTGACTGCAATTTTTTTGTCAACTGGCCATCCTTGTTGAAGAGTACAACTATTTTCCATCGCTCTTGTATTGAATACCTTCTCTCTGTCGCATAATCTCAGAGTCCCTCTTATGCTTGAGCGATTAAAGGAAATGGGTGAAAAAACTGAAAGAGAAGACAATTGTTTGGCATAATTATCAAACATTGCACCCAACTTCTTCCCCTTTCCATTGTTTCCCAATGAGGTAGATGTGGAAATTGTTGTCATATTGCCCAAAGTAGAGGCCATCTTCTCTTATGCTGAATATAGAATTACAAGATCTTCGTATTAGTACGAACCGTAAAAAACATGACTCCCATTGCTAAAAAACACTTTTAAGTTGTAACAGGCAAACTAAACAACTATCGCAACTTTTGGCAACTTCTGCAGCATTAAGAGAGAAACAACCAAAGAGAAATACAACCACAATCCTCATTTTAATGAGACCAGACTATATATTTGCATTAAGATAATAGAAAGAAATCATGACTATATTAAGGCCAACACAAAACAATCTTTAACCAGTGTCTCTCGCGGCCTTTAGGTTGCCATGCTAGAGGTTGCATATTTTTAATTTAAATTATTGAACTCTCATGCCCATCTATGAATGTATCCAATGGGATATCTACATCAAATGCTCCTTTATATCCCCAAAAACAAATTCCGTACTACAAGAGCACCAATATTGATGGATCACCCCACACCATCCCAACCACTAGAAACGGTGAAAAAGGAAACCCGAGAAATTTTTTGAAATATCTCAATATGACTATATGGGTGGTTCTTATGAATCAACCAACCATTCAGAACATGCTCATCCATCCAAACCATGATTATTATGTGACGATATTCAAGCATGCACTGAATCGAATTTCTGAAGCTATGTTAGAGAAACCCTAAACTCTCCTTTGAAAAATAAAATATGCTGAAGCCATAGTGATCTCCTCAGGTAGCCCTAGAGGCTATTTGGGGGTGATGAGTCAACCGGATCTCCAATGAAGACTGTTGCCCTCGCAGAATATTATTGCAGTGGAATTTGATACTATTTTGGATGTTGAATTCCACGATCCTAATCGAAACCAATACCTTCAGCTCTAGTACCTATTCACAAAAGAGGGTGCCATAGTCATTCATGCGTGCAGAGAGGGTGAATTGCAGGCATTGCAATAGGAGGTGTTGTTGTTGTTTCATTGGCCACTAGATTGTTTGTCTGGTTCTGTTACAAGCACAGAGTATTGAAAAGGAAAGACAAATTTAGTTCAGATATTGTGAAATTGCCTCAGAAATTCACCTACAAAGAGCTCAGCAGTTCTACGAAAGACTTTTTTTGAATCTGATTTATAATCGATAATTACAAGCAAGGGTAATCCCCTTGTGAAACCCAAATTTCTGAGCATTTTCTAAAACCTGATGATGGAGTCATTGCTGTGAGTGGCCTCTAGGTCCATATTATGTCGAAATCTACCAGCACGAGATGCATAAAAGAAATTTCTCGGTGTCTAATGAACCCAGAGGAGAGGCGAGGAAAATCTATTACCTTATTAAAACATACCTGAATAAGCTCCTCTTCATTTCAAGAACAATTTATTGGAGTCGCATGAACTTGGAACAAACCTCCCACAATCTGAAAGAGTAGCAACTAAGTCAACAGTGACTTTTTTGTTGCTACGTTGGATCGAGGGAGGTTTGCTCCAAGATTAAATCGCTCCAATAAATTATTCTCTACTAAACAGGGCCAACCACATGAAGGTGGAAGCTCTTATGGCCCCTCCCCCCCACATCACTCTCAATTCCCCAATACCCAATCTATATTTCATTTTTTACTTTCATGAGCATAAAAAAAAATATTCAATAACTAATAAAAAAACAATTCAACAAAAAGTACGCAAGGAAACATTGCAATTAATGCTTGACATAAAAATAGTATGATAAATGAGTTTTTTATATAACGCAAAAAAGCGTTCCAAGTATGGTAACGTTTGTCTTATAATAATACAATATTTTACATTGTCAAATTTTCTTTTTCTTCTTCCTATTTTTAAAGCTCCTAATTACATCATCAATATCATCGTGCTCTGCTCCTGTTTCGTGCCTTTCAACCCGCACTGCTGACCTAGTTGCGTATTCATGATGTCTGGGGCTCATCCAGTGACGGGGCATCGCCTACAAAAGCAGATAATATTAAATTTTAATTGTCAGTTTTTAAATATCATTGAACTAGTTCGGTAATATTAATAAAAAAAATTGCAATGAGATTATTTACCTGGTGCACCAGTTGTCGGCGTTGACCTAGTTGTGTAGTCACGATGTCTGGTCTCATCCGGTGGCGACGCCTACAAAAGCAGATAATATTAAATTTTAATTGTCAGTTTTTAAATATCATTGAACTAGTTCGGTAATATTAATAAAAAAAATTGCAATGAGATTATTTACCTGGTGCACCAGTTGTCGTCGTTGACCTAGTTGCATTGTCACGATGTCTGGTCTCATCCAGTGACGGGGCATCGCCTCCAAAAACAGATAATATTAAATTTTAATTATCAGTTTTTAAATATCATTGAACTAGTTCGGTAATATTAATAAAAAGTTACAATGGATTATTTACGGTGCACCAATTGTAAGCAACTAACCTAGTTGCCATCACGATACATTGGTCTCATCTAGTATTGAGAGCATACGCCCTACAACAGAATAATATTAAATTTTAATTATCGATTTAATGTCATTAAACAATTAGGTGATATTAATAAAAAAAATTGCAATGAGATTATTTTTAATTGCCTATTTGTAACGGCCAGCCTATGGTTAGTATCACGATGTACGGTCTCATCCGATGTGAACGCTCGCCTACAAAGCGAGATAATATTAAATTTTAATTGTCGATTTTTAAATATCATTGAACTAGTTCGGTAATATTAATAGTGCAATGAGTTATTGCCTGGTGCACGATTTGTCGTCGTTGGGACACCCCTTTGTCTTCCTCTGCGAGTGATAGGGTCATGGAAACATTCTCTGTCATTTAAAAAAAAAAATTTATAAGGACAAACATCAAGGTATAATTAGAAAAAATTATAAGTGGAAATTAATTACCGTCACGGCCCTCACTGATAGTAGCATTGTCGGCCTAGTCCCCACTACAATGATCAGGTTGCACGTGAGGATCATCTACATCTGGCTCTAAAACTGGGTTATTTTCCTCGTCGGTAGTGCTGCTCCCCTGATTTAAACAAAGTTGTTAGACATTAAATTTATGGAAGAAAACAAAAATATTGAAAGGTTAATGTTTTACCTTATCAGGCATTCTGGATCTTGGGACCTGCCCCAAGCTTTTGCGACGTTCAACTACAGCTTGATAGCCGAAACGGAAAGCGATATTTTTATCTTCCTCTGTAGTTTCTGTTCCGAAGTCATCACCCTACATTACATATGATTGTGTATTTTTAATCATATTTGATAGGATTACAAAAACGTTGGAAAGCGATACAATTAATTATAAGATGTTTAGCTACTTAATTACAATTCTTGCAGCTAATTTCAAGTAGCCACCCTGGCCGAGCTTGTGATGGCCCTTTTTCTCAATCCTAGCTTTGGTTGCCTTTGAGGTGTCAGGCAACCTAGCATCAAAATATTGAAGTTAGATATGACGTAGCACACTTTTATTTTAGACATAAAGAAAATTAAAGCTGTTGAATTAAAGTTGTAATTTACCTTGCGGGTCCAGTTGGCATTTTTCCTTCTTTCTTTGCCCTTTTCTCTTTTCCGTCATGGATGAGTGCTCTCCACTCACTCTCTGAAACTGCGAGAGGACGCTCATATCTAGGGTTAAATTGCAATTGCATCCTATAGGTGTCCCTGGTATATTTCAAATATTTGTCGGCTACCTGATCCACCGCTTTTCTGTCAAATGTGCCGACCCCAAAAAGGGCTTCTAGATAATCTAGAAGTTCTTTTTTCAGGTTGGAATTCTGGGAATTCCACCCTGTACGTATGGTTGGGCCAAAAATTACCAACGCATGGCTCTCCAGAATCCTGTAGAACTCATTGTTTCCTACACAGAATAAAACCAAAAAAAAAAATATATATTATCATTAATTTAAAAATAAAAATCATGATAAATATGTTTTAGATGAAGTACATGAAATAGTTAAAATATTAAAATTTACCTGGGAGTTGTACATGCTTTATAGGGACACCCTCATCGTTCACCAACAACGTACCATTAATGGTCCCTGTGGAGCTGACACGTGTAGCTCCAGGAAACGCAATAATGTAGCTGGCCATATCAGCCTCATCATTGCCAACACGTTCAGCAGTTGGCTGGGTGTCAGCTTGGGCAGGGTGTGTTTCTTGGCTAGCACCTAAAGGAGTAGAAGGTGTACGAGAGGGTTGTTGGGCAATATCTTGCCCTTGTGTCCCACTACCACCAACACCGGGTTCAGCAAATGCCAGAAGACGCTACATACAAAAGAAATTTTGTTAGTTTAGTCAATGTAAAAATTAAAAATCAAACTATCACAATTCATCTCATGCAGAACAAAAAAAATATCCTTTTGACTTTTTATTATTACCTGATATCTTTCTAGCTGGCTCATAAGATGTTTTATCCTCTCTTCTGTTTCAGGTGTTTGAGGCGCGTCTATCAAAGTATTAAATTTCGACCTTGCATCTCGTGCCTTTTTTCGCAACAAGAACACTAGAGATAGGGATGAAGAAAGCTCTTCCTCAAAGAGGGAATCATCAGGCGTACCATGGCTAGGTGTCTACATATTTGAACAAAATTAATATTATTTCAATTATGTAAATAACTAAAATACCAGAAGATAGAGCAATGCTGGCACTTTACATGTTCTTCCGCTGGCCTCTTTCCGCGATCATCCCGTCTCGGGGTTGTTCCTGCACTGCTCTGATCAGTCTGCCACATTGCAATACAATTATAAATGTAAAAACTTGAAAACAATATCTAACTTGAAAACACAAAATGAAAACTGAAATAATTTCTAATAAGACACCGAAAGACAGAGTTAGAGTTTCAAATATGCCTTGCATTGAATTTAGTCCTGGAAACATGTCATTGCACATTAAGGCACCCAAACATTCACTCCACGAATGATATATTTAAGTAGGCTTCTCCTATTCTGGGAAAAAACCATACCTATAATGCATTCACTTGCATGTATAAAGGGAAAGGAAAACATGTTTTCATACAACGGTGACAAAGGAATCTTGGGGAAAGGTATCTTCACTTTTTATTTATGTTGTTCACCCACACCACTCTCGTGTTTTCACTAATCCTGTTTTGTCATTTTTGGATTCAAATTAAGTTAAGGCCTTAGTATTTTTTGACCTTTCGGTGTAGTTTTTATAAGTGGCATGTATGGATTTTCCATTAATTCTGCACTTTTTCTCTTCATGCGCATGTTTCCCTGGAAATCAAATGCATGATTTAGTCCCATACATTTAAAAAGTTGTTGGATCAACTCCATTGGAAATATCATGTTTCCTATTCAATCAAAATTTATCTCAGTTAGGGTAGGTAGGAAGGTTTTCCCTTTGTATTAATAGGGCACTTCTAGCTTGCATTATTATTATATCTTTCAAATTTAGTGTCGTTTCAATTAGGGCATGATTTTTTGCAACTTTCAAGGTGAGAATGAACAAAGACAAATTTTTGTGATGGATGACTGTATATGACTCCATGGCCAGAGGAAAAGGCATTAATCTACTTCTTCAAATATCTATAGTTCTCATTCACCTCATACGGAGATGGTCCCTGATTTTGAGCCAAATGTTGCAGCAAAAAGTTCCCCCCCTCCATAATTTGATATTCAATAGAAATTTCTTAAATTGATGATGGGGCATGATTATGGAACATTGGCACATACATATGTAATGTAATTCCAAGATCATGATATATGTTTGCATATGTTTATGGAGGTGGTGGAGCAAAAAAGAGCTCAAATAGAGCTGAAATTTTTCACATAAAAAGGACTGTGGGCTTGACTAATGGTTCCATTTAAAAAATGATATCTAGATAGAGAATAAGTGTAGCATGCAAACATGCATTGAAAATACATCTGATTTTGCATTGTATTACTTATGATGGATTCAAATTTGGGTTTCAAAATGCCAGGTTATGGCATGATTTTGTCGAGAAACCCTTAGTTGGATTCTCATGTTGGTTTAATTTATATTTTAAATTTGTTTTGCAGTCTTTGGGTGATAGTAACTCATGAAATAGGTTACCAATGTGTAACAATCATATTTGAAGAATAAAGTTGTGATTTTTTAATATTATTATTATTATCTATTAGCTACGAGTATTGACACCTAATGCCTGGAATTTTGACATCTTGATAGCATGGATAATTTCGAAAATGTTTCTAGTAATGTTAACATAATCACTATCATTACGTGTCTTCACTTTTGTCACCATAATAGACCTGTGATATGGACTCATCACACAACTTCATATGCTATGTCCCAACAAGTTCAAACTGGTTGAACCTACCTCATAGTGTGGTTATTAAGGACAAATTGCTTGGTATATAACTCGATAGCATAGACCGTGTTGCAGTTCTAAAAATAATCCTCAAGTGTCAAAAAAACTTCACAATATGTTCTACTATAAAGCCTTTTGGGATACCTGAAATAATATATGTATCATTGATGACTTTTAAAGTATGACAAGATCCAGAGGGAAAGGAAATCAATGGAAGAGTTATCCACCAATGAGAACCTAGAATTTAGCATCAGATGAGTTAGAGTCTAGGAAATTGAAACCCTATAATTTTAATTAGTGATGAAGGACATCACATAGGTAATTATATTTTCATGTAGGATAATCTGTTAATTCAAATTTAAACTACATAATATGAAAGGCATACCATAAATTTTTCCACGTAAGTCCAAACAACCTATAAAAAGGGAAAACCTTATTTTTCCATGGGAAATAATTTACCTTTCCTTTTCCAAGATAATCTAAATCAAAAAAAATATGAACTATACTGCACACATTCTTGGATAATGTGAAAGTGGAAAAGGAATACCCTACACAAGTGATGCACACATGTACATTTGAACACTAATAGATTTTTGTAGTTGAAATGCAATGCTTGTTTTCATTTAAATGTAGGGTTTTTAAAGCGAGGAGAAATAACAAAATTAATAAGCGTTTTATTTTGAGAAAATTTTAAATCTTGTGTCCATGGGTAGAAGATAATAGAGGGTAGCGAATCTTGATTCTTGGCCGTCTAGAAACCCTACGACTAACACGATCCAGTAGAATTGAGAAAAAAACCCAATTGACCAAAAAAACCCAAATAGAGTCAACCCTACTATAGGAGGAAGGGCCTGCAGTAAGAACTTACCATTTTGCAAGAGCTGAGGGTGAATGCTGTTCTGCAAGAGCTGAGGGTGAACGCTGAGGGTGAATGCTGAGGGAAAATGTTGTTCTGCAAGAGTTGAGGGCGAATGTTGTTCTGCAAGAGCGGAGGGCGAATGCGTGCGTGATATCAGACGTTAATGTAGCTATTGCGACGGATACGAAACAATAAAATCATTTTTATGTAGCGCGCATATAAGTTTCAAATTTTTATGTAGCACGTATATAAGTTTTGTATTTTTATGTAGCGCGCATATAAGTGTCATTATACTGACGGCGGAAAAAGCGTCGATATTGCAACGGGTGCCTCCAAACGTTGCAATGGCGACACCTAGACATTGTGTCGCACTTGCGACGATTGGAGTCGTCTCAATAGCGACGCTTTGGGCCATGGTGTCGCAATTGAGACGTCTTCCTCCAAACGTCGCAATTGCGACACTTTTCTAAGTGTCGGTATTGCGACACTTTTCTATAAATGTCAGTATAGCGACGGTTTCGGGCGGGATGGAAAAAATTTGGGGAAATTTCCGACATTTGGTCAAAAGCATCGGAACCAAGTGTCAGAATTTCCGCCAAGCGTAGTAGTGGGAACCTCATGTTGGATGTTATCCTTTAAATTCCCTATGAAGACATCAATATTGTGTTCCTCTGGAATATCAATTACCCTTATATTAAATTTTTGGAAGTCCTCAATATCCTCTCCCACTGAACCCTTTTGTTTGAGATTTATCAATTGGCTAAAAAAGGTGTTGCTCTTTGTATCCTCATAATGGGCTAACATTTCCTCTTTAAAAAATGACCAAGTGACAATTTTTTAGGGAGAAAATCCATCGATACCATAAAAATGTATTTTGTTATAAATATAAAGTTTCAATGTGTACCTTTTGTGTGTTTTGCACATTATTTATATCAAAATATTGCTCCATCTGTAGTATCCATGTTACGGTATCCTTACCATCAAACTTCCTCATGTCGATCTTTGGAATAAGATGGCTCTTCCATCCAAGATTAGAGTTTATGAAATCATGATTAAAATTTATTTTGTTCTCATCATGAGTTTCTTCTACTATATTTTCGCCATTAGGAAACATTTATTGTATCAACTTTGTCAAACCTTTCATGTCTGCTTTTAGATCATTCTTCATTTTTTGATCTTAGCTTTCACGTCATCCATCTTAACTTCCATGCCACCCATCTTAGCTTCCATGTCATTCTTAAAACCATCCATCTTAGCTTCCACGCCTTTCTTCAAACCATCCATCTTAGCTTCCATTCATTTATTCAAAACTTCCATTTCATTTTTTGTTTCTCTTTGTGAGAGCGAAATTTGGTGCACTTGCTCTTGTAATTTTGATATCTCATGTTGCACTTCTTCATCTTCATGAGTCATATTAGAGCCTTCTGAAGGCTTAATGGGTCTTCAATTATTTTTAGGGGGCCATTTTAGAACCCAATACTGATATCTATTCTACAATATGCCCTTGGAATCAATTCAAACTGATTTTTCAAACAAGACTTATGCAATTCGGAAAAAAAATACACACCTTTTTCTTGCTTTTGAGAAGCTCGATATTGAAACTAAATTAGTTTTGCTATTTTAGATCTTCAATATCTAAAATTCGGTTCTATAGTATCCCTCTGAACCTTCTTTCGAATTCCATAGGTCTGACCTGATTTCGATTCTTCAAGGAAACTTTATGTCCAATCTCCCACAATGACCTAATTATGGACTGGTTCAGTAGAGTGAACTTCTACAACGTTCCACGTGTCATTGTTTCCTCCTTAATCTTTGAAATGGATACAAAAGAAACTAAAGTCTGTGTGCTTGTGGCCAAATTTTACAGAATTCCAATCCGATTCTCAGAAAGAGAGTTATGATGATTTTCCCACGGTCACCTCTTTGAGATGAAATTCAGGAGCCTGAAAAAACCCCAACTTCTATAGATCATATCTCCAAAAATATTGCGAACCAATATCTAAAATTTTTACACGTTGTTCTTCAAGATTTCGGCATCACATGATAAAAATTTATGCTTCTGAATATTCACATAAAAAAAGTTATAGTGAAATTGCATGATGCCCTGTTTGGAGAAGCAAAACCCTAGAATCCAAAGCTTTGATACCAAATGTTATGAAGCCAGCTCCAAAAATAGAAGAAAAGAGAAATCAAAACCTTAGAAATAAGTCACGTCGAGGGGGAAACCTCCTTTACATTACATAAATGAACATTTCTTGGATGATACAAATGAAAAAACCTCCTTCTATATATGAGAGTCCATGGGGTTACAATATAATCCTAGCCAACCTAACAATAATAATGTAAGGGCAAAAGAATAAAAAAATTGGGGTTACAAGGGTACAAAATAACAATAAGGGGGCTACAATAACATCAAAAAGGGACTACACTAGTAATATAGGGACCTAACAGGGTGCTATGGATCCTTTAGTTGATCATTTGATCGTCTTTGATGTTGACAAATCAGAACATCCCCCCTTATCTTAATTTGTTGCCTTCCAAATACCAGTCAAGATTTGTAATGCCCATGTTCATAGATATATCATTGACAAGGGTGCATCCACCTGTGTGATGTCCATTTAGATCACCCAACTTAGCCACATCCATCATCACTTTGCATGTGTGGGACGGTCATCCTTCTCAGCCCCTTGGCATGTTCCACAATTGTCCTGTCACAATTGCTGGAAAGAGTGTTTGTATTTACATAGAAGTCATTGATGCTCCCTTGGATTATAATATCCTCTTGGGTAATATATACACCTATTCAATTTCAGTTGTATCATCTGCAGTTCACCGTAATATGTGCTTTCCCCATAATGGAAAGATAATCACCATCAATCAGTTGACATATTATGAACCAAAGTCTCAGACCTCCCCTGAGCCTGTCATATCTTCAGTGCCCAATAATAAATTAGTTGAACCTATCACCAGTGTTTCACCAGGAGACTATAAATATTCCACCTTACTTGTTTCATTCCCTAGTCCCACTCCTCTTATCACTGATCCCATCTCATCGATTGTTTGCATGTTGCAAGCATCTCGGGCTAGCCAAAATCGGCCCAGTTCGACTACCCAGTAGCCAGCACCTTTGCAACCTACTATTGTTCACTCGATACAACCTTCAAGACCTTCTCCTCAAGGACCTTCTCCTTCTGTTGGTGTCTCTTCCAACCTTTTTCAACCAGGAACGTTTCCCCCTAGCCTTAGCCATTTGGGAGTCATTCCGCCAAGTCATTACCCTTCCGGCCAGATACCGTTTTTAGCTCCCCCCTCTGGAGTCGTTTCGGTGCCTATTATGGCTATGTTGAGTCTTCCCAATTTGAGCCTGGGGATGTGAGTCTAGTCCATTGATCCCCCATCAAACACTCTACATGGTTAGCTAAAACCACATATCACTTTAACCCTAGTTCAACCTGTCATCATGAACCCTCCCTTTGCTTTAGTGCTACAGCGACCTCAACAGGAACCTACTCCTATTGCAAAAGCACCCGATGAGGAGGGGGCAACCAAAAAGAACGAATCTAAGGACAAGGCCCCCCAAACATCTCATGCTCCTATTGAGCCTCCAAAGAAGCCACCTCCGTGTGCTCTGTGTGATTTTATTGGGCATGCCACCCATAACTATCTTAAGCTTCCTCGTCTCAAAATTTTGGTCAACGAGACGTTTCCTAAATCTGACATCTCGAAGGTCCATGTTACCTTACCTATTTCAGCCAAGAAACTCAAATCATTGTGCATGAACCACCCTTGTGGCTTGTGTCATATTTATGGCCACTATTCTCATATTTGTCCCTGTCTTGATGAATTTCATGATACCCTTGAGGGAGTTCGTGAAATAGAGGACGCTCGTAGTGGAACCTATACCCCTATACTTGTGAGTTCTGCTTCAGCAGAACTAGAGGACCTTTCTACACCCATTTTGATACCTCCCCCTGATGTCGAGATGGTGAAATCTTCAGTCTCTATTCTCTATATGTCGTCATCCATGATATCCATGGTGGAAGATCCCTCTGGGGCATACCCTTATGTTTTGATTGAACCTCCCTCGGCGAACACCTTGGTCTCAACATCGGTAGATGTTTCATCTAGTATATCCTCGTCTACCCTCTGTAGTGATGCGTATGTGAACCATATCTCTCATGATGATACGTCATGTAGCCTCGTCGCGTCATGTGGTATCCCTTCCACCAGTCCTCCCATATTCCATTCTAATGAAGACATTATGGAATCCATGACCACCCTTGATTTTCCCTGGGATGATATACACCATCGTGCATACTTCATTCCACAGCAGTCCAATGACCAGTATGTTTTGGAGTCTAAATACTTCATCCATGATGAATTTGATTGGTTTAGAAATCCCATTCCTACAGTAGATTCTTTCGAAGAATGAAATATGGCCAATATCTCTGCTACCATTAAAATTAACATCTTCGATGAACCATGGGTAGAAGAAAACATTACCTTGGGGGTAAATTTAACCCTGGAAGAAATTGAGTCTTACACTAAGCTATTCAAGGAATTCCATGATGTTTTTGCCCGTTCCTATTCAGAGATGCCTAGACTTGATCCCTCCATTGTTGGACACCATATCGATACATGGCCCAATGCCAATCCCGGTTGTCAAAATTTAACACCCGTCAATCCTTCTAGACGAGAGGATATCAAAGACGAAATTGATAAGCTCAAGCAGGATGGTTTTATCTATCCCATTGAATACACCACATGGGTTTCCAACCTAGTTCTCGTTCTTAAGAAACAAGGCACCATCTGTGTCTGCACTGACTTTCGTGACCTGAAAAAATGTTTTCCCAAAGACAAATTCCCCACATGATTTATTGACCAAATAATTGATGAGTGTGCGGGGCATGAGGTTCTATGATTTATGGATGGTTTCTCTGGGTATAACCAGATTTCTATCCACTGTGCTAATCAGTTAAAGACTGCGTTCATTATTTTATGTGGAAATTTTGCTTATAGGGCATGCCTTTCAGCCTAAAGAATGTCAGAGACACCTTCCAGTGGCTCATGTCATAGTGCTTCCATGAATTGGCTCATATTATCCTTTCCTACCTTGATGATCTCACTTCTCTTTCTAGGCATCAGGCACAACACGTTCATGATTTGCGTACTATTTTTGTCTGATGTCACATGTATAATATCTGCCTCAACTCACTAAAGTGTGTCTTTTGCATTATTTTCAACCGTCTCTTGGGCTTCATTGTGTCTAAATATGGTATAAATATTGATTCCCTCAAAGTTCAATCCATTCTTTAACTTTCCATTCCTCGTACCTTGCACCAGTTACAAACCCTTCAAGGCAAAGCCAATTTCCTTCGGTGGTTCACCCCTGACTATGCCACCATTGCACATGAGTTTCTAAGACTCCTTAGATCTGAAATTCCATTTGTTTAGGATGGAAATGATCAACAATATTTGTATGACCTGAAACATGCTCTCACTTGTGCTCCCTTGAATAGTCCTCCTAACTTTGAGAGGGATTTCATCCTGTACATCTCAAATTCCACCCATTTGGTCACTAGGGTCCTCATCATAGGAAGATGACACTGGAAATGAACATGTTATCTATTATGTCAGTAAGAACCTTGTGGGACCTCCTGTTTCGTACTTGCATGGAGAGAATTTGGCGTTGGCCATTGTGTTCTCGGTCCAAAAACTTCATCATTATATCCTTACGTGTTCCACCAAGGTCGTGACCAATTCCAACCCCATGGCTTTCCTATTGAGTCGATGGATCATTAATGGGAAGTACGCCCATTGGATCATTATCCTTTAGGAGTTCGATCTTGAATTTTTCACACCTAAGAGTAAGAAAGGTTTATCCCTTGCTAAACTCATTTCTTAATTTTCTACTGGTACGCGTGATCCGCCAGTTAATGATGATCTACCCGATGAGCACCTTTTTTCCATTACTTCGGAAGATCCTTGGTATGGATACATCCTTACTTACTTGCAAACCCAGAATTTTGCTTCCCATATCGATCATGATGCTCGATGATGTATACGACACCAAGCCCCCCGCTACCTTCTCATTGGTGACGATCTTTACCATCATGGTGTTGATGTTGTCCTTCGTCGTTGTCTCACGCATGTTGAAGCTGAGCAAGTCCTTAACACCTACCATATTGGCGCTTCTGGTGGTCACCTCTCTAGTTTGGCCACTACCCAGAAAATCATGCGTGCTAGGTATTTTTGGCCTTCTCTCTTTGGTGATTGTATTGAAGCAGTCAAACACTGCTCCATTTTCCAACTTTTCACCCCAAAGGCATGAGATCCCCTTGCTCCCCTCCATCCTTTCCTATCAGTCGATCCCTTCTGTAAGTGGGCCATTGACTTTATGGAGTTTTTACCTCCATCTAATGGTAACCATAAGTATATCATCGTGGTGGTTGACTATTTCACCAAATGGGCTAAGGCCATGCCAATGTTCAATCACACAATGACTACCATAGCTCTCCTTTTCTTTAACCATGTTATTGTTCGATTCAGGATTCTGAAACAATTGCTTTCTTACCATGGCTGACATTTCGAAGATGAGATATGGCGTGAGCTATCCTCTCTCTTGGGCTTTGAGCACCAATATTCATTGTCTTATTATCCCAAAGGTAATGGTCAAGTTGAAGCGGTTAATAAAATCCTTAAAACTATGCTTCAACGGATGGTGAATAAGCACAAAACTAGATTTCACCTTATGATCTTCCCTTCTTTGTGGGCCTATATAACTTTTGTTAAAACCACCACTGATTTTACTCCTTTCCACCTTTTTTTTGGTGAGGAGGCAGTCTTACCGATCGATTGTGAAATCCCCTCCCTTCACCTAAATGTTGAACTTCTCCCTGGCACTCAAACTTTAGGATAAAGACTTATCATGCTTGAGCATGCTTCTGAATACCATCATGTTGCATTGCAAACCATTGAAGTGGCCAAGAAGTGCACCAGATCTCAGTATGACTGAAAATTCCACCTTCGTACCTTTCACGAAGGCAATCTTGTTCTAGTGTATGACCAAGCTCATGATGTCCTTGGTCATGGGAAGTTTGACTCATTATGGCTAGAACCTTACATCATTAGTAAGGATTTGGAAAAGGGGGCATACCTTTTAGAGGATTTTGAAGTCCAACTCCTTCCTAACCCTCGCAATGCACTTTACCTCAAGAAATTTTACCCATAGCATAACCCATCAATATGCATTTATTTTTCTGTCATGCATTTAGGTAGGTCACATTGTTGATCATCATCTCATTTGTTGCATTTTTGTGCCTTTCATATGGATCCATCATCCACACCATATATCGGCTATGCAAATGGTGCAAGTCACTTCTCCCAGAATCTAGCCTTGGTAGCTTAGGCCATCTTTACCCCCTTGCATTCATTAGTCCTCTCCAACAACATATGCATTGGATGGGTCATCAATAACCATGCCGAATATGATGCAGTGATAGTTTTGTTATTCGATGCCCTTGATCATCACATCCTTCATCTTCATGTTCGTTTATATTACTTGTTGCTTTTCATGCAATTGAATGGCGTGTATCGTGTGAATAACCATGTCCTTTTTAGAAGATATTTACGAGTGAAGTTCTTAATGTGTGAATTTGAATCCATTACATTCATTCATGTACCTAGAGCCCAAAATCACTATGTAGATAGAATTGCAAACAATATTCTAGATTGGCACTTATCACATGCAATTAACATAAGAAAATAATAAAACAATGGTGAACCATATACTCGTCATATATAAAAAGATGCATATCCATATTATGTATCGACAAAATCATAAATTTTTGGAGTCCATTACTCTAAATACATTCAACATACCCATAGCATGTTACAAAAAATAAAATCGAGGGCACCACATGCCCCTACATCTAATCACTATCTGGAGGGTGTCGAGCCAATGGCTCGGCTACACAAGCTCGTAGATCCCGAACTGCCTATTCGACTGTCACCATGCACTAGATGAATCCTTGCCACTCAGAGGATATCCATCTGCATCCTTCAATGTATTGGTCCTAAATATCATGCCACTCATACTTTAATACACCGATCAACATCAATTCACACCTACGACGAACATCCTCCAGTAGAGCCTCATAGTTAGGTCTCTGGTCTCCCCTCGCTCCACTAGATTCTGTAGCCCCTGGTGCTGCGGGTCATCCCATATACCCTGCTGACTTCAATGGTGATATATCTTCATACAAAAATTCATGAATCAGTACCACATACATATTCTAAAAAATTTAAATGCACCATAATATATAGCAACTTTCACTTACCATCCGGTCCCCATGCTCAACCTGGCGGAAGTGGAAATTCAGGTTCCCCCTGAAATTTCATACCATTGTATGGATAATCGTCTAGGTACATCGAAATCTGATCCCAATGTGCGAAAAACTCGGGTCGGAACATCCGTTCGACTCTCCCGCCCCCTCCTCTCCATAGCAGCTTCCCCTAGCAGCGCATCTTGGGCTCCCGTGGGCCCCCATTCTGGATCTGCACATGAGGTCGAAGTGTGGGGATCTTCTAAAAGAAGAACGAGCACAACACCATACCAAAAGTATATTCATGGTTAAATTGTCACTTTCACAGCGACAGTTGTCATTTCACCAACAATAACATCATCTGGGCTTGCCCATAGTAGATCTTGTTATCACAAAATTGGATCTGATAGGCTGCTTAATCAATCAACTTTATGTAACTATTTCAAACCTAATATTTTGACTGAGGCTTAGCCTCCTCGGCCTGAGAGGGCTTTCTCAAGGGTTAATGATTTGGATAAAAATATATATGGCTAACTCTATTTAGGTAATGAAAAGATAAATGATAGATGTAGGTTAAGAATAAAATAAGCATGTATACATTGGGCTTATGGAGTCAAAATAGTTCAGTAATCCAATGAATCTATTGGCATATCAGAGTTTTAGTCAAGATATAAACACACATGAAACTGTAAAAACACAGTCAGTTCATTTATATAGGAAGTCAGAGCATCTAAAGATGATTTCTGGGTAATATAGATAAACACCACCGCAATAGGATAATAAAGAGACGCAAATAGAATAGGAACACACCAAAACTCCTTCTGAATCCCAAGTTGGTTAAGTAGAAACTCTCTGTATTAGCTGAAAACCATTCAATTACAATAAGCACCTTCTTTTGCCAAAAACGTCCAACCCTTTGCTAATTCGACCCCTTGGCCTTTAATAGACATGTTACATCATCATATGATCTGCCTCTAGGCTAGATACATCAAATTTTTGCCTACTGACACCTTTCATAACCATAAAACATCAAATTTATAACAAACATACACTTATCCTACTTGACAGTCTTATTTCAACTAGGACTCAAACTCTTCATCACTATCTATAAAAACCTTATCTAAATTAAATTACATAATTTTCCAAGTGTAATATTCCCATTGTAGCACATAGCTAAATTGAATACTATTTTTTTTTTTTTATCACCTAGCAGCTAAATAAATGGATAAGGAGGCCCATGCTTATTTAAAACTTGAATAAAATCCCTCACATGTGAGAAGGGATAGACATAATAACTGGATTTCACACCCTTATGTGTGAAAGGGGGCAATTGCATGAAGACAAGGTCAGGTTTGACCAAGTCAACAATGTTGCCATAGGAGGAGTGGATCACTTTGGAAGAAAGCACAGTGTGAATGAGGAAGAGGATATTTGGTGAAGGAAACCCTAATGAGTGGGACCAATGGGGAGAAAGCTTTCACTTGTTTAAAAGGAGGGCAAGGCAGCCATTGTTACTCATGAATTGGATTATTGATTTCATTGTCTATTCAGAAATTGTGCATTCTCCTGCTGTTAGCAGAGTTGCTGGGGAATTCCTATTTAGGATTCCTTCTCCTTCTTGAGAGGCCTCTTGAGGGATTTTTCTTCATTCTCCACATTTCTTTTCTCAAGGCCAAAGCCACCTCCTTCAGTCACAACGCTATTCCTGAAGCAGGATAACTGTGTGTTGCAGGGTGTTGTTGCAGTGGAGGACTCCACAACACCATTTCCTTGGCTCATCTTTTAGAGGAGGGAGCTTCTATTCCTCTGGGAGGTTAGTGAGGGAGATTCCTGAGCTTATTGAAGATCATTGGCATCAGGCCAAGTACTTCCCTTCACCAACAACGCAGTCCCTTCTCTAGACTGCGTTATTTCTAAGTGCAATTACAGTGGGGACTTGCTCCACTATTTTGGAGGGTGAGATCTTCAGGGATTTGATCAGCCTTTCACCTGAGAGATCCTTTGGATGATATTTAGCCATCATTTGTAGCATCACCAACTATCCTCATCCATTTCCAGTTTTTGAGTTGCAGCTGTTGCCCAGCAACTCCGGCATTTCTACAGAATTTCCATTTTGTGTATAATTCAGCCAATCCTTCTAAGGATTGTGTATTGTTGTTTCCAGGGGTTGATATCTTACTCCCCCACCTATTTTTTAGCTCTATATTTTTATATTCATGTATTGACATTATTTTGCAATATTTATCCATAATATATTGCGTTTTCATAGCCATGACTTCTTTCATGTAGCAGTATTTCTACATTTGTTATGTATATGTTTTATTGAGGCTGCATTGCCTAGCTTGAGAGATCATTTCCTCAAGATCTTGTATACATTGTTGTTGCTATAATCTAATGTAATGGTTATGTGGATCTTCCAAAATTCTTCATATTAATGTATCACTTCTACTCCATGGGCATGTTTATGTGTTGCTGATCTCCAACTTTAGAATATCTCAAGATATTCTCTTTGTTGTAGAATTTCCCTATTTTGGGATATTAAAGTGGTATCAGAGCATGATCTCTAGCTCAGCCTATGAGTCTCAGCCAAAGAAGATCAAGATGATGAAGAATATGAGCTTTCTCTCATCAATTTTCAGATCTAGACAGAACCTCTCCAAGGAGGTCAAGAAATTTGGGGAAGGAGAAGAGGAAGGAACATGCACTTCCTACTCTCACAAAGAAGAAGACAAAAAGCATGAAGAACACTTGGAATTCGAAATTATAAGTGAGTACCTTGCTGAATACTGAACTAAGCCTAGAGCCTTCCAAGAGACTCTATCTTTACCACAATTTATTCAGCATAAAGAAGAGAGAAGACCCCACAGCTATGGGATGATAAGAGGCAATAGATTTCTATTGTCCACATTTGATGGATCACTCACATTTGAAACAGAGGTTTGGGTGAAGAAGCTAGAGGCTTTCTTCTTCCTACATCTTGTAGTAGACAGAGAGGTTGTAGAAGTTGTAGCACTACACCTTGAAGGTGAAGAAAATATTTGGTGGATCAGCCATCTAAGCCATGCAAGGGTTTCAATTCTTGCTGAGTTTTCTCATAGAATGATCAGAATATTTGGCAAAAGAAGGGAGGAGCCCCCACCACCAGTTGATGAGTCATGTACCAGCATTGTTGAGACCATGGAGGAGCAACTTTCATCTTCAACAGTTTGAGAGGCCAACACTTATGAGGACGAAACTCTTGCAGCCCTGCAAGGGACTTCCACATTTCACCAAGGTATGATTAAAAATCCATCTCTTGTCATTTCAGCAAACACTTTGAATGGGTCTACATCATTGCATGCAGTTGACCTAGAGCAGAAGAATAGCACTACGCTGCACAAGAGTAGTTATGGAGAAAAGAGGAGACATTCCTCATGTGAGCACTCAAAAGACAACTTCATTCAGGAAGCCATGAAGGAAGCAGTAAGAAGGAGTAGACATCTGGAGATAAGAAACTATTTCTCCTCTCTAGATGACACTCTCTCAATGAGCATGCCACAGCTCAAAGAGAGACTTCTATGGGCAGTAGATCCAAGGCCTCTTTGGTTTTGGAGGACCATGCGTAAGGAGGAGATCTCAAGGAGATATTTCAGTGGAGGTGCACTCCCACACATCATGGAGTGAAAGATTCTTCAAAAATTTGAGGAGGTTCTTCCCTTCTCACAGGAACAGATAGAATATGGAGGACATCTTCGGATGGATAACATCTCTCATGACTATGTTGGAAATTTCTTGAACCATGCACATCATGATTGGAGGTTTTTTCCTACCACCTATTTGGGTCCTTATAGGGTCAAATTGATCCTTGGGGAGATTGCATTTCAAGATCCCATGAAACGAAGAAATCTGATTTGGGATGATGGCAGCCCTCATGGGAGGAGTACCAAGATGAAGGGTGGAAGGAGACATCCACAATTGACTGAGTGGATGTGGATGGTGAGCAAGAAGCTGGCAAGCTACTTGCAAATTTATGATACCAGGAAGCAAGAGGCTTGGCTGCGCTGGTTACTCTTGAATGAGTTTGGCCATCACTTGGCATACACTCTTTCCAAGGGAATGAGGATGAAGAATATGTGGCAGGATGATGGCACCATGGAGCAGAAAAGAGTATGGATGCATAGTGGTGACACAATATTCATATCAGTCACTATGTCTTCATCACATGTCTTGTATGATGAGAGCATGAGGAAGCAGCAAAAACTTTTGTTGCTTGGGTTATTCTTTGGAGAGCAAGAGAAGATTTTCTCTCATTTCTTGTATGATGTTGCAGGAGTAGGAGATGGCACTATCATGGTGCAAAGGGGATACTCCTTGGCCTTTGATGATCAGGAATTACTTCCACCTTGGGAGAAATTCCATATTTGCAGCAACATTATTGGAGGGTTGCCCATTCATGTTAAGGAAGCTGGGGGAAACAACATTGTTTCATCTAGAGATTATCTAGTGCCTCATGCAGAGGAAGGAGGAGCTCTTGCTCCAAGTAGAGGGATGCTTGCATCTTTGCAAGGAAGTCCCCAGGATCTCATATGTGGAGATCAAGGCACAACTCATGTTCTACATGTGCCATTAATGATAAGGTGTGGAACCATGGAGATACCAGGAGGAGATAGGGAGGATGACCAGCATCATGTGGTGAGGAGCACACATCCCTATCTATGTCATGAGGTTGATGCACCTAAGAGGGAGACTAGATTGTGCAGTGAGAGCAGGGACAAGTTTGTCCACTCATGCATGCAATCTACTCTTGATGATGATGTCTCATTGCATGGAGATATTTCACCAAGGAGACCACCAGATCTGCAAATGATGAGAGATGCTTCACATTTTGAGGCACCATTCATAGGTTTCAGAGGAGTGGAGACCTTGGGAGGAAAATTTACAGTGCTAAGAGCCTTGGGTAGACTCAGGGAGGAGAGAGACCTTCTCTCAACATCATTTGTACCCACTCTCATTTAAGATTCTGCGTTGTGGCAGAAGCAGCAGGGGAAGGATAGGCACCTTCCAACTTGCATATTTGGCATGGGAGATGTCAAAGAAGAAGATAATCATATGAAAGATGTCCTTCATGAGGAATCATCAGTGCTGTCACTATGGAGGATGGATCCATGTTGGAGCTCCCGGCTATTGATGGAGTATTCCTAGGATCATTTTACTTGCATGATATTATATGGTCAGCATAGGAGGAGATGCATGGATCATGTGCTGGTGGAGGAGATACATAATTCTTTGGAGGAGTTAGCACAACCACCTCCTTTCTCTTTGAGGATGAGAGGAGACTCATTTTTGGGCCACTCCATTTGCATGAGAAAGACTTATGGTAAGGGTATTGTTTATTTGCATAATGATTTGTATAATGTATATATGCATCCCTTAACCATACATATACAAGATGTTGCTCCAAGGAGGAGCATTATTTTTTCTAGACCCCATGGGCTACTTAAGGCCATGAGAAATATGGGTGACCACTCCCTAGGAGGACTTGGGGAGGAAATGTATTTTGGAGGACATGCTCACCTTGCACCATACATAATTCACTTTCTCCATGCATATGAGCAGAGTGGGACAACAAACAAGTGGTTGAGAAGCCACACTTTTTATCACACTCTTCTACAGTTGAGGGTCAAACTACGTTGGTTACAATTGAGGAGCCATTGTCCTTCTCCCTGGCTACACATGACAACAAGCATGGTTCTCATTATGGTTCCTTATGTTTTTGTTGTTTTTATACTTGTTGGGAGCATGATTGGGGGAATGGCACATTGGTTGGATGTGTCCCTTGGGGGAGAGATCTCCTACATTATTTACATTGCATGCTCTAATGGGAGCATGAGAGAGTTTGTGGCCACTACAACAAAACATTTGTTTCCATTTGAGGTGAGCCATATGATTGATTGGATGCCATATGATGATGACTTCCAACTCATCACATATGAGATGGTTTGGGACATCATGTTTCATAATGTTGGAGGAGAGATCCTTGGAGGTCTAAACTTCATCTTGCCACTTGAGGGAAACATTATTGCAGCCCAAGATCAGCATATAATATGCACTTATCCTAAGTGGAGAGGAGGATAGCGTGGGGTAGGCTATTTTTTCTACCAATATTAGATTTCCAGCTCACCTATATTGCAAGAGCCAAAGGTGGAAGAAGATTTTCAGGAGTTTCCATGTTGGGTGGTAACTCATTTTGTATGGATGATTGCTTGGGGAATGGAGAATCCACATGGGGAAGATTTTCCTCAACATATTTCAAACTCCTTGCCTTGGGTGGAGATTTTTCAGTTCTATCCTTGCAGTTGCTTGAGGACAAGCAACATTTGGGAGGGGAGGATTGTAATATTCCCATTTTAGCACATAACTAAATGGAATATTAAAATTTTGTTTTTATCACCTAGCAGCTAGATAAATAGGTAAGGAGGCCCATTCTTATTGAAAACCTGAATAAAATCCCTCACATGTGAGAAAGGATAGACATAAGAAATGGATTTCACACCCTTATGTGTGAAAGGGGGCAATTGCATGAAGACAAGGTCAGGTTTGACCAAGTCAACAGTGCTGCCATAGGAGGAGTGGATCACTTTGGAAGACAGCGCAGTGTGAATGAGGAAGAGGATATTTGGTGAATGAAAACCTAATGAGTGGGACCCATGGGGAGAAAGCTTTCACTTGTTTAAAAGGAGGGCAAGGCAACCATTGTTACTCATGAATCATATTATTAATTTCATTGTCTATTCAGACATTGTGCATTCTCCTGCTGTTAGCAGAGTTGCTGGGGAATTCCTGTTTAGGATTCCTTCTCCTTATTGAGAGGCCTCTTGAGGGATTGTTCTTAATTCTCCACATTTCTTGGCTCAAGGCCAAAGCCACCTCCTTCAATCACAGCGTTGTTCCTAAAGCAGGATAACTGTGTGTTGCAGGGTGTTGTTGTAGTGGAGGACTCCACAACACCATTTTCTTGGCTCATCTTTCAGAGGGAGATTCTATTCCTCTAGGAGGTTAGTGAGGGAGATTCCTGAGCTTATTGCAAATCATTGGCATTAGGCTAAGTACTTCCCTTCACCAACAACACAGTCCCTTCTCTAGACTGCGTTATTTCTGAGTGGAATTGCAGTGGGGATTTTCTCCACTATTTTGGAGCGTGAGATCTTCAGGGATTGGATCAGAATTTCACCTGAGATATCCTTTGGATGAGATTCAAACATCATTTGCAGCATCACCAACTATCCTCATCCATTTCCAGTTTCTGAGTTGCAGTTGCTGCCCAGCAACTCTGGCATTTCTACAGAATTTCCATTTTGTGTATAATTCATCCAATCCTTCTAAGGATTGTGTATTTTTGTTTCCAGGGGTAGAGATCTTGCTTCCCACCTATGTTTGAGCTCTATATTGTTATATTCATGTATTGACATTATTTTGCAGCAGATCTCCATAATAGACTGCACTGTCATAGCCAAGGCTTCTTTCATGTAGCAGTATTTCTACATTTTGTTATGTATATGTTTTATTGAGGTTGCATTGCCTAGATTGAGAGATCATTTCCTCAATATATTGTATACATTATTGCTGCTATAATATAATGTAATGGTTATGTGGATCTTCCGGCATTCTTGGTATTAATGTATCACTGCTACTCCATGGGCATGTTTATGTGTTGATGATCTCCAACTTTAGAATATCTCAAGATATTCTCTTTGTTGTAGAATTTCCCTATTTTGGGATATTACACCAAGTGTATCAACACATGGTTGAATTTGGATGATGGGCTTCAGCTCTTCATGAACACTTTGCTGACCTCCACAAAAGCAGGAAACCAAACCCTGTTTTTTAGGCATAAGATTCTTTTCCTTCTTTAAGCATTTTGACCATCATTTAAACTTTATTTCGTGGTCCTTAGCTGTTGGATATTATCTCAACATGTCTTATCACTCATCCCTAGCTTCCAGCTATCCAAAACCTCTTTTGAACTTGTTCAAAAAGGCCGTAATATCTTGTGCTACGAAAACACATCAGTTTCATAGCGCCCTTTGTAATGCTGCCATTTCAACCTTTATTCTTAAAATTTTTTACTTCCTTCCTCCAATATTATTTTAATTACCCTTTAATACATCTTCCATAGAAAATTCAATTCTTGATTCATTCGTCAACCCTTCAAAAACTGATCAAAATAAGCAAAAAAAACTGCTACATCAATTTCGTAGCGCTTTTATGCTTTTTAACACTGAATGCGCTATGAAACTGCTGAGAATGCAGTTTTGTCATAAATTTGTCAAATGAAAATTTTGGTTGCCCAAAAACTCAAAATATAACCTTTCCTCATCATCTACAAACCATACAAACCATAAACCAACTTCATTTTAGCTTCCTTGAGGCATTTCTTGTAGCTTTCTCCTGTTTTTTTTCTTCTTCTGAAAAGTAGGTCTTGGGACAGAGCCTATATATCCTCATCCATGATGTTGTTTGAGAAAATAAAGGAGTTTTTTGTAGACCATTATTTATTGAATAAAAACCTCTCTTGGGTTTTTTAAACACATCTCCTGCGGTCCAGAAACTTCCTTTGAAAAACATGTGTAAAACAAAAAAAACTCTGTTTTCTTGAAATAGGGCTTCAAAGAAAGCTTTTTATATCTCAACTGGTAACAGATGTGAGAAACGTGAGAGAGGTTATTGTTATTTGATATTTTTTTGAAAATAATGTCTCTCCATTTCGTAAAATACCTTTTTTTTGCTCAAAAACCGCCTTTGAAGTTGACTGCTCAAAACCAGAAAACAGGATTTTTGCTTCATAACTTTTAGCAGTTTCGTAGCTCTTTCTGCCTTTTTTACACTGAATGTGCTACAAAAATAGGGATTCTTGGCTTATTAGGTAGTTTTGGCTCAAAAAAAATTGGAAAATGATGAATGATTTGACTTGAAGGAGTTTAAAAATGAGTGTATTTGGACCTAAGGGTAAACTCAAACTATAAAAAATTTATAATTTCCCTTGGTCAAACTCAAAAATGACTCTTAAAACTTAATTTTGACCCATGAACCTATGTAACCTTTTCAAAATTATGCTTGATTTTTTTGAGTGATAACAGTTGCTCCACTTGGGATGGTGTGCCCCTATGGTACACCAAAGAACTAGTAGTTCTAGTGCTGCTATCCATCTTCTTGAAAAAAACAACTCTGAAATTTACGAAAAAATTTGCCAAGCTCTTATGGCCTTCTCCTAGGGCTCAAGATTGATGATTACTGCTAAAAAAAAAAGTTTGTACCTACTGAAAATATGCTCATTCACCTTTGAGCTTATTCACACACTCCTACCTACCCTATCAACTGCAATCTCCATTTTAACTCAAGCAACATGAACTTCCAATGAAGCCAGTCATTTATCTTATCTGACATTTGAACCTCTTGACTACACTTGAACCAAAAATAAAAATGATATTGGGATGACCAAGGCAACATAAAATATATCTGATCTTCAAAACGAAATATAACTGGAAATCTGAACTGTAAAACTTTTCCCTGTAGTTAGCTATAGAATCATAGAAGACATAATCTGTTTGAAGCTTCTTATGACATTACGCAACTTTGTACCACTCATACATGATTTTATCAGCCACACAATATTTCAATTGTATGTTATCAAACTGATGTTCAAACTGATTTTCAAAAACAGTGTATTCTTCCTCAATCTCAAAGGAGAAAGGTAGCAACACTCTCTCTTTGTTTTCTAGCATTAACAACTTTAGAAAAGACTGATCTTGATCATGAAGCCTATAAGGTTGAATTTGATCTTCTAAAACTTCAATGTCATTTTCAATATTATTAGCAACTTCATCCACAAATTGAATCTTAACTTCTGTCTTGCACTCAGATGATTTCAGATTAGAAGACAAGGATAAAGAAAAATTTTCACCCACTTCTTCCTTAGTGTGATCATTATTTGATGTAGGCTAATATAAGGAAAGACATGAAAAATCAACACTTTCCTTAACTTGAGGGTTATAGAAACTATCTTCCAGTATTTCCTCTTGTTGTTTGCAATGATTCTCATACTCCTGATGTTCAAAAGACTGACAAGTCTGCTGCAACATTTCATCAAACTCAGAGGATGTATCATAATTTTCATAAATAAACTCCTGTTGGGTTTAATTTTCATCTAAGAAAGAGGTTATCCTTTCTTCTTGGTGATGAAAGGGATTGTCATGAAGGGCTTCTAAAATTTCCGCATCCATGAACTCATCATCTTCATAACAATCCTCCAAATATTCAATAAAACTCACACAATGTTTACAATAGTCTATGACCAACAATAAGGAGGGATGACACTCTTCATACATCTCATAAAATTCAACATGGAAATCAGCAAGAGAATATAATGAACCATTTGGCAAGATTTCATACCAAGACAGTGCTTTTCCTTCCAAAGTGGCCATAAAAAACTTCATGAGACAATCCTCAGGGAACTGAACCTTAAGACTGTGTACATGCATATAGAATCTAACCAAATGAATAGAAACATTGTCTTTCTTTTCATATTTAAATATAGGAAGATTAGTTAACCATTCGACCTTTGGCATACCTGGCATTTATTCTTGCAATGGAACTCATTTTGAAACTTCATCAAGCTATTGATCTTCAAGCAGTGGAGTCACCTTCCAATTTATTATTTGATGTGTGGAGTCGTAAGAGCATAAATACAGCCAATATGTGCCGAAGTGTCTGCTGCTCTCAGACCTTAGAACTGGAACTTTGTTGTTCTTCCCAGGGAAAATATACACCTTTGGTCCTCGACAACAGCGCCAAAATGTTATCACAAAATTGGATCTGATAGGCTTCTTAATCAGTCAACTTTATGTAACTATTTCAAACCTAATATTTTGACTAAGGCTTAACCTCCTCAGCCTGAGAGGGCTCTCTCAAGGGTTAACGACTTGGATAAAAATATAGATGGCTAACTCTATTTAGGTAATGAAAAGATAAATGATAGATGTAGGTTTAGAATCATATCATCATGTATACATTGGGATTATGGAGTCAAAATAGTTTATTAATCCAATGAATCTACTTAACATGGAATTTGAGACATATCAGAGTTTTAGTCAAGAGATAAACACACATGAAACTGTAAAAACACAGTCAGTTCATTTATATAGCAAGTCAGAGCATCTAAAGATGAATTCTGAGTAATATAGATAAACACCACTGCAATAGGATAATAAAGAGATGCAAATAGAATAGGAACACACCAAAACTCCTTCTGAATCCCAAGTTGGTTAAGTAGAAACTCTATGTATTAGTTGAAAACTAGTCAATTACAATAAGCAACTTATTCTTCCAAAAATGTCCAACCGTTTGCTAATTAGACCCCTTGGCCTTTAATAGACATGTTACATCGTCATATGATCTTCCTCTAGGCTAGATACATCGAATTTTTTCCTACTGACACCTTGCATAACCATAAAACATCAAATTTATGACAAACAAACACCTATCCTACTTGACAGTCCTATTTAAACTAGGAGTCAAACTCTCCATAACTATCTATAACAACCTTATCTAAATTAAATTACATAATTTTCCAAGTGTATCAACACATGGTCTAATTTGGATGATGGGCTTCAACTCTTCATGACAACTTCGCTGACCTCAACAAAAGCAGGAAACCAAACCCTGTTTTTTAGGCATAAGATTATTTTCCTTATTTAAGAATTCTGACCATAATTTAAACTTTATTTCGTGGTCCTTAGATGTTTGATATTATCTCAACACTCATCCCTAGCTTCTAGCTATCCAAAACAGCTTCTGAACTTGTTCAAAAACGTTGTAATATCTTGCGCTACGAAAACACAGCAGTTTCGTAGCGCCCTTTGTAATGCTACCATTTCAACCTTTATTCTTCAAATTTTTAACTTATTTCCTCCAAGATTATTCTAATTACCCTTTAATACATCTTCCATAGAAAATTTAGTTCTTGATTCATTCTTCAACCCTTCAAAAACTGATCAAAATAAGCAAGAAAAGCTGCTACAGCAGTTTCGTAGCGCTTTTCTGCTTTTTAACACTGAATGCGCTACAAAACTGCTGAGTATGTAGTTTTGTCATATATTTGTCAAATGAAAAGTGTGGTTGCCCAAAAAATCAAAATCTAACCTGTCCTCATCATCTACAAACCATAAACCAACTTCATTTTAGCTTCCTTGAGGCATTTCATGCAGATTTCTCGTGTTTTTTTTCCTGAAAATAGGTCTTGGGAAAGAGCCTATATCTCCTCATCCATGATGTAGTTTGAAAAACTGAAGGAGGTTTTTGTAGGCCATTATGTCTTGAATAAAAACCTCTCTTTTTTTTTTGAAATGTGCCAGCTGTTGTCCAAAAACTTCCTTTGAAAAACATGTGTAAAACAGGAAAACTCTGTTTTCTGAAAATAGGGCTTCAAAGAAAGCCTTGTATCTCCCAACTGATAACACCTGTGATCTAGGTGGATATTGGTGGCCACCCACCTATTCCACTTTGGGCCCCACCATTTTATCTTTTATTTTTTCAAAAATTACTATTTTTAGCAGTTTTTCGGGTCTTGAACTTCCGAAGCCGTTTTGAGGCCCTAAACGACGTTTTTTGGGCATCGTTTGTCCGATGAATATGATTATGTTCTAGAATTGATATTCATAGCAATAGTTGCAATATTCGAATATATATTTCTAACGATGTATCATGTACGTCAAATGGAGATAGTATGCCAAAGTTACGTCCCTGGGAAGTTGAAACACCAATTTACCCAAATAGGGCCCATAGTTTTGGCGCTTCATCTCCTAGGGTTAGGTTTTTGGACATTTAGAGTTCTCCATTGTTTCTCCATAATAAATAGGACCTCGAGCCTCATTGTAACACATTTCAAAGATCTTTAGCCACCACATCTCTTCTCAAAGATTCGCTACCAGCACCCTAGCTATTTTATTTCCATCATGTTTGTAAGCATATTTCTGTGATTTGATATTAATGAAATGAAGCCTTATTTTCACTGTATTTCTATGTTTATGGTTATTTCTGTATTCTGTTGCGTTCCTGCATAAATCTGAATCAACTTGTGAGAAAAGTGAGAGAGGTTATTGTTATTTGATATGTTTGTGAAAATGACCTCTCTCAGTTTCGTAAAATACCTTTTGTTTTGCTCAGAAACCTCCTTTGAAGTTGATTGCTCAAAACCTGAAAACAGGGTTTTTGCTTCATAATTTTTAGTAGTTTCGTAGTGCTTTCTGCCTTTTTTACACTGAATGTGCTACGAAAATAGGGATTCTGGGCTTATTACACAGTTTTGGCTCAAAAAAATTTGGAAAATGAAAAGAATTGGAAAATGATGAATGATTTGACTTGAAGGAGTTTAAAAATGAGTGTATTTGGACCTAAGGGTAAACTAAAACTATAAAAAAATTATAATTTCCCTTGGTCAAACTCAAAAATGACTCTTAAAACCTTATTTTGACCCATGAACCTATGTAACCTTGTCAAAATGATGCTTGATTTTTTTGAGTGATAACAGTTCCCACTCAAAACACTCTCTACTAACATCATTTCCCCCCCAGTGATGTGATGGAACGCCTGGTTTCTAAGGATTCGTAGTACTTCTACGACGAAAGTTCATGTCTCTAGCTTCTCTAAATCACTGATCGAAATGGTTGTGCCATTAGTACAAGCATCCGGTCTACAATGTTACTCCATAAACTATGATATTTTTTGACCACGCGATAACACTAGATGTATATTTCCCACCACCCCTAGTGGTGGGAGTCTAGTGAAGAAATACATGTCCTGGATGGTCAGTTTGATCATGTGCCCCTGAACCATAAAGGCCTCTTGGTCCGAATCCCAATACATGATTATCCTTGATAGTAAGGGCTCACCTGTCGTCATTAGTGGGTTCTCAACCAACTTGAGAATCCCATATCTCGCAAGTGCTCCTCGTACCACCTGATCCCCGTGGATCTTGGCATGAAGCACATCCAAATCTCTCTCTCACTAGTTGATCCTCAAATTTTCCATACCTGCATAACACCATCATGTTTTTTAGTTCAAAGAAGGACAACTGCATCATGAGCAATAAAGTCTCGGTCCTCAACCAACAAGCTGACAAAATATCCCCTCTAGGTCCAACTCACACTTTTCAGGCTCTACAGCTGTGAGCTCATAGTTTTCCCCTCTAGAAACTGTGAGCAAGGTCACAATATAGGCCCCAGAAAGTGTGATCCGACCATGAGGAGAGGTAGGGGTCTCATACTGAGCCTCGAGCACCTAATTTGAAAAACTAAACCATTGAAAATGTAGAGTAAGGTTAGGCCACCTACTTGCAACTAACGGATCGTGATTACAACGTTCGATTTGTCTGCTATGATCACCACAAGATTTAGGGCCTTCTCCTCCTCTCCAAATTCACCACAGCTCCACTAGCAAATGAATCAAATTGAAGGGAAATCACCCTATTAAAGGAAAAACCATAAATTTTCCTTTGCCAATTGCGACCAAGCCGTAGCTCAGTTTGACAAATCGTCAACACCATTGGAAAGATCTCATTGAGCACTATAATGGGTATCCTTTTTTTTTGGTAATTTGACACTTAACCATGAAGTCATTTTTCCAAGAAGGGTCACTTTGTCACCTCTTAAAATTGGATTTCTTCACTTGTACTGCTTGTACTTGGGGCACCACTTTTTCTTCATAATTTTTAACGCATGTATCGATTTTCATCATGAATAACCACCTTTTTCTCATGTTATTACGGTCCCCACTAGGCCTATTCTATGTCGAAGCATCATCGAGTCACCCTTGTTCAGAGCATCTGAGTTGAGTCACCATTGCATTCATGGAGTTTGTCTTGAGTCCCTTTGCCTCCTGCTACAGTATTCCATCCATTTTTTCCCTGTCTCTCTCTCGTGTTGCCCATTTTTTCCTCCACTCATATTGTTCCCCATCCCCTCCAGAGTCGAGCCAATTGCTACCAAGTCATCCATGATTTTTAGTCTCTAGCAAGGGAAGTCATCTGTTTGCTACTCAGTATCCCCTATTCCATCATCATCCCCAGTGTCAGTCCATTAGTCACTTTACTATGATCCCTCGTGCCTTCGTTGAGGATTCCTCATTGCCTCACCTATGGCAGACCTCCTTCTGTGGGCATCAGCACATTCATTCCAGAAGACAAGTCTAGAGGGATATGTACCTTAGTTTCAGCTTCCATTCTTGTTTGGTGCCTTGGATCAGACAAAGGGACTCATCATTTCCCTTTGACTTGATCGTTTCTCATCCGCTCATCTTTAGCTCATTATTGCATGATTGAGATTCGTATACTTGATGGTTCAGTGATTCAACAGATTGTACCAGTGATTCTCCAGTGTGTGAGATGTTTCAAACCTCATGAGGGGGTGGCCCTTCAGGCAGCCTCCCACATGCCCGGCTTGTTGGGTGTGGAGCCTAATTATCTTGTTTATTTTGTATCATAGCGTTGGACCCCTATACCTTAATGGGGCGGCAATGCCACCCATAATTAAACGCTGCCTGGGGGGTCAAGGGGGGGAGGCTAAGAATTTATGGACTCCCCCCCTAGCAGGGGGTTTCAGGGGAAGCGCCCCCGAAGCTAAAAATAGATGTAAAATTTCCTTGTAAAAGTGTTGTAATTTCTAGTCAATCTGGGCTGTTCATTAGGCAGATGATTTGATGGTAGAAGTTATGTTTAGTTTATGGTTTTTCGCCCTAGAAGGCAACCCCTTATTTTGTATGAGGGTATTGTATTACGACTGTGTATTGTATGTGTATTCTTAGAGCGAGAAATAGATAGGGACACTGTGAGAGAGAATAGAGGATATTACAGTGGATCTGTTGTAGTTTGTGTCTCTTCATTTTGCTGGATAATAGAAAGGAAGGACTGGTTGTTCGGGGTGGATGTAGCCCAAACTGGGTGAGCCACGTATATCTGTGTCTCTCTAGTTTTATGTGTTTCTTGTGTTTGTGTTTCCGTATATATATTTTATTTGTTCCATTGCTCTATAATATATAATTTTCTAACATGAATGACCTCATATTATGCTACAGCCTCAAATGTAGCTCACCATATTTGATGGGTTCGGTTTCAGCCGCTTGCAGTGCCCATAGCATGCATGTATCATTTAGATGATCCATTCATATTTTCAGAGCCTTTTCCTATTTATCAGGGCTTCTTTAGTTGTTATTATGTCTCATGTACTCATATATTATTATATTCAGTCCTGGCTCATGTTTCTCCAGGCGCAGTATGTATGTGGGATCCATTATATTTTTGTCTAGACCATTTTTATGCCAGCATGTCGTGTACCACTTATCATGTACTTTATTTCTCAGTTTAATTTTTTTGTGCGCAAAATTATTCTTTGTACTTTGTCATATCGGTGGGAATAGGTATGCATCCCCCACCTCACTGAGAACAGGGACCCAAACATTAAAGGAGACTTATATCATTTGTAGGTCTCGTCCCCTCAGTCATTGTCCTCTCTTGATTCACTCTATCTATGTATCTCTCTCTCTCTCTCTGACTCCCCTTCTGTGTCTAGTGATTTTGTTCTTACAACGTACTTTGGTCATATGATTAGCTCCTAACACTCGCACATTGAAGGGGGAATGTGTTATCACCAAAATTTTCTTATCTAACCATTTACAATTAGATGGATCAAATTACACCATGAAGACCAATTTTACCATAGTAAAATTTCTTTCACTATAATAAATTATTTAATAAACCATATTTTATTAAGTTATTTCTAGTTAAAACAAGAAACCCCATGAGGAATAATTAAATAAATCCTTAATTATTTGATTTTCCTCTAAGAATAATTAATTAAACCATTGTTTAAATAATATTCATCGTCATATTTAACCCATTTATGAGAAATAATTAGATAAATCATTATGTTTATTATTTTTCTCTAGGAATAATTAATTAAATCATTATTTAGTTATTATTCCTTGTTAAATTTGACTAAATCATGTAGAAATAATTTAAAATTTTATTATTTGTTAATTATTCCTTAACCACATTCTTGAAATGATAAATAAATCATTTATTTGTTTATTATTTCTAAATAAATGTATTTAACCAATTTAAATATCTTTTCCCTCCAACAAAATATAATAAAATATTCCAAATGGTTAGATTTAGATCTTGCTTAATAATATTTTATTATTCACCATTATCAAGGATAACTCGATATTTTGTTATAAATAGGAGGGTTTTCCATTCATTCCTTACTTTGATCACTTTCATTGTTGCACTTTGATCATTCTCATTGTTTCTACTATTTTCTTTACTTCTTTAGCTCCCATAGAGTTCAATGCATTTTGGGTTTCTGCACCATTGAGAGAGAGAAACTTCTGGATCTGAAGCGTTGACAACAACCAAGAACCCATCCCATTAAGGGGGACTGGTAACACTATTATTTTTTCCCTTATTAGGTGTTATAATATATTCAAAATTCTTTAAATATTGTCTTATCTATTGGATGGCAAAGCCCAGCACCAGAGATCTCTCATCAAAATTGGGATCAAAACACCCTGCAGAACCTCTAATGAAAATAACGCAGTTCCTCAATGAAAACTACGTTGTAGCTTGAATAAAAATGGTGGCCTGATGCCAAGATAAAAATATGAAGCTCAAACAATAGAGGCACTCTTCCAGGAGGTTAAAAGACACACTCCATGAGAAGAGGCTCCAAAAACAAGCTAGATCTCTGCAGATCTAGAATCCCACTTGCTGCAGCTTACAAAAGCAAGAAAACCCTCACTGGATCTGCGCTGCAATTGAAAGTAGAGCTTGGCCCAAAGCCTGATAGTGGATCAAATCAGCAAATACTCCTCCAAGAATCCTCAAGGGAAGAGGTGAAATCTCTGCATAGGAACTCCAAGTGCTAAGCAACACAATTCTCCCCTAAATAGTAGAGAATAGTATTTGTCTAATCAGACAAGATACTCAGAAATACAATCAATCAACAACCTTCTCTTGTTGCCTTCCCCTTCCTTTTATAAGATGAGAGTCTTCACAAACCCTAAACCACCTTGATGAGTTAGCTCCTTTCACATAAGGGGCCTCCTTCCAGAACTGTGTTGTCCCTTTATGAGGTACATTGAATCTAGACAACGCTGTAGATTTGGTCAAGGTTGACCCAATCTCATAGCTCAAACCCCTTTCACACCTACAAGTGATTTATTTACATGGCCCTAATTTATCCTTGTTCACATGGGCATTGATTTATTCAGTCTTTTCAGGAGTTTTACATGTCCTCTTTTATTCATTTATTCATGCAATAGAAAGTAAAACAAAATTAATATTCCTCATAGCTTAGGCTAAGTAGGAATATTACAGTCCTCCCCTCCAAAATGTTGCTTGTCCTCAAGAAACTGATAGGGTAAGAGTTGTAGTACTTCTCCTCCTCCATTGATGGCACCATCAATGATCAAGTCCTCATCATAAGCCAAGTTCTCATCAAGCCAATACATCATGGATTTTTCCTCCAAGATCAACATAAGATGTGCATAGTCCATCCCACTAGGAGTGAAAAACTTAATAGAAATAAACATGGCTGGAGAAATGCTCCATTTAAAACATGTATCATGAATTATAGGTAGAAGTTCCAAACCATGTGGTACATACAAACTGCCCATCCTCTTACCATATAGCCCCATAAACAATACAACTATATCATCCAAGTATGGAAGCAAGACTACAAATATGTAAACAGAAATCTGAGCCTGAGGAAGTGGGTCAAAATCCCACATGTGATGCCAGCACATTGCACCTCTTGTCTTTATTAGATCCAGGTGTGGCAAGTGGCATTCCCACCACACATTTGCTACATGAGTCACCTTAACATGGTTGAAGATGTTAGATAATTTTGGTGCCTTTGGGAAGCACCCATCTGAAAAGGAATCTCCCTTTGCACAACAAGGGAGTGGCCAAGTTCAGAATTTCTATTGGTCCTCAAAAAACTATGAGATCCACATGATCTCTCACCCCCTTTAGGAGTCATAGCCTGCAAAACCATGGTAAAAGAATGTGAAAAATCAGAAAATACAACTTTCTTAGCATGATTAGTCCTTTTATCACCATATTCCTTCATATACATGGATTTGTGCATGAGCATTTTCCTCCTTCCAAGCAAAGGAAGAGTTGGCTGAGATGACTCTTGCAAAGAGTCAATTGGCTGCCCCAATCCTCCATAGCTAATGCACTCTTGAAAGTGTTGATGTAATTCCTCTCTCATTCCTTCCCAATCAAAGCTCCTTATGATCAGGGTATAGATCTTCATCGAAAGCATATGGCTGAGAAAGAATTCTTCATGTGCCCCTTGTAGTATCTTCTGCTTGAGCTTGGAAGCTCTAGCCAAGAAGACCCTACCATGATGATAGATGACTCCCCCTTGGACTAAGTAGACCTCTTCTTGTTGCATGTCATATAGTATCATACCGGTGTGGAGATCTTTGGAATACTCTACAAGAAGTTGAGATTTCCAATACAGATCCACACTGTCCAACAATGACAGTGTTGATGAGACATCCATAGAAGTGCTTGTCATGTTGCTGATCTCCTTTTTGACATTTCTCATGCCAAATTTGTCTGTTAGAAGGCTAACCCCCCCATTCTTCTCCTCCCACGACGCAAATTCAGAAAAGAGAGAGGGTGATAATGATGCAGGAAGAAGATCCCCCTCATTATTGGGCTGTTCCAAGCCCTCCAACGCTGTAACTTGGTCTCTCATTGCTCCAATCCCTCCTAGATCTAGATGTGAAGCAACACTTTGTGAGGCCTCCCCCACAAGATCTGAATCTGATGGCATTCTAGGTGGCTTTCCACTAGATAGGAATGTCCCTTGCAGCATCCTCATGAACATGAGAGAAGGGACTGTGAGATCCTTGCTTCCACTATGCAAATCCATCTCTGTTATTTGTGTGGAAGTACTAGGTGAGGGATAAGTGTGCATGCCTTGAATCATTTGTGGTTTCTCACTCTTCAAGTCCACCCACTCCATCTGAAAAGCTTTCCAATCAATGGTCAAATTCCCCAAAGTAATCAACCATTGGACACCCAGAATGATATTGGTGTCTGGTATGTCAACTACAAAAAAGTGATCCACCAGAGTGTAGGATCCCATAGTGACTGAAAGTGAGGGGACATATTGCATGCATTACATGGTCCTATCTCCTTGGACCAAAATAGAGAATCCTTCAAAAGTATCAGTGGGGATTGCTCTCCTTTGCACAAGATGAGAATCAATAAAGTTGTGGGTTGCCCCACTGTCAATCAGCACAGATACCCTCTTATTCATGACTGAACCTTGTACTCTTAGGTTCAAGTACTTAGGCAGTCCTCTCAAATATGCAAGAGTCCCACTTATTGGAGCAAAGGCTCCATCCCCATCTCTGGATGGTGTTGAATCTTCCTCATCATTATCAGCACTGTGAACCCTCCTGGGTTCATCTTCTCCATATTCATCCTCAAAATCTGAGAAGACTTCTATGTAGTGTGCTTTCCCAGCAGCACATTTGTGTCCCGGTACCCATGATTCTTGGCAAGTGAAACACAATTTCTTCTTTCTCAAATCCCTCCTGAGATCAATATCAAGAGGCTTCATCAAGGAGCTCTCCCTGGAAGGAGCAGCTTTTCCTTCCTTCCCCTTAGAAAAGTGAGGGGCCTTGCTTTGGAAAGTTGCCTTTGCTTTTGGCAAGGCATCTTGGACGTCTCTAGCCCTTTCAATGGCATCATGCAAAGTGATGGGCTTGGTAGATTTAACCAACCCATGCAAAGGTTCCTCCAGGCCATCGATGAACATGTAAACCATCCTTGCTATCGATAGATCAGGAACCATGACTGATAATCTCAGAAACTCAGAGATATAAGCTTCTGAATCCCCTGATTGCTTCAGCTTTGCAAGGCTTATGAAGGGTTCTTCAGGATCCTTCCTGTCAAACCTCTCCACTAGTCTTCTAGTAAACTCAAAATAAGTAGTCACATTGATATGTCCCAATGTAGACAACCCATGGAACCACCAATTGTGTGCCTCACCTTCAAATTGCAGCGCTGCAATCTTGATGGCTTCAATCTCAGGGACTTTGTTCAACTGAAAGTAAATATCTAGCTTTTCTACCCATGCCTTGGCAGAACTGGAGGATGATCCATCAAACTTGGGCAAAAAGAATCTGCCCATAGAGTGGTGTCTATCCTGGTTATGAAAGAACCCACCATCTCTATATTGCTGCCTTGGTCTTCTTCTATCCTTGAGGTGACAGAACTCTTGGAAACTGAAGTGGTCTCTGAACCTCTGATTCTGAGATTCATATTCCACAAAGTAATCTTCAAGGGAAGATTGCTCTTATGGTCCTGTTGTGGTGAAACGCACACCCCCCCCCCCCATTTTTCATTTATAAGTGAAAAATGGGGACCCTTTTAAACGATTACTTGATAGTACTACTATTGAAATTTGAAAATGAGGGAAGACCTAAATGGGTTCGATTTGTTCTTATTGATCTATATTAATTCATTTTGACCTCATTTGGATTAGTCATTGTGAAATGAACTTATTTGAAGGCTTTTTATTTTTTATATTTGTTTGATTTTAGGGATCCTTCATTTTTCAACTCCCTTCCTGATTGGCATTTTGAAAAAATTCTTGACTTCTTGAAACTGTACCACTTGCCTCATGGTTTTGATCATATTTTTGCACCTCCTTGTTTCCTTTTGCATCCATGGAAATATTTTCATAAATGATCAATTGAAGATAAAGTGGCATCTTTGGTTGTCACATCACCTCGCATTTGGTATTTGACTTCACTAGTTGGCATTTCTTCTACATGACTTAGCGCATCATTTCACATTTCACATTGATTATTTATCTCCTTCACTTGGTTTGACATATCCATTAATAAAGGAGTGAAACATTAATTTATCATTTTATCCATTTTTATACATAAATCAATATAATTTCATAACTTTAATAATTTGTAAAAACATTAGATTAGTTATATATTTTTTTCTTTATTTAAAACATAAAAAACCAAAAACAAAAATAAAATATAAAAACATTTTTTTTATATATATTATAAATATAAAATTGTAAATAAATTAAATTCTTTTAAAACAACATAAAACTTTAAAATTTTTTTAAAAAAACACAAAATAAATCATATATAAAAAATATCAAAAAACATAAAACTACGATATGATAAAAGTGGGTTAAATGCATTAAAATAAAGTTGTGTGCTAGTTATCAACCTAAATTATGATACACCACGTCATTACAAATTTCGGTGGGTGGTTAATACATTAACCAAAAACGTTATAAAAACCCACGACGTTTAAAAATATCATAACCCATTTGCAAATATTAAAACCGCATTTTACTAAACTCCATTTTATTAAACCACAATTTGCCAACGTTAAAGATCTAATCGTATTGCAAATGTGACACGTATATCAAACCACCGCGGGAACATTTAAATCAACCACCAACTTTGGGATTTGTGTTAACCATCGGTTATCACCGCAGATAGAGATCACATGTGGTGTCACGCTTTAACCGCAACAGATAAATGAAGGCCGCCAAGTGTAATGACCAAATTTATTTCCCTGCCTAATCCCATGTAACAGTTCATTTGATGCGCCCAAAATTTTGACCGCCAAAGGTTTCGATTATATCCAAAGTATTATTTTTGAGTTTTGTAAATTAATTCCAGCGCTAAGATAGGGATTCGAATCCCTTATCTCATCTTTTGACTCAACAAATTATATTTTGGAAAACATAGATTCAAAGGTAGCATTATATAAGCCATGAGAAATACATTCATAAGGGATGGAGAAAATTCCTTGAAATCAGTTTTCCAACGGTTTGAAGGAGACGCTACAGGATCAGAAGGAGAAGGGATCGCGATCCAGCATAGGGGATTCTTTGCTATCATTCAATCTGCACTTGCGCATTTCTGTTTTGTGTAGAGGAGGTGATTGTAAAGACTATAAGAGAGTTTTTGGCCTTTGTAATATTGCTTAGCATTTCTGCATATAATAAAATCATAGGTCTCAAATTCTCAATCACTGCATATTTTGTATGCAAAGCTTTGGCATTATTTTGAATTTTCATTCATGAGTATTTCTACCTGAATGCTGAATTTTTATTTGTGTCCAAGTTTTGTAATTGATTTCGATTTTTATTCTAAAACATATTTCTTATTGATACTTAACATTTATGTTGGTTCAACTTTGATATGATTTGAAGCTTTGCAGGAGCTATCTCCAAGAGGCAGAAAGAGATCGGATCTATAACGAATTCACTAGAATATATTTGAAATTAAATAATAATTTATTATATTTAACTCACAAATTTATTTTGCTTTTATCCCATTAATTAATATGAATTTCTTCTTTTAATTAATGGAAACTACATAGTGAATTCAATCATAAACCTGTCTTTCCCCTATTTTTATTTAATTTGCTCTCGGATTAAGAGAGGGTTATCCCATCTTAGTCCGAGATAGGATTTTCGTTTTAGATTAATTTTTTATTTGTAAATGATCTCAACATAAAAGTCCTCTTTGGTTAAAGGCAAACATCTTGATTTTCAATGGCAAGATCGAGTCCTTATATTAGTTAAACTCCTTGATTGATTTTAATTATTATTCAAAATATTAAGAAATCAATCATTAGAACTAATGTAATATCCTGTATATTAATTTATTTGATTTTAATCAATAACACATAACATTAGAATTTTTTTTCTTTTCTTTTTTTAGAGTTAACTTTAGCATACTAGTTATTAATTAGTTTTCTAACATTAACTTTCAATAAATAATAATAACCTAAAAGAATTAGAATAATTTTAATTTTACTTAGGTAGTATATTTAATTAGATCTGATTTTATTAATTGTTTACTTAGAATAATAATAATAGTATTTAGTTAACATTCATTTCATAGGTTATCATAGATATATTATAATAAACTAGAATTATTATTAGAATTATATTAGTAATATTTAGGAATATATTATAGTATAGGGTATATTTATTTATATATTATAGTTAGTTAATTAGCATACTAACATAGGATATATATTAGTTTAGATTTGACATATGAGATAAATAGGAATACTTTAGCACTTAACAAAGACTTTACTGATAAATGTAGCATTAACAATGTGTTACTTTAGGATTAATAGATAGTATTAAACTAACAAGTTTCATAGGGATAACATTATCATAGTGTCCTTTAGGATTAATAATTAACATTAATTTAATAATATAAAGTCAGTTAGGTTAGAATAGTTAGGCCAATTATAAGACGTAACTTAGTCGTGGCTTGGCTGAGCCCCAGATCAGCTTAAGGATCAACTCTCTTGCCTAATCAGCAAGAGAGTTGATCTGATATCTCTTCTCCGTTAATGAATGAAAGTTATATTTTAAGTAATCAGAGTTTAGGAAAAGGTAACTGGATCTAATTTAACCAGTCGGAGCCACTACTCCAAACGGAAAAGGAGCTTCTTTAAGCTCCAGACCGAGTGGCTATCCCCCAATGTTGTTGCAGCGATTTTCGAGGCTTCAACAAGTCCTTCATTTTCCACAACCAAGAAAGTAGGCATAGTGGAGCGTTGTGAAGCTTGTGGAGCTTGTGGCTGGTTCATTGGTTAACCAGTCCCGTGAAGAGACATGTCAGAACTTTCTCTCGGATGAAATCTCCCAAGAGATTCTCTCATTCTTTCCACCCTCATCTCCTTGATCTCTCTGGAAAGATCTTGCATGGCCACCAATAGAGTTCTTGCAAACTCTTCTCCTTCTTTATCACTTGTAGTCTCAGGGAATTTACCCTTGTCTTGATCATCAGTAGTGTAATCATACTTCTTGTGACTTCTGTTTTGATACCTCTTCTCCATCTCAGTAAGAGGTTCATCTTCTTTTGAATGCAACATGGCTGTGGTGCTCCAAGGGAAGCACAGGCTATGCCAAGAAAGGAGCTCTGATACTACTGTAATATTCCAAATCTGGAACAGCACAGCAAGCCTGCTGAAATAACGCACTCCTGGGATATTGATGCACAGAAATGAGTTTACAACCCTTGGATCCCTTAGATCAGTAGATCTGGGGTCTATATCCAAAAGGGGAGAAAAAACAAATCAAACTAGGTGTGGTAAACAGATCTCCCACCACCTAGTCTAGCTGAAAAACACCCTACAAGAGGGGTTGCAGCTATGCACAACAAACTACTTCAGAAATAACATAGTCTTGGATAGTATGAGCAGGAGGCCATCCAATATGATTAGCTTATGAGTATACAACAGCAAATCAGAATTATAATGAAGTTATTTCAATATACAGTAGAATACAGGAGACAATAGAGCAAGAAATATTCAGAAAAGAGGGCTACAACACCTGTATAAACTGAGAAATGGCTCAACAGATTTATTTTAAGGAGATGCAGCAGCTGAATATTACAACTCAGATCTAGGACAGGTCTGTGGACATAACATCAGATCCATTTCAGATTTGGAAACTAGACAGTCTTATTTACAAGATCCCCTTAGGGTTTTGACCAAATCATACATAAACAAGAGTAGATCTGAGTCTTAAGTTGCAGATCTGTAAAATACTGCAGAAATTTCTGAAGATGACTTTTCATTACAATAGATCAGATCTAAACAAAACATGGATCAACAAGCTAATCCATGGATCACCCAAGTGAAAGGCAAAGCCCAGCACTAGAGATCTCTCATAAAAATTGGGATCAAAACACCCTGCAGAACCTCTAATGAAAATAACACAGTTCCTTAATGAAAACTATGTTGTAGCTTGAATAACAATGGTGGCCTGATGCCAAGAGACAAATCTGAAGCTCAAATAGTAGAGGCACTCTTCCAGGAGGTTAAAAGACACACTCCATGAGAAGAGGATCCAAAAACAAGCTAGATCTCTGCAGATCTAGAATCCCACTTGCTGCAACTTACAAAAGCACGCAAACCCTCACTGGATCTGCATTGAAATTGAAAGTAGAGCTTGACCCAAAGCCTGATAGTGGATCAAATCAGCAAATACTCCTCCAAGAATCCTCAAGGGAGGAGGTGAAATCCTTGCATAGGAACTCCAAGTGCTAAGCAGCACAATTCTCCACTAAACAACAGAGAATAGTATTTTTCTAATCAGACAAGATACTCAGAAATATAATCAATCAACAACCTTCTCTTGCTTCCTTCCCCTTCCTTTTATAAGATGAGAGTCTTCACAAACCCTAAACCACCTTGATGAGTTAGCTCCTTTCACATGAGGGGCCTCCTTCTAGAACTGTGTTGTCCCTTTATGAGGTACATTGAATCTAGACAGTGTTGTAGATTTGGTCAAGGTTGACCCAGTCTCACAGCTCAAACCCCTTTCACACCTACAAGTGATTTATTTACATGGCCTTGATTTATCCTTGTTCACATGGGCATTGATTTATTCAGTCTTTTCAGGAGTTTTACATGTCCTACTTTATTCATTTTTTCATGCAACAAAAAGTAAAACAAAAATGAATATTCCTCTTAGCTTAGGCTAAGTAGGAATATTACATGGATCCATGGAGAAATTCTTATTTCTTTTCATTGTTTAACTACTTTTACTGCATAGATCTAGTTTTTTGCAGCATTTGTTTTAACTATCGATCACAGATCTAAAGAATTTAAACAACCATTTATGTTGTTAGGGTTTTTTGTCACACACAGCTAAAGTGAACTCTTTTCCTACACTTGCGTTAATAATTTACGCTAACAATTCTTAAATGCATATATGAGAGTAGGATCCTCCTCATAATCTAATTTCTTGTTTTCTTTATAATTCACTAAAGGAGGCAATGTTTCATCAACTATGACATCGATGAAAAATTCAACCATTTTTCTCCTCTTCTTGAATCATTTGTAGCCTTTGATCTTTGACTGAATATCTAAGGAATATACTCTCATCTTCTTGAGAGTTGAACTTTCCAAGGTCTTTATAATTTCTCTTGATATAGAATTTACTCCCAAATACCTTGAAATGTTTTAGATATGCTAGTCTTCCTTTCCATAACTCATCAGGGGTTTTATCATTGTTAGGCATGTGTTGTGCTTTGTTTTCTAAGTAAAAAAATGCTTGAGTTTCTTCTCCCCATATCATGTGTGCAACCTTCTTTTCATTCATCATTTCTCTGTCCATCTCCTAAAAGATTCTATTTTTCCTTTTAACCACCCTATTTTGTTTTGGTGTTCTTTCTATTGAGTCTTACCACCCTATGTTATTTTTTTCACAAAAATATTCAAAATATTTTGAGATGAATTATCCTTCCCTATTATATCTCAAGAATTTAACCTTAATTTCCTTCTCATTCTCAACTTGAGCCTTAAATATCTTGAACTTACTCAGGGCTTTTGATTTTTCTCTCAACAACATTAACTAAGTATCCCTAGTAAAGTCATCAATAAATAAAAATAAAGGAACGTTCTCCTCTTGGGCTATTTGTTCTTGTGGAACCACAAATATCTATGTGAACCATCTCCAAAGGTTTAGAAGATGAAAAACCCTTTGTTTTGAATTGTTTCCTTATCTATTTACCAAATTGAAAGGACCTGCAGATTGGATTATCATGCTTTGATTATCTTGGTAAGCCTATGATTGTCCTTAATTTACTAACCTTGACTAGGTTGTAATAATTTACATGCCAAAACCTTTTTTTGACGTAACCATCTTTGGTCTATTTTTCTCAAGTAAAAATTTACTCTATAATCATCAAATATATACATGTTGTTGTGAGTCCTAATTTCCTTTCCCATCAACTTTCCATTCTCTACTTTTCATATCACACGGTCCTTAGAGAAAAAAGTCACATCATAGCCATTGTCACACATTTGAAATATGCTTAGTATGTTTTGATTGAGACCATCCACATATAATAGATTTTATGCCTTGGTATTTTCATCTAGATTGACTTTTTCCTTTCCTTTAATTTGTGCAAGAGCATTATTTTTGAATGTCACATTGCCTTTACTTTTCTCTTTTAGAAACATGAGCTTACTCTTATCTCTAGTAATGTGCTTGGATCAGCCACTATCTGCATACCATTTTCCTTCCTGGTAATGTGCAAATAAACAAATTCCACACTCCTTTGTTTTATCACTCTTCTGCTTCCACCTCGTCATGTCTCTTAGATGTACTGATTATTCAGAGATCTACTTATAGGATGGACAAACAAAATTTATTCTGCACTCATTTTCCTTGTGACCAAAATTATTACATTTGAAACACTCAATTTCATTCAGTGTATGGGAGAAGGAATTTCTACTACAAGAAAATAAATTTAGACTTAGGATTCTAATAGTATCTAGATCTGAAATTTTCATCTCTTTCAACTTTAACATTTCGACATTTGATGGCTTTCTATCCAAAAATGTGAAATGAATAGAAATTTCCATAGAAAAAATTTGTGTACCTTATATTTTTGAATTTATGACCTTGAGAAGATTGATTGTACCTTAGTTTCCTTGTTGGTTTATTTACATATCTGTGTGGAGGGGTATTTGAAAATTTAATAGAATTTCTCCATTGTTTAGTGCTTATTTGACTTGTCTTTCATCTATGTTCATTGGCTCTTCCTTGTAATTCCTTTTCATATCTCTAGAGACCTTCGAATCTTGTGGACCTTATACTAGCCTTTACTTTAAAAGGTTTTTATGGTTCATATTATCCCATAATTTCCTTATTTGTTGGAAATATTTGACTACTCATAATGTGGTTTATTTTCTTTGTTCTTAAAAAAAAAAATCCAAATCCATCTCATTTTTGGACTTCCCATTGTTTGCTCTTATAGATACAATCTCTGCTTCTAAACTTTGGAAATCATTTTCCCATTTATTGTTTAATTCATTCAGAACCTATTTGTTCCCTTTGACTTCCTCAAGCTTAAGTTTTAGAGACATAATTTCCTCTTTATATGTTTTTGTAATCATTTTCTCTTGTTTCTTTGTCAGCTCCAACTTCAATATTCTATTCTCATCCTATATCTTATTACAGTTCTTTTGTTTTTCTTCTAATTGATGTGTTATAATTTCTTTACACTTAATATCTTCTTCAAGTTTTTATCTTTGATAAAAAAACTCTTTAATATCAGAGTTGTACACACCTTCTTCAACTTGCAACAATTTCTCTTTTACTTGCGTGTTCTTCCTTCTAACCTTCTTTAATTCCTCATGTTGTCGAGAACTTGTGGAATCCTGTGTATTATGTTTGAAACACCTGACATTTCGGGATAACAATTCACCCATTTTTAGGGGCTAAGAATCTTTACAAATGATAAGAGGAGTGATTGACCAAATTATTTAATTCATCAAGAGTGCTAATGATATCCCCTTAGAGATCGATTACACCTTCTTATTCTTCCTTGAGGTCTGAGTCATTTTTGGATTTAGATTCATATTCAAGTGTCATGAGTAAGCATTCATCGGGCTCATCTTCTAAAGATTTTTTGTTATTTGATTATGATGAAAAATTGTCCTCTTTGGAGTACAAACCCTTTGTCTTGAAATATTTCTTCTTTTAATATTTTTTAGCTTTATCTTTAGCCTTTTTATCCTTTTCCTTTTTTGGATTCTCTCTATAACGAAACTTGCAAGATAAATTCCCAACTCTTCCATAGTCAAAGTGTTTGAATGGTTGCTTTCCCTTATACTTACTTGAACCACATTTTAATTTTCTGGAAAAATGAGGCAGATTCTAGTCATATTCACAGCAGGAAAATTCTTAGTGATAATTGTGTTCATTATTATTCTTTGACACTTTAAATGCTGCCTCCTTTGGCTCATGCTTCTCTTTTCCTATTCTCATATCATAGGCTATGAGATTTTTGTGTGGCTGCTCCATTGAAAGAGACTTCAATTATGGCATCTCTTCTATAGATGAGATATTTGCATTGAATATAAAATGAAAAGATCTCAAGACCATCTAAACAACTATTTCCTCTTTGATATCTTCACCAAGTCCTCTAATCATGTTTGCTACCTCATCAGCTCTACGAAAATATTATGCTATATTTTCTTCTTCATTCATGCTTAATATATTGAACCTCATTCTAAAGGATTGATGCTTGGATTGCTTAACTTTATCATGTCCTTCATAGCTATTCATAAGCTTGTCCCATACTTCCTTGGTTGACTTAAAATGTAGTACTTTTACTATTTCAAATTGATTAAAACCAAATGGAATGGAATTCTTGGCCTTTGCATTGTTCCCATAAACCTTTTTACCATCTTCATATGTAGGAGGGATTGTTGGTACAATATAATCAACTAATACATAGCTCCAAACATCTACACATAGGGACATGAGATAGGCTTCCATCCTAACCTTCCACAATATATAATTTGTACCATCAAATATTGGTATATTGATTGAATAGGAATCCATATTTTCTTGTTTTTCCATGATTCCCATTGATCTACCTACCATTGGTTAAGTTGTTCCTGAAGGAACCAAACCTTGATACCAATTGTTAGGAATCATGAATTACTGAGAGGGGGTGGGTGTGAATTAGTAATATATATATATATATATATATATATATTGAACACTTAAAATTTTAATAACATACAATTAAAAAACACATGAGAGGCCATCACCAAAGAAAAATCCTTTTGGAAGAAAAATCACCAAATTGTGTTCTATGTATTATGATGTGAATCTAAAGCACCTACTTAGATTATGTCACAAATTTTATGAGCACCTACTCATAGGAGTCCCCAAGGCTCCAACCACTTATGATTGCAGGCCCATACCTACCTCATGCAAGTGTTATACTTTTCATATAATTTTTGAACTGATAAAAATGACCCACCTCAATATTACAAAAGAAACAATGGCTCTGATATGCATTCTCTCTACAATACCCTCTTCTCTAATCTGCACACTCACACTCATATGCCTTTTTATTTTCTCATTCTAGTATGTTGCACTCTCTGTGCTTCACTCATCATATTCAACATTGGCACAAAACCATACATATTCTTCTATGCAGTTCACTCTATAGTTCCACACTATTTTGGCTCATACATAGCTCGCACACACATACACACAGACCCCACACACTCTACTCTCAGCCCCACTTATAATTATCTCACTACGAAACTATACAATGAGTATTCTGGTGGTGTATTCATGGCATGGGCAGACGAAATACATTTTTCTTAGTAGGGAGACTGCTTATGTACATGCAATTCACATGTCAAAGTGGTTTGTCAAATGTTAGTGGAACAATTTCAACATGTAATAAGATAAGTTAAATGGAAATATAGCATGCCACATAAAAAATGAAACAAAAAACAAAACAACATGCACAAGAAACACACTCAATATAGAAAACACACTAATAACTCAAAAATTGAGAGATTTCTCCCTTTATTAGGTGTCGGTAGTAGTAGAAGATAGAATTTTAAATCTCTTATAGTGGATCCTTTAAGCTATGGAGCTCCAATATCTAAGACAAGGGGGTCTCTTCCCCTCAAGTTTTCAGCAAGCCTCTCTTCCCTCTCAAAGGATGGTAGATCGACAGATACATGGTGAACTCTTCTCTCTTGGATTGAGGTGTTAGGTGGCCAACAACTGAATCCTTCCAATCCTCTTGTTACTAGACAACACAAAGCTAGTTTGTTGATGAGAAATTTGGTCAGCATAACAATGTGTCGCCCATTTCTTTTCCCATGGTTGGCTTTTATAGACAAATTTCAAATTTTCCCTCCCTCTCTTTCTCCAATATGTATGGTGACACAAGAGTGGGGGTATGATTCCTTTGTGTGTTGCACTAAAGCCTCAAGGTGGCTCGAAGGTGACTGTACTTGGTTAGGTTGAGTGAGAATATTTTTCTCCAAGTGTGCATTAGCAGAATTTTGAGGTATAAAATGGGTCTCCTAAGGAAATTATAAAATAATAGGGGAAATAATAAAATAAAATTAGACTACATCATCAAATTTTAGAGGGAAAAATGAAAAAAATACTTTTTTTAACTCATATTTTCAACTTATCTCCCTATGGGTTTACTCATATTTCAAGCGGGAACACTCGTTGGATGCATAATTTTATTCCTCATCCAAGGAGTACCCATGTTTCATACTTTCGATGGACCCTGCGACGAAAAAAATGAAATACATGAAAAACGTGATTGGAATCATGTTTTTTCATTTATTTCTCATTTTTCGTGTAGCAATCTCCATCAAAAGTATGCAACATGGGTACTCCTTGGATGAGGAATTAAATTTTGCATCCAATGAGTACTCCTGCTTGAAATTTGAATAAAATCCGAGGAAGATAAGTTGAAAATGCAAGTTGAAAAAGCAGTTTTATTATTTTATTATTTTTTAATATTTTTACTTTTTTACCCCAAAAGTAATGAATCATCCCCCATGGTTGAAATCATTATCTTCAATCCTATTGGTTCTTATAAAGTTTATTTTGGTTGTACATTTTTTTTAGGAGGCCCATTTTAGACCTCAAAAGTTCTCTAATATCCAAGTGGTCCCGGATAGTGACATTCCACATCTCCAGGACCTTGTGGTCTGCGATGCATGCTCCGGGCCAGTGATTCCTATCCGTGGTCCAAAAATTTGCCTGCTAACCTTAGGAAAATTGAAATTTTTAGCTCCTCTAATGTATTTCTTCCCTATAAATATTTATTTGTACCTTCTACTTGAAATTTTATAATGTCTTCTACCTGTATGATTTTCTAGTGTTAACAGTTGCCCCCTAATATATGAGGTCTAGGAAGAATTGTATAGCCGAAATACATTATAGTTTCTTTTTCTCTGTAGTCCTTTTGAGAGAGAGAGAGAGAGAAACTTTCTTTAGAAATGAGGTGAGAGAACCCTTGCCATGAGTAAAAAAGACACCCTGCTCTGTTGGAAACCTGCAAGAGATAGAATGAATAAAATATTTCTATAAGGCAGGAATGTCCCATGCTCGTGATGTTTTCACTAGTTAAGTTTATCTGACATATAATGGTTTTTTTATGTCCCTTTTTGGTAGTGACCTGTTGTTGGTTGATGAAGACGGTTGTTGACGCCCTCAGGGGAGTTTTTATTTGAAATAAGGTATAATGTGGTGCCAACACGCATAATATTGGTATGGAACATTTGTTTAGAACAAGTTCTCATTGTATGCATGGGTCTTTGACTTTTGGGGACCTTCTCGTGTATTCATTGCTGAGAGATATGCTTATCAAGTCACCGGTCTTCAACAAATTCTGACAGAGTGCAACAGTTATGAAGTACGATACCATCTTGACATGAAATCTTATCTTGAAGTCGAATTTCAAGAGGATCGATGACATCAATGGGCAATGATGATTTTGATTGTGTCATCTATGGATTCCCTTATTGAGTTGAGGAGTCATGCAAGGTACTAGCTCCTTCCTTGAAAATGTGTGTTGTAGTCGACAAGAAGGAAGAATCAACCAACTGAGATGAGTACTGATGCAAGGGACCAAGGTTCATGATGTAGTAGGGCGTGGTGTGATGAGTTAACTAGGCATGATGACGAGAATTGGCTATAACTGATGATGGTATTTAAGTGGCCTGAGGTCGGAGCTGTAAATGTAAGTGGCAGAAGTCATAACAATTTATGGTGAGGAAATCCCTGGAGTCAGTAGGACATCCAGAGTGGGTGTATGGTTGTTATGAGTGCCATGGTGGGATGTGGTAAATAATTCATAGCTCCAACCAAGGGGGATTTGGGACTGCTACTAGGTGAGAAATGTGAGTGGATGGGTGGGAGTGCTCTCCTAAAAAATATGTGCACACTTTCCAAAAGAATATAAAATGGGGTTGGATGTACAAGCACGGAGACGGGTGCCCCTATAAACATGAAATAATTCATCACTATGGTGTGAGGAGTGTGTTTTGCTGAGGGTGGGGGCCCCATTGGTGGGTCTCGGTGTAGGGTTGATGAAGTGGATGAAAAGTGTCACAGATGGGCTATGCTGATGGGGGTGTGATAGGCCAAGTGTGAGATGTGGTGGCCTGTTTTTTATCTTCTTATGAGAATGGTACCCCGGTATATGGGTTTAACATGATATGGTTAAAAATTTAATTGATGTATGATGGATGAATGAACATGAATTACTTCCCGGGCTTGGATTTTATGGGGTGAGGCTCTACCGACCTGCAAGGGTATTTATCATGTGCAAGGTGAGGTGATGATAAACATGGTCAGGTAAATGAAACCTATGTTTTTATTTTTCTGAATAAATGATGTCAGGATATGAAAATATTACTTAGGGAAGCCTACCATGCTGAGGGTAGACCGATACCTTCTCTTGTACCTTTATTGTCTGGGGCATATGGTGATATGGCATGTTTGTAATAACATGCAGCTTATCCACCCACAAGCGCGAAGCGCGCATCTGTCTCAATAGAATGCACACAGTCGGGTAGAAGAAAAAAACAATCCTCCTTATCTGATCAAAATTTCTCACTGAGGGTGATTGAAAGTGCTGAGAGGATGCGGGAGTGATTTTGCAGCAAGATGAGCAAGAAGAATGGCCTACATCAACAACTATTAACTCAAAATAAATAATATATTGGAGTCGCCATTCCTGTGGTAGTGTATTCGGCGCATGGGCATACGAAATACACTTTGCTTATTAGGGAGGTTGCTTACCTACATGAAAGTCACAAGTCAAAGTGGTTTTTCAAGCATTAGTGGAACAAGTCCAACATGTAATAAGCTAAGTTAAATGGAAACATAGCATGCTACATAAACAATGAAAAAAAACAAAACAACATGCACAAGAAACATGCTCAATAGAGAAAACACTCTAATAACTCAACAATGGAGACCTTTATCCCTTTATCAGGTGTTGGTAGTAATAGAAGATAGAATGCTAAATCTCTTGTAGTGGATCCTTCGAGCTACCGAGCTCCAATATCCAAGATAAGGGGGTCTCTTCCCCTCAAGTTTTCAACAAGCCTCTCTTCCCTCTCGAAGGATGGTAGATCGACAGACATGTGGTGAACTCTTCTTTATTGATTGAGGTTTTGGGTCCCCAACAATTGAATCCTTCCAATCCTCTTGTTTTTGGACAACACAAATCTAGTTTGCTGATGAGAAAATTAGCCAACATAACGATGTGTTTCCCATTTCTCTTCCCATGGCTAGATTTTATAGAAAAATTTCAAAATTTCCCTCCCTCTCTTGGTCCAAGATGGATGGTGACACAAGAGTGGGGGTATGATTCCTTTGTGTGTTGCACTAAAGCCTCAAGGTGGCTCAAAGGTGACTATACTTGGTTAGGTTGAGTGAGAATATTTATCTCCAAATGTGTCAAGTGGTCCCAGATAGTGGCATTCCGCATCTCCTGGACTGCACGACTATTTGAGGGATAACCTCGCTCTTCGCGGCTATCGAAGGAAAAGTCACAATGTGTGCTCAGAGCCAGTGCTTCATGTACGCGGTCGAATAATTTGCCTGCTGGCCTTAGGAAAATTTAAATTTTTATCTCTTCTAATGTATTTATTCCCTGTAAGTCTTTATTTTTACCTTTTGCTTGACATTTTCTAATGTCTTATGCCTATACAATTTTCCAGTGTCAACAAGTATCCTTCAACTCTATCTCGTAGTTCAAGAACCACATTAAATTAATCATATCTTGCGTGGAATTAAAAAATGGATCACAAAACTAGTAATCATAAATACAAAAAATTATTTCTTGCGTGATACCATTGATCCATAAATTCTTAGTATGGCTTCCCTTTCCAATTAAATGACCATAATACATTATCTAGTTTTTCAACTAAGACTGCATTCTTAATCTGAACTGTCTAAAACTTGTCCTCCATTATCATTTTTCCAAGACCAGAGGAAGTCGATTACTGAAAAAAATGCAGTACACTAACCTCATTAACTGTTATTTGTTGCATTCAACCACTATAGTTCAATTTTGTGTTGTTTTTTTTTTTTTTTGGCATCAAATTCCGATACAACCTATTTTATTTAACAATTCAGTTATATCACAAGTTTTTATCAGTGTATATAGTTTTATCTCCAAAATTATCTAACTAATAGATTCAATAAATGTCGCCAAACATCGCATTTTTCACCCTTATGACTTGGCACCATATGCCCAAGGGGCTAGAACCAAAGGCCTAACTGATGAGCAGTTAAAATCACAACTCAGGGGTTAGGAGGTCTTTTAGTGTGCATATAATTCAATTTCCCTATCACCAATTGGCCATATTAACATGCACTTGATTCTTCATGTGTTATGTCCCCCACTAGTTGGGAGTCAGTCCTTTGTACTTCTATCGAAATCTCCTAAAGAGACAAACTCCTGAATGGACTGACCTACCAACTAGCAAAAAGGCTCGGTTGGGAGAAAGAAATTTCTTTCAAAACACAAGATCTATGCAAAAAAATTTAGGCTTGGAGCTTTGTCAAAACTTCAACTAGCTATAGGTCCACCATCCTTTGCAAATATTAAAGTTTCCTTATACCATCGAAAATTTCTTTGCAAGATCTATCCATCTGAGCACATTGTAAAGGAACATGAGCAGCTCCGAGGAGGCATAATTTCCCTCAAATACTAGGCCGCCCAACCATCATATTTATAATATTTTTAGGTTCATCACTTATCCTGATACTATGATGGTTCTCTACTAAAAGCTACAACTACCATTGGAATCCCCCTGAACTTGACTTTTCCTGGAAATCCCCATGGAAACACCACCTTTGACATCAATGACAACATTTTTCCCAACTATAATATGAAAATGTGAGTAATTTGTAATGGTTTTTTTGGTAAATGAGTGAAAAACTAAGTAATAGGTTGTCAAAAGGATGTTAATTCTTCATACCAAAATCCCCCCATGCTTAGGGTGTTGCATTTATACATGAATTTTTGTAACAAAATTTCAAAATTTTGACAAGATTGAGCTTCAAAAACCAGTTTTAGAGGCTCTGATTAGGATATCCAAGTTACTCATAACACCTTTCTTCTTCATAGCAATTGACCACTTGGGAATTTTCTTTAACATCTTTGTTTTTAACTCCTTAATTTTCTACTACAATATTTTGTTGATATTCTTAAGATTTGAGTTCTTGTGAAGCCATTAATACATGAGGTTAATCATTATATGGTTCTATTATTTGAGTATTTCATTCTTGTTTTTCACATGATTTTTTAAAACTTTTTGTTCATTTATTTCCTCTTTTAGTGCTTTGATATTGTCTTGCTCCATAGAGAAGGGAACACTATCATTATATTAGGTACTTGAATTTCACTATTAAATGTCTGCAGAAATATAGGAGAAGGTAAATTTACCTTTTCTTTATGTGCCTCCTTCTCCAAGGTGTCAAAATAATCATATAATTGTTGTTGAATTTCATCGATCTCTGAACTTGTTGTTTCATGTGTTGATGTTTGTTCTTATTCCTGGACCTCTACAACCTTTAATGTTTCAAATAAAACATAAGTATTCCCCTTTGTTGTACATATTTGCTCCTGCATGTAAATTTTCGGCCTGCCACCTTTTCTAAATCTCTTTCAGACCTCCACCATGGCTTGAATCCCGATGCTCCCGCTTAATAGCGCCATCTCCGTTCAGAAAATACACTTGGCCAAAGTTTAAAACCCGCAATTTAAATCTATTAGACCAAAGCCCCAGGGCCTTAGCTCCTTTCCTGTCGTCATCACATGACCCGAGCCCGAAAACCACAAGTCAAAAGAAAAAGGGGCTTATCATTTTACGTTCAGGTGCAATGGTAGCCGTCCGATCAAAGTCAAATCAACGGAGCGGCAATTGTCCTGTGTGGAGGGCCCCGCGCGCAGAAAACCGGTAGTAACTCCCGCACCACCCTTATTGAAACGGTAGTATTTACCGCGGGGGTAGCGATTCCATAGAGGGAGCGCCGCGTGTCCTTGGTACGGGCCATGAAACAGCTTTCCCCGCGCGTTAAAGTCTACACAATCGCCGGGCAGCGGAATTCGTCTAAACCGTCAGATCTGGTGATGTCAATCCGACGATGGATATTCTCCAGAGTAGCTCGCCCGTTATCTCGCATCCACTATGTCATATGGCCCACCATCGTGCTACTATCATTGATTCTCAGTCGTTGATCTGTGTTTGCAATCCGACGGCCCATGATACAGTCTCTTCCGTCCATTAACTCCATTGCCACGTCAGTTCCCCATCTGTCTATCGTACATCCACGTGTCTCCGTCTCGTGCACCCGTAATATTTGTCCCCACTATATATATATGTGTGTGTTTATATGTGTTTTCATTCGCATTTGTCGTTCTTCAGCCACCACCTCCGCACTGTGTTACGTAGAGAATCCACTTTTCGCTTGTGCGTCAAAGTCCCATTGTGTTTCCTCCGCCACTTTTCGTATTCCTATCGTCTGTTCATGTCCACGATGTCATCATCATTTTCACCCCCACGCTCCTCACCCCTAAGTCTGTTTCCTCTAATATTTTGTGGGTTTTGCAGGTTCCGAGATGATAAGAGGCCTCATAATTTATTGCCTCTATTGCAGAAGTTAAAAAGCATGTTGAAGGACGGCATTTTGCTGGTGGAATTTAAAGAAGAAGCCGAGGGTAGGTATGTGAAATGACCATCATTAAAGAAAACGAAGATATGGACCTACAAAACCCTCCAGAGAATTTCTCCCTACATTAAAGATCCAAGATTCAAATCTGAAGTTAAGTGTCGAGAGTACAGTACAGAATTGCAGATTATCTCAGGGTTCTTACGGCAGCAGATCCTACTTCCAGCAGAAGGTAGAACACTGTATATATTTTATTATTTGTGTCTTCTATATATGGAAACTTTCATCTCCCAGCATTTATTTCTGTAGAGAGATTGTAAAGTATAGCCATTTATAGTTAGTCATTCATAGAGTGGGCGCGATTGTTTTCCGCCATTTTATTCAAATTGAGTCATTAAATGTGCTCCATCTACCTCCTCCTCTAGAATTCTCTATCTTTTCTATAAAGGCCCGAAAAGAAGACATTGTAAGGGTTCCAGATTTCTATCAGCGAACTGTGCAGTGAAAAGGCTTCTGTATACATTTTGTAATATTTCTGTATGAAGGTTCAGAGCCCATAGGGTCTCAGTGAGGAGGAGTTAGGACTGTACTGAGGATTCTGGTCTGTGGTATCTCACAGTATGTAATTTCTCTTATGTGTTAATACAATATCTCCTTTCATGCTATTTATCTTCTTGTATCATGTTCTATAATGCGAGTGGCTCACTAGTTTGCAGTAAGGATTCATCCTTGTTGGTGCCCTTTCTGGAATTAGTCAAGCGCTTTAAATAGGCCTAGTCATGATATACTGTTCCATGTTCACCTCATCCATGTTTTCTGCTATATTAGTTGCATGAGGAGGGTGCTTTTAAAACGCCATTATCATATAAGGATTCATAAATTGGTATTCCCTTATGTGGTTCTGTTGTGTATCTGGGTATCAGTCTCATGTTAACTAATATCTTCTTTAAGTTTCCTCACTGCATTTACTCCTGATATTTGATTTCTGTGATATATTACTTGAACTGGCCCTCTTTACAGTAAGCTGTCTCTTAACTGTCTGATGCCTTTGTATTGGAGTTTTACATGATGTTCCTACATTATTATTCTCTTTGTATCAGCTTCTGAGAGAGATTGGTCCCGTTTAAATTATTTTCCTTGTTTAACAAGAGATAGTAAGAGAGCTTTTGGACTGACAACCCAAGCTATATGAAGAGCTCCTTGCTATATTAATATGTCCTAGGCACTGGTCTATGGCAACTGTATACTGTCTCTATGGGGGTGACAAAATCATCCACAACATCTTTCTGGCGCCGTTGCCGGGGAGCGAATTCAAGAATATCAGTTTCCCTGGGTCTCGACAAATTGTTTTCACTCTCTAATCAGGTGAGCACAGAGATTTGAAGAGTTGCATATCTCTCACCTTGGCGACTCCACTGGTATTTATTGGATAAATTTTATTGGTAGTCCTGACTCCTCGTAGGCCGCATTTAAGGTTAGATACATCTCAGCTGAAAACACCCTACGTGTCTGACCCCGAGAAAATAATTCATAAAAGAGTTTGGAAAGAGAGGAAGTCGGTTCATGCTGAAAACCCTGAATATTCCGTTGAATATTATCCGCCCTCTTCTTCTCAGGAAGTTAGAACAGAAAATCTCGAGTTTTACTCAGAAACTCCATGTAGAGGAAGTGCCTGGATTGAAGAAGATTCTCATCCTGCTCTCAAGGCTGAAGAAATTAAAGAGGTCATAGAAGTAGTTGCTGTTAACCGTGAGTTATTTCCATCCACACCTCAAGCTTCTGTGCAATATATTCCCATTGTTATTCATACTCCACTTCCTCCTACTCCTCTCCCTTCATTTGCATCTCAGGCTGTTGTACAACCCCCACCTCCTCCAATGGCCAATGTTCCAGCTTTTCTATTGAATAAATACGCTCCACTGGCCTTGCCCCAAGTGTTAAATGATATGCCACAGGATTATCTGAAGATTCTGCCGAGATTTAATGGTGAAAATGGAGCTGATGCTCAAAAACATCTCGAGACCTTTTGCTCTTTTGCAGAAAACTTAAATGTTGAACATCTGGATGTGGTCTTGAGATTATTTGTGCAGTCTTTGGAAGGGGAAGCCAGAAAATGGTTTAAGACATTGGGAAATAATTCTGTGACCACCTGGGATGTCATGGAGAATGTTTTCCTCAGGAAGTGGGGAGAGAAGAAAGATCATGGTAAGTGCCTTACTGAGTTTAATACAATGAAGAAGAAACAGAATGAAGGGGTTTCAGATTTTATTAAAAGATTCAATAAGTTGTATTTGAGCTTGCCTCCTGAAATGAAGCCCCACGAAGCTGCTGCCAAGATAATTTTCATAGCAGCCTTTGAGTTTGATTTTGGCTTCGCATTGAGAGAAAGAAAACCTGCCACTTTGGATGATGCACAGTCAGATGCTCTGGAATTGGAAGCGAACTTTACCTCCACTGGGAAGTTAAAAGGAAAAATTGAACAGGATACTAAGAGGAGAGGCAAAGAAGAGGTCTCCACCTCTAATCAGAAAAAAGATTCAGATAAAATGGACGAAATAAGCAAAATGATAAAGAAGATGGTCAAGCTTGAACTGGAAGCTAAGAATGCAGCTCCCAAGAACTATTATAATGCTCCAAACAGAGGATATAATCCTCAGTATAGAAGACCACCATTGCAGATATTGCCGAGAGAAGCAAAAGAACAACAAGACCAGGTACCTCATCCCTTATACCTGGAAGGACCAGCAGATGACTCCACTGGAGATACAGCTTACGGATTAGAAGAGTCAAATCTGGCTTTTTCAAATAATGTTGATATGGATTGCCCGTTGCAAGACGAAGACGAAGAAGCAGATATTGATCATTACTGCAAGCAATTTGCTGATTTCATGCAAGCACAATTCAATGTCAAATATGATCTCAGATCTTCAAGAAAGAGGACCAGAACTCAAGAGAAAGAAGAGGAACCACCTCAGAAAGAAGCATCTGCTCAGAAGGAATCAGTAGCAAAGAGAAATATCGAAAAAGGTAAGAATCCTCTAAATACTCCCTTGCAACCTAATGATCAGATTCCTTCTTCTTCAAAAATAGTCGATCCTCCTAATGCCGAGCCAGTGTCAAAAGAAGTCAATTCTTCAGTTGAAAATAAGGAGTCAAAAGAAGTTGTGATAGAAAAGCCCCCATCTGCTTTCAATTTGCAAAAATAACTTGAAAAAATTAAGATTCCTGTCCCACTGACTGAATTATTGAAACAGCCTGTATATCAATCTCAAGTTACTTCTTTTGTGCTTCCTCCTGAAACACCAATTTCACCTGATAGTCTAAACCTTCAAGAAGAAAGACCCATGGTAGTCTTTGGCCCACATGTCGAGGAGATAGACCCTTCTACTCCTCCCTTTTATGTGTCTCTAGTCATTCATGACCTGCTGCTACATAACGGTATGCTAGATTCTGGGGCTTCCCATAATCTTATGCCTCTGTCTGTCATGGAACAACTAGGATTGCAAATAACTAGGCCATATAAAGATCTATACTCATTTGACTCTAAAAGGGTTAAGTGCTTGGGGATGATAAAAGATTTAGTGGTCAATTTGGCCCAAATTCCAGCAAAAAGTGTGGTCATGGACATTGTGGTTGCTGATATCCCAGCCCGCTTTGGCATGCTGCTGTCAAGATCCTGGGGTACAAAGATTGGGGGATCAATTAAATTGGATTTAACATATGCTACTGTCCCAGTCTTCGGAGGTCAGGAAAGGAGGTTATACAGGGAGACTAGATTTGTTAAAATGGTAACTAAGGCTGACTGCTCAGAGAACTCTCCAGTTTATAACAAAAAGGGAGAATTCTCCTGTTTGATGTTAGAAGAAAATCAGAATTATGCTCATGAACCCCTCTTTGGTCAAATTCAAGTTGAGCAGCCTAAAGGAGATCAGGAATCAGAAATTTGGACTTTGCATTTTGATGGAGCAAACTCAAGAGAAGGTAATGGAGCTGGGGTATTGTTGATTTCTCCTACAGGAAGATGGGTGCCACTGTCCTTCAAACTAGAATATGAGGCTACCAACAATGTAGCTGAATATGAGGCACTATTATTGGGACTGCAAACAGCCAGAAACATGGGCATCCAATGTTTAAAAGTCTTGGGAGACTCTGAAATGGTGGTAAGACAGATCAAAAATCAATGTCAAACTAAGCATCCTCGGCTCAGAGCTTATAGAAATGAAGTATGGGACGTGATAGAAAATTTCTTCTCAGCATTTAATATACAGTTCATGCCCAGGGAGCAAAACAGAATAGCAGACTCTCTTGCTGTGGCTGCCAGTACATTTTGTCCCCCTCAAAATCCACTTTTAAGATATGAAGTGGAGGTACGGTACAGACCTTCCATTCCAGATAATATAAAGCACTGGCAGGTATTTGAAGATGATGAACAAATGAAGAGATTCATGGAGACAGTGGGAGAATTCACAAATATGGAAATTGATGATAATGAGGAGGAAGAAGTTGAAAATATTGCAGAAAACAGATGGGAAGAAAGAATAGTAGGTAACAGAGTGCTGTAGCTGAAAGGAAATGTTATACCTAGAGGGCTGGTGCCTTTAGAAAGACTATTTAACAAAGATGATATTCCATTGCAGCCTAGAAAAGTAACAGAAGAAGATCAAGTGGGAGATTTGAATCTGGGTACTTCTACTGATCCCAAAATTGTCAAATTATCTAAAAGAGTCCCAGAAGATTATAAAGGAAAATATTTGAAGTTATTTCAATCTTATAAAGATGTTTTTGCTTGGTCCTATCAGGACCTAAAAACTTTTGATGTAAATATAATGCAGCATAAGATTCCACTAAGGGAAGATGCAAAGCCTTATAAGCAGAAGCTCAGACAAATCAATCCTCTGCTGCTTCCCTCCATTGAAAAAGAAGTCAAGAAGCTATTGAAGGCCAAGATAATTGTGCCATTGAGATACTCATAATGGATAGCGAACCTTGTTCCTGTTCGAAAGAAGAATGGAGAAATAAGGTTGTGTGTGTATTTCAGGAATTTGAATAGAGCATCTCTCAAAGATAATTATCCACTGCCTAATATGGATCACATCCTGCAGAAAGTGGTGGGAGCATCCAGAATGTCGATGATGGATGGTTTTTCTGGTTATAATCAGGTAGCTGTGTTCCCAGAAGACCAGAAGAAAACTGCATTTACTACACCATGGGGAACCTTTATGTATGCTAGGATGCCATTTGGATTAATTAATGCAGGAGCTACATTTCAGAGGGCAATGGACATAGCCTTTGTTGGAGAACAGGACAAGTTTCTGGTGGTATACCTTGATGATATCACAGTATTTTCAAAGAATGATGATGAGCATATTGAACATCTAATAAGGACTTTTGAAAAATGCAGAAGGTACGACCTTTCCCTCAATCCTCAGAAATCTTTGTTTGCATTAGATGAGGGAAAACTCTTAGGGCACATTGTAACTAAAGATGGTGTGAGAATAGACCCTAAGAGAGTCGAAGTAATAAACAGCATTCCTTTGCCTAGGAATAAAAAGGAAGTACAGGTGTTTCTGGGCCGAATTAATTTCCTAAGAAGATTCATTCCTAACTACGCTGAGATAGTTAGGCATATAACCAATATGTTGAAAAAGGATAGTGAAGTAAAATGGTCCCAGGAGTCTAGAGATGCATTTACAAGGATAAAACAGGCATTTGCTGAAGCTCCTGCGTTAGCCGGACTAGATTACAGTAAGCCATTCATGATATTTTCATTTGCTTCACCTCATACAATTGTTGGAGTATTATTACAGAAAAATGAAGAGGGATATGAAAAGCCTATAGCTTTCTTCAGTCAAGTGCTTTATGATGCTGAACTAAAATATAATATACTGGAGAAGCAGGCATATGCCCTGGTAAAGTCCCTTAAAGCCTTTAGATTATATATTTTTCAATCTCATATTACTGCATATGTCCCCACAGCTGCTGTCAAAGACATTCTGGTCCAGGGAGACAACGAAGGTAGAAGAGGGAGATGGATTGCAAAGATTCAGGAGTATGATTTAGACATAAAACCTACTAAGCTGATTAAAGGACAGGGACTTGGCAAGATGTTATCTGAGTCAAATCATCAAGCTCTGGGCATTAATCTATCCATGATAGCAAATGAAGAATCAGAAAAAGAAGAAGAGCAGAAAGGACTAGAGATGGCTACTCAAAAGATACATATGAAATATCTAACTAGTCCTTGGTATAAAGAAATAGTTGAATATCTTTTAACACTCAGCTGTCCTCCAGGTTGTGATAAAATAAAATATAGGGCTGTAAGGATGAAATCACAGAAATACATAATTGCTAATGGACAGCTCTATTGGAGAGACCCTCTAGGTATATTACTGCTATGCCTCACAGAAAATGAAGTAGAGAATATATTGATTGAATTCCACAATGGAATATGCGAAGGACATTACAGCTGGAGGGCTACAACACATAAAATCCTGAAGGCTGGTTTTTACTGGCCAAAATTGTATTCAGATACTTTTTCCTGGGTCAGAGCATGCGATAAGTGCCAAAGATTTGCAGAAAGACAGAAATTAGTGACTTTGCCCTTGATTCCCATCCATGTAAATGAACCATTTCAGAAATGGGGATTAGATTTTATCGGAGAAATACATCCCCCATCAAGTGGACAATATAAATGGATACTAACAGCCACAGATTACTTCATGAAATGGGTGGAAGCCATACCTACAAGAAATGCTACAGATGCTGTAATAATGAAGTTTATGGAGGAAAACATCATATCTAGGTTTGGCAGTCCCGCAAGAATTTTAACTGATAATGCACAAGCTTTTAAATCTGCCCGATTTGTGAATTTCTGTCAAAGGTATAACATCATCCTGACTCATTCCACAGCATACTATCCACAGGGAAATGGTTTAGAAAAATCTTCTAATAAAACCCTGGTAAGAGCCCTGAAGAAAACAATAAGTGAAAATCAGAAGAATTGGGACTCTCAATTAAAGTTTGCTCTATGGGCGAATAGAATAACCAGTAAAAGAGAAACTGGGAAATCTCCCTATGAGCTGGTATATGGGAGAGCTGTTGTGTTTCCTGTGCAATTGGCTTTGCCAGTGGCACGTTTTATGCAGGAGAATCAGGAGGAGCCAGATGACATGATCAGAAGGATTAATCAATTGATTGAATTGGAGAAAACATGGAATCAAGTAGATCAGAGATTAATAGAATACCAAGAGAAAATGAAAAACGTGTTTGATCAGCATGCAAAAGATAGAAAATTTCAAGTTGGAGACCTGGTTCTCAGATGGGATGTTCGCAGAGCAGAAAAGGGAAAACATGCTAAGTTCGATCCGCTGTGGTTTGGGCCATTCAAAATAGTGAAGCTGGGAAGAAACAACACTTTTTCTTTAGAAAACCTACAGGGTGATTTGTTGGATGCCCCGGTGAATGGCCAATTCCTCAAACCATACTTCCAATTCTGACCCAGGTTGGGAATGCCTGATTGTATTCTATTGTATATAAGTTGTTTTAGTTTTTGTTTTTATGAATACAAGGATGTCGGCAATTACCTGAAGTAGAAGCGCAGGGAAATTGAAAAGAAGAATGAAATACTCAGTGGTCTGCGTGTTCTCGACATGTCCGAGGACGAACATGTCGTCCCCAGATGGAGCCGATGTTGTACATATTTACTCCTGCATGTAAATTTTCGGCCTGCCACCTTTTCTAAATCTCTTTCAGACCTCCGTCGTGGCCTAAAACCTCATGCTCCTGTTTAATATTACTGTCTCCGTCCAAAAATCCGCTCTGCAAAGGTCAAAAACCCAAATTTAAATGTATCGGGCCCCAGTTCTAAGATCTTAGCCCCCGTGCTTTGACTACCCCATGACCCGAGCCCAAGAACCACAGGCCAAAAAGAAAGGGAGCTTATTGTTTATATTCCGGGCGTGATTATGGTCGTCCGATCGAAGTCAAATCAATGGAGCGGCAATCGTCCTATAAGGTGGACCCCCCCCCCCACGCGCAGAAAACCGGAGGTATAGTCCTGCACCGCTTCCACCAGGCCGGCGGTATTTACCAAAGGCCAGCGATTCCATAGAAAAAGCGTCGCGTGTCCTTGGTACGGGCCATGAAACCGCTTTCCCCGCGTGTTAAAGTCTACACAATCGACGGGCAGCGGAATTCATCAGAACCGTCAGATCTGGCGATGTCAATCCGACGGTGGATATTCTCCAGAGTAGCTCGCCCGTTATCTCGTGTCCGCTATGTCATATGGCCCACCATCGTGCTGCTCCCATCAATTATTAGCCGTTGATCTATGTTTGCAATCCGACGGCTCATGATACTGTCTCTCCTGTCCATTGACTCCACCGCCACATCACCTTCCCATCTGTCCATCGTACATCCACTGTCCTCGTTTCGTACATCCGTAATATTCCTCCGCGCTATATATATATATATATAAATATATATACCTGTTTATATGTGTTTTCATTCGCATTTGTCGTTCTTCAGCCACCACCTCCGCACTGTGTTACGTAGAGAATCCGCATTTCGCCTATGCGTCAGAGTCCCATTGTGTTTCCTCCGCCACTCTTCGTATTCCTGTCATCGATTCATGTCCACGATGTCATCATCATCTCCACCTCCACGCTCCTTACCCCCGTGTCTGTTTTCTCTAATATTTTGTGAGTTTTGCAGGTTCCGAGATGATATGAGGCCTCATAATTTATTGCCTCTATTGCAGAAGTTAAAAAGCATGTTGAAGGATGGCATTTTGCTGGTGGAATTTAAAGAAGAAGCCGAGGGTAGGTGCGTGAAGTGACCATCATTAAAGAAGACGAAGATATGGACCTACAGAACCCTCCAGAGAATTTCGCCCTACATTAAAGATCCAGGATTCAAATCCGAAGTTAAGGGCCGAGAGTATAGTACAGAATTGCAGATTATCTCAGGGTTCTTACGGCAGCAGATCCTACTTCCAGCAGAAGGCAGAGAACTGTATATATTTTATTATTTGTGTCTTTTATATATGGAGATTTTCATCTCCCAGCATTCATTTCTGTAGACAGATTGTAAAGTACAGACATTTATAGTTAGTCATTCATTGAGTGGGCGCGAATACTTTCCGCCATTTTATTCAAATTGAGTCATTAAATGTGCTCCATCTACCTCCTCCTCTAGAATTCTCTATCTTTCCTATAAAGGCCCGAAAAGAAGACATTGTAAGGGTTCCAGATTTCTATCAGCAAACTGTGCAGCGAAAAGGATTTTGCATACATTTTGTAATATTTCTGTATGAAGGTTCAGAGCCCGTAGGGTCTCAGTGAGGAGGAGTTATAACTGTAATGAGGATTCTGGTCTTTGGTATCTCACAGTATGTAATTTCTCTTATGTGTTAATACAATCTCTCATTTCATGCTATTTGTCTTCTTGTATCATGTTCTAGAATGCGAGTGGCTCACTAGTTTGCAGTAAGGATTCATCCTCATTGGTGCCCTTTCTGGAATTAGTCAAGCACTTTAAATAGGCCTAGTCATGATATACTGTTCCATGCTCATCTTTTCATATCTTCTGCTATATTAGTTGCATGAGGAGGGTGCTTTTAAAACGCCAGTGTCATATAAGGATTCATAAATTGGTATGCCCTTATGTGGTTCTGTTGTGTATCTGGGTATCAGTCTCATGTTAACTAATATCTTCTTTATGTTTCCTCACTGCACTCACCTCCTGATATTTGATTTCTATGATATATTATTTGAACTGGCCCTCTTTACAGTAAGCTGTCTCTTAACTGTCTGATGCCTTTGTATTGGAGTTTTACATGATGTTCCTACATTATTCTTCTCTTTGTATCAGCTTCTGAGAGAGATTGGTCCCGTTTAAATTATTTTCCTTGTTTAACAAGAGATAGTAAGAGAGCTTTTGGACTGACAACCCAAGCTATATGAAGAGCTCCTTGCTATATTAAGATGTCCTAGGCACTGGTCTATGGCAACTCTAGACTGTCTCTAGGGGGGTGACAAAATCATCCACAACACCTTTCATCATGCTTCTATCTATTATCCTGCATTTATTTTTGTCTTCTAGTTCTTTTGTCTCCTAGCAGATTTTTCTTTTAACACTCTTCTTTTCCCCCCTTTGACTTTTCTTGATTGCTTTTGTTTCTTTTGGTGTATTCTTATTTTGTTCTTCAATTTTATTTTTTCTTTGCTTCCTTTTGTATCCTCATTTTGATGATTCTCCTTGTAAGAATCAAGACTATTGATGAGGAAGGAGTCACTTTTCTTATTAGTGAGGATAGACAATAGAAGAAAAAAATAATAATTCATAAAAGGATAAGCATAATCCAACAACAAAGGAAAATATGGCATGAAAAATTTATCAAGGTCAAAAAGTTAAAGCCATATGATTGGGCCCTTCTCTTTGCTTCAAATTTAAATATTTTCCAGGGAAATTCAAAACACATTGGTTAGGACAAGAAGAATTTATTCCTTTCTAGGAGTCTCCTACTTTTCAAGAGTTTAATCCTCTTTATGTCCTTTAATGACAACATGAGGATTTTTCTTTTGTAAAACTCTCCTATATCTAAGATGGATATCATTTAAATCTAGGGAAGTTATCATGTATGTTTGGAAATCTTGTACTTCAACCGTTGTAAGTGGGTTGATGTGGTACTATATTTTTTTTTTTTGGGAGTGGTTGTGTAGGTAGTTGATTCAATCATTGGGTTAATTGAATAGGTGGTAATGAGATAGGTTGACTTGTAGTCAAATTAGGGTGAAATTGAGGTTGTGGTGGTGGATAATAGTATTGAGGCGATTATTGAGGACACTAAGGGAAATATTGAGGATATTGTGGATTTATAACATAGGATCCTTTCCAACCTTGTGGCCAAGATGGGTTTTGAGTTTGAGGTGGATAGGTTTTCCAAATTAGGGGTGTGTTCCAACTATTTTTAGGTTGTTGTTTATAACACTGAAATTTTCAACTGGGATCATTCATCATACCCGGTTGATGAGGCGTGCCAAGGTCTCTTAGGAGAAACAAATCATTTTTTTTCTCGTGTTTGACTCGCTCCATTATCTTCTTGATAGACAACTTTAAACCCAAGTAGTGATGGGAAATCTTTCATAACATTTGATTATGCATAGATAACACAAATTTAAATATTATTAAGTGGACATTCTCTTGATGTAGGTTTCTTTCTACATCTAGGGAAGAATATAGACAAAGAAACATTCTCAAATTTTTTCTTGTTTTTCATTCTTAACAAATCAATCTATTGACTAATATTGCTAAAAATGTTTGTTCTAAAATTATCAAGCAAATTTCCAAGTTCAGCTCGACTTACCGATCTTGATGCAGTTTTACTTACTCCTACAATGGCTAGATATCTAGGACTTCTACCATATTTTGTGTTTCCTCTTCTTATGTGCTTGAAAAACTCACAAAATTCTTCAAAAAATAATTGAGACACGTATCCTTTAATCATTAGGTTAAGGAGGTAAATATACTCATATGTAATTGCTCTAAGTAAGAGGGTCTTAATGTATCAAATCCTAGATTATGTAATTTTTCCCTCTTAACATAATATGCAATTCTATCTACTAAATCGTCAAGGATCTGATCTTAATTTTTAGTCATTTTAAAGCTTCTCTCTTTAATATCATGATGTATACAACAATATTTATAGTTTTTCAAATATAGCCTCCTCATAACATCCCATGATCTTATAGAACTAGTACCTATACCCATAAACCATTTAGGAGCTCCATCTTTCAATGTGGCTGGAATAATTTTAACTTTTGAGCATCCAGTAAATAATCATAAGATCTAAATAATACTTAAAATTCAAAGAGAATTTTTTTTGGGTCTTATGTTCTCATATTCTGGATGTTAGGAAGTACCAATGGAGAGATATTTTTCATACTAACATTATTGTCAGTATCTTGAGTGGGTCTAGCAACACGAGATTATTTCTAACATAAGCTTTCTTAACTATTGCTTACAACGCAAAGAGGAAAGAGACATAAATACCTTTTTTCCAATCGCTTATCCTTGGATCCGTTGATGGTGACCTCGATCCATGATCCTTGAAGGCTCGCTTCCCACTACTAATGACGTGTGAATACCTATGGATGATCGAGAGACAACAACAAATGTGATACAATATATAATAAACGTAGACACTAGCTATCAAGTAGATCAAGGAGTACCAGAATATTTGCATAATCATGTAGACAAATATATAAAGTAAACATCAGATGTTATTATTGATAAAATTACAAAAGGAGAGATTACAACCAGGCCTTGATGTTGGAGGCGTCCTTAGTTGAAAATCTGAGTCCTTCACCCAGCTCAAAAGCATTCCTTCTCCTGTGCACTTAGGCTTAATAACGATGCAAGCATGCGAAGGGATGAGAGTTCAGATGAGTCTGACAATGATCAACCAAGATATAAACTTGGGGGAATGAGGGATGTGAATTTATAGCAAGGATAAGAAGTTTCAGAGCCCATGAAAGGAGGAGGAAGGTCCACTTTCCAAGGGATGATCCCCCATGGATGAGATCAAAGCTCCAAAATGAGAGAACTCAACCTTATCGTCTATGTTCAACAACCAACTCATTGTCCTTGAGCTTATAGAGGTCGAAGATTCTCCTCCATTTGAAGAAGCACTTCCAGAAAGGGGATCGACATGACTTTCAAAGAAATTAAGGTGCTGACAACACTGGGCCAAAATTGGGATAAGGATATCAACACGGTCATGGTACTAGGAAGGGCATTGACCTAGGAAAATAGGACTTTGACCAAGTTTCTCTAGTAATGTTTCAAGGAAGTCTTCTTTGTATCTTCAAGGGGATATGTTAGCATATTTCTTGATGATGGAAACATTGCACAAGATTCATCATGGGGCATTTCAGGATCTGGGACGAGAAAATGAGCATGGTGACAAATTACTATGTAACAGATGCCCCCTAAAGCATGAAGGAAAAACATGGAGTGATGGTTGAAATGCTTTATGAACCAAGGCAAGGAAAGCAGACCACCTTCGGAGAACCTACCAAATCAAACACTTACAATATATGCCATCTCTGGTATAAATATGCCTAACCACATGATGTTTCACTAGGCATCGAATGACACATAAGACCATGGTATGGTCGCATCCATCCGTCTAAAAGAGATCATTGATCCGTGGTATGGAAACAACCATCTTTATAGATAGGATCATGTATACAATCATGAATACTCAATAACTCCAAGTTCTTCACCGTGATCTCAATCAACCTAATGTACTAATCTAGCCATTTGAATAAATGTGTCGGTGTCGAACATGGTACAAACCACTTGATTACCGGCCAATGATGAAAACCGTTAATAGGCATGAGAGAGACCACAAATAATGAAGATGGGCCTCAAGGTACAACAGAACAATCTACAAGTGTGAATATATGTATTGAAGTTGAACACTTTCAGAATCATCCGATCAAAGGCCAATGATGTGAACATGTCGTCGAACACAAAGAACTTTCCATTGAGGCATGCAAGCTCCAAGGTACTGAAAGAAGTCTCTAAACCACTTTCCTGGATAATGAGCTAAAGTCGACAGGAAGTGATTCATCAAAGGAGGGCCATAAGGATTCCCACATCATCGACATGAAACAACATATATCTTAAGATGATAGGAGTGATTTAGGATTATATCAGATGAGTTTAGATATGCAGAAGGTGTTTGACAAAAATGACATCTCTTGAACATATTGGCGACATGAATCCGGAGGGTGGAAGCATTTGACTCAAATAGGATCAGAGGTCATGTTGACAAAATTGGTAATCAGATGATAGACAAATGGATTTTTCAAACCCATGGAGAAAAAATGACGAATGTAGGATGTCCCCAACCCGACACGAATTGCAGATGAGTGTCATGTTCAAGAGTGACAAGTTGCCCAAAATACACATAGGATGTTCACTTTCAATTTCCCCCCATTATTGCTAATGAGTACCTCTTTATTTTTAATATCCATCATGAAGAGGATAACATATGTTGAGCATGTAATTTCATTCTTCGAATTAGTCCATCCTAGTAAGTTTAACGAGCCCTAGGAGGGACGAACTCGGTCACATCATGGGGACAAGAGTTTCATTGTTTAACTTTTAATGAGTCCAACGAAAGGTAAAATAGGTAACTTTTCATGTTTAAGGAGCTTGAAAAGAAACAAAAAGGAAACTCCATCATGTCCCTTTTCTTAAATCGTTTCTTGAATCCAAAAATGTAGAAAACTATGTCTGAGAGAACCTCTTGACCATGCTTGATCAAGGTATTCCTTTTTCATAAATAGTGAACCTCGGCCCGAAAAATGGGTAAAAGTATATTGAGATTATGCCAATTCATTCACTTGAATGAGTTCAAAATGACAAGTAATCAACAATATTTTCATTTTTCGAGAGTCAAAAAAGAGCTGAAAGTTGACTCTATGGGGGTTCCTTTTTCGTAAACGTTTAACAAGCCCGAAAAAGAGATAAAATTCAACTCGTTTGCATTGGAAATGATCATCAATAGTGTGAAATTCATGTACTGCACATAAACAAAAAACATCATGGATATCATGGAAAAATACTAAAATATTAGTGAAATTTTTCAAAAATCTATAAATAGACCAAAAAACAAAATCATTTTTGCCTTTCCATTTTTAGAAGAGCATTTTGTCCATTTTCCCTCAGAATTTCAAATTAGTGTTGCAGCCGATCCGGGAAACCATTCGTCGTTCAGTCTCTGCCAAGTAAGGGCTCTCAACCTCTTCTTCATTTTAATCATGTTAATTTATCATTTAATTTTTAGAATTAGGGAATTTAGGGAGGATATTTCAAAATTTAAAATCGCCTGCGACCAGTGTGACTTCAAGCTATCGAGGTTGCGTTGGTCACGCTCATCCCATTAGGGCAGCGTGCCACCAACGTCGAATCATTTCAGAAAAATACGCTGACCACGGGGAGGATTTTAAATTGAGAAATTATCACAACCCCACCGTTATTTTCCAAAAAATCTTCCATGAATTCTCCTAAAATATCAATTATACATATTTTTCAGGTGCTCTCAGTGAAGATGCCTATCGAATGGAAAGAATGAGGCCACGAGGTGGAATACCACCAAGCTTTGCAGGACCAAGATTACATCAATGCTTTACACAATTGCGAATTTTTGAAATTCTTTCAAACATCTAGCCTTAGAGCTCAATTGGAGCTTCTCCAATACTTGATCAGTATTTGGGATGTGGACAGATAGTTTTTCATTATCGAGGACCAAGAACGTGAGCTAGATGTCATGGAAATCTATTTTATCACCGGTTTATCTAGGCGAGGAGAGAGAATCCAACTCTTCGGGGCCCGTCCAAGGGGTGAGAGAATGAGCATGCTTATCCAGATATACTGTCCTGGGGCACGAAAGACAGAGAGTGGGAAGGTAGACATACCTTCCATCACAGTACTCCCCCTGTGCATGATATCGCATTGTATCACCAGAGTGGCAGGAGCCCAGGCATTGCACGAGGAAAAAAAAATAATAGTTCTAGTATGCTGTGGATTTCTTGGCACCAATGATGTTCAAATGGTGTGAGGGGTTGTTGGCTAACGTGAAGAGCCAGCTAATAAAATGCAAGACAGGGAGACTGAAACAGTTTGGGTACAGTTCAATTTTGGTGACCTTATTTCTGGAGAGGGTACCCCTGTTCCAGTATCAGTGGTTGGAGATCAATGATCCAGCGCCCAGGGATCCGAGGCTAATGTGATGGTGTGACAACATGCCCAGACAAGGTGGAGGGAAACAGATGCATTTCCCCATAGCCTTCTTTAGCTAGATGTAGCGTCAGCTGATCATAGTCGAGGACTACTCCTATGTCGTCATTAACTTCAGAGGAGATCTGAATCTTCCAATCCTACCTGACATAGAGTGGACCGATACAGGTAAAAAAAATATTTAGACATTTTTATACTTTTTGATGATTTTTTTATATGTTCTGACACATAAAATTATGATTTTTTTACAGATATGGGTCCTCATAGACCTACTAGCATGTTACCAATTACACGGCAAGTACCTCGTCCAGCTGAGGATGCTCCTTATGTGGAGGGAGTAGACACTTTAGTCGAGATGGAGCGGAACCTGGTCAGCCTCACGCGAGGCATCCCAGGGTATCCCACATTTTATGAGATTCCACTGCATTTTCAGAGACACACTGTCAGAGTTCTAAGAAGACTGCGTCAATTACTCAGGCGCGTAATTAGAGCAGTCACCTTCTACCATGAGCACCATGTGGGTAGATAGCAGCCATATTTATACATTTTTGTACTGATGCAAGCTTGAAGAGCCATTTTTGTAACAGAACACATATTTTTTGAGCTTTTGGATGTAACACACTTATAGACCCATATATATATATATATATATATATATATATATATATATATATATATATATATATATATATATATATTATGTTGTGGTTCACGAATCCAATGTGCCCGCACACATATGTACCCGCTACGTCCACGGGAAAATCTCAGCAGACCCTCCCGACGGGATCTAACTGTCAGCCTTACACGCGAGACCTAACCCCAAGGGCATCAAGGAGATTTGATCCTGTGACCTCCCAACTGGCAAAGCACTTAACAGCGAGGACTTAACCAGTTGAGCTAACTCTTGGGGCTATATATATATATATATATATATATATATATATATAGAGATATATAGATATATACGCATGTTTCTACGGCTACTTGTGTATCATAATGATGTCTTGATTTAAAACTTGTGCAAATATCTATCTAACACATGGTTTGATAATGAATCTGTTAATGTATTTAAATGACTTGGAATGTGCTGATATGTGATAAAATCAAAATTCCTTTCCAATAATCTAACACGTAAATACATACACAAAATTTGAGGATTACGCACAGAATAACACCCATTCAATTGTAACACAATGAGATGTGAGTCCAAATTAACAACCAAATCTCTTATCCCAAGATCAATGGAATCCGATAATAGTTCGATCACCGCACTATATTCGGCAACATTGTTAGTTTTCCGACCCAAAAAAATGCCTTATAAATTGATCAACTCGCCATTAGGAGCAAAGAGTGCCCATGATGCAGAAGACAGGTTCCGTGTGCTATGAAAAATGAAATTAGAAAAACCAATGTAGTGATCTAAAGACATCCGTAAACCAAGTGGGACACAAGGAAAACAAAAGAAACATGTCTACAAGGAAAACAATCACGCCAAAAATCAACTCAAAGCACACTAATGAATAACACAATAATGTACAAAAATATCACACTTAATATTAAGCGTAATATTTCTTCAGATAGAGCTCGTTTCGGGGCTCATCCAAAGGATTGCCTTCATAATCAGCTAGTTCATAGGATCCATGTTCCAAAACACGTTGAATAATATAGGGCCCATGCCACATTGGTTCGAAATTTCCAACTCCCAACTTATCATGGGCTTGGTCATAAAGCAGGTTCAACTCACCTTCACAGAAAACACGAGGTGTGACAGATTTGTCATATTGCACCTTAACTTGCCATTTCTATGCTTCAAGAACTAAAGCAGCAAGCCTTCTAGTCTCATCGAGATGCTCGAGGTATAGTCGAAATTCCTCTTCTGGTGAAGTACCAGGAAGGAGTTCAATAACCATCTTAAGTGAAGGAATCTCACACTCGATCGGGAGGGTGGCCTCTAGACCGTGCACAAATTGGATTGGTTTGAATCTAGTGGTAGTCTTAGCGAAGGTTCGGTATGCCCATAGAGTGGAGAAAAGCATGAGGTGCCAGTCTCGCTTATGCTTCCCAATGGTGCATTGAAGCATGGTCACCAAGACTTTGTTGACTGCTTCAAATTGGCCATTGGCATGTCGATAGTAAGGGGTGGACTTATCGTGACGTAACCCCAACTGAGCAGAGAGATATTTCATCATGTGATTACAAAAATGAGTGCCATGATCAGTGAAAATAGCTTTCAGGACACCAAACCGAGCTATGACATGATTGAATAAGAATTGTGCCACATTGAGACCTTCATTATCATATGTAGGCATCGCCTTGACCCATTTAGTGAAATAGTCAACAACAAGGATGATATAGCCATGCCCCCCAACCGAGCAAGGGTTACAGGTCATAAAATCAATGCCCCATTTCAAAAAATGATCGATGGTCACAACTAGGTGAAATGGTAAGGGTGGGGTGCGCTCTTTTCGAGAGTAAATATGGCAATCATGGCATTTTCAGACTGCGATGATGCTATATTTAAAAATAGATGGCTAGAAATAACTTGCATGAAGGATATTTTGAGCGGTGGCATAGCTAGACATGTGACCACCATAAACCCCAAAGTGGAAGTCATTCAGAGCTTTCTCAGCTTCCTCGAGATTCAGACAATGACGGAGGCAAGATTCAACACCAGTACGATAGAGGGTGTCCCCAATGATGCGATATAGTTGGGATTGGTATCGAATCCATCTTCACTCAAAGTGCGAGAGCTTTGGATGATAAGTCTGGGTCTGGAGATATATGATGATGTCTCTGTACCATGGATCATGAGTACTAATGAGAAAGAGAGTCTCATCGAGGATGGACTTATCGATAAGAGTGGGATCATTTGTAGTAGGAAGATCACAGATAAACTCAGCAAAGACCAGAAATTTCTTCGACTTAGCAGCAATGAATTCCAAGTCGAACTCTTGTAGGATAAAAATCCATTTTGAGTATTTACCCCAAACTAACTGGCATGTGAGAATGTAATTCATGGGGTTGCAATCATAAATCACTAGATTTTTGCACAGGGGAATGTAGTGACGGAAACGTTGAACGGAATGAATAGCAGCTGAGGAAAGTTTCTCGACATGAGCATATCGGGTCTCAGTATCAAAGATATTACAGATCAAGTAGTACACTACATGTTCTTGACCATCTTCATTGTCCTAAACTAGCACCATGCAAATAATGCTATCAACGGTAGCCAAATACAAGCAATAGTCGCGGTGATAATTTAGAGGGTGTAGTAATGGAGTCGTGATGAGGGCTTTCTTTACTGAATCGAAAGAGCTTTGAGAAATTTCATGCCATAAGAATGGGATTCCCTTTTTCAATAAGAGTGTAAATCCTTTGTCAAGCTATGCGTAATTCAGTACGAATCGACGGAGGAAATTAGCTTTCCCCTGCAAACTTTGGATTTGATGAATGGAAGGAGGAGGAAAATTAACAATTTCACCTACTTTCAAAGGATTGACATAGATGCCTTATTTAGACACCATGAAGCCTAGAGTTGTGTACATTCGACACAAAAGACACACTTATCAGGATTCAAACTAATATTATAGTGTCGACAGTGTAGGAGGATGGCTCTAAGGTGCTCTGGGTGATCTCGACGTTTTGCAGAATGAGCAGGAAGGTCATCGAGATATGGTTGAACAATGTGCTTGATGTCATGGAATTCATAAGACATAACTCGCTGGAAGGTTTCTCCAGAATTCTTCAATACGAAAGAGAGCTTCTTATAGGTGAAAGTCCCCCATGGACAGATGAAATCAGTTTTTTTTTTATCAGAAGGAGTGATGTTAATCTGGTTGTAGCTAGAGAAACAATCCATAAAGGAAAACATCTCACTCCCTGCACATTCATCAAAAATATTATTGATAAACGGAGTGAGGTAATTGTCCTTAGGACAAGCTCAATTTATATCACAGTAATCAACATAAACCCTAATGGTCCCTTGCTTCTTATTGACGGGAAAAATATTGGAGACCCAATCTGTCAAGGGTATAGGGTAGATAAAACCAGCTTTAATAATTTTTTCAACTTCACCCTTTATAGCGGAAAATTTTCTTGGATGCACAGGATGAATTCGTTGGTGAACAGGCTTCGACTCCGGATAGGTGGGAATTTCATGCACCATGATACTCAAATCAATGCCTGAAATTTATTCATAGGACCACGTGAAGACATCACAAAAATCTTGAAAAAGTTTGTTATAGATCTTGATCTCATCGAGAGAACAAGACGCACCAATATGCACATTCTCAACAATCCCTGGTTTAACAGAGATGTCAATCGGAATGGTGGGGGTAATATTTCCCATGTTTCCCTGGGACAACACTTCATGAATCAAACCTATATTCTAAAGTGGTTCAGTCAGTATTGGTAAAGCATGGGAGCCTAGACAGGCAAAGATGTCACCTGGGATTGGGAGAAACGAGGAACAACGATTTCCATCATCCCATTGAGTTTCTTCGAGAGACATGACCTCCACAATACTCTTGTCAGTTGGAAAGTCTTATTTAAGGGATCATCAGAGTCCCAAGAACCAAACCAGGGAGACTGCACATAAGTGTCTAGAGATGCAACCAAATGGGTATTTGTCTTAGATGCAACCTCGGAAGCCGTGAAGATATCTTGATACATCTGCTCAGCTGGGCTAAGAGGTATAGCGTCACCAAATCTCTTGATCTGGTCGGGATTGGGAACAATCCCCCGACCGTGACTATATGAAATCATATTAAAGGAGGCGACATTCGCAGGCGGAAGCGGAAAAACTCCCATAAGAGATGAGTCTTTAAAAATACCCAGCCCAATGTTCTCATAACGAGTAACGACCTTCCAAAAATATGGAATGTTTTCTACTAAAGACTTAGAGGGGAAAAAATCCAACTAATCCATAGTCACTATCTTCCCTTTATGAGGGAAACAGAAGAGACGAAAGAGGGTGGATACCACACAAACCATAGCATTTTTCCAACTACATCCAAGAAGGAGATTATAGTTCAAGTTGGAATCTACCAATTCAACTTTCATATTCACTGTTTTCCCCTCCAACAAGATGGGAAATGCCTTGAGAATTTCGTACTTCCAGGAACCTCGACCATTGAAAGCTTCTAAGTTATTCGGGGGCTGACTCAATGGGGGAGAGTCAATGCCTTTCCAACACATGACGAACATGATGCAAGTTGAAGTGCCTTCATCAATGAAAGCCTGATGAATATTCTTTCCCATAATGGTAACTTGAATCAGAAAAGCTACCTGATATGGGAGGCTAGGAATGAAATTCTCAAGATAAAAAAATTATCATATTGGAATTTGAAGGATCAATCCCTCCAATGGCAGTGAGTAGTGCCTTCCGTTGTGATGGGCACGACTGAAGGACCTCCAAATTTGACATTTATGAAGGCACTTGAGCTAAATCTTCTATAATATTGTAGTTTTGTGCTACTCTCACATTCAGATTGTAAGATTATTTCTAAAGAACACCTTTTTGGGGTGGTCGGATGATGGAGTCACTACTCGGTCTCTCAATTTGGAGAGGACCAAAGGTAGGAGGCATGTAAGAGGAAGAGTGGCCTCAGACTTCTAGTTCCATTGGAGCCTTGGATGTATTGGGATAATCTTTCATTCTCATGGTGATGGCAATGGATTTCGTTCTGTCCATGAACACCTGAGAGCTCCCAGATGATTCAGCCTAGTCTACCATTTGCGTCTACTGGGAAGGAAACGGTTCTTTCAAAACTATCAAAATCTCAGGTGCACCCTTCAGAAGGCAGGAAAATTCAGCATGCCAAGGAAAATCCTTGGTGTAATGATCGTCATCATAGATTAAACAAGGATATTTGGGCTTACGTGATGAAGAATCACTAACAGATGAATTTTTTGAATCTTGTTTAGGGTTCTCGGATTTAGACTTGCCTTTACCCTTTTTCTTACTCTTTGAGGAATTTTCTGCTGCGGTAGACTGGACAGCATTTATCTCTGAGGTTTTACCAAGATTCTTATGATTCTAATAAGGAGAGGTCGTAGCGGAAGCAGTGGATTCAGTTTTCGAAGAAGCCTTAGGCGCATTACTATCAGCATGATCCACTGTCTCAATAACACCATCCACCAAAGGTGTAACAGGTGACTAAGATTATGAAGGATTAGACGAAGGATGCGACGCATCAGGTAATAACTCATATAGATTCTTGGACTGGGAATAAGCCAAGTCAATTTATTGAGCTCTAGCAATGACCTTCTCTTCTGTGACATGCCCTCCCATTGAAAGATCTTTTGCAATTTTGGGAACGAATGATTTTGTGAGCCCTTCAGTCAACGGTTGATCAGGGATCTCAAATTTAATGAGGCAGTGGTGACACTGCCATTCATGGATGTGATCTAAGATATGTGTAGCAGTTGACTGCTTCAATGAGGTGAGAAAATGAGTGTTGGTTTCATACTAGACGGGAAACCTCAAATGAGTGATGAAATCCATGGCCAAGGAATTTAAATCAAAGAAAATTTCTCAAGGGAGCTCAATGTACCATTTGGCCATAGCACCAGTCAGAGTGCGCTGGAAAAGACAAAGACGAATGGAATATTCAACCCAATAATTAGAGGAGCACCACAAATGGTATGTCATAACATGGTTTTGAGGTTCCTCCCCAGATTTTCCTTCGAACTTCGTACAATCTCCTGGAATCTTAGTTGGAATTGGTGGCCAATGCAGCTGATGTTGGATGGGGTCATTTGTGAGCTTTGACACATATGGAAATTCCAACGTAGCCAAGAAAAATAAGGGAGGATGATGAGGCAAGAAAGGTCATGGGTTCCAACTTGATTGGTAAGGATTCTGGACCCAATAGAATAGATTCTGATCTGGATATGCATATTTCCCCCATGGCTAGTAAGGACCTTGCTGCATATATTGTTGATGGGGACCTAGCTAGGGTTGTTTATATGGCCACTGCTGTAACTGAGACTTTGGGCCTTGCTGGACATGAGGTCCAGGATAAGGCCCCTGCTGAACATAAGGTCTAGTTTGCAGCCCCTGCTAAAAGTAGGGTCCAACCTGCGGTCCCTGAGGAACATGAGGTCCAACCTGTGGTCCCTACTGAACATGAGGTCCTTGCTAGACATAGGGTCTAGCCTGAGGTCTTGGATGCGCCAGTTGGTACTGATATGAAGCAACAGGTTGAAGCCTGGTCTACGGTTGCTGGTATTGACCTTGAGGAAAAGGTTGGTACTGAGTACCATATTTATGAGGGAAAGGACCAGATTTCCCCAAAATGAGATTCAGACCAGCTTGGGTGTAAGAACCAAACTGAGGATTGGTCACAATAGAATTAACCAAAGGTTGGGGTTGTTGGGCGAACTGTTGATATTATACATTCGGTCTTTGAACATGAGGAATGTTAGGTTGCTGAACATACGAAAATACTGGGTTCGGTTGTGGAAAAGGTTGTTGAACCTGGGAATATTGAACATGAGGCTGACTCGTCCTAGGAATAGATCTAGAGCTTGGCTACACTCCACCCAAAAGGGGAGGTACATACAGAGAGTTAGACTGCCCCCCAAGCATTGAAAAAACCGTGGACTACCCACATAATGACGGAACTACAATAATTATAGATGGAGAATAGGTGACAGAGGTTCCAAACGACACGTTCATTTGACCAATGGTGAATGTCAGTCAAACAAAAGGTTGAGACACCGCGGCCACATTTGAAACAAATGGGCCGAAAGATGGAGGAATGCCTATTGACCAAACAGGATTTGGAAATAAGGGTGTACCACCGGAAGTTCCAGAAATGAGGTTTCCCAAAGAGGTATAACCATGCAGAAGCGTAGACGTAACATAGATAGATGGTATTTTAGTTCCACTACCTGAATCATGAGGTTTGGATCCAAACAATTCTCCCTTAGAGGGGAAAAATCAACAAAGAGGCTTCCAGGATATATGAGCCATAGGTTTCCTGAAGGGTGCTTTTAGGAGCACTAACAAATGGAACGTCATCAAAATTTAACACAATTTTACCCAGAAACAACCAACGAATGGTAGAGCGAGATGCTACTGGAGAAGCTTGAAAAGGGATTCCGAGCTGACCGAAATCATTGTAAGGTTACTCAAGAGAGACTGCAATCATATCAAAGATCAGATTCGAAGGAAAGAACGAGAACTGTGCAGCTTGTTCGAAACTTTCTGTCTCATATTATTCTGATGTGGTCCAAGGAGAATCATCGAGAGGTGTTCGAGATGATATGGGTTGAACATTTATGAAAATTCCAAGCTCTTCACCTTGCGCTTCGAGGGGTCCAACTGGAAAATGAGGAACTTCTTGGGGAGGTTGATGAGATCCGCCAGAGGAGGGAGTGGGTGAATTCGACGATTCAGCCACGATGACCTTAGAGAATAAGACCAAAAAGGAAAGAGGTGAGAAAAATCACAACTTACCAAGAAATAAAAGCTGTAGAATTGCACGGGTGAGATGTTTCCGTGGGTAGTTATTTTTTATAATTAAAATAAATAAATAAATAAAAGGGATGTTCTAGGCATAAAGGTTTACCAAGTATCCATGAACTGCAATATACACCTTGGTGATCAAATTAAAGAGAAATTACCAAGGACTTAACGTACGACAACCAGTCTCCTCAAATGTTGTGTTTAGTGTATCACGTCTACAAGGTGGCCAAATCGGTTACCTATGACAGGCTTGCAACCTAGTGGTGTCTCCCCAAATATAATTGACGGTATGTGGGACTCCAGTCCATAGTAGTATTGTCTAATGCGTAATTGTTCGATGAGTGCATCCCAAATATACTTATCATGCATCAATATACTTGCATACATGGGATAGGATATCACCTCGGGCTGTAACACAGACCGTTAGCGACAACTCCTATGCTTAACATTGTTGGAACACGTCTCTAGCCTATACCACTAAATATTATCATTAATTCAATGCTCCTTAAGGTAAATTGGGTTCATTTTAAGTTGATCTTGATTAAAGTTTCAGTTTCAAGGCTCAAAATGAATTTCACCTAAATTCTTATGATGCAGATTAAATGCAAGAAAGAAGCTTTCAATTTCGATGAATTCTAAACTAATTAGGGAAGAGAGACAAATAATAATGCACTCAATGCAATAATTATAATGCCCCCAAACTATTTTAGAGTTATGAAAATGCAATTCTTTTCAAATTGAATTCACTTTCCCAACAGATGCAACTTATTGAAAATGAAAATGCCTTTCCTTTCACTAAGATGCACAAAAATATTTTTTTCACATTAAAATGAAATCAAAACAAATGAACGAAGGAAGAAATGAAAAATCCCTTTACTTTTATTTCACTCGAACCAAACAAAAATCGTTTCAAAGACTGCGTGAATGAAATTATTTCCACTCTTCTTAAAATGATGATAATCTAAATAAAAAACGAAAAATAAAATCACTTCCAATTTATTTTGAATTTAGACAAACACAATTTTCTAGACTTGTGTGTCAAACAAACTGTTGACACTGAACTGAAGGGAAATATTCATAAATGAAAAGATGACCAAATCATACACCAACTCTCTTCTAAACAATACAAGAAAAATGCGACCAAGGTGTTTGAAATGGAAAAAAATTCCCAAACTTACAACAACTCAAAGAGACGAAACAAACTCACTCAGAGAATATAGGTAAGTCAAACATACATCAAGGAGATCACTGAGATATCACACACTCCTTCAAGGGTCAGGACACACTAGTTAATTAAAAGGGAAACTCAAATTTTTCCAAGGCTAAGGTCAATGCTCCTGTACTGAGCAGAAGGGTGCTGAAAGGCCAATCAACATGGTTGTACTATATAGAATAGCACTGTCAGCGCTATTGTGAGGATAGAAAGGGTGTTGGTCACTAAAAATGAGGAAAATATAAAAAGAGTCTCACACACACACCAGACTTAACACAGTGAAGAGACAAACAACCTTTACACAAGTTGACAGAGGCCTAATTAGATTTAAATTTCATAAATTGGAGAAACTGATCCAAGATAAGTTCAGGGAAGGAGGACTTAAAAGGCTAAAGCTTCCTAGTGGATTCACTAGTTATGTTGTCAAGATAAATCCACTCTATGGACAGAGGTTATCTCTCTAGCCCTATAGTGGGTCTAGCAACACGATATTCTTTCTAACATAAGATTTCTTAACTAATTCTTACAATTCAAAGAGGAAAGAGACATCAATACCTTTTTCCAATCGCTTATCCTTGGATCTGTTGATGCTGACCTCGATCCATGATCCTTGAAGTCCTGCTTCCCTCTACTTATGGCGTGTGAATACCTTTGGATGATCAGGAGACAAAAACAAACGTGATATAATATATAATAAATGTAGACACTAGATATCTAGCATATCAAGGAGTACCATAATATTTTCATAATCATGTAGACAAATATATAAAGAAAACAATAGATGTTATCATTGATAAAATTAAAAAAGGAGAGCTTAAAACTAGGCCTTGATGTTGGAGGCGTCCTTAGGTGAAAATACGAGTCCTTCACCTAGCTCAAAAGCATTCCTTCTCCTATGCAATTAGGCTTAATCATGATGCAAGCATGCGAAGGGATGAGAGTTCATACAAGTCTGACAATGATCAACCAAGCTCTAAACTTGGTGGAATGAGGGATGTGAATTTATAGAAAGGAGAAGGAGGTTGGGAGCCTTTGAAAGGAGGAGGAAGGTCCACTTTCTAAGGGATGTTCCCCCATGGATGAGATCAAAGCTCCAAAATGTGAGAACTCGACCTTATCATCTCTGTTCAACAACCAACTCGCTGCCCTTGAGCTTCTAGAGGTCGAAGATTCTCCTCCATTTGAGGAAGAATTGCTAGAAAGGGGATCAATGTAGTTTTCCAAGAAATTAGGGCGATGACAGCATTGGGCCAGAACTAGGATAAGGACATCAACACAGTCATGGCGCCATGAAGGGCATTGACCCTGGAAACTAGGACATTGACCAAGTTTCTCTATTAATATTTCAAGGAAGTATTATTTGGATCTTCAAGTGGATATGTTAGCATATTTCTTAATGATGGAAACGTTGCATAGAATTCATCACGGGGAATTTCAGGATCAAGGATGGGAAAATGAGTATGGTGACAAATTATTGTGTAACGTCGCCTCTTCTACCACCAAGAAGTCTTCTTCCTTCTTTGCCACCTCCAAGTAATGGTTGTTCTTATCATCCTTGTCCTCCTCCTATTATTGCTTCATGTCCATTTGGAGGAGGAAATATTTTACCTTCACCTTCTTCCATTAAACCTTATGAACTAAGGTAATAAGGTTCTTCAACTATATTTTCCTCTTCTAGTTATTCTATTAATGGTTCTCTAGATAAATTTCCTTCTTCTTCTGCTTCTTATTATTTGGTATGTACTTCTAATTCTTGTCCAACAAGTTATTCTCCTATTGAAGAAATAAATATGTTTGCCTCAATCAAAGATGTAAGTTCATCTACTACTTGTTGGAGGAGGGTCCCCTAAGTCTGACAATTTTGCCATATTTTGTAATAATTTAGTCTTGCACAGGGGTTTTGGGGCGGGTCAAAACCCCTCACGGATTGTAATGGATCAAAAGGGTAGATCAAGGGGCCGCAAACCATGGTTTGTGGACCATAGGATAGTGCAGGCTAAATAGTATAAATAAGTGAATATATTGAGTCTAAGAAGTCAGTTTTTTGGATAAGACTGAACGTGGATAGTAGATCTGGATAAGTTGTGATATTTTGGTATGGATCGGTCTGGGTAGAAGGGTCATGTTGCATGTGTGCGCGGAGACCTTAGTCCTGCTGTGTGTGGACCCCGCTGGCTATGTGTGCGGACCCCATTGGCTATGTGTGAGGGCTGTTAAAGTGTTTGTATGAAGGATATGAACTGATTTAGTAATAAATAAGTATCGTTGCGGATATATGAGTCCTTTATAAATCTATTGGTTCTGTTATGAATGTTTTTGTATCTTGTTTCTGATTTATGTATTTTCTGCACGTAGATCTCTTACACAACTATGGTTGGGTTTATATGACTACTTATTAGATATATCTGATGGTATAAAGCTCGGATGTGATGTGTTAAGGGTTAGTACTTAATTTATGATCGTTGTGTTAACTTGCACATGGTAATCTACATACTTGACCTAAATATGTTTGTAAAGGGCTTAGTGGTTAAGGCTATTGTTGCAGAGGTCTACTTAAGGCTATTTGGGATATCAAGGCACCCACATCATTCCAAATATCTCTCAGGGTGTGGAAACCTGGTTTCAACACCCCCCCATACTGCTTCGGGTGAGACTTTGACTTGCGCAAGCAGGTCACTTCCGAAAGGTCCAGTAGTAAGAGGGTTTTTTTTGTTATCCTCACTTTTGAACCTGGGTCAGGACCCTTCATGCCAAAAAATGGTTCCATTGCCAAGACCAGGAGCATTTTGAGAGAGATTGGATGATGCCATGAGGTTATTGGTAGCCATTAAAACCTGAACTTGAGGACTAGTTTGAAAAAGAGATTCAGGAGTTTTCCCTAAAAGAAAATAGAAGTAAGAATCTATCTGCAGAGGAGTGGAAGAATAAGTATATTTTTACGGAGGTGCATGAGATATTTTTCGTAACCTTTGCACACGAGTTACAAGAGTGGTTGGCAAGGTTGGTAGAATTCCAAACCTGTTGGAAGGACGATCAGGTCACGCAGTGGACCCCTGATTTAATCCAACAATTGGAAAATACTGATAATTCTATTACCCGGACTGTAGATCACTGGGTTGATAATGTCTTGGGTGGATTCTTAACTAAATTTGCAATCTATTAGTTTGTGTCCTACTCTGAAGCGGAACAGTGGGTTTTCAAAGTATTGAGGGGTAAGTTCTTACAAACTTTGCCTCTCCTGATTAAGATGCTATTGTGTGAAAAGTGTGTTTTGTGCAGTCAAACCGAGTGAATGACATCTGATCAGAATGTAAGCACGACATGAAGCAGAAAATACTATCGGGTGAACCAAAAGGGGGATAAATCTGTGTATAGTCCTCTAAGGAATTAACCTTATCTAAATGGGAGCAGTGCTACGCATGCAGAAACCAGTCCCTCGACTACCCCACCATAAAATTCGCATAGGGGAAAGAATCCTCCTACCCCACCATCAACCCCCCCTGATCATGATATGGCCATGCAAATGAAGTTTTCCACTTTTAAAGGAGTGAGGGATGAAGATATGGATCAATTTTGGTTCGTGGTGGATGCAGTATGGGTTGTGAAAAATGTCAATAACGAAGTTGTTAAAAGAGCACATTTAGCAATAGCCTTTGAAGGTCGGGCTTTGGATTGGTTCATGGGATACATTTCTCAACATGTGAATCCCACAATACAAGAGATCAAGGATGCCCTAAAGCAGTTCCAAAAGCCTAATTCTTATTCTTAATGTGTAGTGGAACTAAAATATATCAAGCAAGGGACTACAGAGTCAGACTGGGAAGCTGACCAACGACTAAAAAATTTCATCAGTGACGGGGGATTTTCCTACGATGACAATAATCATAAGGAATGGTTCATTGCCATGTTGTTTTCACACCTACGTGGGCCCATGGGTCAGCAAAAGATCGACTCACAAGAGGAATCCCTAGAAATTGCTATGAAGTTAGAAGCTACACCAAGGGACGATGCTCAATTTGGAGTGTTATAGATTCAGAGCCAATTAGAGGCAATACATTTAGAAATTCAAAATTTATGAAGAGACCAGGGTAAAGAAACTAGTGTAGACATCTGGTGCATATGCTGTAGAGTATCTTGCAACACCAAGGATCAGTGCCCTCTACTGTCGGACTATATGCATGTTGGGGGGCTAGTTCCACTGCACCCAAGAGATAGTGCTGAGCCTAGTACCCCCACATTATGGTGCATTGATTTTTGTGTGGCAAGGCGACATGATACAGACCACTGCCCATGACTAGGTGCTTATGTCCCAGAATTGAATCACTAGTGGTGCATATTTTTCTCTTCGGTGGGACACGATGAGAACAACTACCACAAGTATGACTTAATGATTGAAAAATGAAACCTTTAAAAAGTACAAACTGACCCTTCGTCACCAGCATCTCCCTTCAAATGCAGAGGATCCCTAGCAAGAGGTTAGGGAGGGGGGAGAGGTGGAAGCACTGGTAGGGGAAGAGGGTAGCTAATTTGCTACAATTGTGGAGACATTGGACATTATGCATGAGACTACCTAAACCCCGCACGAAAATCCTGCAGGTATTGCAGGAGATTCGATCATGTAATTGAATATTGTCTGGTGTTGATCGCTAAAACGCAGGAAAAACAACAAACGCCAACACAAAACTTCAAGCAGGTTACGGGTGAGCCACACGATGATGGTCCTAGTGTAAATATAATTACACACAACAACATTTCTACCAGGGAAACGAAGAGAAGGCCAATGCAGAAACTCTAATCAGAAAAGCAGTTGACAAAAAGGAAAGCCTCAACCTACAAAAATAAAAAGAGACTTTCATCGAAGCCAGAAAGGAATTTGTTGAGGAAGAAACAACCATTTCGATGCCTATCAGGGAACCAAAAGAGGATGATGAATTTAAGCCATTTTTACAAGCCTGCATTAAGCTACTGCATAATAATAAAGTAGTAGATAATCTGCAGGCCCTGATAGACAGCTACACAGAAAAGGAGGTGTCGCAGACATAATCCAAGGTTGTAAATAAAATTTACAAGAAAAATAATAGAATGGGTGGGGAGATGCGCATGATGGTATAGATTGGGGAATATGAGATCGACCAGGTTATCTTAGATATGGGGTCTGATGCAAATGTATTACCTAAACAAACCTAGTAGAAGATGGGAGAGCCAAATTTGGAATGGTCCACCATTCAGTTACGCATGGCTAATCAGCAAAAGATCATCCCCCTAGGCAGGCTTTCGCAAGTTGAGGTCGACATCACGGGAGTAAAGGTATGTGATGACTTTGAGGTTATACAAATTGTGGATGATGCAGATACCTACCCTACATTGTTAGGATTGGATTGGGCCATTAATATAGGAGGTATCATCAACCTAAAGCGTAGAAGCATGATCTTTGATAATAATGGTACGCGGGTGATCATCCCTTTAGATCCGAAATAAGGATAATGGTACACAGATCCAGTGTGCGAAGGGGATGAGGTTGACCATATATATAAATTGACTGCATGGGATGAAGACTGGATCAAACCTACGGCTGATGGCATGCTAAACAAGGAGAAGGATAGCTCCTGAATTCAGGGTTGCTACTGTCGGAAAGGGATTCACGACCAGACATGCAAAACTCACAGATGGTAGGATGACACATATTACAGATGAGCGCGGGGCACCAAATGGTTAAACAAAAAAGGGACCAATTAAGACCCATGTCCATCCTTTTGTAAGTCACCCATAGTAAAAATGGTCATATTATCATTAATTTCCATTTACCTTCAAGGGAACAGTAAAAAATATTCTAAGGTTGCTTTATTAAATGCAACCAATCTTCTCCTTTCAACGGTAATTTCATTTTATTACCCCACGACATTGTTCCAACAACTATTTTCCTGACCTATGCATTACCGATGTACTCTTTGTGCACCTACTTGCGCCCTAACCCTTTGATGTGCGTTGTCCCAATGCTCCAAACATATAGTCATTTGTTAGGCTTTGGGTCATCTCGATATGGCTTTAGGCAGTTTCCATTGAAGTATCTGGGAAGGTCATCTCTGCGCAGCATGGACAAGTGCACCACACCACCATAAGTGATCTCCCTTACCACATATGGACCTAACCAATGCTTTCGAAATTCACCCGGGTGGCACGCAAACTGGCTATCATAAAGTAGCACCAAATCTTCCTCCTTGAATTTCTTCTTCCTGATGTGCCTATCGTGCTAGGACTTCTCGTGTGCCTTCTGTACCTTCTAGTGGAAGTTAGCAATGAAGCGATCTTCTTCCAAGGAAATTAATTGCGACAATCGTTCCTCCATAATATGTTATGAAACTAGCTCCAAAAATAGAAGAAAAGAGAGATCGACACCTTAGAAATCAGCCACTTCAAGGGGGAAACCTCCAATACATTACATATATGAAAAATTCTTGGATGATACAAATGAAAAAACCTCCTTCTATATATAGGAGTCCATGGGGTCACAATATAATCCTAGTTGACCTAACAATAATAATGTAAGGGCACAATAATAACAATATTAGGGTTACATGGTACAACAATAACAATAAGGGGGCTACATTAACAACAATAAGAGACTACACTAGTAATATAGGGACTTAACATGCCCCTCTTGTTCAAAAAATTCTTGTCCTCAACACTTGAGTAGCTCTGGGTGCTTCTGTATAAAATTCTCATCCTCCCATGTAGAAGCTTCAGTGGGTAAGTTCTTCCACTTGATGAGATACTCTGAAATTGATCGATTTTGTAGCTGTCGAGTTCTTATTTCCGTGACTAATTTGGGTTCCAATATTATTTTTCCTTCCTCATCAAGTTCTAGCAATATTTTTTGAACTAGAATTTTTTCCCTTATAACCTTCTTTAAGCATGAAACATGGAAAATTGGATGCACTCGCAAAGAAGCAAGAAGCTGCAATTTGTATTCCATAGTACCAATCTTTTGCAACACCTTGTAAGGACCATAGTACTTTGGCTATAATTTATTATCATTATTATCTTGCTTGAGGGACATTTGTTTGTATGGTTTTAGCCATAAAAATACCCAGTCTCCTACATCAAAACTTCTCTCGCTGCGATGCTGATATGCCTGATGTTTCATTCGATTTTGTGCCAAATTTAGGTTATCCTTTAAGAGTTGGAGAACTTCTTGTTGATGCTCGATGTAATATTACACTTCTTGAACCTTAGAATTTTCTCTTAAATATGATGTGATGGACGGTGACTGATATCCATAAAGTGCCATAAATGGGGTCATTTTTGTTGCAGTATGGATGGAAGTTTTATACCACTATTTAGCGAGAGGTAACCACTTGACCCATTATGTTTGTTTATCGGATACAAAACAACGAAGATATCATTCCAAACATTTATTCACTATCTTAGTTTGACCATCGTATTGAGGATGATAAGATGAGATATGAGCTAGTTGAGTACCCAAACAAGGAAATAATTCCATCCAAAAATCTCCAGTAAAAATTGGATCTCTATCGCTTACAATAATCTTTGGGTTTCCATGTAGCTTTTGAATTGTTTCCATAAATGTAGTAGCAACTGTACTTGCTTTAGATGGATGAGATAATGCACAAAAGTGTGCATACTTGGTAAGTCTATCAAATATCACCATGATGACACTCTTTCCTTTGGACTTAGGTAAACCTTTGATAAAATCCATTTAAATCTCCTCCAAATGTTGACTTGGAATGGATAAAGGTTGTGTTAGTCATCAGTATTTTTCACTTGTTGGTGATGACTAGTTATAACAGCCAAGTTTTCTAGCAGCCGATCATAAATTTGTCAAATTTTCCAGCTGGAAAACACCCATAATTTTTTTTTTGACTTCTTACCTTTCAGTCCGCCCATGATGAGATGAAACCTCATTGTCAAAGCCCTGCCTAGCCTCAGCCATACTAGTCTACCCATCAGCTCTAAAAGAACAATCCAAATATGTCCAAAAGTATCCCCTAAGTTAGGAAGTGGCGCTTTAGGCATTTCTCCCTTGGAAAACTATCCTAAAGACAAAGAACATCCATCTGCTATAGGCCAGTCATAACAGACCTTCCCATTCCGCAAATAAAGTTGGTTACAACCCTAGGTCGCGCCACTAATACACCCTCAAGTCTTAGCAATACATGGACCATAAGTCAAACTGATTCTAGGTGTTTTTACAAATTTTTAATGGATCTTTCAAGGACAGAGGCATACCAGCAGCTTAGAAGACAATATTTGGCTCCACATGAGAAGACAGTTGCTTCTCAATGTGATCTTGAGCCTGGGATGCAGCCAAAGAGCAGAGAGTTTTTCATTAAGCTCTTGCGATCACATTTAAAGCCTGAAAGGACAGTGAAAGAAAAATAACACTGTCGAAGGGCTGATGATATGACATGACAGAAAAACCTTGTTCATCTATAAGCATAGGGTTTGAAGACTGATGAACCTCCTTCATTTCACAAGCAAAGGGTTAGGAGCGCCTCCTTCATCTATAAGCAGAGGGAAAATGGACAAAGTTTGATTTTAAGAGTTGCAACTGACTGTAAGACAAATTTTTTGATGAAAAGTGAGACAGTGACTAAGTTTTTCTGAAGTAAAGTGATGATTAAAGGCAGAAGCCAAGCAGTGCGTTTTAAAAATGATTTGCATGAGTTCACTATTATTGAGTTACAATGTGAAGCTAATGGGTTTATCATCAGTGAAGAAATATTATTAAACTGATAACCAAAGGATTCAAAGGGGTCTTGGTCTCAAAGTAACCTCTTCCATCATGTTCAAAAGGAAAACAAGCATCTTTCAAAGAAGGCCTCCTTCATAAGCAAAGTAAAGGGCATCTCTCCCTTGTTCAATTTTCAAATCTAGAACATCATCCCCTGTCTTATCTCCTCAAAAATGAAAACTGGATCATTTTGTAAATATGAGGATAAGTTGGTGGTTTTGAGGTTGGAGGCCTTTTGTAAATAGGATTTGCACTTACATTATCCAAAAAGTTTTTACCCATAGTCAAAGAAAACCTCATATAACACAAAGTGTTTTCTACAGCTGCCCTCTCTTTAAATGACAAAAACAAATGGATGATGATGATATTCAGAGGTGCTTTCTATTTCATTTTTCATAAAAATCTATTTCAACTGATCAAGAGTAACAACAAAGGAGCTATACAAAGACAAGAGGTGGAAAGGGATTTTGAAATTACAGTTAAAGCTTCTTCCCCTAGCAAAAAGGTAGTTGCACTAAAAAACACCTCTACAATCCTTCACATGACTTTGAGCAGTTTTTCCTTCCACAGTGCAGATATAAAAAATGAGGAAATTTTTTCATTCCTTAAATGAGAAGCAGTAAGAGTTTTGATTCTCAAAAAAGGTTGTTTTACTTCAAAAAGGAGGTCAGGTGGGGCATTTTCAAACCTCTATTACAAAACCCTCACCAATCAAATACGAAAGGGACTTTGGCTTATTTATTTTCAAAAGAGGTTGAGGACCGTTGCAAACCCTTTTTGAATCTCTCAAAACACAAGACAAACTCCCATTTTCTGTTCACTAGACCGGAGAAAGAGTTTTTGAGAATTTTCATAGAGTTTTTCGGGCTTGGAGACCACGCGGCGCGCCTGTAGAGCTGCGCAGCGCATTCAAGTGCAAGTTTACGAAGGAAATACATTGTCGCGCAGCGCGCCTGTAGGCGTTGGTCATGTCAGCCCGACAAACTGACCTGACAGATTTTTTGCGCGACGCTCTCTCATTCAAACATGCCGCGCAGGTTCAAACGATCAAAATTCCTCCTAACCAATCTTGAAGTGGATCAAAATCCTCGAACAAGGCTGCCATCATGTTTCAAGGTATTTATGTGCCTCTTTAGTATATTCATTTTTCTAAAGGGTGATCATATGTTCGTTTGTTAAAAGACTAAGTAAGTGGTGAAAAATGAAACCTTTGGTGTAAGTCAAGATGTGTCGGTGTGAGAGGGTTTGAGAGCTGTTGTTACAGCTGGTTGAAAGAAAGGTGGTCATTCTTGCCTCAAAGGACCTAAAGCTGCACTTGAAACTGAGATAAAACAATACCTCTGTCAGCTGAAAATAGTGGGAACAAAGCAGTGGTGATAAGGGTTGATAGTTTTGCTCAAAAAACTCGAGGTTGCAGTGGCTTTGTTTGCCCAGCACTGTCATAGTAAAAGTAATGTATTTTGATGGATGAAAAAGGACCCAATTGACTGTCCTCAAAGAAATATTAAAAGGCAAAGTCATTGTTTGAAAGGAGAAAAACAGGGTTTAAAAAAGAAAAACAGTGAGCCTAATTTCAGCTACAATGATCATTATATGAGTGCCCTTTTATTTTAGAAGTCCTCCTTGTGGTGAAGAACAGAGTCAAGGCTGCCAATTTTTCCATAAGAAAACTGTAGTGTATAAGACTGTAATTTGTCATTTGGAGGTATTGTCAAAATATCTGTGAGGAGTAGTGAACACAAGAGCAGTGTATTGATTGTGAGAAATTTTTGTTGTTTGTCTGCTACAAAGCTGTATGTTCTCACACCAAAAACACAAAGAGCTGAGTAACCTTACCCAAACACAGTGACCCTTTGACTGTGTATATCTTTTATTGACTGTGTGCTTATTCTTAAAAATTGTTTGTTGATTGGCATACCAAGAGAAAGGGCAGTGTTTTGGGAGGAAAAGAGACCTAATACCACATAAGCATCTCACACAACTTTTGAAACCAAATTTACCTTGATCAAATAGTGATTGACAGGTGAAACAGAGCTGTGTTTGAAAAGACATTTCAAAAAACCTTTTGAGGCAGTTTGGGTTTTGCAGAGAGCATCTAGAACAAGATGCCTCCCAGGCAGGATAGTAGGAGTGGATTGCACAAGAGGTATGAGCCCATTTCCACCGAAGAAGTGAATTCCCACCCATCAGTATTGTTCAATTTCCATGAGGTCGGGTGCTTACATTTTTTCCAAACGGTGCAAGAGGTGAAGAGTTTTTCTCCTTTGACACACCTTTGCGCTTTGAGGTTTCAAGATAAGCATTTCCAATTAGCAGGCCTTGACTTCAAGTTCTCCCCAAGATCCATCTCCAAGGCCACTAAAACCCCTATATTGGCGAGAAATGGTTTAAACAAAGCCATTTGGACTTAGATGATTTCAAGCCCTTTCTAAATCTTGAACATAGAGATGCTTGTCCTTCTATTTTCTCTTTCTCATATCTTTTAGCCATCTACGCCCCCTCATGAAGATTATCATGAAGTACTTCACTTGCAAGGGAAGATTCTCCCCAATCTATGCTTATCACATTTGACTGCTGATGCATTTCACAAGGACCAAGCAACTAAATCGTCCTTTCTTCTTGCACAAGAGCATTGAGAAAATGGCCTCCACTATCCAGAAGAGGCCTCCTTCACATCAAATATCCTATCTCTTCCATCACTCTCTCATCAAAATCATCATTCTTCATCATTTTTAAAAGAGAGAGATCTCTTGGGATGTTTTCATCACTCATCTAGATTTCTCCACTGTCCCTCCAGTCCATACATCCCCTACATCTCCTACTCATCGCCCCTCACCTTATTCTAGCAGACCTACTCCTAAAAGGTTCAAGTTTACTACAGAACAAACAAAGGAACATGAAGAAGGAGAAGGAAGTGACCAGCAAGAGGATGAAGGGCAGCAACATGAAGAACAAAAAACTGATGATGAAGGGAAGCAGCACGACAGTGATGAGGGTGAATAGCAGACTCATGATGAGGCTAAACAACAACCTTATGATGACACACAGAAATATCACAATGGTGATGAACAGCAGCAAGGGTAGCCTAAAGAGGACACACAACAGTCCTATGAGACAAAGTAGCAGCATGAAAATGATGAAAAATGGCATGACAGTGATAAGCAAGGGAAGCCTCAAGAAGAACAACAGCCTCCTCAAGAAGAACAGCAAACTCAAAAGGATGACAAGCAAGATGACAAAGGTAAAGGGGTCATGCCCTCTTCTCCTAAAAAGTCCAAGCCCTGGACAGCAAAGAAGAGAGTGCCTAGAGTGGTCACTCCAAATGTGACAAGGGCTCTCCGAAGTAAAGGAAAATTTCCAAAGAAGCCTATCATTGATTTGCCTAGGAGAAAGAGCACTAGAATAGCCACCCAAAGCAAAGGGAAGGGCAAGGTAGAAGGAAGTCATGAACATGAGAGTGCATTCGACATCATTCCTATACAAAGCGATGATAGTGATAATGGGGCCCAGATTCTAGAAAACCTTTTGATCCATAGGGAAGGAAAAATTGATGCATTGAAGGATGATCTTCATAGGGCAAGGAATTTCAATAAATTTTTGCAAATCCAAAATAGGCAAATGAGTGTCCATATGGTTGTTTATGAGACACGGGCAACTAAGTACAAGAAGGAGGCCTCCAAAGCCCAAGCAAGGTTGGAATAACTCATGGGCGAGTTTGATGAAAGTGAAGGCGATGATCAGCCTAAGTGAAAGAGGCCTAGAACCATGGGGCTTAAAAGGGCCCTTGAGAAGCAAAAAGAAGAGGAAAATGCCCTTCTCCAATCTACCCCTCTCATTGCATTGTTTGAACAGGAGATAGAGAACAATAAGGAGGAATGGCTTGAGAGAGTTAATGAAAATTTGGAGAAGAATTTGGAGAGGGAAAACAGGGATTTAGACCTTCAAAGGAGAATGACGAGGCATTATAAAAGGCTAAATCAGTTTGCCCGACGCAAGTTGAAAGCTGCTCAAGACAAGCTCAAGGAGGCTAAAGGGAAGCGCCTGGCACGGAAAGTGAGGAAAGACACATCAGGACTTTAGATTTTGGCCTCTGCTTCACAACATGTTGCTGAGAACCCTTCAGGGTCATGCTCACCAATTTGGGTGATTTTCGACATATTTTGGTTTTTTGGCATTTTTGGGTTTTTGGCCAAAACTCATGGGCTTCGCCATTTCAGTTTGGGGGATCATCAAAGGAGGAGAATGGTATCATTAGATGCCATAATTTTAGGAGCACACACTCAGTGATTTTTAGGACATTTGAAGATCATTTTCTCCCCCGAAATGGCGAAAAATTCCCACTTTTTCTACACTCTGCCTGGTCTATCAGCAAACCTTATTTTCTGGTTTTTTACACACAGACCTATTTTTGGAGTACTTCTAGGCATCCGATTGGGAAAATTCTAGTTGCTCCAGAATGTAGACACTTATAGATTTCCAATGAGCTATCATAAGCCTCGTTTCGACATCAGGGAGGCTGCCAAAACTTTCCGGCAAGTCAAGAGATCTTTTGCTGATGTAATTTTTGAGTATTTTTGTAAAAATTGAACCTTTAAAAACTGCTTTTTCCTCATGTGCGTTTAGCTATTTTTGCACATGAGAAGTTATGAAAAGTCAATTTATTTCCCTCTTTTAGAATTTTTTAGATATTTTATGAGATATTTTGTGCCTTGGGCTTTGCAAAGCCTCAAGGACAAGTTTAGATATTTTGAATAGGCCAATGAGAGTGCAAATTGAACCAAGAGGTTTTCCTCACTTGAGCCTATATATTCCAAAGGCTTTCATTGTAAACAAGGCTGAACTTGATGATAGAAAGAATATATGGTCATATAAGCTTTGGAAAGAAATACTTGTCTCATGCTCTTGGATAGTCTCTTGGATGTTCTTGGATGATGAAAGAGGATTGTTGTTGGATTCCATGACTTGGCAGAATGGTATAGTGTCTCTTTCTTTGTTTTGTTTTCTAGTTTTCATTCATGAATCCATGTTTCTTGCTTGCTATATATCAGTAGAGAAAAAATTTGAGACATGCCCTTGGAGGCACCTCAAATTTCCTGTTTCTTCATAGCTTCCATGTTTTCTTCTTCCTTAGTCACATTAAAGAATTCTTGATTGCTCTTTAATAAATTAAGGATATTGTTGCTTATTTCATTCATGGTTTTATGCATGTTAATTATGATTTACGGTACACCCTGCTTACCAATGACTAGCCATAGCTCCATCCATGAAATTTCTCTTTGACTGATTAGATTGTCATTTGTTGAACCAAGGAGGTCTTGTTTCGATCTTGCCCTTTGCCTAAGACTATGCAATATTTTTTTCAAAGTTCCCAATAACTTGAAATACTGTGTTTAGGCATTCCGACATAGTGATTTGAGTTGTTTGTCTCTCTTAAGTGTATTTCCCCAAAGTCTGATAGTCATTTCCCAAAGTTAGAGAGTTATATATCTCTATGCATGGCTTGAATGTTTATTTCTATGTACTGATTTGCTTATAGTTACATTTCTCATGATTAATGGTTTGCCCTACCATGTTTATGTCAACTATTAAACTAGTTATGCTTGAAATCCTTTGTTGTTCCCAAACTTTATGTCCATTTTATTCCATTTTTCCCAAAGATCCTTTCTACCTTGAATCAAATCGGCCCTTCAACAGCCTTGTATCACCGTCTGATAGATTTCTAGACCTTTTCGACCCCATAGCCCAGTTGATCTGACATCTTTTTACCTATCTTATATCTTTGATCAGTTTCATCCCTCACAACCTAAAAACAAAAACCAAAAAACCTACTTCATAACTAGCCTAAAATCAGAACACAATAAGCAAACACACAAAAATCCCTTACACATATAGAGAGAGACCTCTCTGAGTCCAGGAAGGCTAGGTCCTTGGGCTCCAAAGATTGGTTTGATGTTACACTGTCATTTGGCTTGCCAATCAGCCAAATCATGGGACCCTAACATAATGGCGATCACGGTGGGACCTACTGAGTACATGATAGTCTAGCAAACTCTTATAGACTCTTTAGTCCTTCAACATAAAAACTCAGACCATCAGCCTATAGAATCATTTAGAGTAAACTCCTTGTTTCACCATCTTAGCAAAGTGATGAATCAGGTTTATAACATTCTTACAAACCTTAGGACTACATAAAAACTCAGAAAAACCCCAAAAACTCCCTTAGATTGGTTTTTGTCAGTATTGGTGGTGGACCATACACATATACCTCAAAACAACTAAAAATCCACCTGGAAACTCCACTAGCCTCCAGTAGGCCTTACTACTTTACTAAAATCTAGGCTACTATCCGATCGACTTATCCCACTGCTCACTAACATAATGGAGATCACGGTGGGACTTTGAGTCGAAACATCCTAGGTATCCCTTAGGAACTCTCAAAATCTCAGTCAAACTTTGAAGAGTAGAATCAGGTTATTTCACCATCCTAGCAAAATGATGACTCAGCTATAGGACACTCTTACAAACCTTAGGACTACATAAAAAACTCAGAAAAACCCAAAAAAATCCCTTAGATTGGTTTTTGTCAGTACTGGTGGTGGACCATACACATATACCTCAAAACAACTAAAAATCCACCTGGTGACTCCACTAGCCTCTAGTAGGCCTTACTACTTTGCTAAAATTTAGAATACTATCCGATTGAGCCACCTCATCGCCACACTAACATAATGGCGATCACGGTGGGACGCTGAGTGATAAACAAACTTAGTTTCCCTAATATTTAGAGACTTTTGAGAGTACTATCTTGTGGACTTATCCCACTGCTCACTAACATAATGGCGATCACGGTGGGACTCTAAGTGATAAACAACTTAGTTTCCCTAAAATCCTTAGAGACCTTTGAGAATACTATCTGGCTAACTTATCCCACCGCTCACTAACATAATGGCGATCACGATGGGACTCTGAGTGATATACAGAATTAGATTCCCTAAACATTCCAGCAGCCTTAAGAATGCTATCTGATTGACTTATCCCACCGCTCACTAACATAGTAACAATCACGGTGGGACCTTCCGAGTTAGTGACAATCTAAGTACACCTTAGAACTCTCGAAGTCTCAATCAAACTTAGAAAACTTGAGTGTTGTTTGAAGAGTAGGAGCTAGCTCCTTCACCATCTTAGCAAAATGATGATTCAGTTATAGGAAATTCTTCCAAACCTCATAGGCTACACAAAAACTCAGAAAACCCCAAAACATTCCCAGATTGGTTTTTCCCTAGTTACTGGTGGTGGACCATAGCTACGTCTTTACAAAAACAACCAAGTTCCACCTGGCGACTCCACTAGCCTCCATTAGGCCTTACTACTTTACTAAACTCTAGGCTACTATCCGATTGAGCCACCTCATCACCACACTAACATAATGGCGATCACGGTGGGACTCTGAGTAATAAACAAACTTAGATTCCCTAAACATTCTAGCAGCCTTAAGAATACTATTTGATTGACTTATCCCACAGCTCACTAACATAATGGCGATCATGGTGGGACCTTCTGAGTTAGTGACAATCTAAGTACTCCTTAGTAACTCTCTAAGTCTCAATCAAACTTAGAAAACTTAAGTGTTGTTTGAAGAGTCGAAGCTAGCTTTTTCACCATCTTAGCAAAATGATGATTCAATTATAGGAAACTCTTCCAAACCTCATAAGCACATAAAACTAAAAAAAAACCCCAAAACATTCCCAGATTGGCTTTTTCCCTAGTTACTGGTGGTGGACCATAGCTACAACTTTACAAAAACAACCAAGTTCCACCTGGCGACTCCACAAATCTCAATAGACCTAAAGACTCCACTGGAGGAAGAACCTAAAACATGACCGGTCATCCTAGAAAGAAAAAGCACTCAGGCCTTAGTTGGATTCAAGAAATTATTATCTTTATCTATAACTATGTTCTATCCTACTTTGAGCCTGATCAAGAATACACCGATGAGATCTACATTGATCATTGGAAGGATCTCAAACCTCGAAAAGCGAAGCCTCAAATTTCAGACCATGAGCAGGCTTATACACCTGTGCTTACCCCAGATTCACCTATGGAAAACCTAGCAAAACATGAGCCTCATGCTACCTTTCCCACTCTGGCTGAAACCTCAAATAGTCATAAATCTCTTTTTACACTACCTATATCCACAAAGGTCCCAGAAAGATACAAGCCTCTGGTTTTACCTCCCATCTTCCAAGCCCTCCCTACAAATCTTCAAAATAAATTACCCAGATTTGATGGAGAAAGCTCCAAAGTCACCGCTGAAGAGCACGTCCAAAATCTTGAGGATTTACTTGACCTTTATGAAATAGAAGAAGATGATGTGCGTATTAGAATGTTTGCCTTATCATTACAAGGAAAAATTAAGAGTTGGTTTAAAGACCTTCCAGCTGCAAGCATTACCAATTTTCATCAGTTCACTCAAATCTTCCTAGATAGGTGGGTGATCATGGGTAATAAAGTTCTCATCATAAAAGAATACAATCAGTTAAAAAGACAACCAGGGGAGACATTGTAAAACTTTTCAGCCAGGTTCAATAAAGTATACCATGCAATGTCTGCCAACTTAAAGCCACCGCTCGGATGTGCTCTCTTGCACTACCCAGATTCTTTTGACCCAGAGATGGTTTTCCAAATAAGAAATAAAGATCCTCTAACCCTAGAAGAAATGAAAAGGATAGCAGTTGATGTAGAATTCAACATACTAAATATGGAGGCACAGCTAAGAATAATAGAGAAAGACAAAGAAAATCAAGAGAGACTAATATCTTCAGAGGAAAAGTTGGAAAAATTGGTATGTATGTTTGGCAAACTAGAGCATCTACTTGACAAGAAAAGAGAAAAACACAAAGTTAAGGTTAATACTGCTTATTCAAACCAACCTACACTTCTTCCTCAGGATGAACACACTCGACTATTACAAGACAAGAGTTATAAACAAAATGTGCCTAATGGGAAAGTTGCAAATAAAAACATAGAGGAATGCTCTAAAGAGACTATTAGCCATTTTGAAATCACAGATTCTGAAATGGAAGAAGAATCAAAACCTTTAGGTTCTCTACCCTTATGCTTTAAATCATTCCAGACTTTGAAAGAAAATTTGCATCCTAAAGATCTCTCAACAGTTATTCAGGAAAACCCTGCTCATGTTAACTCTCACCTAAATCAAGAAGAGTTGATTGAAGAGGAATTCAAATCTGAGATAGAAGATAAATCAAAACCTGTAGAATCTCTACCTTTATGCTGGGAGTCATTTGAGTTCATAAAAGGAAATTGGCCTCCTGAAAATCTATCAGAAAAAACTCATGAATTACATGCTAACTATCCTCAACATCACAAAGAATTGGTTGAAGATGAAAACAAGCAAGAAATGAAAGAGAACCCACAGGATCTCTCTAAGGGCATAAGTGATGATTCATCATCTCTCATAGGTGAAGCCCAAAAAGACATTCATCCTTCAAATCAGATTTCCCAAGAGAAAGAGGATTATTGTAGAGAAATGAAAATGCCTCCCTTTTTAACTAAAGAGGAAATAGATCAACTTATAAACATGCAGACAACCTCTGAAACTTCATATAACCAAAAATTTTCTGATCTTTCTCCTGTTAATCTTGCATATCATAAGTCAAAAAATAGATTTGTAAATCAATTTGAAGAAAATCAATCTGATAGTCCAATATGCATGGCTGGTGACATTACTTATATTAATGATTCTCCAAGGTTTGATCAATATGTTGATGATTATGATTTCCAAACAGAAGCTAACTTTGCAGAATACTCAATTTTTGATTTTTGGGAGGAAGCTCAGTTTCATAAACTTGAGAAAAGTGAGCAGCCAATACAGGTCATCTATGACACTGATGAGGAGAGCCTTGAGATTTTAGAAGTAAGTGAAGAGTCTCAGACTCTTTGCTCTACTTCACTTCAGTCTATTAGAGATAACATTCACATAATTGGAAATCAACAGTCTTTCAACTTTGATGATGAGGTTGAGGAGGATGATGAAATTCTCGAGCATGTTGTAAATGAGAAGCCTTTTCCTGAAATGGTTGAGGAAATCATTTTGGACATGGAATCTTCCTTAACTCCAAATTTGCAGCCACCAAGTTCCATTGAGTTACAAATTGCAGATGAAGAAATAGAGGTTGATAAACACATGAGAGTTGTCACACTATCCTTTCAAGATAATTTACTGTCAAAGTGTATCCCTGCTCATCAACCTGATGACCTTCACATAGTTTTCAGTCCACTTAATCAGAACACATCAGCTTGGAAAGAAAATTACACTGCAATATATGATGAGTCTGACAGTTCAAGTGATCATGAGCAAGGGGAAGAGTTGCTTTACCAGGAGAGTCCCAAATATAGCCAAGTGGAAGAAAGAGTAGTCCTGAATGAAGCCTATATATCAAATCCTCTAGATCAGGTATTATTCCAAGATCCATTTGTTGTTTTCCTTGAGAAATATGAAGGAGTAGTGGGTTCTATCATGAACAATTTGCTACCAAGAATGAGAAAAAACTTAAGCACTACTGTCCGAAAACAAGTGACGGGGAAGTGGCATTTTCATTTCTTCAACATCATCAAAGAGCTGAACCAAGATCACCCATGCAATCATCTACTTGACTGGCTATATTGGAAAGAAGAGTTCACCAAATGAATGTATGTTGTGTACAGTTTAGATTAGGATAGATAGATAGTTGTGAAAAATAATCTCAGCCTTGTGAGCATATTTTTAGTTCTAGATTGTTTGAAGAAAAAGTGAAAAAGCAGAAATTTCAAAAATTCAAAAAAACAATAGAAAAATAGAAAAAGAGGGCGGTTTGAAAAATAGAAAGAAGGCCCCGTGTTCAAAAAATAGTCATTCGGAAAGCGCGCAAGTCTAAATGCCACTACTAGTGCTCAAATGTCTTGTTCAGTTATCTAGCCTAATCATAGTTGAACATGTTTTAAATTTATTTGCTGATAAGTTAGTGAGTGGAAAAGATGGTCAACATTGTGTAAGATTGACTTATCAAAGAGAGTAGATTAGGAAAAGATACTGGTTCCACATGCTCAAAACAGAACCAAAGAGGGAAGCGAGGATGAAAAACAAATTGTGCATCCTAGCCCCGTTTTTCTAGATTTTATTTTTTGCAAAATAATAGTGTGCAGCTTGTCCTTCATGCCGCAAGTACATGAAAAATCAGACTATCTAACCCTGATTTGATCATTTTAAATTTCATGTTTTAGATTAGAGAACAAAATCCTGTCAAACAGCTTAACCTTGACAGTTGATCTAGCATAGGTAGACTAATGAAGGAGTTCATCAGCTTACTCTGAACTCCTGGTAGATATAAGTGTAGAACTAGATAGGTTCATTTTTCAAAAAAAAAAAATATTGTCAAAAGGGTTGCTAGTCCAAATGCACCCAAAGGAAGAAAAAATGTTAGGAAAGATAGTGGGGTAGGTAGAAATATCATTGATGCTAGTCATGCTGTCATTTTTCAGAAGTAGCATCAAGGAAGAATGAAATTTGTGCCAATGGATAAGGCACTGGTCTTCATAAGCCAAAGATCTGAAATTCTGGACACCTCCTGAAAATGAGCTGCCCTCCCCAAATGGAGCCACTATTAGTCATCAGTATTTTTCACTTGTTGGTGATGACTAGTTATAACAGCCAAGTTTTCTAGCGGCCGATCAAAAATTTGTCAAATTTGCCAGTTTGAAAACACCCATAAACTTTTTTTTTCCTTCTTACCTTTCAGTCCGCCCATGATGAGATGAAACCTCATTGTCAAAGCCCTGCCTAGCCTCAGCCATACTAGTATGCCCATCAGCTCTAAAAGAACAATCCAAATCTGTCCAAAAGAATCCCCTAAGTTAGGAAGTGGAGCTTTAGGCATTTATCCCTTGGCAAACTATCCTAAATACAAAGAACCTCCATCTGCTATAGACTAGTCATAACAGACCTTCCCATTCCGCAAATAAAGTTGGTTACAAACATATCGTCAAGCAGTAATCAGCAACAACCCCCCTTTTTATTTAATATTAGTAATAATACTAAATAAATGAGGACCCTTAGTTAAAAATCCAAAAAATCAATTAGGATTTGTTTGTCTTTTCAAATAAAACTTTCTATCATAAACCTATAGAAATCCCTTAGAAAGAATATTTAGAAGCACTTAAGTTTATGATAGATTATAATAAAATTTATCTTTAAACAAGATAGCGCATCCATAACAAAATGGTATATATAAAATGCATTGGTCGCAAATCGCATAGCGCAGAAAACAGAAATGATTAATGAATATCTTTTGCGCTCTTTTCAATTATGCGCTTTTGCGATTGTAAGAATATGCATTATGTACTTTTAAATTCTTTGCGATATGCGTTTTGGCGCTATTACGCACCGTTGCTACTATTTTCAGCAATCGCGATAACCCATTTTGCGATATTGCGACATTGCGATATTGCGATATTGCGCAGCAAATCGCAGATCGCAATGTCGCAGATTCATGTAGGCGCACTATCCCAAGGCAATCTTCCCATATGTCAAATCCGTTATGCGCTTTAATGATTATATTAAATGATTGGATTGATTATTAATGGGAAATGAGATTGTGTTTAGATTGAAAGTCGTTTCACAATTAAAATATTATATTTCATCCGCTTTCACATTTAAAACAGTCTCATCACCTTTCTTATACCATTACTCTCATTTACTCGTAAAACGCAGGCACGAAGGAGAAAACGTCTATACAAAGCTTCCGCTAAACACTATGGGTAAGAAGGAGAAGAGCTCAAATTCTAAAAACAAAGAAATGGCTTCACTATATGTAGACACCGCCTGTAAAAAGGATGGCGGTATATCCACTTGGGAAGGAATGTATAATCTGTTAGAAGAAGAAAACCTTGTGGTGATAAAAGTTGCAGCTACAGCAGGTTCAAAGAATACGTCTGAAGCAACCCTTAGAGACTTGGCTTGCTCATTTCTGCATAGAATAGCAGCAAGGCCAAGGATTCTCCCATATACAGACATGGTGAGATGGGTGTTGGATAGCACAGATATTTCAGACAGACAATTCAGAACTCCATCTGAAGAGCTAATCGGGTCATTCACCATAGAAGATCTGAGATTAATGTATAAGTTGCTAGAACCTCAGGCGACTTTCAACAAACAATTCATGGAAGATTTTGCCAAAGAACATGCAAATTTGGCAGAATGCACAAAGGAGTGGACCAAAAGAAGTGAACCATTGAAGAAAAACAAACAAGGTATGTACATCACGGGTTCACTTACCTCTCCTTATTGTTTTATTGCTGCCATGTTATGCAGGCTTTTTGGAAAGCCTGACATAAATATGATATTACCCGAATGGCTTCCTTTGTTGAATGCGGCTGTTAATTCTACAATTGTAGACTGGGCCAAAATCCTATTTGATAATCTCACCGCTGCTATTTTTCACTACCGGTCTAAACGAAATGTTTCTCAGCGGGTTTATCCGCCTTTTTATTTATCTGCTTATGTCATGGACGCCATCTGCTATGTCTCTAAATTCCCTGTGATGGGCTGGAAATGGACTATCCATGATCCTTTGCCCATTCATGTGTACCATAAAGAACTATGGGAGTCTAAGTTTGTCCCTCATTTTTACCAAATTTGTCATGGAATAATGCTGCCATTGTACAGAACATTGTATAATAAGGATGCCCCAAAGTTATCCTCAGAAACAGAGGTTGATATTCTCCCTGTCGCGAGATGGTTTGGAGAAGAATTTTTCACCTATATTAGGGTTTTTGGAAGTTATGCTTCTCCCCATGTGTTACCCCTATATGTTCCAGATAGACTTGTAGCTCGGGAAATTGCTTATCAGACCTGTGGCCAGGGAGGTATAACAAAATATTTAAAAGAGAAGAAAAAGGGCATTTGGCCACAATTTCCCATAAAATGTGGAACATTTTCACTATTTGATATTGGTCATGCATTTCAAGAGATAGGCAACATTACATGCCTACAGCTGTTCAAATTTTCGAGAAGGTTATTCGACCCAAATGATATTGTTAAGAATTTTACCAATGCAATCAAAGTAAGGGAATTTTCCGGGGAACAAGATCTTTTTGATGATATGTTCCAAGCAAGAAATTCATTCAAAGAAGTTTTGAATTCAGCTCAAGCGCAGCTATCTCCAGAGGAATTTCAGGAATTCAAGCTTTACAGAGAAAGAAGACTAATTCCTATTCCTTTGGATAATCTACGCTTAGAGCCCGCAAGGGAGAAAACTCCTAGTGTTAGTCTTAATGGCAGTTCAAGTACAGGTAAATCTAAATCAAAATCTGACAGAGATTCTGAACACTCCAATAAGTCTAAAGAAAAGGAAGATAAAATGGAAGAATCCATTAAAGATTCTGCACAATCTAAAGAACTTACTCAACAGCAAATTTTGACTTCTCAACAGACGAATCCTCCTCCAACCAATGTACATCAACAGCCAGTCACCATTGAGTTAGACAAAGAATGGGAAACCTTTAATCAATTGATTAATGTAGAAGGGAAGAATGTACAGACCCCTGTCCAAACAGCCAAAGTTTTGAACACAGGAACAAGCAGCACAGCTACAGTGACAGAGCACATACCAATCACACCCTCCTCTGAAATTGTACTTAATGTAGAGGACATTCCTCCTCTGGATGTATTCTACAGCCCAAAATACAAAGCAGTAGTGAAGAGACAGAGGAAAAAGAGAAAAATAGAAAGTGCAATTGCTACTGAAGCAAAACAAGTAGATGTTTTGTGGAAAGATCCTGCCACAGAGCCTACTCATAATCTCACTAAGTTATCTCAAATAACAGGAGCTTATGCTTCTGCAACAATTGATAAAGCAGTTGAGATACAACTTTTGTTGAATGAAAAAGAAGAATAGGTAAAAGCTCTGCAACATCAATTGCAACAGGTACAGGCCAATAAGGAAGCACAATTGAAACTTGAAGAGTTACAACAACAACTTCAAGAAATGCAAATAGGACATCAAAAAAGCCTGGCTGATAAAGACAAACAAATATAGATTATCCAAGATCAGCATAAAGATGATCCTAAGCTTCCAGAATTTATTTCAGAAACCATCTCTTTGAATAATCAACTACTGCAACAAGAGGAAGTTTTCTGCCAAAAAATCTTGCAATGGAATTCTTTGTGCCAAGAGAGCGATAAAATCACAAATCATGTCGTAGATTTACGAAATTATTATGATTTGATTAATGAAAAGATCAATGATTATCTAGCATGGAAAAAGACAGAAGAAGGTAGAAAAGATGGTGCACCCATCATTAATGAAAACCATAAAGAAATACTGTTTAATAACTGGGATGCACAAATCAGAAGGGCAGAAAAGGCAGCAGAGGAGGCGGCTACAGCGGCAAACACTCTCACTGATTGTGTAAATGACAATTTACACAAAGCTAACTTGATTCCTGAAACTGTTCCAGGATATCTCCCACAGGCAAATCAACTGCAAACAGAATGGAGGCAAAAGGCAGAAGAAAGAGCAAAATCCATCCAAGGGCTGACAAGATTAAATTGGGACTCATACTGGATGTACTTGGTGAAGCCACACAGTCAGCACAGTGCGCTTAATTGTATCATCAATGCTACAGAGAAAATTGCTCCTACACTTTCCGACTCTGTCTTTTCAGGACAGTTGAATTCCGAAGTTGGTCAACCACATCTTCTCAAAAATATGCTAGATGCCTGCAAGTTTAAAGATCAAATTCATAGATATATATATTTAGTTTTAATTTCACTGTATTTTAGCCTAGGAAAAGGACGGTCATTGAACCGAATCCTTAATTTTTGTAATAAACTATTTTTAGATTTAGCTAAGTAGTATTTAAACCCCTCTCATGCATTTAGAGAGGGGTCCTGGATCTTAATATTTTTGGACTTGGAGATTGCATTTCTGTACTCCATTGTCTTATATTTTTTTTAAAAAGGATCACATCTGGTGATTTTCATGCGGAATTATCTTTGAAGTGTTGCATTTCTGTACCTTGGAATTTGATTTTGCATCATAGTTACTGGATAGAGTATCAGATTGCATTTGAAAGTCTTCAAGATGAACAAGGTATTTCTATCTGTTCACTGTTGATCTCTTTTGTCTTATGATATTCGTTTTAAAATTGCTATCATTTATATGTATATTTGTTTTCACAATGCTTCCTTTTATATATCATTTCTGAGTATAATTGAAACGTTATTTTTCATAGTTACATGTAAATGGTATACAATGATGAATGCAATATGTTAATATAACTCTGTTTAATTTCTTAAACATAGTTATCTTTATTTGTTTCTGCACATTTCAATTTAATTAATAATACATTTTCATGGTTATTGTTGAATTGGAACAATCTTAAGTTGTATTCACATATAATTACTCGGGTTAGTGTTAGAATTTCTTTATCAGTATTTAGCTTAAATTAGATAGTTTTACTTCAGTTAATTTAGTCCCATTTCCACCCATCCAATCCAATCCATTTAGTTACAAGGAAACTGGTCCTTTAAATCCAGTCGGAGCCACCATACCAAACGAAAAAGGAGCTGCCTTAAGGTCCCGACCGGGTGGTTTTCCCCGATGTTTGAAGCAGAGATTTTCTAGGCTTCAACATTTTTGGCGCTAGAAGGAGGGCATGAGCTATGAATGGCAAGTAAATATTTATCCACAAGCCATTCTGAGAGCAAAACACCCTCATTAACTTCTTCAATTTCTTCTGAAATTCAAAATCCTAGAGAAGAAATTGCAGAAAATATTCAAACACCCACTACCAAAATCTCAAAACATTCAGACAAACAACATCCTGAGTCTCCTGAAGTTCAAAATCTAATTCATAAATTGAAAGGATTCTCATTATCTCTAGAAGAGTCTGAAATATCTGAAGGTAGTGTAACTTCAAAATTTATTCCTTCGAAACCTCTTACTAGGTTGTAAAGTGAAAAACTTGGTATTCCTCCGAAAGAATTTCCTTTACCTAGTAAGGGCAAAACAAAAAAAATTCAATCGGAAACAGAAAGTGATACAAGTTCATCATCTCATATTCAATCGCCTGTTTCCAAAACCACAACTCAACAAAGTGCAGTTGTTTCATCATCATCTATACAAACATCTTCTCCTCAATTCTCATCAATCTCAACATCATCTATTCCAACCACTTCTATTCAAATACCACCAGTTTCTACTATTCCTCCAATAGTCATCCCAATAATGGCACAGAGACCATGGTCTACTCTAGGAGCAGTCAACATGGCTGCACCTTTACATGATTTACCAGACAATCCTGGAAAATGGCTTCCAAAGTTTAGCCCAGATCTTAACATTCAAGCTGAAGAACATATCAATAATTTTATGCTGGATATTAATTTGAATGGATTCATACATGAATATGTTGTAGTTAGATTATTCCCATATACTCTTCAGTGAGTAGCAGGATCATGGTATTTTTCATTACCATCAGGATCTATAACGAGTTGGGACATCTTTGCAGATCATTTTTTGACCAAATTTGGAGATGATCGATCAATTGCAACTTTACTCAATGATCTCTCAAATTTGAAAATAGAACCCAAGGAACCTATAAAAGAATTCAATGCTAGATTCAACAAACTTTTGAACAAAATTCATACAGATTCACAACTCAGTGAACAAGTTAGAATTGAATGGTACATAACTGCCTTACCCTCAAACATAGCAATTTTCGTAGACAGAGCTGCAAAGCCTACATTGGCTGAGAATATGAAAGAAGCTATTGCAGTAGAAAAACGTATCACTTCTCTGGAAAAGAAAAATTCTATTGAAGAAAGGAAATCAAAGAAGGTCAGCTTCAGAGATGATTCAAAGAAAAAGGCCAAAGATCCATATGACATGGAAGGTTTACAGAAAGTTCTTAAAACCATGTCAAATGAAATGGTTGAAATTAAAAAACAAGTGGCTGAAACTTCTACCAAGAAACCATTCCTAAATTTCAGAAGAAACCAAGTTGAATCTAAACCTCCTAATGTAATCTCTAATGCAAAGTCAGAAGAAGAAGAAGAAGAAGAAGATACATCTATAGTATCAGATCAAGAAGACGAAAATGAAGAAATAGCTGAATTAAATGGAATGTGGGATTTTATTCTCCCTAATTCTGATAGTGAAGAAGCTATGCCTGTAAGTACTAGGAGTAAATCTACAGCAGAACCAGTGCAAACAGTTCCTAAAAAGAAATTTACAACTCCAAGTACCAAAGACAAACCCACTGTGAAGAAAACTTCTCCATCACCTACTCAAAATCAGCCATCCTCTTCTAATCCTCTCACATCAACAGCGAAAACTTTAGTAGTGTCAGATCCTATGGAATACAACATTGTTGAAGACATGAAAAAGACCAAAGCCAACATTTCCTTACATGAACTCAGCAAACTAAAAAACCAGCAAAAATTGTTATTGAAAGAATTAAATGCTACACCAATTTCTCCCTTACCAAGCGGTGTAGTTGCAAAAGCAGCGAGAGGAACTGGTAAGCCACCAGATAAGGTAGATGCTACTGATACTGTGCTCATTGGGGAAAATTCAAATTCTAAAACTCCTCCTTTTCTTTTGACTTATGAGATGTACAATAAAAATCTGCACAATTGTTTGATTGATTCTGGAGCTTCCTCCAATATAATGCCTACTTCTGTCTGTGCCAAATTGAATATTGAACCACAGAAATCAGCAGTTCATATCGTTCAGTTGGATCGCTCTAAATTCCAAGTGGTAGGAGAAATCAATTCAGTTACTATCAGATTAGCCTCAGATCCTAGGATTGTCCAAAGAATTGATATTCTAATTGCTGATATTCCTGAATTCTATGGATTAATCTTGAGCAGGGACTGGTCTGCGAAACTTAACGGTTATATCTCAACTGATTATTCACACATGTGGCTTCCCTACAAAGGGAAACCAAATCAAATCAAAATTGAATGAGAAAAACATATGACGCACACTGTCACTGAATTTGAACAACCTAATGAACCTATAGCATTCAACAACAATATTCTTGGAGGTTATTCTGCTGAATCATTTCTTGGAAATTTCAAGGCTCCTCAATCACCATTTTCTGTAAATACTTTTGTTTCTCAGATAGAAAATTTTTCACAATCTGATTCTTCCAGAATTGTAAATATTTCTGATGTAATTATAGATAAGCCAATAGACAAATCTTTATTTTGGTCGTTATATTTTGATGGATCGAAGTCTAGTGATGGAGCTGGAGCTAGATGCATCTTAATTGATCCAAATGGGGAGAAAACCATGCTGTCATGTAGATTAGAATTTGAGTGTACTAATAATACCGCAGAATATGAAGCCTTGGTTCAAGGACTTTATAAAGCTATAGGGTTAGATGTTAAATACTTGAAAGTTTTTGGTGATTCCGAAATTGTCATTAAATAAGTTAGGAATACTATTCATTGCCTTTCAGGACATCTTAAACACTATCAAACCCTAGTACAAGACCTCACCACTCATTTTTTAGCATTCAATATTTCTCCTATTCCTAGGAATCAGAATACATCAGCTGACTTGTTAGCTAATGTTGCATCTAAACTCTTACCTGCTGAAGATTGCAGTCCTGATAGGTTTTCTGTAGAATTTATTTTTCGTCCATCTGTCCCAGATAATGTTACAAATTGGAGAGTATTCTATCATGATCAAGATATTCTAAATTTCATGACCTCAGAGAAATCATATGATGAGCAAATTATTGACAAAGATGATCATGATTTACAAATTGCTTCAAAAGGTAATGAAAACCCCATTCCAAAATCTGTTGTTAAATTAGAGGATTTATATGACATTAAAGACAGATTCAAGAAAGTCACTAATACGAAACTTCAAAGTTCCACTTTGAAGTTTGGATTAGTAAATCTTGGTTCTGATTCCAAACCTCAAAACGTTAATTTAGGACTCAATTTAACACCAGAGGAAAGGAATGCATTCATTAAACTGCTGAACAAGTATAAAAATGTTTTTGCTTGGAATTACGATGATCTAAAAACATATGATACTTCGATTATTCAACATACAATTCCAATGCTTCTTGATATTAAACCTGTTCAACAGAAGTTGAGAAAGATCCATCCAAATCTCGAAAGTCAAATCAAATCAGAACTTAATAAACTTTTGAAAGCCAAAATCATTTTTCCAGTCAGGCACTCTAATTGGGTTTCCAATATGGTACTTGTAAGGAAGAAGAATGGTGATATAAGAATCTGTATTGATTTCAGAAATTTAAACAAGGCATGTTTAAAAGACAATTTCCCATTGCCAACCATGGAACAAATACTTCAAAAGGTAGCTGTTTCTGAACTTATGTTTTTTCTCGATGGATTTTCGGGCTATAATCAAGTTTTAGTTCACCCAGATGACAGATTGAAAACAACTTTCAGAACAAAATGGGGAACTTATGCTTATCAGAAAATGCCTTTGGTCTAATAAATGCAGGAGCAACTTTTCAAAGAGCCATGGACATAGCATTCAAAGGTCTGATCAATAAATCAGTTGTTGTTTATCTTGATGACATAACAGTATTTTCAAAAAAGAGAGCCAATCATCTACATGATTTAAAGCAAATATTTGAAAGATGTAGAAGGTTTGGTATTTCCTTAAATCCAAATAAATCTTTCTTTGCTTTGGATGAAGGAAAACTCTTAGGATTTGTTGTGTCAAAAGATGGTATATATATTGATCCAGATAGAGTGAAAGAAATTTCTGATATTTCTTTACCACATAACAAAAAATCCATGCAATCATTTCTTGGACAGATAAATTTTGTTAAAAGATTTATTCCTGATTTTTCTTTAATTGTTTTACCTATGCAAAATATGATCAAGAAGAATTCAATATTCAAATGGGCGCATAAAGAAAAAGAAGCTTTTGATTCAATCAAACAAGCGATCATTAATGCACCAGCATTGAATACCCCGGATTTTTCTAAAGATTTTACTTTGTATACTCTAGCCACTGAAACATCCTATGCAGCCGTTTTAACACAACTCAATGATCAAGAAATCGAAGCACCAATTTCTTTCTTTAGCTCAAATCTGCAAGGAGCTAAGCTTAATTATTCCGATGTTGAAAAACAAGCCTTTGCTGTGTTTAAATCAATCAAACATTTTAGACCTTTTCTCTTGAAGACACATACAAAAATCATTGTCCCATTCTCTGCAGTGAGGCAATTATTAATTCAAAAAGAAGTAGGAGAAAAGAGAGCTAACTGGGTAACAACCTTGCAAGAATATGATATTGATATTAAACCGGCTAAGATTGTTAGAGGACAAGGTTTTTGCAGATTATTGGCAGGAGCTCATAACATACCAGAAAATCAAGATTCAAATCAAGATATTCAAGTAAGTCAGATAAGTGTTACAAATTCCGGATCTCAGTATGCTGATCTTATCTATTACTTGAAAAATGGGTATGTTCCTTCTAATCTTAGCTATAAGAGTAAACGCGCTTTAAGGTTAAAGGCTATTAAATACCAGATCATTGATAATGTGTTATTTAGAAAAAATTATGATTCAATTTTATTAAGATGTTTGGAAAAGACTGAAGCTGAAAAGGTTTTGCAGGAATTGCATGATGGACCAGCAGGAGGTCATTTTGGAGGTGATACCACGACTCACAAAATAATTCGTGCTGGTTATTACTGGCCTACCCTTTTTAAAGATACGCATGATTACGTAAGGAAGTGCCAAATTTGTCAAACTGCAAGTGGAAGACAAAGGAAACCAGCTTTTCCTTTGCAACCAGTGACTATTGAACAACCATTCGAACAATGGGGGCTTGACATTATTGGTGAGATAGTACCTCATTCTTCCAAACAGCACAAGTACATCCTTACTGCAACTGATTACTTTACAAAATGGGTAGAGGCAATCCCATTGAAGGTAGCCAATTCTGATGCAATTATTGATTTCATAGATCAATTCATCATAACCAGGTTTGGTGTACCTCAAGATTTTGTCTTTGATAATGCATCTTACTTCTCTAGAAATAGTTTAATTGAATTTGCAGTCAAAAGAGGTTTTAAATGAAAATATTCAGCAAATTATTACCCACAAGGTAATGGTTTAGCTGAATCCACTAATAAAAACCTTATCAAAATCATTAAAAGGACCGTTGATCAAAATCAAAAGAATTGGCACAAATCTTTAATCTTTGCATTATGGGTTGATCGTATCACTGAAAAAGCTTCAATAGGGACTTCACCTTTCAATCTGGTTTATGGAAAAGAAGTTGTGATACCATCAAATTTAACTCTTCCATCATTAGCCCTAGTGCAATTTATTGAAGAAAATCCTTCTTCATCCATTCAATTGAGATATGATCAAATCCTTAAATTAGAAGAAGATAGAGATAAAGCAAAAATTATTCATGAAAAACATCAACAGCTTGTAAAATCTTCTTTTGATGCAAGTTCTACCGGCTCAAAAATTTTGTCAATTGGTGATCTCGTTTTGAAATGGGATAAAGCACACGAAGAAAAAGGTAAACATACCAAATTTCAGAAAATTTGGCTTGGACCATTTCAGATCGTTGAGAAGATAAGCTCAAATACATTCATACTCCAAGATCTAACAGGTAAGAGAGAATCTCTTCCTGTAAATGGGCTTATCTTGAAAAAATTCTTTTCATAAGGAGGTAACCCCTTCTTAAACTGTACATATTTCTTTCTGCAAAGTTTTTGATTGTTTTTGTTTTTACAAATAAAGGTTGTTTATGAGTCTCTGATTGACTGTTTACTATTTAAGAAAATTTCTTCAGAAAAATATTATAAATATTTATTTTGTGTAAATAAGAATTTTTAAAGTAATGATCACAGTTTTTGAATAGTTTAAAATAAGATGTTAAACTTTGAAAGATTATTTCAATCATTTACATGATCTTTTTAAAACTTGAGAAAAATGTAAATCATTATAAGTTTATTAAGCAGAGAAAGGTTATCTATCAAAGTAAAGATTTTTTCAAAGTTTTGGAACTCAAAAAACTCTGAAAATTGTCATCCATTGATTCTTAAAGATAAAACTATTTCACCCCATCCATTTAAGTTGTGATTTTTTAGAATGTAATTCTAAGAAATTATACGAAAATTTTAAGAGATAAGAGGTCTCATTACGAGCCGACTTACCATGTTCATAAGGAGTAATAAAACTAACATTACCAATACTGCATACCAAAATAGGGTAATGGCCTATAAATATAAGACAAGGGGTCTCATCACGAGCCAGCTTGTTTAGTTTAATTATAACTAATGAATGGCATTGTTATTAACTGGCTGCCAAACCAGAACAATGGCTCTTAAAAATAAAAAATAAATAAAAGACAAAAACATGAGATAATAGGTCTTATGAATTTATCTTTTAAAAAGTCATAATTTTAGTTGGATGGGACAATGAATGGTTAATGGTTTAAAGGTAACCCTATCGAGACTATGAACGTTTGCTGGCAGCAGAGGCAATACCTATGGCAATAGAGTATATTATAAAACCAAAACTTGGAGAGATCCACTTACTTCATTATTAACACCAATCAAAGCTTGAGATAACCCAAAATGTTTTTATTTCTTAAGGAATTAGAAAGAAATTATGAAATGATTTTATTTATTTTTCATAGTTACATTTTATTTGAATTATCCTAAGATAGTTTTCATTATCTTTAAAAACCTTTACTTACTAAAGATAGAATGTTCATTTTATTTTTTCAGAGATAACTGTTTCTTTCAGTGAATCGCCAATTGTTGTGACCAGCAACAACCCCCCTTTTTATTTATTATTAGTAATAATACTAAATAAATGAGGACCCTTAGTTAAAAAATCAAAAAAATCAATTAGGATTTGTTTGCCTTTTCAAATAAAACTTTCTATCATAAACCTATAGAAATCCCTTAGAAAGAATATTTAGAAACACTTAAGTTTATGATAGATTATAATAAAATTGCTCTTTAAACAAGATAGCGCATCCATAACAAAATGGTATATATAAAACGCATTGATCGCAGATCGCATAGCGCAGAAAACAGAAATGATTAATGAATATCTTTTGCGCTCTTTTCAATTATGCGCTTTTGCGATTTTGCGATATGCGCTTTTGCGATTTTGCGATATGCGCTTTTGCGCTATTGCGCAATTTCCGCTTTTGCGCTATTTTCATAACTGCGATGACTTCATTTTGCGATATTGCGACATTGCGATATTGCGATATTGCGCAGCAAATCGCAGATCGCAATGTCGCAGATTCATGTAGGTGCGCTATCCCAAGGAAATCTTCCCATATGTCAAATCCGTTATGCGCTTTAATGATTATATTAAATGATTGGATTGATTATTAATGTGAAAAGAGATTGTGTTTAGATTGAAAGTCGTTTCACAATTTAAATATTATATTTCATCCACTTTCACATTCAAAACAGTCTCATCACCTTTCTTATATCATTACTCTCATTTATTCGTAAAACGCAGGCACGAAGGAGCAAACGACTATACAAAGCTTCCGCTAAACACTATGGGTAAGAAGGAGAAGAGCTCAAATTCTGAAAACAAAGAGATGGCTTTGCTATATGCAGACACGGCCTGTAACAAGGATGCTGGTATATCCAGTTGGGAGGGAATGTATAATCTGTTAGAAGATGAAAACCCCGTGGTGATAAAAGTTGCAGCTACAGCAGGTTCAAAGAATACGTCCGAAGCAACCCTTAGAGACTTGGCTTGCTCATTTCTGCATAGAATAGCAGCAAGGCCAAGGATTCTCCCATATATAGACATGGTGAGATGGGTGCTGGATAGCACAGATATTTCAGACAGACAATTCAGAACTCCATCTGAAGAGCTAATCGGGTCATTCACCATAGAAGATCTGAGATTAATGTATAAGCTGCCAGAACCTCAGGCGACTTTCAACAAACAATTTATGGAAGATTTTGCCAAAGAACACTCAAATTTGGCAGAATGCACAAAGGAGTGGACCAAAAGAAGTGAACCATTGAAGAAAAACAAACAAGGTATGTACAACACGGGTTCACTTACCTCTCCTTATTGTTTTACTGCTGCCATGTTATGCAGGCTTTTTGGAAAGCCTGACATAAATATGATATTACCCGAATGGCTTCCTTTGTTGAATGCGGCTGTTAATTCTACAATTGTAGATTGGGCCAAAATCCTATATGATAATCTCACCACTGCTATTTTTCATTACTGGTCTAAACGAAATGTTTCCCAGCGGGTTTATCCGCCTTTTTATTTATCTGCTTATGTCATGGACGCCATCTGCTATGTCTCTAAATTCCCTGTGATGGGCTGGAAATGGACTATCCATGATCCTTTTCCCATTCATGTGTACCATAAAGAACTATGGGAGTCTAAGTTTTTCCCCCATTTTTACCAAATTTGTCATGGAATAATGCTGCCATTGTACAGAACATTGTATAATAAGGATGCCCCAAGGTTATCCTCAGAAACAGAGGTTGATATTCTCCCCGTCACGAGATGGTTTGGAGAAGAATTGTTCACTTATATTAGGGTTTTTGGAAGTTATGCTTCTCCCCATGTGTTACCCCTATATGTTCCAGATAGACTTGTAGCTCGAGAAATTGCTTATCAGACCTGTGGCCAGGGAGGTATAACAAAAGATTTAAAAGAGAAGAAAAAGGGAATTTGGCCACAATTTCCCGTAAAATGTGGAACATTTTCACTGTTTGATATTGGTCATGCATTTCAAGAGATAGGCAACATTACATGCCTACAACTGTTCAAATTTTCGAGAAGGTTATTCGACCCAAATGATATTGTTAAGAATTTTACCAATGCAATCAAAGTAAGGGAATTTTCCGGGGAACAGGATCTTTTTGATGATATGTTCCAAGCAAGAAATTCATTCAAAGAAGTTTTGAATTCAGCTCAAGCGCAGCTATCTCCAGAGGAATTTTAGGAATTCAAGCTTTACAGAGAAAGAAGACTAATTCCTATTCCTTTGGATAATCTACGCTTAGAGCCCGCAAGGGAGCAAACTCCTAGTGTTAGTCTTAATGGCAGTTCAAGTACAAGTAAATCTAAATCAAAATCTGACAGAGATTCTGAACACTCCAATAAGTCTAAAGAAAAGGAAGATAAAATGGAAGAATCCATTAAAGATTCTGCACAATCTAAAGAACTTACTCAACAGCAAGTTTTGATTTCTCAACAGACAAATCCTCCTCCAACCAATGTACAGCAACAGCCAGTCACCATTGAGTTAGACAAAGAATGGGAAACCTTTAATCAATTGATTAATGTAGAAGGACAGAATGTACAGACCCCTATCCAGACAACCAAAGTTTTGAGCACAGGAACAAGCAGCACAGCCGCAGTAACAGAGCACATACCAATCACACCCTCCTCTGAAATTGTACTTAATGTAGAAGACATTCCTCCTCTGGATGTATTTTATAGCCCAAAATACAAAGCAGTAGTAAAGAGACAAAGGAAAAAGAGGAAAATAGAAAGTGCAATTGCTACTGAACCAGAACAAGTAGATGTTTTGTGGAAAGATCCTGCCACAGAGCCTACTCATAATCTCACTAAGTTATCTCAAATAACAGGAGCTTATGCTTCTGAACAATTGATAAAGCAGTTGAGATACAACTTTTGTTGGATGAAAAAGAAGAACAGATAAAGGCTCTGCAACAGAAATTGCAACAGGTATAGGCCAATAAGGAAGCACAATTAAAACTTGAAGAGTTACAACAACAACTTCAAGAAATGCAAACAGGACATCAAAAAAGTCTGGCTGATAAAGACAAACAAATACAAATTATCCAAGAACAGCATAAGGATGATCCTAAGCTTCCATAATTCATTTCAGAAACCATCTCTTTGAACAATCAACTACTGCAACAAGAGGAAGTTTTCTGCCAAAAAATATTGCAATGGAATTCTTTGTGCCAAGAAAGCGATAAAATCACAAAACATGTCGTAGATTTACGAAATGATTATGATTTGATTAATGAAAAGATCAATGATTATCTAGCATGGCAAAAGACAGAAGAAGGCAGAAAAGCTGGTGCACCCATCGTTAATGAAAACCATAAAGAAATATTGTTCAATAACTGGGATGCACAAATCAGAAGGGCAGAAAAGGCAGCAGAGGAGGCGGCTACAGTGGAAAACACTCTCACTGATTGTGTAAATGACAATTTACACAAAGCTAACTTGATTCCTGAAACTGTTCCAGGATATCTCCCACAGGAAAATCAACTGCAAACAGAATGGAGGCAAAAGGCAGAAGAAAGAGAAAAATCCATCCAAGGGCTGACAAGATTGAATTGGGACTCATACTGGATGTACTTAGTGAAGCCACACAGTCAGCACAGTGCGCTCAATTGTATCATCAATGCTACAGAGAAGATTGCTCCTACGCTTGCCGACTCTGTCTTTTCAGGACAGTTGAATTCTGAAGTCGGTCAACCGCATCTTCTCAAAACTATGCTAGATGCCTACAAGTTTAAAGATCAAATTCATAGATAGATAGATTTAGTTTTAATTTCACTGTATTTTAGCCTAGGAAAAGGACGGTCATTGAACCGAATCCTTAATTTTTGTAATAAACTATTTTTAGATTTAGCTAAGTAGTATTTAAACCCCTCTCATGCATTTAGAGAGGGGTCCCGGATCTTAATATTTTTGGACTTGGAGATTGCATTTCTGTACTCCATTGTCTTATATATTTTTTGAAAAGGATCACATCTGGTGATTTTCATGCGGAATTATCTTTGAAGTGTTGCATTTCTGTACCTTGGAATTTGATTTTGCATTAGAGTTACTGGATAGAGTATCAGATTGCATTTGAAAGTCTTCAAGATGAACAAGGTATTTCTATCTGTTCACTGTTGATCTCTTTTGTCTTATGATATTCATTTTAAAATTGCTATCATTTATATGTATATTTGTTTTCACAACGCTTCCTTTTATATATCATTTCTGAGTATAATTGAAACGTTATTTTTCATAGTTACATGTAAATGATATACAATGATGAACGCAATATGCTAATATAACTCCGTTTAATTTCTTAAACAGAGTTATCTTTATTTGTTTCTGCACATTTCAATTTAATTAATAATACATTTTCATGGTTATTGTTGAATTGGAACAATCTTAAGTTGTATTCACATAAAGTTACCCGGGTTAATGTTAGAATTTCTTTATCGCCGTTTAGCTTAAATTAGATAGTTTTACTTCATTAATTTAGTCCCATTTCCACCCATCCAATCCAATCCATTTAGTTACAAGGAAACTGTCCTTTAAATCCAGTCCGTGAGCTGCCACCATACCAAACGGAAAAGGAGTCGGCTTTAAGGTCCCGACCGGGTGGTTTTTCCCGATGTTTGAAGCAACAGATTTTCTAGGCTTCCGCCGCGCCACTAATACACCCTCAGCAATACATGGACCATAAGTCAAACTGATTCTAGGTGTTTTTACAATGTTTTAATGGATATTTCAAGGACATAGGCATACCAGCATCTCAGAAGACAATATTTGGCTCCACATGAGAAGACAACTGCTTCTCAACGTGATCTTGAACCTGGGATGCAGCCAAAGAGCATAGAGTTTTTCATTAAGCTCTTGCGATCACATTCAAAGCCTGAAAGGACAGTGAAAGAAAAATAACACTGTCGAAGGGCTGATGATATGACATGACAGAAAAACCTCCTTCATCTATAAGCAGAGGGTTTGAAGACTGAAGAACCTCCTTCATTTCACAAGCAGAGGGTTAGGAGCGCCTCCTTCATCTATAAGCAGAGGGCAAATGGACAAAGTTTGATTTTAAGAGTTGCAACTGAGTGTAAGACAATTTTTTTGATGAACAGTGAGACAGTGACTAAGGTTTTCTGAAGTAAAGTGATGATTAAAGGCAGAAGCCAAGCAGTGCATTTTAAAAATGATTTGCATGAGTTCACTATTATTGAGTTACAATATGAAGCTAATGGGTTTATCATCAGTGAAGAAATATTATTAAACTGATAACCAAAGGAGTCAAAGGGGTCTTGGTCTCAAAGTAACCTTTGCCATCATGTTCAAAAGGAAAACATGCATCTATCAAAGAAGGCCTCATTCATAAGCAAAGTAAAGGGCAACTCTCCCTTGATCAATTTTCAAATCTAGAACATCATCCCTGTCTTATCTCCTCAAAAATGAAAACTGGATCATTTTGTAAATATGAGGATAAGTTGGTGGTTTTGAGGTTGGAGGCCTTTTGTAAACAAGATTTCCACTTACATTCTCCAACAAGTTTTTACCCATAGTCAAAGAAAACCTCATATAACACAAAGTGTTTTCTACAGCTGCCCTCTCTTTAAATGACAAAAACAAATGGATGATGATGATATTCAGAGGTGCTTTCTCTTTCCTTTTTCATAAAAACCTATTTCAACTGATCAAGAGTAACAACAGAGGAGCTATACAAAGACAAGAGGTGGAAATGGATTTTGAAATTACAGTTAAAGATTCTTCCCCTAGAAAAAAGGTAGTTGCACTCAAAAGCACCTCTATAATCCTTCACATGACTTTGAGAAATTTTTCCTTCCATAGTGCAGATATCAAAAAGGAGGACATTTTTTCATTCCTTAAATGAGAAGCAGTAAGATTTTTGATTCTTAAAAAAGGTTGTTTTACTTCAAAAAGGAGGTCAGGTGGGGCATTTTCAAACCTCTATTACAAAACCCTCACCAATCAAATACGAAAGGGACTTTGGCTTATTCATTTTCAAAAGAGGTTGAGGACCATTGCAAACCCTTTTTGAATCTCTCAAAACAAAAGACAAACTCCCCTTTGCTGTTCACTAGACCGGAGAAATATTTTTTGAGCATTTTCACAAATTTTTTCGGGCTTGGAGACTGCGTGGCGCGCCTGTAGAGCTGCGCAGTGCGTTCAGGCGCAAGTTTACAAAGGAAATACATTGTCACATGGCGCGCTTGTAGGCATTGGTCATGTCGGCCCGACAAAGTGACCCGACCGATTGGTTGCACGACGCTCTCTCATTCAAACGTGTCGCATAGGTTAAAATGATCAAAACGCCTCCTAACTAATCCTGAAGCGGATCAAAATCCTCGAACAAGGCTGCCATCATGTTTCAAGGTATTTATGTGCCTCTTTAGTATATTCATTTTTCTAAAGGGTGATTATATGCTCGTTTGTCAAAAGACTAAGTAAGTGGTGAAAAATGAAACCTTTGGTGTAAGTCAAGATGTGTCGGTGTGAGAGGGTTTGAGGGCTGTTATTACAGCTGGCTGAAAGAAAGGTGGTCATTCTTGCCTCAAAGGACCTAAAGCTGCACTTGAAACTGAGATAAAACAATACCTCTGTTAGCTGAAAATAGTGGGAACAAAGCAGTGGTGATAAGGGTTGATAGTTTTGCTCAAAAAACTCGAGGTTGTAGTGGCTTTGTTTTCCCAGCACTGTCATAGTAAAAGTAATGTATTTTGATGGATGACAAAGGACCCAATTGACTATCCTCAAAGCAATATTAAAAGGTAAAGGCATTGTTTGAAAGGAGAAAAACAAGGTTTAAAAAAGCAAAACAGTGAGCCTAATTTCAGCTACAATGATCATTATATGAGTGCCCTTTTATTTTAGAAGTCCTCCTTGTGGTGAAGAACAGAGTCAAGGCTGCCAATTTTTCCATAAGAAAACTGTAGTGTATAAGACTGTAATTTGTCATTTGGAGGTATTGTCAAAATCTGTGTGAGGAGTAGTGAACACAAGAGCAGTATATTGATTGTGAGAAATTTTTGATGTTTGTCTGCTACAAAGCTGTATGTTCTCACACCAAAAACACAAAGAGCTGAGTAACCTTACCCAAACACAGTGACCCTTTGACTGTGTATATCTTTTATTGACTGTGTGCTTATTCTTAAAAATTGTTTGTTGATTGGCATACCAAGAGAAAGGGCAGTGTTTTGGGAGGAAAAGAGACCTAATACCACATAAGCATCTCACACAACTTTTGAAACCAAATTTACCTTGATCAAATAGTGATTGACAGGTGAAACAGAGCTGTGTTTGAAAAGACATTTCAAAAAACCTTTTGAGGCAGTTTGGGTTTTGCAGAGAGCATCTAGAACAAGATGCCTCCCAGGCAGGATAGTAGGAGTGGATTGCACAAGAGGTATGAGCCCATTTCCACCGAAGAAGTGAATTCCCACCCATCAGTATTGTTCAATTTCCATGAGGTCGGGTGCTTACATTTTTTCCAAACGGTGCAAGAGGTGAAGAGTTTTTCTCCTTTGACACACCTTTGCGCTTTGAGGTTTCAAGATAAGCATTTCCAATTAGCAGGCCTTGACTTCAAGTTCTCCCCAAGATCCATCTCCAAGGCCACTAAAACCCCTATATTGGCGAGAAATGGTTTAAACAAAGCCATTTGGACTTAGATGATTTCAAGCCCTTTCTAAATCTTGAACATAGAGATGCTTGTCCTTCTATTTTCTCTTTCTCATATCTTTTAGCCATCTACGCCCCCTCATGAAGATTATCATGAAGTACTTCACTTGCAAGGGAAGATTCTCCCCAATCTATGCTTATCACATTTGACTGCTGATGCATTTCACAAGGACCAAGCAACTAAATCGTCCTTTCTTCTTGCACAAGAGCATTGAGAAAATGGCCTCCACTATCCAGAAGAGGCCTCCTTCACATCAAATATCCTATCTCTTCCATCACTCTCTCATCAAAATCATCATTCTTCATCATTTTTAAAAGAGAGAGATCTCTTGGGATGTTTTCATCACTCATCTAGATTTCTCCACTGTCCCTCCAGTCCATACATCCCCTACATCTCCTACTCATCGCCCCTCACCTTATTCTAGCAGACCTACTCCTAAAAGGTTCAAGTTTACTACAGAACAAACAAAGGAACATGAAGAAGGAGAAGGAAGTGACCAGCAAGAGGATGAAGGGCAGCAACATGAAGAACAAAAAACTGATGATGAAGGGAAGCAGCACGACAGTGATGAGGGTGAATAGCAGACTCATGATGAGGCTAAACAACAACCTTATGATGACACACAGAAATATCACAATGGTGATGAACAGCAGCAAGGGTAGCCTAAAGAGGACACACAACAGTCCTATGAGACAAAGTAGCAGCATGAAAATGATGAAAAATGGCATGACAGTGATAAGCAAGGGAAGCCTCAAGAAGAACAACAGCCTCCTCAAGAAGAACAGCAAACTCAAAAGGATGACAAGCAAGATGACAAAGGTAAAGGGGTCATGCCCTCTTCTCCTAAAAAGTCCAAGCCCTGGACAGCAAAGAAGAGAGTGCCTAGAGTGGTCACTCCAAATGTGACAAGGGCTCTCCGAAGTAAAGGAAAATTTCCAAAGAAGCCTATCATTGATTTGCCTAGGAGGAAGAGCACTAGAATAGCCACCCAAAGCAAAGGGAAGGGCAAGGTAGAAGGAAGTCATGAACATGAGAGTGCATTCGATATCATCCCTATCCAAAGTAATGATAGTGATAATGAGGCCCAGATTTTAGAAAACCTTTTGATCCATAGGGAAGGCCAAATTGATGCATTTAAGGATGATCTTCATAGGGCAAGGAATTTCAATGAATTTCTGCAAATCCAAAATAGGCAAATGAGTGTCCATATGGTTTTTTATGAGACACGGGCGACTAAGTACAAGAAGGAGGCCTCCAAAGCCCAAGCAAGGTTAGAAGAACTCATGGGCGAGTTTGATGAAGGTGAAGGCAAATATCAACCTAAGCAAAAGAGGCCTAGAACCATGGGGCTTAAAAAGGCCCTTGAAAAGCAAAAAGAAGAGGAAAATGCCCTTCTCCAATCTACCCCTCTCACTACATTGTTTGAACAGGAGATAGAGAACAATAAGGAGGCATGGCTTGAGAGAGTCAATGACCATTTGGAGAAGAAGTTGGAGAGGGAAAATATGGATTTAGACCTTCAAAGGAGAATGATGAGGCATTACAAAAAGTTAAATCAGTTTGCCCGGCGCAAGTTGAAGGCTGCTCAAGAAAAGCTCAAGGAGGCTAAAGGGAAGCGCCCGGCATGGAAAGTGAGGAAAGACACATCAGGACTTCAGATTTTGGCCTCTTCTTCACAACATCTTGCTGAGAACCCTTGAGGGTCATGCTCACCAATTTTGGGCGATTTTCGACATATTTTGTTTTTTTGGCATTTTTGGGTTTTTGGTCAAAAATCATAAGCTTCGCCATTTCAGTTTGGGGGATCAAAAAAGGAGGAGAATGGTATCATTGGATGCCATAATTTTAGAAACACACACTCAGCAATTTTTAGGACATTTGAAGATCATTTGCTCCCCCTAAATGGCGAAAAATGCTTGCTTTTTCTACACTCTGCCCAGTCTATCAGCAAACCTTATTTTCTGGTTTTTTACACAGGGGCCTACTTTTGGAGGACTTCCAGGCATCAGATTGAGAGAATTCTAGTTGATCCATAAATTAGACACTTAGAGCTTTCCCACGAGCTATCATGAGCCTCATTTTGACATCAGGAAGGCTGCCAAAAATTGCCGGCAAGTCAGGGGAACTTTTGTTGATGTAATTTTTGAGTATTTTTGTAAAATTTGAACCTTTAAAAACTGCTTTTTCCTCATGTGCGTTTAGCTATTTTTGCACATGAGAAGTTATGAAAAGTCAATTTATTTCCCTCTTTTAGCATTTTTTAGATATTTTATGAGATATTTTGTGCCTTGGGCTTTGCAAAGCCTCAAGGACAAGTTTAGATATTTTGGATAGGCCAATGAGAGTGAAAATTGAACTAAGAGGTTTTCCTCACTTGAGCCTATATATTCCAAAGGCTTTCATTGTAAACAAGGCTAAACTTGATGATAGAAGCAATATATGGTCATATAAGCTTTGGAAGAAATACTTGTCTCATGCTCTTGGATAGTCTCTTGGATGTTCTTGGATGATGAAAGAGGATTGTTTTTGGATTCCATGACTTGGTAGAATGGTATAGTGTCTCTTTCTTTGTTTTGTTTTCTAGATTTCATTCATGAATCCATGTTTCTTACTTGCTATAGATCAGTAAAGAACAAATTTGAGACATGCCCTTGGAGGCACCTCAAATTTCCTGTTTCTTCATAGCTTCCATGTTTTCTTCTTCCTTAGTCACATTAAATAATTCTTGATTGCTCTTTAATAACTTAAGGATATTGTTGCTTATTTCATTCATGGTTCTATGCATGTTAAGTATGATTTACGGTACGCCCTGCTTACCAATGGCTAGCCATAGCTCCATCCATGAAATTTCTCTTTGACTGATTAGATTGTCATTTGTTGAACCAAGGAGGTCTTGTTCCGATCTTGCCCTTTGCCTAAGACTATGCAATCTTGTTTTCAAAGTGCCCAATAACTTGAAGTACTGTGTTTAGGCATTCTGGCATAGTGATTTGAGTTGTTTGTCTCTCTTAAGTGTATTTCCCTAAAGTCTGATAGTCATTTCCCAAAGTTAGAGAGTTATATATCTCTATGCATGGCTTGAATTTTTATTTCTATGTATTGATTAGCTTATAGTTACATTTCTCATGATTAATGGTTTTCCCTACCATGTTTATGTCAGCTATTAAACTAGTTATGCTTGGAATCCTTTGTTGTTCACAAACTTGATGTCCATTTTATTCCATTTTGCCCAAAGATCCTTTCTACCTCGAATCAAATCAGCCCTTCAACAACCTTGTATCACCATCTGATAGCTTTCTTGACCTTTTCAACCCCATAGCCCAGTTGATCTGACATCTTTTTACCTATCTTATATCTTTGATCAGTTTCATCCCTCACAACCTAAAAACCAAAACCAAAAAACCTACTTCATAACTAGCCTAAAATCAGAACACAATAAGCAAACACACAGAAATCCCTTACACATATAGAGAGAGCCCTCTCTGAGTCTAGGAAGGCTAGGTCCTTGGGCTCCAAAGATTGGTTTGATGTTACACTGTCATTTGGCTTGCCAATCAGCCAAATCACGAGACCCTAACAGGTTGTAGAAGACACGGGGTCTTAATTGTCTCAACTTTATTTTGTTGGAAAACCAAACATTCTGCCACAAACTTTTGAATATCAGATTTAAGGCCATCTTAAAAAAAATATTTCTTCACCCTATGGTAAGTTTTTAAAATCCCCGAGTGTCCTCCTAAAGGAGAAGTGTGCAATTCCAAAAGAATCTTTTGTTTTAGTTGGTAATTCTTACAAAGATATAAGCGATCTTTGTACCATAAGGAATCGTTTTTCCAACTAAATGTATCACATGTACTAGGATCTTGCTGCAAATTGTGTCCACACTTCATCATCCTTCTTCCATTCATCCATTTCTTCAGCTATCCAATCTATTTGCATAATAGAAATGGCACAAAGAAATGCCTCCACCTCTTCATTATTTCTTGAGAGTGCATTTGCAACAACATTTAGCTTCCTTTCTGTAGATGATTTCAAATTCATAACTCAACATCTTTGTGACCCATTTTTGCTGCTCTTCTGAAGATATTCTTTGTTCCAAAAAGTGCTTAAGACTATCATGATTAATTTTTACCTTGAAGTGTCTTCCCATTAGGTAAGGTCGCCACTTATTTAGTGCATGTAGTATTGCTAACATTTCCTTCTCATAAATAGCTTTCTGTAAATACTTTCCTTTGATTAGACGTATTTCAAAAGCAATGGGTCTTCCTTCTTGCATCAAAACAGCACCAATTCCATTTCCTGAGGCATCACATTCCATAATAAAGGTTTTTGTGAAGTTTGGTGTAGCTAAGACCGGTGTTAGGCATATTTCCTCTTTAAGATGTTAAAAGGCCTTAGCTGCTTCAGGATTCCATGAAAATGCATCTTTCTTCAATAATGTTGTTAGAGGTGCTACTATTCTCCCATAATTATTAAAAAAACTTGCGATAATACCACGTTAACCTGATAAATCCTCGCAACTTATTGATGGTTGTGGGGAACTTCCATTCCTTAATGGATTTAATTTTATTAAAGTCTACCTTAACACCCTCGTGAGATACAATATGACCCAGATATTCCACCTCTTGTACTCCAAAGAAACATTTGGATGTTTTTGCATATAATTGTTTCTCCTCCAATAGTTTGAGCACCCTGTCAACACGTTTAACATGATCCTTCCAAGACTTGTTGTAGATTAGTATATCATCAAAAAATACTAGCACAAATTTTCTAAGGGTTTAAAAATGGAATTCATCAACCCTTGAAATGTATAAGGTACATTGGTAAGGCCAAAAGGCATGACCAAAAATTCATAATGACCCTCATGGGTTTGAAATGTTTTTTTCTAAATATCTTCAGTCTTCATTCTAATTTGATGATATCCTGAACGAAGATCCAACTTGGTAATAAATTGCTGCATGTAATTCATCCAATAATTCATCAATCACAGGAATGGGAAATTTATCTTTAATAGTGAGCTTATTGAACTCCCTATAATATGTACACATGCGCCATGATCCATCCTTATTGTGCACCAATACTACCGGAGCAAAGAAAGAAATTTGACTAGGTTGAATTATACCAGCCTTTAACATTTCTGCAATCATATGTTCAATTTCTCTTTTTTGGACATAAGGATATATATAAGGCCTGATGTTTGGAGGAACACTTCCTGGAATCAAATGAATAGCATGATTATGATAACGAATAGGTGGGAGTCCTTTGGGAGTTTCAAACACCTTGGAATGATTTTCCAAGACTTTTTGGAGATCTGGAGAAATAGATGATTTTGATGTTGGAAATTCTAGTGAGCATAATTGTGAAATTACACCTCGTTGTTCTTTCTTCAGAAGATTTTTCATGACATTAGAGATTATTATATTTCCCGAATTCCCTATGATACCTCGTAATTCGACTTCCTTTCCTTTCGAAAAAAAATTTCAAGAAAAGTTCTTGAAAATTAAAAGCTACCGTCCCCAAAGATTGTAACCATTGTACTCCTAGTACAACATCAGCACCTCCCATTGGAATGGAAGGCATTGGACTATTAAACACATATCACCCCAAGGTTAGCTTGATATTATGGAATTTTCTAGATAAATTTATAGTTCCTCCATTTACAACCATCACTTGACATTCTGGTGCTGGGTATAGGAAACAATTCAATTCCTTGGCTACCTTACAATGAATAAAATTATGGGTACTACCCGAATCAATCAAAGCTATTACCTTTTTCTTCTTGATATGCCCTTCTATCTTGAGAGTTTGAGGAGTGGTAACTCCTACAAATGCATTACACGATATGGTCAGAATCATTTCTTTTTCTTCTACGGTTGGTTCCTAGTGTATATCCTCTTATTTTTAAGTTTCTTGTTCATTTTATTCTCCATCTTCAAAATCTATGTAAAATAATTTCCTCTCAGCACACTTATGACCTTTAATTTATTTTCTATCACAACTGTAGCAAAGCCTTTTTTCTCTTTTTCTTCCAATTGTTGTGGTGGCAACCTTGTAGGTTGTGAAAGTCTACAAGTAGCAACACTTCCATCTTTATAGATGTCAGTGGTAGGATTCCTTATCGCCATAATTTTACATTCAATTTTTCTTTCCAACTTGAATTCCTTCTCCAATGAATCAGGTTCCCAAACGTGAACCTCATGTTGGATGTTATCCTTTAAAGTCCCTATGAAGACATCAATCCTGTGTTCCTCTGGAATATCAGTTACCCTTACATTCAATTTTTGGAAGTCCTCAATGTGCTCCACCACTTAACCATTTTGTTTGAGATATATCAATTCTCTAAAAAAGGTGTTGCTCTTTGTATCCTCATAATGTTCTATGATTTCCTCCATAAAAATTGACCAAGTGACAATTTTTTTACGGGAGAAAAGGCATCAATACTATACAAATGTATTTTGTTCTAAATATAAAGTTTCATTGTGTACCTTTTGTGTGTTTTGCACATTATTGAGATCAAAATATTGCTCCCATATGTAGTATCCATGTTACAGGATCCTTGCCATCAAACTTCCTCATATCGATCTTTGGAATATGGTGGGTCTTCCATCCAACATTAGAGTTTACGAAATCATGATTAACATTTATTTTTTTCTCCTCCTGAATTTCCTCTACTATATCCTCACCATTAGGAAACATTTCTTGTATTAACTTTGTCAAACCTTCCATGTATTCTTTTAGATCATTCTTCATGTTTTCCATTTTTTCATCGATCTTAGCTTCCATGCTAGTTTCTATGCCATCCATCTTAGCTTCCATGCCATTCTTCAAACCATCCATCTTAGCTTCCATGCCTTTATTCAAACCATCCATCTTATCTTCCACACATTTCTTCAAAAGTTCCATTTCATTTTTTGTTGCTCTTTGCGAGAGCGAAACTTGGTGCATTTTCTCTTGTAATTTTGATATGTCATGTTGCACTTCTTCGTCTTCATGAGTCATAGTAGAGCCTTATGAAGGCTTAATGGGTATTGAATTCATTTTAGCGGGCATTTTAGAACCCAATACTGATATCTATTCTACAATATGCCCATGGAACAAATTCAAACTGATTCTTCAAACAAGACTTATGCAGTTCGAAAAAAAATACACACCTTTTTATTAGTTTTTAGGAGCTTGATATTGAAATTGAATTATATTTGTGATTTTGGATCTTCAATATTTGAAATTTGTTCCTGTAGTAGCCCTATAAATCTTATTTCAAATTCCACAGATCTGACTAGATTTTGATTCTTCAAGAAAAATTTATGCCCAATCTCCCATAATCACCTAATTATGGACTGGTTCAGTAGAGCGCACTTGTATGGCGTGCCACGTGTCACTATTTCCTCCTTTGGCTCTGAAATTGATACATAGGAAACTACAGTCCGTGTAACTACAGCCAATTTTTATAGAATTCCAATCCAATGCTCAGAGAGAGAGTTATGATGATTTTCCCACGGTCACCTCTTTGAGATGAAATTTAGGATCCTGAAAAAATCCTAACTTCCGCAAATCATATCTCCGCAAATATTGCGAACAAAGATCTAAAATTTTTACACGGTGTTCCTCAAGATTTAGGCTTCACTTTATGAAAATTTGAGATTCTAAACCTTGATAGAAAAAAATTTATAGGGACAATTCCATGATGACCTGTTTGGGTGAAATTCGGGGGACTAAAAACAATCTAACTTCCACAAATCATATCTCCGAAACTATTGCGAACCAAGATCTGAAATTTTTACAAGATGTTCATCGGGATTTCTACTTCGCTCTGTAAAAATTTTAGCTTCTTAACCTTCGTAGAAAAAAAATTATAATGAAAATGCCACGATGACCTGTTTGGAGCAGTGACACCCTAGAATCCAAAGCTCTGATACCAAATGTTGTGAAACCAACTCCAAAAATAGAAGAAAAGAGAGATCAACGCCTTAGAAATCAGCCAATTCAAGGGGGAAACCTCCAATACAATACATAAATGAAAAATTCTTGGATGATACAAACGAAAAAACCTCCTTCTATATATAGGAGTCCATGGGGTCACAATATAATCCTAGTCGACCTAACAATAATACTATAAGGGCACAATAATAACAATATTGGGGTTACAAGGTACAACAATAAAAATAAGGGGGCTACACTACCAACAATAAGGGACTACACTAGTAATATAGGGACCTAACATAATATCAGGTTCGGCCATGTTGGTGAAGGCCACAATGCGTAGACTGGGGATAATATATTCCATTGGCATGATGGTTTCCAGCCCATAGACCATCCTGAATGGTGTCTTTCCCATTAACCTTTTGCATGTTTTCCTGTAAGCCCATAGGATAGAAGGAATGCGCATGTCCCAATCATCCTGGTTGGTATTACATACCTTTTTTGAGGGCATGTTCCAAAATTTTGTTAAACGCTTCCACTACAACATTTTCTTGGGGGTGATATGGGGTACTCTTCTTGTGATGGATCTAAAATACCTCAATCAATGCTTCAATTGTCTTATTGACAAAATGCGTACTTATATCACTCATTAATCTTTGGGAATCCAAACCTGGTCAAAATGTGCTCAAAGATTAAGTGCGCAGTTGTATCTGCGATACATTCCTTAACCGCCTTTGCCTCTAACCACCTGGTCACATAATCAGTTGCGGTAATGATATACCGTGCCCTAGTATTCTTCCCAGGAGGGTTAATTGGTCTCACAAAATCTATAGCCCATTTTTTGAATGCCTGCAAGGCCATCTGTCATTGCAGGGGAATTTCATCTCTATGTAACGACTTCCCAGTTTGTTGACAAGAATTGCAAGCGCAGTAGTATGCATGTGCATCACTGTGCAATGTGAGCCACCATAGCCCAGCACACAGTACCTTCCACGCAGCGGCTTTCCCAGCGTAGTGGTGACTTGCTACTCCTTCGTGAGCTTCAGCCAATATAGCCCTTATTTCATGTTCCAACATATATCTTCGTAATACTTCAGCTGCTCCTAATTTATACAACTGACCTGCAATCAGGGTGAAGTCAGTTGCGCGCGCCACCAACTCCTTCTTTTGTTAGACCGAGTATTCTGCAGGCATTGTTCTTGTAGGAAAAAAATGAATAATGTCCACAAAATTCTCATCAACCATCTTGATAGTGAATATTTGCACGTCCGGAAACCCTTCCTCAAAACTAGTGGGTTCCTCCCCATTCTCAATCCGTGATAGGTGATTAGGCCCATTATTTAGTTGTCCCAACTGTACAATGATCTCAAAGTCATACTCCTGGAAAATAAACAACCATCGACAGATATTTCCCCTCAACATAGGCTTATTGACTAGGTATTTTAATGTTGAATGATCAGTGAAAATCTTGAAATGCCCTACCAATAAGTAGTGCCTATATTTTTGCAGTGCATATACCATGGCTAATCCTTCCCTTTATGTAGTGGAGTATTTGCGCTATGCACCTGAGAACTTTAGACTAGAAAAAGCTACTAGGTGATTAATGGCGCCTTCTCCTGGCTGCGCTAAAATAGCTCCTAGGGCTATTCCCGATGCATCCACATGTACATGGAAAACCTTAGCCCAATCTGGGAATATCAAAATAGGTGCAGTGACCATTTTCTATTTTAGCAGCTCAAAGCTCTTCTAACACTTGTCATCCCAAAAGAATGTTGCATATTTCTTTAACAACTTCTCCATTGGCACAGTGATCAGAGCATACCCCTGGATAAACTTTCTGTAATAACTGGTATGTCCTAGGATGGACCGCAGCTGCTTCTCAGTGGAAGGAACTTCTAAGTTAACGATTACTGTGATCTTAATCGGGTCCACCATCAATCCTTGTTGACATACAATATGCCCCAGCAGAATCCCAAAAGGTATGCAGAATATGAATTTCTTCATATTGAGAGAAATTTGATGCTTTCGACAGGCATCAAGCATCAATCGTAGATTTGAGACATGGTTCTTTACTAATCCAAACATTGTCTAGTCATCAAAGTAGACTTCCAAGAATTTATGCATAAATTCCTTGAATACAGCCACGACCACACGCGAGAATATTGCAGGTGCATTTTTTAATCTGAATGACATGATATTATATTGAAAGGAACCCCATTCAGTGGAAAAGGTGGTCTTGTTGTGGTCCTCTGATGCAATGTGTATTTGATGATAACCTGAGAACCCATCTGTGAACAAATAAGCTTCTTTCCCACCCACATTATCTAGAATATAGTTCAATAATGGAGTAGGGAAGTGGTCAAGTACACAGGCATCGTTTAGTTTACGCAAATAGACACAAATCCTGATTTCTCCCTTGGTATTTTTCTCCTAAACCACCATTGGGCTTACCCAATCTGACTGCTCGACAGGTTCAATGATACCCATAGCCACCATCTTTTATAACTCCTCCTTCACCTTCTGATTATATTTTGGGTTCAATTGGTAAGGGTGTTGTTTGAAAGGGCGCACATTGGGTTTTAATGTGATCTTCATGACACCCAGGTCCCCCACAATGCCCTTCAATTCAGATAATTTTGTAGGAAACAAATCCTGATATTTCGTCAACAGTTCTGTAATATTTCCTACTGTATCAGTATCTCCTCAGTCCCCAATCTTGGTTAACTTGGGTTGCTCTTTTGTTCCAATGTTGACTTCCTTCAATTTCAGAGGTTTAGTCACCTCCATTATTCTTAATGTTGGTCCTTCCATGGCATGATCACCTTCTGATTCAGGGATACTAACATTCCTTGGGTCATCTTCATTATCATCAATGGACAGGTTTCAATAGTTTACTATGTCTTTCATTTGTACATCCCATGTCAACACGGTGTTCTCCCTGTGGGGCTAACATTCATCGAAGACTAGTGCATCTATGTCTTGCAATGCTTCATCCATTTTTCTGAGCCTCCCACAGAGCCAAAGGTTTCCAAGAAGTCTTCAGTCATTGTATACCAGTCTCGAGTGCCTTGATGTAACTCAACCTCTAGATACCAGGTTGTGGGTATGGGTCCTAATGAGTGGAAAAACCTATGAACCCATTCATTCCATGTCTTCTCCTCCAATACATCCATCCATCTAGCTAGGTGCTTATGCAGGTCTCCTCGTCCATAGAATAATTCAATGGGTGGCATGGCAGAGGGTTGAAATCGCAACATCATCATCTGTATACATTCCTTCCAGTGCTAGAAATTTTCCTTGTGTGTTTCCCACCACTGTGTTGGAGTTGCACGCATAACCAAGTCCAACACCCAGAATATTCATTCCTTTGGGATGACTTTTTCTAGTGCTTCTAAAAATTCTTTGACACTACCAGAATCATCAAATTAGGATATTTATCTTACCTTGGAGGAGATGCACCAGAATCTCTTTGTAATCTTGACACAGCATAGGGCAGAGATGTTGTGCAGCCGGTTCTGCCAATTCTCCATTTCTCCATCAGAATCAGAAAAACAGGAACTATCCTTCTCCCAATTCATCATGCCATTAGCCATAGGGTTGATCCAGTCTTCATCCCATGCAGTCAATTTATAGATATGGTCAAACTCATCCCCTTCATGCACTAGCTCTATGTATCGTTCTCCTACTGCTGGATCCAAGGGGACGATCACCCGCGTACCATTATTCTCAAAGATCATGCTTATGTGCTTTAGGTTGATGATACCTCCCATATCAATGGCCCAATCCAATCCTAACAATACAGGGTAGGGATCTACATCATCCACAATTTTTATAACCTCAAAGTCAGCACATACCTTTACTCCCATGATGTCGACCTCAACTTGCGGAAGCCTTCCCAGGGGGGTGATCTTTTGCTCATTAGCCATGTGTAACTAAATGGTGGACCATTCCAACTTTGGCTCTCCCATCTTCTGTCAGGTTTGTTTAGGTAAGACATTTTCATCAGAACCCAGATATAAGATAACCCGGTCCATCTCGTATTCCCCAATTTGTATCGTCATGCGCATCTCCCTATCAATTCCCTTCTTCTGCTTGTAAAATTTATTTATAGCCTTGGATTCTGTCTGCGGCACCTCCTTTTCTGCGTAGCTATCTATCAAGGCCTGTAGATTATCTACTTCATTCTTATTGTGCAGTAGCTTAATGCAGGCTTGTAAAAATGGCTTAACTTCATCATCCTATTTTGGTTCCCTGATAGGCCTCGAATGGTTTCTTCTTCCTCAAAAAATTCCTTTCTATCTTCGATGAAAGTCTCTTTTTCTTTCTGCAGGTTGAGGCTTTCCTTTTTGTCAACTTCTTTTTTGATTAGAGGTTTTGTGTTGGCCTTCTCTTCATTTCCTCTAGTAGCAATGCCACTGCGTGTAATTATATTTGCACTAGGACCATAATTGCGTGGCTTAGTCATAACTCGTTGGATGTTTTGTGTTGGCATCTATAGTTTTTCCTGCATTTTAGCGATCAACACTAGATAGTCTTAAATTTCATGATCGAATTTCCTGCAATACCTGCAGGATTTCCGTGCAAGGTTCATGTAGTCTCGTGCATAATGTCCAATCCATTATGCAAGTCACGCAGGGGTAACATGCAGGTTAGGAAACTAGCCATTGGATTGATGGCATGGGGTAATCAAATGAAATTACCGTTGAAAGGAGCGGATTGGTTGCATTTAATAAAGCAACCTCGGAAGCTTTTTTACCGTTCCCTTGAACGTAAATGGAAATTAATGATAATTCGACCGTTTTTACCATGGGTTTCTTATAAAAGGATGGAAATGGGTCTTAATTGGTCCCTTTGTTGTTTAACCATTTGGCTCCCTGTGCTCATCTGTAATCTTTATCATCCTGCCATCTGTGTGTTCTGCATGTCTGGTCGTGAATCCATTAGGGGAATTTTGAGGTCTAAAATGGACCTCCTAAGAAAATGTACAACAAAAATAAAATTTACAAGAACCAATAGGATTCAAGATGATGATGTCAACCATGGGGGATGATTCACCATTTTTGGAGTAAAAAAGTAAAAATAATAAAAAATAATAAAATAATAAAACTACTTTTTCAACTCGTATTTTCAACTTATCTCTCTAATTTTTTACTCAAATTTTGAGTGGGAGTACTCATTGGATGAAAAATTTAATTCCTCGTCAAAGGAGTACCCATGTTGCATACTTTCGAAGGACCCTGCTACATGAAAAATGAGAAATACATGAAAAAAACGTGTTTACAATCATGTTTTTCATGTATTTATCATTTTTCATGTAGCAGTGCCCATCAAAAGTATGAAACATGTGTACTCCTTGGATGGGAAATAAAATTATTCATCTAACGAGTGTTTCCACTCGAAAATTGAGTCAACCCATAGGGAGATAAGTTGAAAATATGAGTTGAAAAATTAAATTTTACTTTTCTCCCTCTAAAATTTGATGATGTAATCAAATATTATTTTATTATTTCCACTATTATTTTATAATTTCCTTAGGAGTCCCATTTTAGACCTCAAAATTTCCCTAATTCCTTTCTAATGGTAGAAACCCCGAATTCTTATTCTGAGCAAGAATGACAGCCACCAACCTTGCAAAAGAGCCCTCAATGCCCATCATGACATCTATAGAGGAAGGATCAGACGAGGTCGGAGAAGTAGTTCCGGACATGGAGGAAGTTGAATCCACTCCAGTAAAAGCAAAGGGAAATGACAAGGTATCGAAATGGGCTACGTTGAAACCACATACCTCTCCACGGAATGTTCCATCCCCCAGGCAAACCCCCAAGGAACATTCTCCCGTGGGTAATCCGTCCAAGCGGCCAATGACTGCGGGGAAAGAGGTACTATTGGCAGAGCCCGTGACTTGGTGACCACCATATGCTAAACCGCATAAGCTGTCTGCTTGAAAGCCACAAAATCTTGATGCGGTACGGGAATACCTGCAGATTCCATTATGCCCCCAGGATGTCCCCCAGATCGTCGAAATGTATCTCAAGCTCCCTCAAGTGAATTTTGACGATTATGATCTCGTCAAAAAATTAACATTCCCAGATCTTGCCCCGGAGAATTACTTGGAACGATTAATGTATGATGATGTACCGAAGGTAGAGCCGATATCCTGTGCACGTGGGCTGCACAATGCTAGAATCCTTAATCTACTAAGGATCCCCTCTTTTGGGTGGTACCCCATCACAGGCATGTGTGTCTGCCAATTTTTGGCCCTGGTACATGACGTCTCCCTCTAGATTCAGGGGAGAATTCCTATCGATGACGTGTTGATCCATCTGATCATGGGCTTGCCCATGAGGGGGCCCCATCCCATGAAAGGATTTGGGAAAATTTTTGAATTAAGGGTAGCAACGGAGGTGAAGGAAATGTACCAGGTAGAACAGGATAAGTAGGGATTCCTGGTCCAAACCATCAATGACCAAGTAGTTCGCATGGGCACCCTTGTCATGGGATGTAATCTTATGAGGAAAAGACAGCCGAAGACAGTTCCAGCGCACGTCATTGCCATGGTCGGGAAGTGCGAAAAAGGGGTGTTTTATAACTAGTCACAATTTCTCTGTGAGTAGCTTTTGGAGAATGTGCGCGAGTCACAGGAAATGGGCAAGTCATTATGTTATTCATGGCTTCTATTATTGATCGCATTGGTAGCATGGGAGACCCCAAATGATGCATTCCTTCCCAACATTGAGCCAGGTGTCTCCCAGGGGGTGCGCAACGAAAATTTGTGGGACTTGTCAAATTCCAAATGGGTCGAAGAAAACAAAATTTTATGGGTTCTTTTCGAAGGAGCGTTGGCACAAGCTATTCATTCTCAATCACGAATCTCATTGGCCTTCTATGAGAAGTATAAAAGTGTAGTAGAGTTTCAGGTGACGATGCTCAACATCATGATTAAGGCACATAAGAGCCCCAACTGGTACCCCTTACCCTACATGGTTATGGAGACAAAGGTTGACCAAGTCTTCGCAACATGGCCAAAGTTGTGGAAACTTGGGCTTAGCTCTACAAAACCTGTTATGCCCTCCACATCCAGAAAAGAAACAGCCTCGAAGCAAAAAACTTTGAAACAGACCGCTGCGGCTCCGACTGACACAACACCCAACGTTACCACTAAGTTGCACATAAAGATAGGCAGCAAGGATAATGTGGTTGAAGCAGAAAAATACCCAGACACCAACAAAGATGCAGAGCCCAAAAAAGACCGAGAATTAGGAGGTGACCATGCGGAGGTGGATTTCAGTGGATTGGATAGGCTTGAAGGCGATGGTGCAGAATCATCATGCGACACTAAGCGTGGGGGAGAAATGTCTAAGGGGCCACGCAGGAAGAGAAAAGGGTCCAAGGCTGTTGGAGACAAGGAAGTTACTCTGACCGAAGAGGACCTTGACAAAATCGTCGAGGCAGTTACCTCAACATTTGAGGACCGATGGAGCGCCATGGAGATCTACCACAAATCTGTCGTAGAAGCATTGCATTCCAGCTTACAGGATCTGCAACTAAAGTCCGATGCATTGCAAGAAAGCATGTATCAAGAGAGGTTGGTGAAAGCAAGCATGGATCAAGTGAGGTCGGTGCAAGCGAGTGTGGTGCAAGTGAGCCTACCATCTAGAGCAATCGTAGTAGCCTCAGGAAGTAGAGTTTGTATCCTCCCAGGTGTAGCGGTATATCTAGATCCAACAGATTTATGTGCGCAAATCCAAATCTGCTCTAAGGTTGGCCTTGATCTATCAAGATGCCAAGTGGGCAGCTCCATGCGCTACATGTCTTCATCTCGGAAGAGCTTCAAGACAGGGAGGTGCATGCCCAGTAGTAGGTTAGTGAAGCTGAGAAAGTTGCAGCCGCAAAAATGGAAGAATCTAACCAAGCTCAGACAGCACAATAGGCATCCTTAGCTCATAAAGTGGAGTTGGAAAGTGTCATTGATAGGCTATGCGCCGAGATCCCTGACGAAAATATCTCGGCCTTTGCCATGCTACAAGCTAAAGTAGAGGGCCTAGTCGCATCTCTCAAAGCCTCTCGGTCAAAAGTAAAGGTAGAGTTGGAATAACATATTATTGTGTTGCAGGCGCAGCTGCAGCTTGAGACTGCCCCAGAAGTGTGCGCACAACGAGCAGCTACTTTCTAGGACACTGTGGTTGTCTTATCCGCATATGTTGCGTATGGCTCCACCTTGCTAGACAAAGTCGTAGGAATATGGACCTCTGTCTAGACGGATCCCTTAGTCAAGAAAAACAATTAGGAGTTGTGCACGAAGGAGCAGGATTTCGATGACTTACAAGAGGTTCTACCTATCGTTATCCCTACTCAAATAATGGCACGCCCTCAGACCAACCAGGCGCTGCATGGTGAAGTGGAGGTGCTCCGTCGCAGGAAGAAAATCATCACCAACCATATGAATCCATGGGCAGATGAGACCATGTAGCTTTCTCAAGACCTTGATGCTGTCGTCCACAGCCTGAACCATACGATGCAAAAGGTCACTTCGACTGCTGAAGGGCCCCCATTAGAACAGTTTTTCAAGACCATGCAGAGTGCCGCAGACCAAAGTGCAGGTATCTTGCCACCATTTTCTACTGCTATCGAAGTTCTCGAGCTCAAAATGAAGACCCCGCTGCTAGTGTGACTTGGGTGAATCACAAAATTGTGTTGGGGGCTGTTGAAGCAGGGTCCCCTAAGTCCGACAATTTTTCCATATTTTGTAATAATTTAATCTTGCACAGGGGTTTTGGGGTAGATCAAAACCCCTCACGAATTGTAATGGGTCAAAAGGGTAGATCAAGGGGCCACAAACCATGTTTTGCGGACCATAGTATAGCGCAGGATAAATAGTATAAATAAGTGAAAATATTGAGTCTAAGAATTCAATTTTTTGGATAATATTGAACGAGGATAATAGATCTAGATAAGTTGTGATAGTTTGGTATGGATCGGTCTGGGTAGAAGGCTCCTACTGGTTGTGTGCACGGAGACCTTAGACCTGCTATGTGCGGGCCCCATTGGCTGTATGTGCAGGCTGTTAAAGTGTTTGTATGAAGGATCTAAATTGATTTAGTAATAAATAAGTATTTTTGTGGATATCTGAGTCCTTTATGCATATATTAGTTATGTTATGAATGTTGTTGTATCTTGTTTCTGATTTATGTATTGTCTGCACTTAGATCTCTTGCACAACTGTGGTTGGGTTTATATGGTTTCTTATTGGATAGATCTAATGGTATAAAGCTCTAATGTGATGTGTTAAGGGTTAGTACTTATTTTATGATCACTGTGTTAACTTGGGCATGGTAATCTACATACTTGACCTAAATCTATCTGTAAAGGGGTTACTGGTTAAGGATATTGTTGCAGAGGTATACTTAAGGTTGTTTGGGATCTCAAGGCACCCACATCATTCCAAATCTATATTAGGGTGAAGAAACCTGGTTCCAGTACCCACCCTTACTACTTCGGGTGAGACTTTGAGTTTCACAAGCAGGTCACTACCGAAAGGGCCAGTAGTAAGAGCGTTTTGTTGGTTAAAATCACTTCCAAACCTGGGTCAGGACCCTTCACGCCAACACTACTACTTCTGTGGAAGAAGTTGGCTCCTCTGTTGGAATTATGAGTAATGTGTTGTCCTTGAGGGAAATCTACTTAATAAATATGTACTTGATGTCAACATTGATAACTATGCAATTAATGCATATTGGTACAGATCCTACAGAAATCAATATTAAAGGTAAATTTTGAGAAAGTATTAATGGATCCTATGAATAAGGGTTGCGTACATACACGTGTCTTGAAAGTGAAAATTGCGTACAAAATATGAACCATGGTAATTTGGATACCAAGGGTATTTACCATGGTATTGGCCCATAGTAATTATATCGACAATGTTTATTTGATCCTATCAAATAATACTAACAACATTACCAATGGATTTACCTAAGGTATTGGCCAAGGCTAAATCTATATAAGGAGATGGATATCAACGAGTTATGGGTGCAAGTTGTGAATTTTTTATGAATGTTTTGATCTAAAACAGGTGTGAATCAGGGAGCATGGAGATGGCTTAGATATGATAGATCTGAAATGATTACATATGCTTGATATGTTTATGTTTGTAGCTAACAAAGATAGGTCTAAGATGATGGTATGAATCTACATATAATGATGTGTGACTATAAAAATATGTGTGTCAAGATTTGGGTTTAAAGTATGTTGTGTTATACAGTGAAGGTATGATTTAGTGATTTAAGATCTATACATTGATTTGCCTTTGAATGGTCATGTACATGCGTTAATTTGTCTCTGTAGGTTGTATGTGTGTTCTGAGATATGGTTTTCAGTATGTTGAGATCTATATGTCAGTGTTATTCATGGTAGTTTCATACATACACATATATGTTTCATGGATGTCGCGTATATGTTCTATGGTTTGAAACAAGGCTTGATGATGACATTTGATTAGTTATGTTTTATTTGTTGTATTTTGTCAAGGATGTCTCTATCTTGATGATTTGTGTCTGATAGTGTTGATTGGGTTGAACGTGGAATGGAATATTGATTGGTAATGATGTTATAGTATGGTGATATGTAATTGGTTCTGATATTTTTTCAATGACCTATGTATGGTGAATGATTGATTTTGTATTACAGTAATTAATGACTCAATTTTCAATAGCTTGAGATTTATGCGCAAGTGTTATACAAAGGAAGTGTGTATATACGTAGCTTTTATTCAGAACAGTCATGTACATATTCTGATATTTATTTTTTTTGGTTGGGTTCTACATTCATTGGTTTGATTCTTTATAGTTTCAACTGATTTACAGTGCTTCAGTGACTCAAATTTAGTGTTTCAGTTTGTCATGGCGGTTTGATTTTATTACTAGTGTGGGTCCAGTTTGAAAATATGATGAAAGGTGGCCTACAGGTTGTTTGATGATTTTTTAATAGGTAGATCCAACCTCAAACATTCTAAAAGTGGTCCACAAGGAGTTGAGGGTTGCAACCTTCAGAAAGGGGGTAGGATCTCCCTTCTAGTAGGAGTCGATAAATGAGCTTAGGGGGTTGTGGCTCCCTTCCAATGAATGCTAGAGAACGTGTGGAGGTCGTAGCCTCCTATAGGTGGTTTCCTGTGTACTGGTAAGATTTTATTTATATAATAAGAAAGAAAATAGGGACAGAAGTAGCGGTGGTTTTCTCCCACATTGGGTTTCCACCTAAAATAATGGTGTTCTATGTGTATCTATGACACCTCTTCGAATTAGACATGACATATCATTATTGACATTATTATTTATTTGATTGTTAAGAAAAACTGAATGGAAACATTAGTATGAGGTAAGTTTGGAATAATATGTAATTATAAAAATAAAAAATATCAATAAATGATTTTGAATTAGAAACATATGAAAATTTAGACACTGACAAATGAGATTCTAATTGAGGCATTGTTTTCATGATAATAATTCTAGAAGGAATTCCAAATAAACTGAATGGATGGGAGAAAAAGGTCCATTAAGTGGTCATCTAGAGATAAATGCTAAGCAGGAATTGATAAAAGCTTCGCAGGAGATAAAAGCGAGATTTTGTGCAAAAAGGAGCCAAGGCCAGTGGTTGTGAAAGTCACAAAGTGAGATGTGTTATAGGGAAAAATATTTCATGAAAATAATGCATAAAATTCCAATTGGAAGGACAAGAGGTTGTTGATCCAAGACAAGTTGAATCTCAAAAAGTGGGTGAAATCTGGGGAAGCAGTTCTAGGGTTGGGTGGAGATCAGTGTCCAAATTTTCAGTGTGTTCTAGCAATTGTGTCTTTTGGAATTTCATGCATTGTGATTAGTAAAGTGTGTTTACATATGTGCATAGTAGAGGTAACTGGTATGTGTAATTTCAACCATGCGGAATTCTGGAATTGTTTCAATTATGTTTAACATATGGGAAAGGAAAAAATCATTGTGTGATGGTATGATTTGTGTGAAAGGATTAGAGATAGGATAAATTTAAATGATTTCACCTTGATTATATAAATCTATAATTGTACATCATAATTAGAATTATGAATTATAAATTTTTAATCTTTGAGGTAACATGGTCTCAAATTCCCTTATAGAAATTATTGCAAATCTGGAAATTCAACGTAATTAGAATTTTGAAGTATAAATGTTTAATCTTTGAGGTAACATGGTCTCCAATTCCCTTATAGAAATTATTGCAAATCTAGAAATTAATGTGGTTTACATAAAACTATGGATTATGTATGAGGTATTCTTTGTTATAGTTATGAAGGATATGTTAATTGTTTAGGAAGAAATAAATTTTGGTTTAAGGTTACTTTTGGTATATGTTCCGTTGATATAGAAGTTACTTAGAATTCTTACCAGAGAACATAATGCATAGTGTTTACCTATTAAGGTAACACTTAAAGAGATATGCTTACCAAGGGGGATTAGTTTTCATCAGTGAATTTCTTCTGCATATGAGCATACTAGATATTTTACTGTAAGGTAGGTGCATAGTGGCTACGAATGGGGGGTTAGTCGATTATGTTTATAAACAAAGTTATCAATCAAGGAGTTTCAATACTATCCTCGAAGAAGCTAATGCAATAAATATAGCATGTACATATTCTAAGGATTTATAACCTTAAAGGATCGTTTTGTTGAGACAAGCTCTAACATCAAAAGGTGCATGTAGTTGCATTAGACCAATTAACGATTACATGAAACCATTTTGAAAATGGGGCTATGGGAGAAAAAAAATTAGTCCAGGAGAAGGGCTCTCCGCAATAAATAAATTCTCAGTCTTATTAAATTGGTTAGGTCAGAATAAGGAAAACACAAAACTTAAAAGAGGGATGCAATTATTCAATTCAGGGCCTGACAAGAAATAGAGTAAATAAATACACAAGAAATCCATATTATAGTAATCAGAGAAATATAGATATATATAACTTAAACCATATATACAATAGCAAGGAATAGCAACTGAAGAATACAGTGTTCATTAAAAACCATGCATAGTATTTGCAAAGTATTTTGCATTAATAGAGTAAAGATATCTAAATAAAGTTAATAGAATTCCGAATCATTTATACACTGCGTAGGATAAGAAGAATAATTTTATTTCATATTTTAACTAAATATCTGAGTTACAACAATATACAACATAGAAGTTATCGAGAATTTTCTCTAAGTAACTATATGTATTCATTAGGAAATTAACCATAAATCAATGTTTGTATCACAGATAATATTGTCAGAATTACCATGACTAGAAAACCCAGCCATGGAGGCAAACGCAACAAATATTCCATAGTTATTTCAAATTATATATTAAAACCCTTACTAGTATCTAATAATCTAATGTAGTCAATAGGAAAATCTCTCGGGATTAAGTTTGATAACCCTCTACAGCAATAACATATCCCAAGTGGATAGAAATAACTAGGAACAAAAAATTTATTTACTTAAGAGCCTTAAACCTAATATGAAAGTAATATCCAAAAGTATAAAAGAGAAGATCATTTCTTTAAGCACTAAAGTCTGGTAAGCACCAAAAAGAGCTAGCACTAACTTGGAATCATTCATGAGACAAAATGGTATCAAAATCGCTAATTATTTCAACCACCGTGAAATTGGGGTTTTGTAATAGCAGGGATAAAAAAACACTTGTAGAAAAAAGAAAAATCATGGGAGTTAATTCATCAATTGTTTAACTACAAAAAAAAATAGAATAGCCAAGGGAACAAGGTAACACATCTATGCCTAACCAAAAATGATGTCTTCCATCTCTTTTCTAGCATTCCTGTAGGTTCAATGATTATGAACTCGAATTTAAATCAACATGAAAGAATAATATTTATAGCTTAGAGAATAACTTAGAAGATGTGGGCTCAGCCCTTACCGTATAACACTCATACAAAAAATACACTAGAGTTTGGGAGCACAAGAAGTCGAAAGACTGGCCATACTTTATAATTTTTTTCAATTAACCTGGGGTCATTATTAAAAGTTTAGAAATGGAGAAAATATAACTTAATTAAGTATCACAATTCTAGGGGTGTGAAATGTGTAAATGGGTATGAAACCCTTATCTTACTAGGAAGGCTAATGGACTCAGAGAAGGTCACTAAAATAGAGCTAAGTGTGAGAGTGGAAACTCATGCATAGAAAAAACCGTTGAACTCAACCACATACTTGGAAAAGACTAATTATTCAAAGATTGTAAAATGTGAATAGAAAGGAAATATATTTGAGGATTTTCCAATACCAAAGAACAGTAGGATCGGATTTACCTTTCATTTATAGTGACTACTGTAGTAGATAAATACCATTGTCCCTGTTCAAAGGAGCCATAAGAACATTCCAAACCCTTGCTTCAGTGAATAAATATCTATGTAAAACAAAAAAACAAACAAACAAAAAACAAAACAAAACAAAAAAACAAAAACAACAAAACAAAAAAAACAACAAAAACCAAAAACAAAGGAAAACAAAGGAAATTATACCTTTGCATTGGTATGGGACCAAAATCAGGAGTGCGACACTCCTTCCTTGTTCTTACTTTGTATCCATAGTGTTAACGCGCAATAATGGCGAAGATGAATTACAAAAGTGACAGTAGTCAGTATGTATCCTGTAACATTATCTAAATGTGTAAAACCCCCATCCTGGAAGTTTGGTAATAGTAATTGGGTCAGCAGTACCCAATAGATGAAAATCACAAAATGAATCCAGGTCAGGCAAAGTGGTAAACTAGGGTTTGGAAAGGAGCAACGAGGACTATGGGATCTCCTCGTTGCATCCCCACCCTCCATGAACCCTTGCTGCCAGAGACATGTGACATTCACGTGATATGTGCCAGATGGACAATAGCTATGGTAGGTCAGTAATAATGAATGCCTTGGCATTATAAACATAATTGTCAACCATTTGGTAAATTAAATCATACGAAGAATGGAATTATAATGGTTCACTTATGAATTTAAAACTTGGTTCTATTGACACCATAGTAAGGTAGCAGAACTATAGAAATTATGCATTAGAACTCTTTAAATAATAATAGTCCTTGATTACCAAAGTAGTGCCCAATGTAGATTACTGTTGGGATTTATTGTTAATTTTGTGACTTAGGATTACGATTAGTGCATATCTCATTGTATAACTTAGATCCATTAATTATGATCTAAGAAATAATTAATTAAGATTCTTCACTAGGAATTAAAATGAGTTAATATGGTTAGCATATGGACAAAGGTGAGTTAAGTTTCAATGGTGGTTTATTTGTATTAATTTTAAAGTAGAATTCTTCACTTCAGATTGAAGTATAGGATAGATAGAGTGAATGTAATTATACGTAAGAAAAAAGAAATCTGCTAAAATCTGGGATATGTTACATATGGTATTAGAGCCCATGTTCTCCATTGAGCCTTGATGAACCACCACATTTAAAAAAAAAAAACTAACAAGTGTTTCTTTTTCTCTTGGAAGGTGAACGGAACCGGAAGAAACTGATATGTGTGTGTGTGTGTGTGTGGTAGAATAAAAAGTTGTTTCCAACATCGAGGATGGGTTGTATGTCGAATTTGGGGAAGGATTTATTCCACTCTCCAATTAGTTCATGGAAATCATACGAAATCTGCAGCAAGAAGTGGCACAACTCCGTAATAGTAATGAATGGTTATTGCGGGTCAGTGAAGAGCAATAGAAAATGATTAAGGGATTGATCGAAAAATCAAGCCACCATAAGGAAGGACTAGAAATTGAGGAAGTAAAATGAATTGCATCAGATAAATTTGATAGTGAATGAGGGTCATAGAAAACGTATTCCCGGAATCCTAAACCCAAGAAATAGTCAAAGCTTCAAGGGGAATTCTATAAGATCAAACCTCCCACATACGACGGAGCGAAAGAGGAAGATGTTGAAGCCTGGTTGTTGAATATGACCAATTACTTTCAATTTTATGACTATGAAAGCAATATGAGAGCTAGATTATCCATGTATCAGTTACAAGGCAAGGTTGCTTTATGGTGGGGAGAGGCAAAGAGTGTGCATTTGCTAGATGAAAATACAATATCCCGGGAAGAATTTTGCAAAAATTTTAAGAATCACTACCTAAATGAATGGTATTATGATGACCGTCCAAGAATTTTTATGAATTAATACTGGGATAACTCACAATGGATGAGTTGTTAACAAAATTTACAAACTTATTAAGATATGTTCCTTATCTGAAAAAGGAAAAATCCAAAGTTCAATGGTTTTTGAACTGTTTGCCTACAACTTACAAGGAGATGATCGAGTTTGATAACCCAAAAAAAAATGGACAAGGTAGTAAGGAAGCCAAGATCATGCTACCAGTTGTTCAAAAATAGTAGTCACAAAGCTCCAAAGGTTGGCAGAATAAAGAAAAATCCAAACCAGCAACAGGAATTAAGCGACAAAAGCTAGGGTACCTTATAAATTTTGGTAGAGAACATCAATGGAAGAAATTCAAATAAGGGAATACAAATCAGCCAGCACAATCTCAGGTGGGATCAAAGACTGTAGATATGAACATTAAAGGGAACAATAGAAACTGATAAAAAGGAGTTTTGAAATGTTGGGGTTGTGGAGAACTGTTATAGTTGGGATCCTCGCGAAGTAAAGAATCTACAGATCGAGGCATGGAGTGCATAGCACGAATTATATTTTTGGTCTTAAGGGCTTTGGGGTGGGTCAAATCCCCTTATGGGAATTTTTTTGAACGTTAGACTATGCCCATGGTTTGGAGCCATGGTATTGTAAAAGCCAAATTTATATAAGAAGTCTAGATAGAATTCAGATGCAGGTTATGAATGAGATATATTTTGTGATGCATTTGGATGTCAGACTAAGTTAGAGTATGTGTGTTGGGTTAAAGGAAAAAAATTCTACAACTATGTGCACAGAGACCTTAGGAAAGACATCAGTTGTGTGTGAAAGCTTTTCTATTTGTGTACATAGGGTGGAAAGTGGATGTATGAGATAGATCTAGATGTTAATTAATGAACTGTTGATAAAATATAAGTTATAATGATGTGTTTTCTTTTCGCTTACTTTTTATGAATGTCTATGTTGAATAAGGCTTTGGTTTAGTAACTAAGTAGTGCACTCTGTTTTATGGTTATTTACTATGTTTAATGCATGAATAAGTAAGATCGTATAGTTTTTCAGTAAGTTCAACATTTGCGTTGAACTTCGTTGGTAATATTGATAGATATGACCTACAGAGCTCTTGTAATAAGGAAAAGCCCTAAATCCATTGTCCTCTATCCCTCTGGATGCGGAAACCTGGTTTTAGCATCCCCTTATATTGCCCCGACTATCTCCAATAATTATGGAACAGTATTGACAAATTGCAGAGTTAAAATCGAACTTCCACCATACCCACTTAAAGGCGAAGAAGGACCTTGTTGAGGTATGGTATGAGCTCTCGTACATAGTTGAAGAGGAAGATGTAGAGGCCATCATCAGTCGATGGTCAGATTATTGGTTAACTCTGCTGCAAGAAGGCACGGAGAAGGCAGAAATGAGTGGATCAAATCCCACTATGCCAACAGGGCATAAGTATACTAAAGTGGAGATTCTGGAGATTGTGGGGGATGACATTCTTGATGTAGATCTGGGCACAGATCCATTGGATCCCTCCTCCCCTTTTACCACTAAGATAAGGTAGCCACAAAAGTGTGGCGCATGAAAGAAGGTCAAGTTCGACAGATCCCCTGGTCCAATAGACATGGTCCTCACTGAGGGGGATAGTGACGAGATCGGGGATGTTGTGCAATAGGTCAATGAGTACTTTTGGGGGAACATCAAAGAGTAGTACAAGAAAGTGTTTGAAGATGTCCAAAAAGGGTTGCAGTATTTGCAGGTGCAAGCGAGCGCAGTCCCACTAAGTGGAGCAGCTGGACCAAGTATAACTACATAGGCATTTGCATTGTCTATAGATACCTGCGCAGTGTATATTCTTGTAGGCACACTGCATTTTGACACAGCTGAGAAAATGAAGCATGCGGCTCAATGGTAGAACACAACATTGAATCTTACGGCTCACCAGGTCATCACCGAGGAGCTAAAGATCACAGAACAGCATGCCCTTCTGGTTATTTGGGATGCCCAAGAGGAATTCCAGAGCATGGCTATAGAGAAACATATTTTTTTCCAAGAACGAGAGCTTAAGGTAGCACAACGCTAGAAGTTATAAGAAGCAATCTCGAAGGCATGTAGCGAGCTACCAAAGCTCTAGATTCAGGCTACCGCTGCATCGAAGGAAAAAGTGGCCAAGCTGGCCATAGCGGTCAAAGATTCAAAGGCTAAATTAGATGAAGTCTGCATAGAGATGGAGATGAAAATATTCAAGTTGTAGCAGCAATTGCATCCTGCCACTCCGCTAGATATTAGAGAGCAGTGCACAGTGGAGGTAAAGTCCACCATAGAGGAGATTGAGTCCCGCATATAGGAGTGTGCAACTATCTTTGGGGAGGCTCTAGATGTATGGTCCTCATTGCAGGAGGACCCTTAGGTGCAAAATATTGAAGCCAAAGTCTACGAGAAACTTGAAAATATGGATCAGGTTAAGGTCACTGAGAAGACCTTAGCACTGATGCAATGGATTAACCATCTCAAAGAGGGTAAGTCTTTGCAGGAGTAGGTTTTTGTGTTTCAATGAAAGGAGGATCTACTTGCAGCTAGGATAAAGCCATGGGAAGTTGAGGCCAATCAACTTTCCCAAACTGTAGAGATGAAGTTGAAAAATTTGTGTGAGCCATAGAGAGGGCTGGAGCAGAGAGCATTTAAGAAGGTCACAGAGACGATGCTCAAATACATAGGTGAATTTCAGAAACAATGCACTGAAGAAATTAGCCCTTTTAAGGATGCCTTGAGAAGCATCAGAGAAAATATTGATGTCACACCACCATTGTGACTCAAGACGAGTCATAGTTTTGTGTTGGGGACCTGTTGAAGCTGGGATCCCCCGTGAAGTAAAGACTCGGCAAATCAAGGCATGAAGTGCACAACATGAAGTATATTTTTGGTCTTAAGGGCTTTGGGGTGGGTCAAAGCCCCTTATTATGTATTGGGATGGGACTTCTTGTGAAATTTTGACTATGCCCATGGTTTGGGACCATGGTATTGTAAAAGCCAAATCTATATAAGGAGTCTAGATAGAAGTGATAGGCATGGTATGAATGATATGTATTTTGTGATGCATTTGGATGTAGGAATAAGTTATAGTGTCTGTTTAGATTAAAGGAAAAGGCTCATGTAGTTGTGTGCATGGAGACCTTAGGAAATACTGTAGCTATGTGCATGGAGACCTTAGGAAATACTGCAACTGTGTGCATAGGCCCTTGCGAATGTGTGCGCAGGGTGGAAAGTGCATGTATGAGATAGATCTAGATGTTAATGAATGAACCGTTGAGAAAATATGAGTTATAATGATGTGTTTTCTTTTTTATTACTATTTATGAATGTATATGGTGAATAAGGGTTATGTTCTGTAACTAAGTAGCACAACTTTTTTATGGTTATTTACTATGTTTAATGCATGAATAGGTAAGATTGCACAGTCTGTGAGTAAGTTCAATAGTTGTGTTGAACTTCGCTGGTAACATTAATAGATCTGACCTACAGAGCTTTGATATGAGTAAAATCCCTAAATCCATTGTCCACTGTTCCTATGGATGCAGAAACCTGGTTCTAGCATCCCCCTATAGTCTTTATGGTGCCCTGACCCAGGTTCATATAGTCTGTGTAGTCCAACAAAACCCACTATTACCATCACTTTTGGCAATGATCTGCTTGCGCAAATTGAAGTCTCACCCAAGGCAACATATGGGGATGTTATAACCAGGTTTATGCATCCAAACGGATAGAGGATAGTGTCTTTAGGGATTTTCCTTCTTATCAGATCTCTATAGGTTAGATCTATCAATATTTCTAGCGACGTTCAACACAATTGTTGAACTTACTCACAGACTGCATGATCTTACTTATTCATGCATTAAACATAGTAAATAACCATAAAAACAGACTCCACTACATAGTTGCATAACAAAACCCTTATTCACCATAGAAATTCATAAACAGTAAGAAAAAATAAAACACATCGTTATAGCTCATATTTTCTCAACAGTTGATTCATTAACATCCAGATCTATCTCATATATCCACTTTCCACCCTGCACACACAGCTACAATGGCCTGCACACAGTTTCATTCTTTCCTAAGGTCTCTACGCACACAGTTGCAGGAGCCTTTTCCTTTAACTAGGGAAAATTTTAAGGATGGACGTTTATCTTAAAGTTTAAAAACTTGGTGAATATTAGTAGTCCCCAATATGTGAATTGTAAAATTTTTGATGTTATTTTTGTAAAATTATTTAGTTTTGTAATCATTTTATATTAGTATATATAATTTTTTGGTGATTTTTAGGGTAAAATATTATTATACTATAAAATTTGGGCGAATCAATTTTTTACAAAATGGGAATTGGTGAATCTTTTTTTGGGAAAAAGCATGGAAAATTAGCCCACCTGCGAAGATTAGCCCCTAAAAGTTTCCATGCTTTTAACCCAAAAAATAGACTCTAACTTAGCCTGACATCAAAATGCATCAAAAAAGATATCTCATTCATAACCTACCTATAAATTCTCTCTAGACTCCTTCTATATATTTGGATTTTAAAATACCATGGTCCCAAACCATGGGCGGAGTCCAATGTTCACAAAAGTTCCCATCTTGTTACATAATAAGGGGATTTGACCCACCCCAAAGCCCTTAAGATAAAAAATATACTTCACACTACGCGCTCCATGCCTCGATCTGCAGAGTATTTACTTCACAGGGGATCCCAGCTCCAACAAGGACCGCGCTTGTTAAGTGATTGTCCTCATAACCCTAGAGTTGTAGCAAAAATACAAGCTGTGCAGGAAGCTACAATAGTGAATGACTTTGCGAGGATCATTCCCACAATCATTGTAGCCTTAGAAGACAGACAAGAAGAGAATCATTCCACCATGATTGAAGTATAAGGTACTCTCCTTAACTAGCTTGGTTCCATTCTAATTGATCCTGGAGCTAGTCTATGTTATATTAGGCCACACAAAGTGTAAAAATATAAAATTAAAATGGAAAAATTTAAGACAAATTGGCTGGTACAACTAGCAACGAGAAATAAAAGGAAGGTCACTAGTGCAGTAAAACGATGTCCACTCGATTTAAAAGGTTATTTAACAATAGTAGACTTGAATGTACTTCCCCTTGGGTTGTATGATATATTAATTGGGATGGACTTGTTACAACAACAAGCAGCAATAATAAATTGTCTGACAAAAACAATCACTTGTACCAAACAAGAAGGGAATCCCCAATTAATTCAAGGAGTTTCAAAACCAATATCTATAAGACAAATCACAACATTGTAAATGAAAAAAAATACTCGAAAGGGGAAGACAGTCAAGTGGAGAACAGAAAAATTATACAATTCCAGTAGTTAAGGAATTATTAGATGTGTTTCCTAAGGAAATTCCCAGTTTACCACCTCATAGAGATATACATTTCTCTATTGACCTAGTACTGGGAGTAGCCCTAGTGTACAGATCCCCATACCAGATGAGTCCCCCTGAGTTATTGGAACTAAATATGTAGTTACAAGATTTGTTGGATAAGGGATACATCCGACCTATTCTGTCACCATGGAGGGCACTTGTAGTTTGTGTTAAAAATAAATATGGTACATTCAGAATGTGCATTGATTACTCTCAGTTAAACAAGTTAACCATAAATAATAAGTATCCTCTACCCCGTATCGATGACTTATTTGATAAATTAAGGGGAGCTACCAATTTTTCCAAGATAGATTCAAGGTATCATCAATTGAGAATAAAAAATGAATATATCTACAAAACAACATTTAGGACTCAGAACGGGCACTATGAGTTTGTAGTGCTACCGTTCGATCTTACCAATGCTCCAGCAACATTCATGTGCCTGATGAACAGTGTGCTCAGTAAATATCTGGATAAATTTGTACTAGTATTCATCAAAGATATATTGGTGTACTCGAGAAATGAAGAAGAATGTAAAGAACACCTAAGGTTAGTGTTACAAACCTTAAGGTAAAATCAGTTGTATGCCAAGTTTAGTAAGTGTGAATTCTACAAGAGTAAAATAAATTATTTGGGGCATATCATATCAAAATAAGGGTTGGCAGTTGACCCAGAGAAAGTGAAAGCTATGGTCAAATGGCCCATACCCAAAGATGTGACTGATGTTCGGTCATTCATGGGACTTGTGGGATACTACCACAGATTTATTGATGGATTCTATAAAATAGAATTTCCAATCACCTCACTGCAGAAAAAAGGAGTAAAATTTGAGTGGATTGTTGAATGCCAAAAAGGTTTTGATCACATAAAGCACTTGCTCACCACAACCCCTATTTTAAATCTAATAGACCCCAGTAAAGAATTTATTGTCTGTACGAATGCAAGAATGGGGGGATTAGGAGGACCTTTCCTACAGGATAATGTTGTAATATCATATGTATCAAGAAAATAAAAAATTCATGAGAGGAATTATGCTATATACGATCTGGAATTAGATTTTGTCATACATGCTTTGAAAATGTGGCGGCACTATCTGTTAGGTAAGAAATACAATCTAATAATTGACCATCTCCACCTAAAATATTTATTTAGCCAACCAGATCTCAATCCAAGACAAGCTAGATGGATGGCCTTTCTTAGTGAATTTGAGTTTGACATAAGACAAATAAAAGGCAAGGAGAACAAAATAGTTGATGCTTTGAGTAGGAATGCCTACTGTTACACCAATTTTTGGTCATCTAACCTATTACTATTAGATGGACTAAAGTACACCATGTAAGACCAATTTAACCATAGTAAAATTGCTTTCACTATGAAAAATAACTTAATAACCCATAATTTATTAAGTTGTTTCTGGTCTAAATGGGAAACCCCATGAGAAATAATTAAATAAATTCTTATTTGTTTGATTTTCCTTAAGGGATAATTAATTAAACCAACGTTTAATTGATATTCCTAGTCATATTTAACCCAAAACAAGAAAATTAATTAGATAAATCATTATTTATCTTATTATTTTCTAGGAATAATTATTTAAAACATTATTTAAATAATATTCCTTGTTAAATTTGACTAAATCATTTATAAATAATTGAATAAATCATTATTTATTTAATTATTACTCAACCACATTCTTAAAATAATAAATAAATCATTTATTTATTTATTATTTCTAAATAAAGGGATTTGACCAAATTCAAATTCCTTTTGCCTCTAACAAAAATTATAAAATATTCCATAAAAGTTGGATTTAGATTTGGTTAAAAATATTTTAATTATGCACCAATATCTAGACTAACTCAATATTTTGTTATAAATAGATGGGTTTTTCCATTCATTCACTACCTTTTATTGCCTAAAGATCACTCTGGATCTATACTTTTGGTCTGACTTTGATCCTCCCATCATTGTGATATTTTTCTACTTTTTGCATGTGAGCTCCCTTTGAGTTCCATTTTGTCTGGGTTTTCTGCAACATCAAGAGAGAGAGATCTTAGATATGAAGCGATGAGGACATACAAGAACCCATCCCATTGAGGGGGGCTAGTAATATCTTTCTATGTTCCCCTCCCAGCTGTCATAATATAAAAATTCTTCAAAAGTTCTTGTCTTGTTCATTGGATGCATGGAGCAACTCTTGCTTATTATTTTCTATTTAATGTCTTTAACTGCATAGATCTGGATTTCTGTAGCATTTATTCTGATCACTAACTGCAGTCTAAGGAAATTGATAGTCATATTTGATGTTAGGTTTGTTTGTTATGCATAGCTAAAGTGGTTTTTTTCGTGCGCTTGAAATTAAAATTCACACTAACACATACCAAGTAAAAGAGATATCATTAAGTAGTATTAAAACTGATTTTGTGGAACAAATTAAAAATTATGTGCACAAGGATTCAAAATATCAAGCTATTCAACAAAATTTACAGCAAGTCAATGTTCCTGGTTACACAGAAAATGCAGAAAATTTGCTGGTGTATAGAGGAAAAGTATATGTTCTCAATGTAACAGAACTGAAAATTTTGATACTTAATGAACATCATAAAAGAGAATTTGTAGGACATCCAGGATATCAAAAGATGATCACAACATTAAGCAAAAAAAAAAAAGTCTGGCTTGGTATGAAAAAATAAGTGGTTGAATATTTATCCAAATGCATAGAATGTCAACAGATTAAGGTTGAGCATAAACATCCTAATGGATTTTTGAATCCACTACATGTCCCTGAGTAGAAATGGGAAATAATATCTTTGGATTTAATAACCAGGTTGCCTCACACAAGATGACAACATGATTCTATTATGGTTGTAATAGATACATTAAGTAAAGTAGCTCACTTCATACCCATACAATCCACTTATGGAACAACACAAGTTGCTAACATATTTATGAAGGAAATTTTTAGACTGCATGGGGTGCCCAAGGTAATAGTATCAGACAAAGATGTTAAATTTACAACAAACTTTTGGAAAGCATTATTTGGAAAAATGGGTACTAAACTAAATTTTAGTACATCATACCATCCTCAAATGGATGGCCAAACTAAAAGAGTGAATCAAATTCTGGAAGATATCCTGAGGATGTATGTGATGGACAAGCCTAATAAATCAGAAGACTATCTGCATTTATCTGAGTTTGCATACAATAATAACTATCAAGCAACCATAAAAATGATCCCTTTCGAATATTTTTATGGTAGAAAATTCCATACTCTGCTCAATTGGAATCAACCAGAGGATAAATTAGTTTTGGGGCCAAAAGTATTGCTTGACATGGAACAGATTGTGCATAAGATTCAACAAAACATCAAGGCAACACAGGACCGACAAAAAATTTATGCAGACGAGAAAAGTACCTATAAAGAATTTAAAGTTGGATATCATGTTTACCTGAGGGTGAAACCTTGCAACAACACACTAAGTACATGAACCTATTCAAAATTATCTCCACGTTTCTGTGGGTCGTTTCAAATTTTGGACCAAGTTGGGCATGTAGCCTGCCAGTTAGCTTTACCTAGTCACATTAAGGTTCATTAATTTTTTCATGTATCTTTTCTTAAGAAATATGTGCATAATAATACTCATATTATTGATTGGAAACTAATACAAGTGGAACCAGAAGGCGATTTCCTTCCATAACCACTCTCCATACTAGACAGGAACAATATTTGGCTCCCAAATCGAGCCATCACTCGGGTTAAAGTGCAATGAAAGCACTTTACTCCTAAGGAGGCCACTTGGGAGCTTGAAATTGAAGTGCAAGAGAAGTATCATGCTTTATTTTTGCATCAAGGAAACAAAACGTTAACATTGAGGATGGTGTAATTAGAAGGGGGGGAGGATGTGACACCTCTTCTAATTAGGCATGAAATATCATTATTGACATTATTATTTGTTTGGTTTTTCATAAAAACTGAATAGAAACATTAGTATGATTTATGTTTGGAATAATATGTAATTATAAAAATAAATAAATATCAATAAATGATTGTCAATTAGAAACATCAGAAAATTTAGACACTGAAAAATGATATTCTAATTGAGGCATTCTTTTCATGATAAGAATTTTGGAAGGAATTCCGGATAAACTTGATGGATGGGAGAAAAAGGTCCATTAAGTGCTTAGCTGGAGATAAATGTTAAGCAGTAATTTACAAAAGCTTCGCGAGAGATAAAAGCGAGATTTTGTGAAAAAAGGAGCCTAGTTCAGTGGTTGTGAAAGCCAAAGTGGGACATCGCTATAGGGAAAAATCCTTCATGAAAATAATGCATAAAATTTCAATTGGAAGGATCAAGGGGTTGTTGATCCAAGAAGATTTGAATCTCATATAGGGGGTGAACTGTGGGGAAGCGGTTTTATGGTTGGGTGGAGATCAGTGTCTAATTTTTCAGTGTTATTGCGATTGTGTTTTCTAAAATTGCATGTGTTTTGATTGGTAAAGTGTGTTTACATATATGCATAGTAGAGGTAATTTATATGTGCAATTTCAACCATGTGGCATTCTAGAATTTTTTTAATTATGTTTAACATAGGGGAAAGGAAAAAATTATTGTGTGATGGTATGATTTGTGTGAAAGGATTAGAGATAGGATAAACTTAAATGCTTTCACCTTGATTATATAAATTTGGAATTGTACAACGTAATTAGAATTTTGAAGTATAAATGTTTAATCTTTGAGGTAACGTGGTCTCAAATTCCCTTATAGAAATTATTGCAAATCTGGAAATTCAACATAATTAGAATTCTGAAGTATAAATTTTTAATCTTTGAGGTAACATGGTCTCAAATTCCCTTATAGAAATTATTGCAAATCTGGAAATTAATGTGGTTTACATAAAACTTTGGATTACGTATGAGGTATTCTTAGTTATATTTATGAAGGATATATTAATTGTTTATGAAGAAGTAAATTCTAGTTTAAGGTTTCTTTTGGTATATATTCTGGTGATATTGGAGTTACGTAGAATTCTTACCTAAGAACATATGAGCATACTCGATATTTTACTATAAGGTAGGTGCATAGTGGCTATGAATGGGTGGTTAGATGATTATGTTTATAAATAGAGCTATCAATTGAGAAGTGTCAATACTATCCTCGAAGAAGCTAATGCATTAAGTATAACATGTACATATTCTAAGGATTTAAAACCTTAAAGATCGTGTTGTTGAGACAAGGTCTAAGATCAAAAGGTGCATGTACTTGCATTAGAAAAATTAATGGTTACATGCAACCATTTTGAAAATGGGGCTATGCGAGAAAACAAATTAGTCCAGGAGAAGGGCTCACTGCAATAAACAACTTCTTAGTCTTATTAAACTGGTTAAACTAGGATAAGTCAAACACCAAACTTAAAAGAGGGATGCAATTATTCAATTCAGGCCCTGAAAAGAAATAGAATAAATAATGACACATGAAAGCCATATTATAGTAATAAGAGAAATATATATATATATATATATATATATATAACTTAAACCATATAGGAAACAACAAGGAATAGCAACTAAAGAATACAACCATGAACCTAATACGAAAGTAATATCCAGAAGTCTAAAAGAGAAGATCACTTCTTTCTGCACTCAAGTCTGGCAAGCACCAAAAATATCTAGCACCAACCAAGAATAATCTCATGAGACGAAATGGTATCAAAATCACTAATTATTTCAACCAACGCGAAATTGGGGTTTTGTAATAGCAGGGATAGAAAAGCACCTGCAGAAAAAAACAAAATCATGGGAGTTAAGTCATCAGTTGGTTAACTACAACGAAAATTGTAACAACTAAGGGAACAAGGTAACGCAGCTATACCTGACCGAAAACGATGGTGTCCATCTCTTTTCCAGCATTCATGTAATTTCAACGATTATGAGCTCGAATTTAAATCAACATGAAAGAATAATATTTATAGCTTATAGCAAAACTTAGAAGAAATGGGCTCGACCCTTACCGTATAACACTCATACCAAAACTACACTAGAGTCTGGGAGCACAAGAAGTCAGAAGACTGGCCATACTTACTTTATAAATTTGTTCAATTAACCTAGGGTCATTATTAAAAGTTTATAAATGCACAAAATATAACTTACTTAAGTATCACAACCCTTGGGGGGCGAAATGTGTAAATGGGTATGAAACCCTTATCTTACCAGGAAGGCTAATGGACGTAGAGAATGTTCGTTGAAATAGATCTAAGTGTGAGAGTGAAAACTCATGCGCAGACAGAACTGATGACCTCAACCGCATACGTAGAAAAGACAAATTATTCGAAGATTTTGAAATGTGAATAAAAAGGAAATATATTTGAGGTTTTCCAATACCAAAGAACAATAGGATCGCGTTTACCTTTCATTTAGAGTGACTACCGTAGTAGCTAAAGAACCATGTCCCTGTTTGAATGAGCCATAAGAAAATTCCAAAGCCCTGCTTCAGTAAATAATTCTCTGTGTAGAAAATTACTTGCAGATAAAGAAAAAATAAAAAATAAAAATTATAACTTTGCATTGGTATGGGACCAAAACCAGGCATGTGACACTCCTTCCTTGTTCTTACTTTGTATCCACAGTGTCCATGCACAATAATGGTGAATATGATTTACATAAGTGACAGTAGTCATTGTGTATCACGTAACATTATCCAAATTCATAAAACCCCCATCATGGATGTCTGGTAACAATAATTGGTGCAGTGGCACCCAACAGATGAAAATGAAAAAATGAATCCAGGACAGGCAAAGTGGTAAACTTAGTGTTTGGGAAGAAGCAATGAGGACCATGGGATCTCCTCGTTGCATCCCCGCCCTCCACATACCCTTGCTTCCAAAGACATGTGAAATTCATGTGATATGTGCCAAATAGATAATAGCTACGGGAGGTCGGTAATAGTAAATGCGTTGGAATTATAAACATAATTGTCATCCATTTGGTAAATTAAATCATACGAGGAATGGAATTATAATGGTTCGATTATGAATTTGAAACTTGGTTCTATTGACACCATAGTAAGGCAGCAGAACTACAGATGTTATGTATTAGAACTCTTAAATTAATAATAGTCTTTGATTTCCAAAGCAGCACCAAATGTAGATTACTGTTGGGATTTATTGTTAATTGTATGACTTAGGATTATGATTAGTGCATATCTCATATTATAACTTATCTCCATTAATTATTAACAACGAATTAATTAATTAGGATGCTTCACTAGGAATTAAAATGAGTTAATATGGTTAGCATATGGAAAAAGGTGAATTAAGTTTCAATGGTAGTTTAGTTGTATTAATTTCAAAGTAGAATTATTCACTTTCAAATTGAAGTATGGGATAGATAGAGTGAATGTAATTATACGTGAGAATTAAAAAAAAATTCTAAAATCTGGGAGATGTTACAGTATCACTTATAAGTTGTGATTTTTTCTATCATTTTCTGCATATTGGAAATTTATTTATTGATGTAATGGTTAAAGATAATTATCTGATGGAACACATGAAAAAATAGTAAATTGGATATACATTTGTTTCCTTCTTTGAAGCCACGTAGATATGCAGGTTGATTTAGGAACAATAGTGTACATAATTTTGTATTTGAAATTGAAAGTTAAAGTGAATTAAAATACTAACTCACCCCCCCCACCCTTGTTGAAGAATGTAACTAGGTTCATTATTCATAATTGTACTTGAGTGATAATGAAATGTATTTATCAAAAGAAAGAAAAAGAAATTTTATTATTAAATAAATTAACTTATTAAAGCATGGGTTTCAAGCTTGGGTCAATTATTTCTAGGTCAAGGTCTCCATTGTAGACCTCTAGAGTTTATGTCAAGTGTCCTTGTCCATGTCATATTGTAAAAAACCCTTCTTAGGAATTTTTTTTCAAGAAAGAAAATTATTTTAATGTAAACTAGGTCTTCTAGGTCTCCTCCACCAAGTCGGCCTCAAGGAAGGACAAGTCGACCTCAAACAGGGTAATTCAACCTCACAAGAAGCCTATATATTGGAGCAACTCAACCTCATTTGTCACACACTCTCGACAAGTTCGATTTGAAGTAAATTATAGTAGCTTGTTGCAGTAAAGGGTACAAATTCCAAGGAAGAGGAATGAAATGGATGGCGAAGGAGAAGAAGGTCATTATCTTGCGAAGGAAGTTGATTTATCTCTCTATTATCTCACACATTCCAATTTTTGGAGTTCTATTGGAAGAACAAAATTTTGTAGTAAGTTGGAAGGCCGAAATTTTTGCAGTAATTGCAGTAACTAGGATCGAAGTTTCTAGGATGTTGATGGGTTGAAGTTGTTGGCTTGAGGGGCCCTGACCCAAGTTTGGAGTTATCACGCAACCAAAAAAACACCCCAACTACTGGCCCTTTCAGCAGGGACCTGCTTGCGCAAATCAAACTCTCACCCAAAGCAGTATGGGGTGTTATCGTAAATTCTTAACGCAATTGTATGAAAAGAGCTCACTTTAGCTATTTGTGACAAACAACCCTAACAACAAATATGGTTTCTTAACTTCTTTAGATCTGCAATCGATTGTTAAAACAAAAAACCATATCTATGCAATAAAGCAGTTAAACAATAAAAAGAAATAAAAATTTCTCCATGCATCCAATGGACAAGACAAGATTTAAATAATTTTGAATGTATTATAAGACCTAGGAAGGGAAAAAATAATAGTGTTACCAGTCCCCCTCAATGGGATGGGTTCTTGGTTGTCCTCAACGCTTAAGATCCAAAAATTTCTCTCTCTCAATGGTGCAAAAAACCCAAAATGTGTTTAACTCTATGGAGCTCAAGAAGAAAAATAAAATAGTAGCAGTAATGAGAATGATAAAAGCGTGACAATGAAAGTGATCATTGTGAAGAATGAATGGAAAATCCTTCTATTCAAAATATTTAGTTATCCTTGATAATGGAGAATAATAAAATATTATTAACCAAGGTCTAGATCTAACCTCATGGAATATTTTATCATATTTTGTTGGAGGGAAAAGGTATTTAAATTGGTTAAATAAATTTATATATAAATAATAAACAAATAAATGATTTATTTATCATTTCAAGAATGTGGTTAAGGAATAATTAACAAATAATGATTTAATTAATTATTCCTAGAGAAAAATAAGATAAATAATGATTTGTCTAATTATTTCTCATAATTGGGTTAAATATGATTTATTTAATTATTCGTCATGGTTTTTCTTGTTTTAACCAGAAATATGTTAATAAAATATGGTTTATTAAATTATTTCTTATAGTGAAAGAAATTTTACTATGGTAAAATTGGCCTTACATGGTGTAGTTCGATCCATCTAATTGTAAATGTTTAGATGACTAAATTTTGTTCATAATAGATTTTCCCGCAACGTGTGAGCATTAGGAGCTAACCGTATGACCGAAGTGCATTGTAAGAACACAATCACTAGACACAGAAGGGGAGAGAGAGAAAGAGAGAGAGAGAGAGAGAGAGAGATACATATACGAAGTGAAGTGAGATAGGACAATGACTGAGGCGAGACCTACAAATTATATAAGTCTCCTTTAATTTTTGTGTACTTGTTCTGAGTGAGATGGGGGAGGCATACTTATGCCTACCGAGATGAAAAATTACAAAGAATAATAGTGCACCCAGAAAAATGAAACTAATAAATAAAGTACATGATACATAATAACAACCAAAGAGTCCCTGCTAAACAGGAAAGGGCTCTGAAAATATGAGTGGATCATATGAATGGTACATGGATGCTATGGGCATTGCAAGTGGCTGAAACTGAACCCATCAAATTTGTAGAGTTGAATCTGAGGTTGCAGCATAATCTGAGGTCATCTAGGCATGTGGGGTGCTACCTGAGGGGCCACCCCCTCATGGCATATGAAACATATCACACACACCCGAGAATCACTGGTACAATCTGCTAAATCACCGAACCATCCAGTATATGAATCTCGATCATGCAAAAATGAGCTAAATTTGAGCAGATGAGAAACAATCAAGTCAAAGGGAAATGATGAGTCCCTTATCCTAATTCGAGGCATCGAACAAGAATGTAAGTTGGAACCAAGGTACACCGTCCTCTAGGCATCTCTTCTGGAATGAATGTGTTGGTGTCAACAGAAGGAGGTCCGCCATAGGTGATGCAATAATAAATCCTCAACTAAGGCCCGAGGGATCATAGTAAAATGACTGATGGAATGACACCAGGGATGATGATGGAATAGGGGATACTGAGTAGCAGACGGATGACTTCCCTTGTCAGAGAATAAAAGCATGGATGACCTGGCAGCGACTGAATCTACTCCGAAGGGGATGGGGGATAGTATGACTGGAGGCCAAAATGGGTGACACAAGAGAGGGACAAGGTAAAAATGGATGGAATAATATAGCAAGAGGTAAAGGGACTCAAGACAGACTACATGAATGCGGTGGTGACTCAACTTGGATGCTTTGAACAAGGGTGACTCGATGATGCTTCAACACAGAATAGGCCCAATGGGAACCATAAAAACATGAGAAAAAGATGGTTACTCATGAATAAAATTGGCACATGTGTTGACAAGTATGAAGGAAAAGTGGTGCCCCAAGTAGAAGCAGTGTAAGTGAAGAAATCTGATTTTAAAAAGCGGCAAAGTGGCCCTTCTTGAAAAAATGGCTTCTTGATGAAGTATCAAATTACCAAAAACAAAAGGATATCCATTATAGTGCTCGGTGAGAGCTTTCCAATGGGGATGGCGGTTTGTCAAACCGAGCTATGGTTTGGTCACAATTGGCGAAGGAAAATTTAGGGTTTTTCATTTAATAAGGTGGTTTCCCTCCAATTTGATTCATTTGCTAGTTGAGCTGTGGTGAATTTGGAGAGGAGGAGAAGGCCCTAAATCTTGCAGCGATTGTAGCAGATAAACGAACCATTGGAATCAGGATTCGTCAGTTGTAGGTTGGTGGCCTAACCTTACTCTACATTTTCAGTGGTTTAGTTTTTCAGATTAGGTGCCTAGGGCTCATTAAGAGACCCCTATCTCTCCTCATAGTCAGCTTGCACTTTTTGGGGCTTGTACTATGACTTGGCTCGTAGTTTCTAGAGGGGAAAATTACGAGCTCGCAGCTACAAAGTCTGAAAAGTGCAAGTTGGATTTGGACGAGAGATTTGTTCAACTTGTTGGCTAAGGATCAACTCTTGATTATTTATGATGCAGTTGTCCTTCTCTGAACTGACAAACATGATGGTGTTGTGTAGGTATGGTAGAGTTGAAGATGAACTGGTGAGAGAGAAATTTGGATACGCTTCGTGCCGAGATCCAGGGGGATCAGGTGGTACGAGGAGAACTTGCGAGATATGGGGTTCTCAAGTTGGTTGAGAAGCCATTGATGAGGGCAGGTGAGCCCTTACTATCAACGATATTTATTTATTGGGATCTGGACTAGGAGGACTTTATATTGCAGGGGGACAAGATCGAATTGACTATCCAAGACATTTATTTCTTGACCAAACTTCCACCACTAGGGGTAGTGGGAAATATACATGTAGTGCTACCACGTGGGCAGAACATATCAGAGTTCATAGAGAGCCATTGTAGACCAGATGGTCATGCTAAGGGAATGAGCATTCTGATCAGTGATATAGAGCGGCTAGAGACATGGTTTGTCACCACAATAGTACTACAGATCCTAGGAAACTGGGCGTTCCATCACATCACTGGGGGGCTGATGATGTTGGTAGAGAATGTTTTGAGTGGGACCTACTATGGGTGGGCCCAGATGATGTTTTCGTCGGTGAAATGATATTTTTCGCTATGCAAACAATAGGTGAACCATGATTTTTATTTTCGTACAGTGTTGTGCTCATTATTCTTTGAGAAGATTCCCACACTTCGACCTCATTTGCAGATCCAGGATGGGGGCCCATGGGAGCCTAGGATGCGTCGTTGGGGATAGATGCCATAGAAATGAGGAGGTGGGAGAGTCAGACGCGTGTTCCGACCTAAGTTTTTCGCACACTGGGATTAGATGCCACTGTACATAGACGACTATCCATACAGTGGTATTAACTTTCGGGTGGACCCTGACTTGCACTTCCGCCATGTTGAGCATGGCGACCAGATGGTAAGTGAAAGTTGCTATATATTATGGTGCATTTAAAGTTTTGAGAATATGTATGTGGTGTTGATTTGTGACATTTGGTATGCATATATAGCACATGTGAAGCCAATAGGGTATATGGGACGAACCGCAACACCAAGGGCTGCAGAATCTAGTGGAGAGAGAGGGGACCAGAGCCCTGACTATGAGGCTCTGCTGGAGGATGTCCATCGCTGGTGTGAGCTAATTTTGACAGGAGTATTAAAGCATGGGTGGCATGATATTAAGGACTAGTACATCGATGGATGCATAGAGCTACCCTCTGAGTGGCGAGGGGTCAGGTGGTGCACGACGATGGCCGAATAGGCAGTTCGGGATATGCGAGCTGGTGGAGCCAATCCATTGGCTCGGGACCCTCCAGATAGTGATTAGATGAAGGGGCATGTGGTGCCCCCAGTTTTGATTTTTGAAACATGCTATGGGCATGTCGGATGTATTTAGAGTAGTGGACTCCAAAAATTTATGATTTTGTCGATACATAATATGGATATGCATCTTTTTATATGTTAGAGTCGGTCTGTTCATCCCTCCGTCAGAGATCAAAATTCTCTTTCGTTGCATTTCATTTTTAGGTGTCTCATTCGGGCCGATCAGTCCGCATTCCATTAGAGCACTCGTCGTACTCAAGGGTCTTGTCCCTCATTTCCCTCGTGTCATGTGCACCGTGCTCGAAATCGTCCATCAAATTCCACTGTAAAATCATTTTACGGTCAATGACAGTAAATGTTTGGTATTTTGGTGGGCAAAGAGTCACTTCAGTAATTAGGTCTAGGGTTTCACAAATTCGGTCTTCAAAGTGTCCAATAATGCCAGCAGGCTAGAGGGAGGATCAGAATAAGTTTTCATCTCAAGAAATTTCATCATCGCAATCTTTGATCATGACTTTTCTTCAAAACTCTGTTTTGAAGAAAATCGTCATTTTGTCCTTTGTCATAAATGCTATGTATATTTTCAAATTTTTCCAGTTGTCAGATTCTTCAAGGCGCAGCCCTGGTCACCTTTGCCAAAACATGCCATTCATCCCTGTAAAAAATTGACAAAGGAGCCATCATTTCAATCAAAAGTCAAGTGGAAACAAGCAGAACAGAGTTTGTATTAAAAGTGAAAAAGTGCCAAAAAATTGAAACATTACAAAGGTGGGTTTGTAAGAAGAAAAAATCAAGTTCTTCACTATATAAGATATTTTCATTGTTTAAACAATCCATTTTTATGCTAAAAGACATCAACAAAGCCGAGTCGAGCATGGAGGAGCAAAATCATTTGTTAAAACTGGACTGTGTGTTGAGAATCAGTTGCGCGGCACGTTGGGAGGTAGGCGTGATGCACAAGGAGGTCACGACGCACAGGGCCTCCTGCCACTGTGTTTTTTTGAACGCGCGCAGTGCATATACCCGGCACGGCGCACTGGGTTGTGCACGTGGCGCACAGAGCCTCCAAGCCGATTTTCACTACTACTTCGTCAAATTTCCAAAACGACTCAATCTCTTTTGCTCCAAGTAAGTTTGTGAGCTCTTGCCATTGATTTTAGCTTTTGTTGGGTGTTGTTTGGAGGGAGGAATTTGAAAGTTGGGAGGTTGAGAATATAAACCCTATCTTTTGTCAAAAACTACTCCTAGGGTTTGAGTTTGTTTGTTAAAGTTTGATTTTGTGCCAAGTATTGCAAATCCCTTTCTCCATCTGTGGTTTCCTTCACCATCACTGTCATATGATCATACAATTCCTCCCCTTTTCTCCTCTGTCCCAAAGCCAGTCATATCACTTGTTCCATTTATCCCTATCCCTAAACCCTATAATCCCCTATCACTGTCATTCTCCCATGTCATTTGTAAAAACTCCCCAAACCCCACCTTCCTAAAACACAGTCAAGTGACTGTTTTCACAGTGTAAACTTCACTTGATTGAAACATATTTTTCCCACAGTCCACTATACCCACTGTCCCTATTTATCACAGTCCTTTCCTACTTGGAAATATTTTGACAATTGGAGGCAATAAACATCAAGTCTTCTTTTCTCATTTTCAACAAACCAAACATACACTTGACATACACATTGCAACATCATGACGGACACAGATTCATGATATGAGCAAGACAGTGATTCTACTAGAGAGCTTCATGTACCGAGAAGGCCTCATAAAGGACGAAAACATGTGAGAGAGGAGCCAACCTCATTGACTCAATTACATGCCTGCCTACTTGCTATGGCGTGTTTCCGAGAGCAGTCATGTTATCAGTACTGTGAGAGGGTTGCTCAGATTCAGCATCATCAGGAGTTGGCCCGATTATTTGTTTTACATTTGCGAGATGGTTAGGTCACACTCGCTCGTGTAAATTTCACCTTGACACCAGAAACCATTTCTCAAGCAACGGGAATACTGAATGTAGGTGAGGAGTGGAAAAAAATATAGCAGGTGGATAGAGTTCATTACGAGCCATACATCAAGCCTGGCTATGTGAGGCAGCTCATCAGGTTATTCCCGTTCCGGTTCTTGAAGGAATCTTATGCACCGTTGATGAGACTCATTATCAGGTACTTTAGTTGTGAGGGCCTATTCTCACGCCTCTATGCATACCACATAAAACTATTGATGCATTTCACGAGAGTAAGCATGATGAACATTCCATATTTCATGTGCCGAAACATAGAGAGAATGACTACTCTTGTGCAGAAGAAGACTCCTGAGCAGCAGCACAACAACATTTATCATTATGCACTCATCAAGATGATTGTGGTACATCAGCTTGGATTGCAGGGCATTACATGGGAAGATTTCATTTCCCGTGACTTCTTCACAGCCCCTCCGCCTCCTCCAGATATTGTTCATGATGCAAGTGAGCCTTCACATCAGTTTGAAGGTCCCGAGACAGAGCCTATCGGTGTGCCAGTATTTGTTACTTATCAGAGAGGCACGAGATCATTATTTGCAGTAGCCCGACGAGTACTATCTCCACCCAGGGTGGAAGGGGTCTCGTTTCCGTCATCATCAGCACAGGTATAGGTTCAGGACAGAGGAAAGAGGCCTATGCAGGAGGAGGGCCCTTCAAGAGGTCAGGATACTAATTTCACATTGATTGATGTGGATTTGAGCTCTCCAAGCTCAAAACTAAGAGAGATCATTTAGGAGCAGAAAACTGAGATCCGCACATTGAACGATAAGTTGCAGAGAGCTCATTGGATCATAAACTATCTGGAGCAGCGGAATAATTATTTGGAGGATCAGTAGATGATCACGGAGTTGCAAAACATCCGTGAAAACCGGCAAGCTGCCCTAAGAAGCCCATCCGAGATGACACCTATTGAGTGGGAGATTGAGGCCGATAGAGAGACGTGGCTGGAGAGAGTCAACATGCATCTTGAGAAGTTGTTGGAGAAGGAAAAAAAAGAGAATAACATGCTCCGACACATGACGAACCACTATTGGGCACGCACACATGTTTGCAAAGCGAGGATCAAGATCCTGAAAGCGAGGCTAAGGAGGGCACTAAGGCGGCGCAAAAGGAATGATCGGCTCCAAATCTTGGCCGAATCTTATTTGGATGAGCATGGTACTTTATGAGGGACCTTCAGTCCAAATTTCAAGGATTTTGGAGAAAATTTTGTCATTTTTTATTTTTTTGGTCACAAGTTTTTCTGCCCGACGCGTAGCGCCACTTGGCACGTGCTTACGATTGGGAGATCTTCTAGAGGAAAAATTGGTATTTCTGGATTTTTTATGAAAATTTATGCATGCTCAAGAATGGCCTAAGGATTTCATCAAGTTCTGGGTTGCCTAAAGGGTCAAAAACACATTGAAAATAGCCTTTCTGCCACTTTTTGCACACACAGGAACCAGTCTTGGGAGATTGAACTTTTGGAGGGGAAAATGGACACCAAATCCAGAAATTCCACTTGGGTTGGAAAGTAGACAGGAAGAGATTTCCAACGAGCTATCATGAGCTCAATTTTGACTTCAGGAAGGGCCTCAAAAATAGCTCCAAATATGTGCTATGCATAGAGATTTTGGGCCCGACGCATAGAGGATTTTGGCCTATTTTTCACTCCACAGCTCAGAATTTCGCCTAGTTTTGGCCTGTTTTAATTTTTTTTGTAACTCTTGATCTATCTTGATGTAATTTCAAAACCATGATGTAATTTTGGCACATTTTTACTTTTTCTAGAAGATTCATTCACCAAAAGGTGAAATGTGAGTGAATGGATCAGTTTCCTAGCATATAGAGGCAAGTTGTTTCATGGCCTATTTTCTAGTTCCTAGTTTAGATATGGTTGAAACAACTCCTAGAATGATGAGCTCGACCCCTAGAGGCATGGGAATAGGTTAGGCTTGTCTATATTATGTATTTTCTCAAACATTTTCAGGGTTGGACACTTGGGATTGCATAGCACTTCATTGTACATTCATTCTGCAATTTTGGCAAAGGAATAGACCAGGGTTTGCAGCCCTCTTTGGGATCCTTGTGGCTCTGTGTTTTGATGGTGTTTTTCTCCATGTATTTTTAAGTTCATTGATGTTTATGTGTACCATTTTCATTCTCCTTTCTTCTTAAATTAAGCAAATTAGTGTTAAAGGTAGAATTCAATAGCTTGCTTTGCTCTGCCTTTAGTTTTGCTTAATTTTACATGTTTTCATCTGTTTGAGGAGGACTCTTGAGACCCTCTTGCCCTCTTCATCTCCCCACCAATATTATCCATCCATTCAATCAATCTAAAGCATCAAAACACTTGCCTTCCTCGCCCCAATCAGAACTCTGCAAAAACTAGGCCTAATCCCCGCACCCAAAACTACCTTTCCCTTGATCCAACAAAAAACCCCAAAAACATAATCAAACTCCTTAAATTATATACCTAGCCTAAAATTAGCTTCCATTTCAGTCATCTCAAGCCCTATTGATTACTTTTCGCTGAGATTGACCCGGAGAGAGCCCTCTCCTGTTCTGGTAGGGCTAGCTACCAGACTGAGCGTGGTTTGATGTTACCCTGAACTCTGCCTTCCTTCAGCCTGAGGTAGATTTAGGCAATAACATAGTGGCGACCATACTGGAGAAGAAAATGGTTTTCTTATTGGCATTACTTATTTTATAAGCTACAGATGGAGCCTGAATTTATGCCAGGTAGCCTTCAAAACGCTCTTGCTTTGCATTAGCGAAAGTAGATAAAAGCTGCTTCAGTCAATCTTCGGTCTAGCTTGTGAACGTGACACTTGACTTGTGAATTGCCCCAGTATTTCAGATCGTTCTGGACTTTTGGGTGATGAGTCTAGAATTTGATAGGCTGAACAAGCTAGTTTTGTCCCTTTGATCTTTGAAATTAATCCAACACACTGGCTTCCAGAAGACATACTAGAGCAAATCTGGATCCCAATCCAACTCCAGTGTATGAGAATCCCAATCTGTTTTCAAGAATCCTCCGTCGAGAAAGTTCCGTGATCCCTTTGTTTAAATCTCATTCATGCCCTATCGTATTTGAATTCCTTGAAGATATTGAGTTTGATGATCAATTTGAGTTGTCATTGTTTGAAACTAAATCTGAAAGTGCTATTGGTTATAATGTCATAAATCCTGAGTTTATCAAGTATCTTGAAATTGAACAAGCTAATAGATCCATTGATAGTTACATCTTGAACATTCAAAACTCCATTGTTGCAACAAATATTCCTGAGTTTATCGAATCTTCTTCTGAAACTCTTGGGCCATCAGAAGTTACATCCAGTTCACAAGTTCATACTGAGCCTTCCTTCATTCCTACCATTCCCGTGCAACCATCTATATCTGATAAAAAATCTGCAGTAGTTTCTCCTCCTTCCCCACCACATACACCTCATACATCTACTACTCCTACTCCTGTTTCTCCAAGACAGATTATAAATCCACCAAGAGCAATGGCCGCTAGATTTGCACCCCTTGTCCTGCCTCCAAACTTGGATGCTATGCCCGCTGATTATCAAAGTAAGATCCAATTGTTTGATGGCACTCCACAAAGTGTTCCCGCTTAGTAACATATTGACGGAATGGCAGATTTCTTTGATCTTCATGAAATTGATGAAGAAAATGTGACCATGAGATTGTTTGTGCAAAATTTTGGTGGTGAAGTACGTAAGTGGTTTAGAGCTTTGCAGCCTAGAAGTATTGCTGCATTGGCCGAGCTTCAGAGACAATTTTTGGATCGGTGGGAAATAGAGAAAGATCCTCTTCAAATCACTTTTGAATATACTAAGATCAAGTGCAATGCTGGTGAGTCCATCCAAGACTATATTATTAGATATAATGTGGTTTATAATGCAATTCCTGATGATTTAAGACCATCTAAGAAGTCATCTTTGCTTAAGTTTCCAGATGGTTTTGATTCGGACATGGCCTATTCATTATGGGAAAGAGATCCGCCCACTTTAGAGGATATGCAGAAAATTGCAGTGAGTGTGGAAGCGAATTTGAATGACAAGAGAGCTAGACTGAAAGAAGAGAATAAAGTCATGATAAAGGAAGAAGCTTCTACTTCAGATCAACTACTTCGCAAAGTGGAAAAGATGTTTGAAAGAATGACACTTGATAAGCCTGAACCGCATATCATAAATCCAAACTTTTGTGGATAGCAGCAACCTTAATTCAGGATCAAACAATGAGAGCAGTGAGCACAAGAACCACCAGCCCAACAGCAGGTAAAGACTCCTTTACAGCAGAATTTTGTTGGCCCGAAATCAGATGATGAAGACAATGTAATAGGAGAGGAAAATCACTTTTTTGCACCTGATGACATGCCAACCTTTATCACTGAATATGAGGAGTTTGCAGAAAGTTTAGCTGAACAAAAGGATGAGGATTTTATCTTGGCAAATGAGACAGCTCTTGAAGAAGAGTCGGATGAGTATCAGAGAGGTTATATGAATGCTTTGTTTGCCTAGAAGAAACAATATTCACTTAGAAATAGAGATGTGCCTATCAACCCATTCCAAAAGAGAAAAGAAGTTTCAGCATCAAAGAATGATACACCCATTGCACAGAAGAAGGGAAAAGATGTAGTTGATCCTACTACAAGCAAGACTCCATTAGCAAGTGAAAGATCAAATCAGCCAATTGTATCGAGGGAGAAAGCTGAAAAGAAGGATGCTCCAGCCAAAGAGGTAGAAAAGACTTCAGCTTTTAGCTTAGAGAGTGAGATTTCTAAGTTGAAAGTTTCCATTCCTTTGACTGAGTTAATGAGAAATAGCAGCTACAAGGGTCAAGTATCGAAATTTTTTAATTTCGATCCAATGTCTGATATGCTGAATGTGGAAGATGATCAACCTGAGTTGATATTTGGACCAACATTGGATGGTGAGTCTCCCGATAATGATGTGCCGCCTTTTTATATCAGCCTTAGATTGCATGATTTTGTGTTACATAATGCCATGTTTGATTCTGGAGCTTCTCACAATCTCATGCCGAAGGCGATTATGGAGAAATTGGGATTGGACATCACTCGGAAGTATCATGATCTGTATTCTTTTGATTCCAGTAGAGTAAGATGCATTGGGCTTATTAAAGATTTGGTGGTAAGTTTAGATCAGATTTCAGCAAAGAATGTTTTGATGGATGTGGTTGTGGAAGACATTCCTCCTAGATTTGGCATGCTTCTTTCCAGATCTTGGGGAGCAAAATTGAAGGGAACACTGCAGCTTTATTTCTCCTATGCTACCATTCCTGTGTTCGGTTAGATGAGAAAACTATATCGGGAACATAAGATGAAGTATATGATCACCAACAAGGAGAAACCGGTAAATCATCCGATTAATTATGTACATACAGATTTAGAGTCTTTTGTTTTGTATTCAGATAGTTTCAATGATGTAGATAGTCAATTAGTTGAAGCAGAGGAAGTTCCAGAGATTATAGAAAATTTCAGAAAATTTTTGATGAAAGAGAGACAAGAACTTGAGAGTTCCCCTGAGCAATCAGCCTTCCAACAGCAGCAGAAAGTTGAAGGATAGCAAGCAAAAATGACAGAGCAAACGAAATTTCAGCACTTGGAAGAAGATGAAGAAGGTTTATGGACTATGGATTTCGATGGTGCAGTTGGGAGTGATGGTGCTGGAATCGGCATTTGGGTACGTAGTCCTTTTTCTGCCCCAAACAAGGTACCTAGTAATGTGAGAGTTTGTTCTTACAAGTTAGCATTTGATTGTTCGAATAATGAGGCAGAATAAGAAGCTTTGATTGCTGGTCTGAAAATACTTAGGAAGTTGAATGCTAAGAGGATTGCAGTCTATGGCGACTTCGAGTTGGTAATTAAGCAAGTGAAGGGTGAGTATCAAGCTAAGCATCCTCGAATGTGGGCTTATCGAAATGTTGTTCTTGATATCTTGAAATTGTTTTCAGACTATACTTTGACTTGTATCCCTCGCATTCAGAATTGTATTGCGGATGCTCTTGCTAAGGTAGCTAGTAATTTGAAGATCCCAATGAACTCAAGCAGCAAGTTTGAAATCCATGTGAAACATCGTCCAAATTTCCCGGATAATCAAAGGTTTTGGCAAGTATTCCAAGATAATGATGAGATTAATGAATTTCTGCAGAACAAAGGTAAATTCAAATATACTTCAATTGACATGGAATATGATGTTGGTGAGGCTGATGTGCAAATAAATCAGATGGAAGTGTTGCAGCTGAAAGATAATGTCATTCCTAAGGGTTTGATACCTTTAGAAGAGCTCTTCGATCAAGATGATGTAGCTAGAAAGCCAACCTTGCGGCCAACTAAAAAGGGAGTTGAAGACGTGAACATTGGAACAACTGAAAATCCAAAGATGGTGAAGTTATCCAAAGCATTGCCACCGGAAGTAAAAGAAAAATATGTGAGTTTGTTGTCTTCTTTTGCTGATGCTTTTTCTTGGGATTATTCAGATTTAAAGACGAATGATACCAATATAATTCAGCACACCATTCCTATTAAGCCAAATCAAAAGCCTTTTAGGCAGAAGTTGAGAAGGATAAATTTGAAGTTGCTGCCCTCGATTGAAAAGGAGGTGAATCGATTATACAAGGCTAGTATCATTGTTCGTATAAGATTTTCAGATTGGATATCCAATTTGGTGCCCGTACGCAAAAAGACAGGTGAGATTCGTTTGTGAATTTATTTTTGGAATTTGAACAAGGTTTCTTTGAAAGACAATTATCCATTGCCCAAAATGGATCACATTTTGCAGTGAGTAGTTGGAGAATCTTGTATGTCACTACTCGATGGTTATTCTGGGTATAACCAAATTTTGTTCCATGAGGATGATAGAGACAAAACAGTGTTCACCACTTCATGGGGAACTTTCCATTACGCCAAAATGCCTTTCGGTTTGAAGAATGTTGGTGCGACATTTCAGCGTGCAATGGATATGGCATTTGTGAATGAGAAATATGTTTTCTTAGTTGTGTATCTTGATGATTTGACAGTCTTTTCCAATTCTGATGAAGAACACCTTTACCATTTGAAAATTGTTTTTCAGCGATGTAGAAAGTACGGTGTGTCACTCAATCCGAAGAAGATTTTTTTTGCCATGGATGAGGGAAAACTTCTTGGTCACATTATTTCAAAATATGGCATTTGTGTTGACCCAGCTCAAGTTGAAGCAATTCAGAAAATTGATCTTCCCCAGAATAAGAAGGAGATTCAGTCCTTTAATGGTAAGATGAATTTTTTACGTTGCTTTGTGCCTAACCTTGCTGAACATCTAAGAGAGATTACCGACATGCTTAAGAAGGATAGCGTAGTAAAGTGGAGTGAGGAGGCGGTAAAATCTTTCAATCTAGTGAAATTGGTTCTTTCTTCAGCTCCTGTTTTAATCAGCCCGGATTACACTCAGGATTTTATTTTTTTCTCTTTTGCTTCAGAACATATTATGGCAGTAGTATTAATGCAGAAAAGAGATGGGCATGAAAAACCAATTGTTTTTTTCAGCCGTACTATAAGAGATGCAGCCCTGAAATATAACATCATTGAAAAGCAAGCTCTCGCTCTTGTGAAGGCATTGAAAGATTTCCGATTATATATTCTGCATTCTCATATTATTGCTTATGTTCCTAACGCTGCTGTTAAGGATGTTTTAGTGCAAACAGATCCAGAAGGGAGACAGGGCAGATGGATTGCTGCCTTGTTGGAGTATGATGTGGAGATAAAACCTACAAAGCTTATCAAAGGAAAAGGGCTGGCAAATTTAATGGCTGAATCGAATTTGCACACTTTGGATATCAATATTATTGCTGCTATGTCTGAAGATAATGCGGAAAGTTCATCAATTCAGGTATCAGGAATATTTGTGATGTCTCCTTGGTATTCACATATTGTATATGTGCTTCAAAATTTGTCACCACCACCTGGCATGGCTAGAAACAAAAGTAGAACTTTGAAATTGAAGGCTGCTAAGTTTTGTGTTTTGAATAATTCACTTTATTAGAAAGATCCCGGTGGTGTTTTGCTGAATTTTTTGGTGGAAGAAGAAGCAAAGTGGGTTATGGATGATTTTCACAAAGGAGATTGTGGCGGTCACCTGTTTTGGAAAACAACAGCCAATAAGATTTTAAGAGCGGGATATTATTGGCCGAAATTTTTTGCTGATGTGTATAAGACTGTCAAAAGCTACCATGAGTGTCATATTTTTGAATGAAGACAGAAATTACAGCCTTTACCACTTAAGCCCATTGAGGTGAGTGCTCCTTTTCAGCAGCGGGGTTTGGATTTCATTGGCGAAATTCATCCCGCATCTTCAGGTCAGCATAGATGGATACTAACAGCGACAGATTATTTCACGAAGTGGATTGAAGCAATCCCCACCAGGCAAGCTACGGATTCGGTAATAATTTCTTTCCTTGAGAATAACATTTTGTCTCGTTTTGGTTGCCCGAATAAATTGATCACTGATAACGCAACAACTTTCAAATAAAAAAGGATGAGTGAGTTTTGTGACAAGTATAAAATCATTTTGGGGCATTCAACCACCTATCATCCGCAAGGCAATGGATTGGCGGAGTCTTCAAACAAATATTTGGTCAACATCATTAAAAAGTTGCTAGAAATAAACAAGAAGAGTTGGCATAAGAAGTTGGTCAATGCACTTTGGGCAGATCAGGCGAGTCAGAAGAAATCCATTGGTATGTCCCCCTTTGAGTTAGTTTATGGAGTTGATACAATGTTTCCTACCTCTCTTGCAGTTCCGGTGGTCAAACTTCTACAGGAAGCTGGAAGTGAAGAAGATCATATGCAAAGAAGAATAAATCAAATGATCCATTTGCAGCAGATGAGGGAAGAATTTTTTCAAAACACATTCAAGCTGCAGGAGAGAATCAAGAAAATTTATGACAGAAAAGCAAAGGCGGAAAAATTTCAACTGGAAGAAGTGGTGTTGAAATGGGATGCCAGAAATGAGGATAAAGGTAAGCACGGTAAGTTCGAAAATCTCTGGAAAGGGCCCTTTAAAATTGCTGCATATCAAGGTCAGAACGCTTTTCTTCTGAAGGAGATGAACGGGGAAGATTGTCCAGGAGGGCCGGTCAATGGTCGGTTGCTCAAGCGGTACCATCTCTAAGATTTTTTCTGCTGATTACATTGTCATTGTACATATCATTTATTTCAATTTCATTGCAAGTGTGCACTATGATCTTTTCTTTAGTTTGGGGCCCGAAGTTAAGGCTATAATTCTGAAGATGGATTGCAGTTTTGGTTTGAGTTTGTCAAGTCGATTTTGTTTAGTCATTTTAGTTTCAAAGTTGAGTCATTTTGAGTCAGATTCTCAGTCAATAAATCAGTCAACAGTCTTGTGTTGGTTTGTCAAAATAATGGACTCCATAGCCCAATGGACAAAGGCACTGCCTACTCTCCCAGAAATTTGTAGTTCTTGGAACCTCCCAGGAGCTACCATCCCCATTGGAGCCAATGTTAGAGTCGGTCTGTTCATCCCTCCGTCAGAGATCAAAATTCTCTTTCATTGCATTTCATTTTTAGGTGTCTCATTCAGTTCGATCATCTGCGTTCCATTAGGAGCATCAGTTTTCTGACGGAAGGGTCTTGTCGCTCATGTCCCTCGTGTCATGTACCTGTTGGCTCAGGTCTGTTCATCAAAGTCCATCAAAATCATTTTACAGTCAGTGGTAGTCAATTTTTGGTCTTTTGGTGGGAAAAGAGTCATTTCAGTCATTAGGTCTAGGGTGTCGCAAATTTTTGTCTTCAAAATGTCCAATAATGCCAGCAGGCTAGAGGGAGGATCAAAATAAGTTTTTATCTCAAGAAATTTCATCGTTATAATGTAAGATCTTGACTTTTCTTCAAAACTCTGTTTTGAAGAAAAATCGTCGTTTTGTCCTTTGTAATAAATGCCATGTACATTTTCCAAGTTTTCCAGTTGTCAAAATCTTCAAGCGCATCCCTGGTCACCTTTGCCGAAACATGCTAGTCATCCCTACAAAAAATAGGCAAGAGTTTCATCATTTCAGTTAAAAAATTAAGTGGAAACAAGAAAAACAGAGTTTGTATTAAAAATGTGAAAGTGCCAAAATTGAAAAATTACAAAGGTGGGTTTGTAAAAAGCAAAAATCAAGTTCTTCACTATATAAGGTAATTCCATTGTTTTTACAACCCATTTGCACGCCAAAGACATCATAGAAGTCGAGTTCAAATGTGGAGGAAAAAAATCGTGGTTTGAAGCCGGGACTGTGCATTGTAGTTGTGCACGCGACGCATTGGGAGAAGGCGCGACGCACAAGGAGGTCGCGGCGCACAGGGCCTCCTGCCACTGTGTATTTTTAAATGTACACGGCGCACTGGGTGTGCACGCGGTGCACAGAGCCTCCAAGCAGAATTTTTCCACTACTTCATCAAATTTCCAAAACTACTCAACTATTTTTGCTCCGAGTAAGTCTGATTAACCTTGCCATTGTTATTAGCTGGTGTTTAGTATGGTTTGAAGGAAAGAATATGAAATTTTGGAGGTTGAAATGGTAAACCCTATCATTTGGTGAAAAAATGCTCCTAGGGTTTGAGTTTGTTTGTTAAAGTTTGATTTTGTGCCAAGTATTGCAAATCCCATTCTCCATCTGTGGTTTCCTTCCCCATCACTGTCATATGATCATACAGTTCCTCCCCTTTTCTCCTATGTCCCAAAGCCAATCATATCACTTGTTCCATTTATCCCTATCCCTAAACCCTACCATTTCCCATTTCATTTACAAAATTCCTAAATCCCAATCCCCAGATTCCTAAACACAGTCAAGTGACTGTTATTGCATTCTAACTTCACTTGACTGAACCACATTTTTACCACTGTACTATTTCCCACAATTCTATACCCACTTTCCATATTTATCACAGTCCTTTCCTACTTGGCAATATTTTGGCAATTGGAGGTAGTAAACATCAAATCTTCATTTCTCATTTTCAACTAATCAAACATACACTTGTCATACACATTGCAACATCATGACGGACACAGATTCATCATATGAGCAAGACAGTGATTCTACCACAGAGCTTCATGTACCGAGAAGGCCTCATAAAGGAGGCAAACATGTGAGAGAGGAGCCCACCTCATTGACTCAGTTACAAGCCTGCCCACTTGCTATGGCGTGTTTCTGAGAGAAGTCATGTTATCAGTACTGTGAGAGGGTTTCTCAGATTCAACATCATTAGGAGTTAGCCCGATTGTTTGTTTTACATTTGTGAGATGGTTAGGTTACACTCGCTGGTGTAAATTTCACCTTGACACCGGAAATCATTTCTCAGGCAACAGGAATACCGAATGTAGGTGAGGAGTGGAACAAAAGACAATAGGTGGATAGAGTTCATTACGAGCCATACATCAGGCCTAGCTATGTGAGGAATCTCAACAGGGTATTCCCATTCTGGTTTCTGAAGGAATCCTATGCGCCATTGATGAGACTCATTATCAGATACTTCAGTTGTGAGGGCCGGTTCTCACGCCTCTATGCATACCACATCAGACTATTGATGCATTTCACGAGAGTAAGGATGATGAAAATTCCATATTTTATGTGCCGAAACATAGAGAGGATGACTACTCTTGTGCAGAAGAAGACTCCAGAGCAGCAATACAACAACATTTATCATTATGCGCTCATCAAGATGATTGTAGTACATTAGCTTGGATTACAGGGCATTGCATGGGAAGATTTCATTTCCTGTGAGTTCTTCACAGTCCCTCAGCCTCCTCCAGAGATTGTTCATGATGCAGGTGAGCCTTCACATCACTTTGAAGGTCCCGAGAGAGAGCCTATCGGTGTGCTAGTATTTTTTACTTATTAGAGAGGCACAAGATCATTATTTGCAGCAGCCCGACGAGTACTATCTCCACCCGGGGTGGAAGGGGTCTCGTTGCCATCGTCATCAGCACAGGTACAGGTACAGGATAGAGGAAAGACGCTTATGCAGGAGGAAGGCCCTTCAGGAGGTTAGGATACTGATTTCATGTTGATTGACGTGGATTTGAGCTCTCCAAGCTCAAAATTGAGAGAGATCATTCAGGAGAAGAAAGCTAAGATCAGCACATTGACTGACAAGTTGCAGAGAGTTCAGTGGGTCATAAAATATCTAGAGCAGTGGAATAAGCAGTTGGAGGATCAGCAGATGATCATGGAGTTGCAAAACATCCATGAGAATCGACAAGCTGCTCGAAGAAGCCCATCCTAGATGACACCTATTGAGCGGGAGATCGAGGCTGATAGAGAGACATGGCTGGAGAGAGTCAACATGCATCCTAAGAAGCCATTGGAGAAGGAAAAAAAAGAGAAGAACATGCTCTGACACATGAAGAACCACTATTGGGCATGCACACATGTTCTCAAAGCGAGAATCAAGATCCTGAAAGCGAGGCTAAGGAGGGCACTGAGACGGCGCAAAAGGCATGATAGGCTCCAAATATTGGTCGAATCCTCTTTGGATGAGCATAGTACGTGATGAGGGACCTTCAGTCCAAATTTCAAGGAATTTGGAGAAATTTTTTTCATTTTTGAATTTTTTGGTCACAAAATAGGTTTTTCTGCCCGACGCGTAGCGCCACCTTGCGCGCGCTTATGATTGGCAGCTCTTCAGAGGGAAAAATTTGCATTTCTAGATTTTTTATGAAAATTTATGCATGCTCAAAAATGGCCTAATAATTTCATCAAGTTCTGGGTTGCCTAAAAGGTCAAAAACACCTTGAAAATGGCCTTTCTGCCACTTTTTGCACACACAGGAACCAGTCTTGGGAGATTGAACTTTTGGAGGGGAAAATGGACACCAAATCTAGAAATTCCACTTGGGTTGGAAATTATATAGGCAGGGATTTCCAACGAGCTATCATGAGCTCAATTTGGAATTCACGAAGGGCCTCAAAAACAGCTCCAAAGTTGTGCTATGCATAGAGATTTTGGGCGCGACGCATAGAGGATTTTGGCCTATTTTTCACTCCACATCTCAAAATTTCGCCTAGTTTTGGCCAGTTTCACTTTTTCATGTAAATTTTGATCTACCTTGATGTAATTTCATAACCATGATGTAATTTTGGCACATTTTTACTTGTTATAGAAGATTCATTCACCAAAAGGTGAAATGTGAGTGAATGGATCAGTTTCCTAGCATATAGAGGCAAGTTGTTTCATGGCCTATTTTCTAGTTCCTAGTTTAGATATGGTTGAAACAACTCCTAGAATGATGAGCTCAACCCCTAGAGGCATGGGAATGGGTTAGGCTTGTCTATATGATGTATTTTCTCAGTCATTTTCAGGGTTGGACATTTGGGATTGCATAGCACTTCATTGTACATTCATTCTGCAATTTTGGCAAAGGAATAGACCAGGGTTTGCAGCCCTCTTTGGGATCCTTGTGGCTCTGTGTTTTGACGGTGTTTTCCTCCATGTATTTTTAAGTTCACTGATGTTTAGGTGTACCATTTTCCTGCTCCTTTCTTCTTAAATTAAGCAAATCAGTGTTAAAGGTAGAATTCAGTAGATTGCTTTGCTCTGCCTTCAGTTTTGTTTAATTTTACATGTTTTCATCTGTTTGAGGAGGACTCTTGAGACCCTCTTGCCCTCTTCAGCTCCCCACCAGTCTGATCCTTCCATTCAATCAACCTAAAGCATCAAAACACTTGCCTTCCTCGCCCCGATCAGAACTCTGCAAAAACTAGGCCTAATTCCCCGCACCTAAAACTACCTTTCCCTTTTTTCCGGTGAAAACCCCCAAAATCAAAATCAAACTCCTTTATTTATATACCTAGCATAAAATTAGCTTCTGTTTCAGTTATCTCAATCCCTATTGATTACTTTTCGCTGAGATTGATCCGGAGAGAGCCCTCTCCTGTTCTGGTAGGGCTAGCTACCAGACTGAGCGTGGTTTGATGTTACCCTGAACTCTGCCTTCTTTCAGCCTGAGGTAGATTTAGGCAATAAAATTATATATGACAAGTATATGTTTCGTCATTTGTTTTATTATTGTCTTGTGTTAAATGCATGTGATAAGTGCAAATCTAGAATATTGTTTGCGATGATATCTACATAGTGATTCTGGGCTCTAGGTGCATGAATGAATGTAATGGTTTCAAATTCACGCACTAAGAAATTCACTTGTAAATATCTTCTAAAAGGGACATGGTTATTCACACAATACATACCATTAAATTGCATGACAAGCAGCAAGGATATAAACGAACATGAAGATGAAGGATGTGATGATCAAGGGAAACGACTAACAAACTATCATTGCATCATATTCGGCCTGATTATTGGTGGCATATCTAGTGCATACACCATTGGAGAGGAATAAAAAATGCATGGGGGTAAAAATGGCCTAATGTTAGGTCCCCTATATTACTAGTATAGCCCCTTATTGTTGTTAGTGTAACCCCCTTATTGTTATTATTGTACCCTTGTAACCCCCATTTTGTTATTATTGTGCCCTTAAATTATTATTGTTAGGTCGGCTAGATTACATTGTGGCCCACTAGGATTACATTATGGCCCCATGGACTCCTATATATAGAAAGGAGGTTTTGTAAATTGTATCATCCAAGAATTGTTCATTTATGTAATGTATTGGAGGTTGCCCCCTCGAAGTGGCTTATTTCTAAGGCGTGGATATCTCTTTTCTTCTATTTTGGAGCTGGTTACACAACATTTGGTATCAGAGCTTTGGATTCTAGGGTTTCGCTGCTCCAAACAGGTCATCGTGGCATTTTCGCTATAACTTTTTTTCTACGAAGTTTCAGAAGCTGAAATTTTTAGGGTGCGAAGCTGAAATCCTGAGGAAGATTGTCTAAAAATTTTAGAGCTTAGTTCGCAATATTTTCGGAGATATCATCCGCAAGTTAGGTCTTTTTCAAGCTCCTAAACAAGTCATCGTGGAATTTTCGCTTATAAAAAGTTTCACGGTTCGCATGAAATTGCATGGTGAAGCTAAAACCCTGTAGCTCCTTCAAAAAATTTCTTAGTCAAGGTAATATTTTTGGAGATATGATCTCAGGGAAGGTAGTGCTTTTTCACCTTGGAATTGCATCTCAAAGAGGTGATCGTGGGAAAAGTTCAATAACTCTCTCTCCGGGTAAGTGCAAGATTTGAGTGCCGTAAAAGGTGGTCGCAAGTACACAGACTGTAGTTTCTTGGCTATCAATTTCAGAGACAAAGGACGAAACAGTGACACGTGGAAAATCCTACAAGTGTGCTCTACTGAACCAGTCCAGAATTAGGTCATTGTGGGAGATTGGACACAACTTTGTCTTGGGGAATCCAAATTAGATCAGACCTGTGGCATTTGAAAGAAGCTTTAGAGGGCTACTACAGAGCTAAATTTTAGATATTTAAGATTTTCAATTACAGAGATAATTCAATTTCAATATCAAGCTCCTCAAAGCAAGTAAAAGGTATCAATATTGGATTCTAAAATGGCGCCTAAAAAGAATTCAACACCCATTAAGCCTTCAGAAGGCTCTACCATGACTCATGAAGATGAAGAATTGCAACATGATCTATCAAAATTACAAGAGCAATTGCAACAAATTTCACTCTCGCAAAGAGCAACAAAAAATGAAATGGAAGTTTTGAAGAAAGGCGTGGAAGTGAAGATGGACGGTTTGAAGAAAGGCATGGAAGCTAAGATGGATGGCATGGAAGCTAAGATGGATGGCATGGAGGCTGGCATGGAATCTAAGATGGATGACATGGAAGTTAAGATCGATGAGAAAATGGAAAACATGAAGAATTTTCTAAAAGCAGACATGGAAGGTTTGACAAAGTTTATACAAGAAAGGTTTCCTAATGGTGAAAAGATAGTAGAAGAACCTCATGATGAGAAAAAAATAAATGTTAATTGTGATTTTATAAACTCTAATGTTGGCGGGAAGAACCACCATATTCCAAAGATGGATATGAGGAAGTTTGATGGAAAGGATCCTGTAACATGGATACTACAGATGGAGCAATATTTTGATCTCCATAACGTGCAAAACACACAAAGGTACGCATTGCAACTTTACATTTAGAACAAAATACATTTGTATGGTATCGATGGCTTTGCTCCCGTAAAAAAATTGTCACTTGGTCAATTTTACGGAGGAAATGATAGCACATTATGAGGATACAAAGAGCAACACCTTCTTTAGCCAATTGATAAATCTCAAACAAAAGGGTTTAGTGGGGCAGCACATTGAGGACTTCCAAAAATTGAATAGAAGGGTAACTGATATTCTAGAAGAACACAGGATCGATCTCTTCATAGGCACTTTAAAGAATAACATCCAACACGAAGTTCGCGTTTTGGAACCGGATTCATTGGAGAAGGCATTCGAGTTGGCAAGAAAAGTTGAATGTAAAATAATGGCGACAAGGAAGCCTACCACTCAATTCTATAAAGAAGGAAGTGTTGCTACGCCTAGATTTCCACAACCTACAAGGTTGACACCACAAAAATTGGAAGAAAAAGAGCAAAAGGGCTTTGCTACAGTTGTGATAGAAAATACACTAAAGGTCATAAGTGTGCTGAGAAGAAATTATTTTACATAGATTGTGAAGAGGAAGAAGAAAATGAACAAGAAGAGGATATACACCGGGAACCAGCCCTAGAAGAGGAAGAAATGAATCCGACCATATCGTGTAATGCACTGGCAGGAATTACCACTCCTCAAACTCTCAAGATAGAAGGACAAATCAAGAAGAAAAAGGTAATAGTGTTGATTGATTCAGGTAGCACCCATAATTTTATTCATTGTAAGGTAGCGAAGGAATTAAATTGTTTCCTATACCTAGCACCAGAATGTCAAGTGATGGTTGCAAATGGAGGAACTATAAATTGCTCTGGAAAATGCCATAATATCAAGCTAACCATGGGGGAATATGTATTGACTAGTCCAATGCTTTCCATTCCTATGGGAGGTGCTGGTGTTGTACTAGGAGTACAATGGTTACAATCTTTGGGGACGGTAGCTTTTAATTTTCAAGAACTTTTCTTGAAATTTTTTTCAGAAGGAAAGGAAGTCGAATTACGGGGTATTGAAGGGAAGCCAGGAAGGATAATAAGCTCTAATGGCATGACAAAGCTTCTAAGGAAAGAACAACGAGGCGTAATTGCACAATTATGCTCACTAGAAGTTCCAACATCAAAATCATCTATTTCTGCAGATCTCCAACAAGTCTTGGACAATCATTCCAAGGTGTTTGAAACTCCCAAAGGACTCCCACCTATTCGTGATCATGATCATGCTATTCATTTGATTCGAGGAAGTGTTCCTCCAAACATCCGGCCTTATAGATATCCTTACTTCCAAAAGAGCGAAATTGAACGCATGATTGCAGAAATGTTAGAGGCGGGTATAATTCAACCTAGTCAAAGTTCTTTCTCTGCTCCTGTCGTATTGGTACACAAGAAGGATGGATCATGGCGAATGTGTCCGGATTATAGGGAGCTCAATAAGCTCACCATTAAAGATAAATTTCCCATTCCTGTGATTGATGAATTATTGGATGAATTACATGGAGCAATTTATTTTACCAAGTTGGATCTTCGTTCGGGATATCATCAAATTAGAATGAAGACTGAAGATATTCCAAAAATAGCATTTCGAACTCATGAGGGTCATTATGAATTTTTGGTCATGCCTTTTGGCCTTACCAATGCACCTTCTACATTTCAAGGGTTGATGAATTCCATTTTCAAGCCCTTCCTTAGAAAATTTGTGCTAGTATTTTTTGATGATATACTAATCTACAACAGGTCTTGGAAGGATCATGTTGAACATGTTGACGAGGTGCTCAAACTATTGCAGGAGAAACAATTATATGCAAAAAAATCCAAATGTTTCTTTGGAGTACAAGAGGTGGAATATCTGGGTCATATTGTATCTCACGAGGGTGTTAAAGTAGACCCTAACAAAATTAAAGCCATTAAGAAATGGAAAGTTCCCACAACCATAAAGCAGTTGCGAGGATTTCTCGGGTTAACAGGGTATTATCGCAAGTTTGTTAAGAATTATGGGAGAATAGCAGCACCTCTAGCAACATTATTGAAGAAAGATGCATTTTCATGGACTCCTGAAGCAACTAAGGCCTTTGAACATCTTAAAGAGGCAATGTGCCTAGCACCAGTCTTAGCTACGCCAGACTTCACAAAAGCCTTTATTGTGGAATGTGATGCCTCAGGAAATGGAATTGGTGCTGTTTTAATGTAGGAAGGAAGACCCATTGCTTTTGAAAGTCGTCCAATCAAAGGAAAGTATTTACAAAACCTATTTATGAGAAGGAAATGTTAGCAATACTGCATGCACTAAAGAAATGGCGAACTTACCTAATGGGAAGACACTTCAAGGTAAAAACTGATCATGATAGTCTTAAACACTTTTTGGAACAAACACTATCTTCAGAAGAGCAGCAAAAATGGGTCACAAAGATGTTGGGTTATGACTTTGAAATAATCTACAAAAAAGGAAAGCTTAATGTTATTGCAGATGCACTCTCAAGAAAGAATGAAGAGGTGGAAGCATTGCTTTGTGCCATTTCTATTATCCAACCAGATTGGATAACTGAAGCAAGAGATGAATGGAAGAAGGACAAAGATGTATGGATACTCATTCAAAAGTTGCGGCAAGATCCTAGTACATCTGATACATTTAGTTGGAAAAATGATTCCTTATGGTACAAAGATCGCTTATATCTTTGTAAGAATTCCCAACTAAAACAAAAGATTCTTTCGGAATTGCACACTTCTCCTTTAGGAGGACACTCAGGATTTTTAAAAACTTACCACAGGGTGAAGAAAGAATTTTTTTGGGATGGCCTTAAATCTGATATTCAAAAGTTTTTGGCGGAATGTTTGGTTTGCCAGCAGAATAAAGTGGAAACAATTAAGACCCCAGGACTTCTACAACCTTTATCCATTCCAAGTCAACGTTGGGAGGAGATTTCAATGGATTTTATCACGGGTTTACCTAAGTCCGAAGGAAAGAGTGTCATCATGGTGGTAGTTGATAGACTTACCAAGTATGCACACTTTTGTGCATTATCTCATCCATTTAAAGCAAGTACGGTTGCTACTACATTTATGGACAGAATTCAAAAGCTACATGGAAGCCCAAGGGTTATTGTGAGCGACAGAGATCCCATTTTTACCGGAAATTTTTGGACGGAGTTATTTTCTTGTTTGGGTACTCAATTAGCTCATAGCTCATCTTATCATCCTCAATCTGATGGTCAAATAGAGATAGTAAATAAATGTTTGGAAGGATATCTTCGTTGTTTTGTATCTGATAAACAAACACAATGGGTCAAGTGGTTACCTCTCGCCGAATGGTGGTATAACACTTCCTTCCATACTGCAGCAAAAATGACCCCATTTATGGCACTTTATGGATATCATCCACCATCGATTACATCATATTTAAGGGAAAATTCGAAGGTTCAAGCAGTCGAAGATCACATCGAGCATCGGCAAGAAGTTCTCCAACTCTTAAAGGATAACCTTAATTTGGCACAAAATCGAATGAAACAACAGGCAGATCAACATCGCAGCGAGAGAAGTTTTGATGTAGGAGATTGGGCATTTTTACGGCTACAACCATATAAACAAATGTCCCTCAAGCAAGCTAAGAAGGATAATAAATTATCGCCAAAGTACTATGGTCCTTACAAGGTGTTGCAAAGATTGGTACTATGGCATACAAATTGGAGCTTCCTGCTTCTTCGCGAGTACATCCAGTTTTCCATGTTTCATGCTTAAAGAAGGTTATAGGTGAAAATCTTCCAGTTCAAACAATATTGCCAGAACTTGATGAGGAAGGAAAAATCATATTGGAACCTGAAGCGGTCACGGAAACCAGAACTCGACAGCTACGGAATCGATCAATTTCAGAGTATCTCATCAAGTGGAAGAACTTACCCACTGAAGATTCTACATGGGAGGATGAGAATTTTATACAGAAGCACCCAGAGCTACTCAAGCGTTGAGGACAACACTTTTTTGAAGGAGAGGGGCATGTGAGGTCCCTATATTACTAGTATAGTCCCTTATTTTTGTTAGTGTAACCCCCTTATTGTTATTATTGTACCCTTGTAACCCCCATTTTGTTATTATTGTGCCCTTAAATTATTATTGTTAGGTCGGCTAGGATTACATTATGCCCCACTAGGATTACATTATGGCCCCATGGACTCCTATATATAGAAAGGAGGTTTTGTAAATTGTATCATCCAAGAATTGTTCATTCATGTAATGTATTGGAGGTTGCCCCCTCGAAGTGGCTCATTTCTAAGGCGTGAATATCTCTTTTCTTCTCTCTTTGGAGCTGGTTACACAACACCCAAGTTGTCGAGGCTAGATTCCAGGAGAAGCGAGTTGCACCATCGGCATGGCCAATATATGGTGTGGATGATGGATCCATCTGAAAGGTGCCACAAGACAACAAATGAGATGATGATGGACAATGCAAGCTACCTAAATGCATGACAGAAATAAATACACGCATGTCAATGGGAGATGCTATGGGTAAAATCTCTTGAGGTAGAGTGCATTGCGAGGGTTAGGAAGGAGTTGGCCTTCAAAATCCTTTAGAAGGTATGCCCCCTTGTCCAAACATCAGGTGGAATGTAATGTGTATTAGCACCTGAATTGGACCCCAGGCTGCAAAAGGAAAATTAGGGTAACAACTAAACCATGTTCAGCCTTGTAGCTAGCCCTACAAGGACAAGAGAGGGCTCTCTCTATAAAAGAATATTCAATAAAGGGCAATAGAAATCTGATATTAGGCTAGGTAAAATGATAGGGATAAAAGGTTTAAATAAAATGAATGAATGAATTTCAGGGATATGTGGGATATAAAGGGACAGTTGAAACCGGGAATTAAATCAGGACACAGGGTATTTCATGGGGCAAGATAGGCAGGAAAATTAGCAATTAAAATTTAATGAGGATGGGATGGAAAGACTGGTGCGGAGCTGAAAAGGGCACAATAAATGGATCCTTTTCAAACAGAAGAAAAATACAGAGTATGAATGATTTCCCAAGGCAGAGCATATAGAGATGGATTCTACCTTTCTATCTTGAAAGCCTTCAAAAGGAAATGTTTATGGATGAATGAAACACATAACAATTCACATATGAAACAAAGAAGAAAAAAAAATGCTAACTCTCATACCACATGGATCCCACAAATCAGAGCTACAACTCTTATTAATTCCTGTCAAACTGTACAATGTAGCGCAGAGATGTTTCTTCCACACAATTCCCCTACTTTCTCAGTTACTCTCACTGCTTACAAATGATTTACAATTCCAATAAATAGGCTGAAATGTGGGAACACAGATCCACAGAAAAGGGAGCTGTTCTAACAGCTGAAGAACTGAAATACAATCATAGAAAATAATACAACAAACTGCCCCTAAAAATAAGGGACAGCATTACATTGACTGCTTTTGGAGATTTTTCTGTTAGGCTGTATAAACGAAAATAGGTAATCTGATGAATAGATTTCCTATTTTGCTGCTTTTTGTAACAATATTTATTTTATTTTAAGCTCTCGGCCCTTGGATTGTTCTTTGCTTTCCATTATTTCTTTATTCTCTGACTTTTTAATAAAATGTCGTAGAAATAGAACAGAATGAAACTATATGCTTTGTGAAGGGAAACCAATTTTTTAAATGGGAAAGAGGACGGGAAAGGAGGCGGGACCAACATAAATCGCAATCGGAGTGAACCGGCGGAGGGATAATATGACAAACAATAATCGCAATCGCAATCGGAGCGGGGCAGGCGGAGTGATATATATGTGAAATAACAGTGTAATCGCAATCGGAATGGAGAGGCGGAGGGGATATAACACACAATAACATATTTGCAATGCGATTGGGAGGAAAACCTTTTTATAAATAATACGAATGAACTTTAACTTTTACAAAGGAAAAAGGGGTTTAAGTTATGAATGGCAGAAGACAGTATGGTGGGACCCAAGGGGTTTAATCGCAATCGGAGATCGGGAGCGGGGAGTAATCACAATCGCAAATCTTTGCGATGCGATCAATCGGAGGGGAAAAGTGATCGGAGGGAAAGTGCGATCGGAGGGATCGGGAGAGGAGTTGCAATCAGGTCAATCGGAGCGATGGTGCGATGGGGCGATCGGAGCAGGACTTGCGATCGGGCGATCGGAGCAGGATTTGCGATGATCGGAGTTTTGTGCGATCGATCGCATCGCAAATATTTGCGATGAACCGATCGGAACACTTTATATAAATGTTGCGATTGAAAACGTTTTGCGATTGCGATTTAAAAGCGGCGAGGTTTATATAATATAAAACTTTATAATAAAGTTTTATTATATGCATGGCGGGGATGGAAAGGGGAAGTGGTTATTAACAACGGGACTTTGTAATATGAAGTTCTTTATTATAAAGTCGTAAGGCATGGAGGGGAAGTGGTTTTATAATTAAATCGCATATGTATTTAAGAGTTTTGTAATGCGATTTTATAATCGGAAAAAGGGGAAAAGGGGTTTTTAAAGGGAATATCAAAACTTTAAACATAAAGTTAAAAGGGAACATGGGAAATAGGGAAGGCTTAGGGAATTTTACTTCACTTAAGCATAAATTTCAATCCAGAAGTCAGTTTTGAGAGTGTAGTATACCGTCGGAAAGCTATTTCTGGGCTCTTTCTGATGGATCTACTTTGAAGATGATCTGGTGCTAAACATGTTGCAGAAAACTTCTCTGAAGGCAGGGACATCACTTTATAGAGATGACAGCTTCTGAATTGTGACTTATTACATATGATGATATAAAATTACATAATGAATGATAATAAAGGCAAAATATTACGTTTCACCTCAAAACATGGTTTTGAGGTGAAAATTACATCAAGATAAATAAAATGTCTTTCTCATTCTTGTTGGTGTTGTGACTTTGAATTTATTGACTTCCTCATGACCTTGCTAATATTATTGACATTTGACTCATTAATTTGACCATGGTGAGACCCCTAGAAACTAATGAGACCAATCCTATGACCTACTGATATGATTTTGAGAATAAAAGTGACTAATAACTAAAGACCATAGAAAGGAAAATCAGCAAGTACTTCATGAGGGACAACTAATAAAACGATACTACCATCAACGAATCCATGACCTAACGGAATGGTGAAATTTATTCGGTATGAGACACCTAATATGCAAATGCAAAAGAACATTTTTGATCACTGATGGCAGTATGACTAGACTGACACTAACATTGGCTCCAATGGGGATGGTAGCTCCTTGGAGGTGCCAAGAACACCGTAGACCAAGTAGCCTTTATCCATTGGGCATGGAGTCAATAATGTTGAAAACTGACACAAATGCAAACTGACTCTAACTCTAGACTAAGACTGAAAATTGAAATAAAACCAAACCATACACATATCATCCAAGTTTTATAGCCTTCACCTCGGGCCCCAAACTTGAATGTTCACCATCGTTCTTCATTTGAAGTTCCTTTCTCTTTTGAATGGGACTGAGTGTAACCTCTCTGTTTGTTAAAGAGTACTGCCTTTGCTGAGCTGACAGAGCATTCATATACCCTCTCTGATAGTCATCAGACTCTTCTTCCAATAGTGTATCATTGGCGAAATGAAATTTTGGTCTTTTTGAATGTCTGGAGTCGCCACTGTGTATTCTTCGTCTTCTGTAAGGAAAATGGGCGGGCCATCAGCCGTAAAAAAGTGATTAGCCTCAATCACATCGTCATCTGAATTTGTCCCTTGAACGTAGTTCTGATGCAAAGGAGTTTTAATTTGCTGCTATGGTGGCACAGTTTGGTCTTGCGTTCTTTGCTCTCTCTGTTTAATTCTGAATTGTGGGCTGTTGCCCTCTGAAGTGGGATTTCTTATTTGAGGCTCGAGTCTATTTACAATGGTCAACCTATCAACCATATTTTCCCTTTGTTACGATCGGAAGTGTCAGGCCCCATATGCTGATAGAGGCCTCCTCTTTTACTGTGATTCTCTTCTCAGCTCTGGCTCATGCTCTCTTAGCCAGCAGATTCGCTTCAACATTAACCGCTATCTTCTGCATGTCTTCAAGTGAGGACGGATCTCTTTCACGCAGCTGATATGCCATGTCGGCGTCAAATCCATCGGGAAATTTTAATAATGCCAGTCCCTCAAGAGGTTTCAAATTAGCTGGAATAGCATTATATGTAGCATTGAATCTCAAACAATAATCTTGCAGGGTTTCACCCACATTCCTTTTAATGTTCTCATATTTAGACAGAATTTGAAGTGGGTTCTTTTTTACCTCCCACCAGTCCAAGAACTGAGTGTGCAACTCCTGCAACGTGCGAATTGTGCCTGGCGGTAGGGCTCTAAACCACTTTCTAACTTCGCCTCCGAAACTTTGAACAAATAGCCTCATCATTACATTCTTTGCTTCTACCTCATGCAAATCAAAAAAGTCATTCATTTTGTCAACATGTTGTTGAGCCATGATGCTCTGAGTGGCATCTAAAATAGGAATTTTGCTTTGATAGTCAGTTGGCATATCATTGAGGACCCGGGGTAAGACCAGAGGTGCATACCTGGTAGCCATAACTCTGGGTGGATTTAGGACAGGATTTGTAGGATTTGAAGGAGGTGTTAATGGAGGAGATGATAATTGGGAATTGACTGATGGGAATGCTGATGAATTGGGAGGAGGAAATGTTATTTGTGATGATTCTAAAGTCTCAAGGATATCAGTTACAGTGATGGACTGAGGAGAATTCAAAATTTAATCGTCAATGGAGGTATTTGCTCTTTGGACTTCAATATCTACAAGGAAATAAGGATCTAAAACTGTATCATCAATGTCATTTTCAGACTTATTCCTAAATAAAGAAAGCTCAAAATTCTCGTCAAAGGAAATTTCTTCTACAAAAAACCATTCACTGGGCCAAGTATAGGATTTGAAGATGGGTCTGGGGCTTAATGATCCTTCTTTTCTTCTGACAATTCTTGGTATAAGATTTGGATTTTCAAACACAAGGGGAGGATTTGGATCTGGATTAGCCCTGGTGTATCTCCTTGAAGCCAGTGTGGTCGAATGTCTATTTTACAAAAAAATTATTTGCAGCCTAGCAAAAATCTGAACATCATCTTTCAAAATTCTGGAAATATTTGATGTACTGGGGCAAATCTTGCAAGTCAGATGCTATGTTTATAAAAATAGACCGAATATTGACTGAAGTAGCATTTATCTACTTATGCACTTGCAAAGCAATGTGCATTTTGAAAGCTACCTAGCATAACTTCAGGCTCCGTCTGTAGTTTATAAAACGAATAACACTCACAATCAAACAATCTTGAACATTCCCCAGTGGAGTTGCCAGAGATGTTAGCACCTGAATTTGACCCCAGGTTGCAAAAGGAAAATCAGGGTAACAACTAAACCACGCTCAGCCTTGTAGCTAGCCCTACAAGGACAGGAGAGGGCTCTCTTCGTAAAAAAAAAATATTCAATAAAGGGCAATAGAAATCTGATATTAGGCCACGTAAAATGATAGGGATAAAAGGTTTAAATAAAATGAATGAATTTCAGGGATATGTGGGATATAAAGGGACAGTTGAAACTGGGAATTAAATCAGGACACAGGGTATTTCATGGGGCAAGATAGGCAGGAAAATTAGCAATTAAAATTTAATAAGGATGGGATGGAAATACTGGTGAGGAGCTGAAAAGGGCACAATAAATGGATCCTTTTCAAACAGAAGAAAAATACAGAGTATGAATGATTCCCCAAGGCAGAGCATATAGAGATGGATTCTACCTTTCTATCTTGAAAGAATTCAAAAGGAAATGTTTATGGATGAATGAAACACATAAAAATTCACATATGAAAACAAAGAAGAAAAACAAATGCTAACTCTCATACCACATGGATCCCACAAATCAGAGCTGCATCTCTTATTAATTCCTGTCGAACTGTACAATGTAGCGCAGAGATGTTTCTTCCACACAATTCCCCTACTTTCTCCGTTACTCTCTCCCTTTACAAAGGATTTACAATTGCAATAAATAGGCTAAAATGTGGGAACACAGATCCACAGAAAAGGGAGTTGTTCTAACGACTTAGAGCGTACAATCATGATAATACAACAAACTACCTTTAGAAACAAGAGACAGTATTACATTGACTACATTTGGAATTTTTGTTTGAAATTTGTAGGAAATCCATTGAACGGATCTCCTATTTTCTTTCTTGTTGTAGATATCTTTATTTTATTTTAAGCTCTTGGCCTTTGACTATTCTTTTCTTTCCATTATTTCTTTATTCTCGACTTTTTAATAAAGTATTGTAGAAATAGAACATAATGAAAGTATATACTTCAACGAAAGGAAACCAATTTTTAAATAGGAAAAGGCAAGGGAAGGAGGCGGGACCCATGGTAGCAATCGGAGGAGGCAAACAAAAATGTAAATACTTAATCAAAAAGCGAGACGGGCGGAGTGATATATATATGAAATAACATGATGTGAATCTTATCGCAATCAGAATGGAGAGGCGGAGGGGAGGTTTGACCGAAGAAAAATGGGAAGCCCCAAAGGGGTCTTCCACCATGGATCTCATGGATGATGATAGATAGAGAATAGCGACTGAAGATTCTGTCATCTTGAAATTGGGGGGAGGTATCATAATGGGTGCAGAAATGTCCTACGGTTATGCTAAAGTAGAACTCACAAGTAGAGGGGTATAGGATCCACTACAAGCAACCTATATTTTGTGAACTACCTCAAGGGTATCACGAAAGTCATCGAGATGGGGAAAAACATGAGAATAGTGGCTATAAAGATCGCACAAAGCACAGGGGTGGTTCGTGCGCAATGATTTGAGTTTCTTGGCTAAATAAGGTAAGGTAACATGGACCTCCGGGATGTCAGATTCAGGATATGTTTCATTGACCACAGTTTTGAGATGAGGAAACTCCAAACAGTTATGGGTGGCATTCCCAACAACATCACACAAAGCGCACATAGGTGACTTATTTGGAGGCTTAGGAGGAGAAGGAGATGTTTGGGGGGCATTTTCCTTAGGTTCCTTCGTTTTGGTTTTTCCCCCCTGTCCGGATGCTTTTACAACAAGATTAGGTTCCTCTTGAACTAGTTGTATCAATGAAGCAAAGGGAGGGGTCATGGTGACCGGTTGAACCAGGGTCAAAGAAGTATATGGTTTGAGCTGACCAAGCAAAGTGTTTGCTAGGAAATCTATGTATGAGACTCGGATCCCTAGGGTTAAATTGTGAAGACTCAACGTAGCCATAATAGGTACCAAAAAGAATCCATTAGGGGGAGCTAAAAACGGTATCTGACCAGAAGGTTAATGGCCTGGAAGAATGGCTCCCAAATGGTCAAGGCTTGGGGGAACCTTTTGTGGTTGAAAAATTTTGGGAGAGACACCAATAGAAGGAGAAGGTCTTTGAGGAGAAGGTCCTTAAGGCTGTGTTGAGTGAACAGCAATAGGTTTCAAAGGCGTTGGATGCTGGCTAGTCGAACGGGGCCACTTTTAGCTAGCTCGAGGTGCTTGCAACATGAAAAAACTCGATGATTTGGGCTCAATGATAAGAGGGGGGGACAAGGGAATGAACCAAGTAAGGTGGAATATTTATAAACTCCTAGTGAAATAATGTTGAGAGGTGGGACTGATTGGTTATCAACCACCAAAGATATGATGGGCTCAAGGGAGGTCTGAGACTTCGGTTCGTAATATGTCAACTAATCGATGGTGACGATATTTCCATTATTGGGAAAGAAAATCTTACGGTGAACCTCAGATGGGACAGCTGAAATCACATAGGCGTAGCTATGACCGAAGAGGATATTATAATCCAAGGGGGAATCAATGACTTCTATTTCAATACAAATAGTCTTGCCTGCAAGTGTAACATGACAATTGCAGAAAATTCCAAGGGGCTGAGAAGGGTGACTATCCCATGCACTCAAAGTGATGGTGGATGGGGCCAAGTCAGGTGATCCAAGATTATTCCAAACATAAGCGAACATCACATAGGTGGATGCGCCCTCTTCAATGATACATCTCTAAACATGGGCATTACGAATCTTGACTGGTATTTGGAAGGCAACAGATGGAGGTAAAGGTGGATGTTCTAATTTTTCAACATCAAAGACAATCAAACGATGATCTGAAGCATCCACAATGCCCAAAGCAGATAGTAGATATTTTCATTGAGATGGCATGACTGGAGGACTTCCAGCGTGGACATGGCAGTAGGCAACTGTGCCAAGTCATTTACTATGTTGTAGGTGTGGGCAACTTTGGTAAAAACAACATTTCGCCATAGTGGCCCTTTGGGGATCTTGAGAATGACCTCTTCCTTAGGTTGAGGGATCTGTAAGGGAACATTAGGTGTTGAAATGGAATTTGTGGTAACTTTTGTTTGGGACTCGGTTGCAAACGTAGCAAACATAGTGAGTTTCTTGTTATATTGGCGTGATCGGGTCTGAAGGTTGACATCAGTGGTATTGACCTCTTCAAAATTCATCATGAGAATATGGTAATCAGTGGTACCAAACTACGAAGGTTGAGTAGCAGCCTGACCTTGAGGTGGTTGGGCAGAAACATATCCTTGTTGAGGGAAAGGATTGGTGAACACATTCGATTTAGTTGACGCAGTATTTGGAGGAAGTGAAGCGGTGGCTTGTTTCCCTCTATATGCTGCTTGTGTGTCCCAAAACTGGTGCATCTAGGGTAAAATGGGTCAGTCATGAGTATAATGTCCATGGACACCACAACATGAACAAGGCTTGTTCGTACGAAGAGGCTTGTTCTACTTGGGTTGATCACCCCGTTGCGGGTTTGCGGTGTCAGGCAGGTTCCCTTGGGGAGTGTTTTGTTGATTACCTTGGCACCCTTGGTTACCCTATGCTAGTTGGTTCTGGTTACCTTTCCCCTTATTATTTTTATTTGAATTGGGAGTATTAGTCGCGATCTGCTGCACATACATTAGACCTTGAAGAGGCGGTGGATGCTGTTGCAGAGATTGAGAAGGCACGAGAGGCTGGGGCACTGATGTTGGAGGGGCTGGAGCATCAGGTTGTATAAAAGGATAGAAGGAATTTGGGCAGCATTTGGGTAAATAGGTTAAGCAACATCTGTCCCTGGCATCATTTTATGCAGTTGGTAAAATGATTAAGGCATGCTTTGACCTGAATACATGTTGTCAGGAGGGGGATAAGTGTTGGAGGAGTTGGTCCCCCCCTGGGGGTAACCATAGCCCATGGAAGGATGAGTGTACAGATATAAAATATATCCAATGATACTGTCAGTGGCATGAGATGCCCCCATTGCATTGGCACCACCAGGTCTAGGAAGATCCAATAAAACGGTATAACATAATCAGAATCGGTGTAGATCAAGTCATATTTCAATGCGACTTGGAGAGATTCTTCATTTATCTGAGGAAAATGAGATGTGACATATTTACCAATGGAATGAAAAAGCGTTCTAACAAACCAATCCATATATACACGGTCGTCGAATGTAGGATCTCGACACAAGCTCCTCCTTCTACACCATTCTTGGACATGGTCAGAAAGGAGAGTGGCAGAATTTCGACAGTATGTAGAAAAAAAATTGGTACCAATATTGTTAGCACTAGTATTTGCATCCCACCCATCCTACCTTATTTTACTCTACTTTCACCTCATCTCCATCATTATCATTGACCTCGCTTCATTTTTTGACTGTTTTCACCTTTTTTTCCCACAAAAATGCAACTATGTTCTTGACCAAAAAATGATGAATTTGACAAATGTGAGAGAGGTTTTCGTCCATCATAGGTCAAGGAAGAAAAAACTCCTACATGTTTTACACAGGTGTCATGGTTTTGTGGAATTTTCAAAAATAGAGGTGCCATAGGAGAGTTGTTGCACTTCTAGAGTGACCTTGGGAAAATCAATTTTTATCCTAGCTAGAGTGTCCAAATGACTTTCTTGACAATTCAAATGACAACAAGATTGGAATATATTTCCAATTAGCTATCATGAGCTCAATTTGGAGTTGAGGAAGGCTTCCAAAGTTTTCATGCAACATCACTCTGCATTTCTCCACCCTCATTCAGCACATTTTGACCAGTCTTGGTCAAATCAATTTTTTACAAGACAAATCAAGTCCATTCTGCAAATAAAAGCATATTTGGAAATTATACAGGATAATATTTCCAACGAGCTATCCTAAGCCAAATTTGGACACCAAGAAGGCCTCCAAATGTGGTATGAAAAAAGGTGTTGTGCACAGAGGGCGCTTATCCTTATGACGTTGCGCTTATCCTTCTAGCGTTGCGCTTATGACTAGAAAATCACCGAAGTTGCAAAAAATCACCCTCATACTTCAACAATATTTCTTCACACCTCCACACAAGTAAGTACATGATATTTACCTCTTAATTTCACTCTTAAACAACATTTTCATAGTGTTTTTTCTCTTAAGGAAAATTGGCACTTGGACAAGTAATGAAACCCTAGATTCATCCCTTTATTCACAATTTGGTGCCCTAATACCCTAATACAAATTTTTAAAAATATAAAAAGAAAAACTATCCCTACTCTTACACTACCATTTCCTAATCCATAAATCCCTTTCCCTTAAAACCCTAATTCCTAGACTTCTACATTCCTAGGCAATTCCTTCCCTAAACCTGTAACTAAATTCTCATTTCCAATTCCCTTGCAATTTGGGCCTCCCATCACCTCCCAAAGTTCCAGAATCCCTTCCCCCATCTCCGTAAATTTTTCTAGAATCATCCTCATTCCCTAGAACTATCTTCACTCCCCATTCCCATCCACCTCATCCCTAGAATTTCTAGGCCACCGAAAACTATGGAGGAAGATAGAGATTATATGGAAGAGGAAGGTAGAAAAAGAGAGAAGGATAGAGAACATAGAATGTCGTACACATAAGGACAATGACTTATAAAGCAATATGGCCAAATAATTCTACAATAGGAACCAAATTGCAAGGGAAAAACTCCAAAAGGCCAAATCTAGGCTTGAAACCCTAACCAAACAAAAGGAGAAGGACAAGTTGCAAATACTTGTTGAGGCTTCACTCCAAGCCTAGCCACCTCATCAGCACCCTTTCCACAAATTTTGAGGCAAGTTGCAACATTTTTATCAAAGTTGTACATAAATGTGTTTTTCTGCAAATGAAAATATCAGAAAAATAGTCATAAGCGCAACACCCTTGGCATTGCGCTTATGTTTGGGGCACTTTTTGAGAGAAATAAAACCACCATGAGATTTGTGATGACATATAAATCTAGAAAAACCACATTTCCAAGATTTATTTGCAGTTTCAGAAGGTGAAAAAGGAAAAAAACCACCAAAAAAACATGTTTTTGCCCCTGTTTTTTCCTAGGCGCTGCACTTATACCAGTCTTGGGATATTGAATTTTTGAGGGGTCAAATCAGCACCATTTTCAGAACTAGAAGCATATACAGAAAGAGGAAATGATAATATTTCAAACAAGCTATCTTGGGCCCAGTTTAGACGCGATGAAGGCCTCAAAAAGTGGCCTTGAACATGGAGGGTGCTTATGACACAGCAAGGGCGCTTATGACAGGAAAATGGCACTTATGCCAGTTTACTCATTTTTTTGGTTTTTCACTGTAATTTTTGGTTTTACCTCAAGAAATGATATTTATAATCATGTAATTCATTATGGAAAATGTAATTATTTCAAAGATAAGTTACTTAGGGTAGATTCATTAGGTAAAGTTATCCTTTGAGTCATAATGAATTAGTTGAATGTAATGAGGAGTGAGTCACTTGGACCATCCTACACTTTAGTTTGCAGTTCGGTATTTTGTGGATCTCTTCCTCACCTCATGCATTCGACCCCTGAGGATGAGTGAAGCTTGTTTTGATTTCTATTTAGTCCATCACTTGACTCTTAGAAAGGGTTGGAATCAATTTGGATGTTAGCTTTGTAATCAAGGAACTATTGTACTCATTTTGGCCATTAATACAAGTGGAGTAGCAGCTATATTTTGGGATACTTGTGGTATGATACTTATTATTGTTTTCTCTCAAGTTCATATGTTAGAATGTATTGTATTCATGTTCACTTCATCTCTATGTATTTCAAGTTTGATGGGCAAAACACATGCTTGTCTCATGCTCTATTTTGGGGAATTGATCATAGTTTATCCATTTTCCTTTGTTTAGGATGAATTCATCTTTTATGCTCTTCCTATATTTCTTAGCAGTCTCAAAATCATCCCATAACAATCATCTTTAAAGTGATAAGCCTCATACCTACCTTGCCCCATTATTCTCGACAACTCTATCTCATTTTCCCTAACTTAGCTCCATTGACCTAATTCCTTCATCCATTGAAACCCCAACCAAATCAAATCAAAACAACCCCCTGCACTCTATATCTAGCCTAAAAACCCTAATTTCTCCAGGCCTCCTAGTTGTGACCCTTTTGGATAGAGCCCTCTCCGGCTTGATAGGGCTAGCTATCAAGTCAAAATCTTGGTTTGTGGTTACCTCTGTTGCGATTCCTTCTTCAACCTTAGGAATCTCGCAGAGTGCTAAAATTTTGCTGTCATTGTCAGGGATGCGAAAAAAAATATTCCCTGGGAAAGAACGACAAAGATTTAGATCTATTTGTTGATGGTGAACAACAGTTGGACACATATGAAGGCTGAACCATTCACATGGTGACTCCATTGACTAAAAGATCCATAAAATCAACACTTCATGGTGACTCCACTGCATGAATATCAATAGCTTCAAGAATTTTCAAGATGGAAACTGTTGCAAGAAGGTATGCTCCCATGAGCCGAGATCACATTCCAGTTTTCCCAAATAAAATGCCTAAGGTAGATTGGTAAAGAAAATTTCCTATGTTTAAAGATGATGATATGAATGATGCTTCTTTACATCTGGTTAAATTTCACACGCATACATGCAAGTTGAAGGTTGAATTTCCCAAAGATTGTCTCTTAAATATGTTCATGGCTTCTCTTGAAGGAAAAGCATGATCTTGGTATGAAGGTTTGCCACCTGCCAGTATTTGTTCTCTTCGAGTTTTCCATTCAATATTTTATGAATAATACAAAGAGACCTACCCTTCTTTGTCTTTGGTTAATAATTTTTGTGATCAATTTGAGTTTTTCATTCAAAACCTAGAGGATTCTTATGATGATAATGAGTTCATGGATGGAGAGATATTGGAGGCTTTGCATGACAATCCTTTTCATCACCAAAAAGAGCAAGTGTTTTATCTCATGGAAGAAAAGGATGATGTATATTGTCTTGATGTTCATAAAGACTTCCCACGGGAGACAATTATTGATGCAGTACAACAAGTTGATCAGCCAAAGGTTAAAGAAGATATTCAACATACTTGTGAATATTTAGGAGCGAAAGAGGACAATTAATTTGTTATCAAAAGAAAACAAAAATTACTTTCTCCTTTGTCAGAAGATGAAATAGATTAGCTCCTAAAAAATTATGCTACAGCCCAAGCGAATGTAGATTTGCAGCTCTTACATTGTTCACAGAGTCAAGAATGTGTGAGTGAAGCATATTCCATTATTGAAAATGGAAGTCTGGGTCTGAATGATGATATTCATGAGATTGATGAAGCCATACATGAATTTTTTGTGAGTAACCAATTTGTGATGATGATTTTCAGCAAGGATATCAGCTAACAAATATTGTTTTCTTTCATGAAGAAGGTAGGGTTGTCATGTTTAACAATCTTGAAGAATGTTTTGCACTCAAAGATGATTTAGAATATGAATTTGAGGAGTATGAGCCTAAAAGAGACAGCATGCAAGTGATAGAGTCAGATTTTCCCGTGCTTGAGGAATTTACAGCCAACATTCAGATAGCAAAAATTCATACTTTCCTATGCTCTCATATGGATCAACAACCAAGTGTTCTTTCAGATCAGAATGAAGGGAGTTCTTGTATTTTTGCTGTTGGATATCAAGAAAAGGTAATGCTTCAGGATTTTCAAGATCCTTTCAGCAGTCTTTTGCAATCATTGCTGAAGATGAATGTCGTCTCATTTGTCAACATAAACCTTGGTTTCAATTTTTATTGTGATTTTCCTACATGTGCATCCTTCTTCCTGCTCGAGGAAAATGAGACCAGAACTTCAGTAAGTAGCCATATCCTAGATTGGTTACAATGGAAGGATCATTTCACCTAATCAGAAATTGTGCAGTAGATTAAATTAGGTTGGTATCATTTCAGTTTTATTTTATTTTATTTTCAGCAGCAAGTTTCTTTCAATTTTAGTTTTCAGCAAGTGTTGACAGAATTCATCAAGTTTTGAGGCCCAAAGTGAAGGCCCTAAGGCTTTGATGATCTATTAGTGTGGGTTGAAATTTTCAATGTGTTTTCAATTTTAGTTTTGGTTTCATTTTACATATTGGACTCCATTTCCCAATGAATAAGGCATTGATCTACAAATTCAGAGATCTGCGGTTCTTGACACCTCCTTAGAAGGAGCTATCATCCCCAGTTGGAGCCGATGTTAGCACTGGTATTTTCATCCCATCCATTCCACCTTATTTTACTCTAATTTCACCTCATCTCTGTCATTATCATTGACCTTGCTTTGTTTTTAACCATTTTCACCTTTTTTTCCCAAGCGTTCCCAAGTCATCATTTTCCATAAGCACTAAACCCTAATTTCCTCTCCCACTAAACTAGGGTTTTCTATGGAATCGGAGACATATGAGTAGAGGAGGCATAATCTAGGCCATATCAGTAAGTATGAGGCCATTCCAACTCATAATATCATGTCTCCATCACTTTTTAATAAATCATTCCAAGGGACAAATCATTTGACACACATAGGGCCAGTTTTTCTTCAAATTATGTTCCTGACCAAACAAAGATGAATTTGAAAAAAGTGAGAGAGGTTTTTTTCCATCATAGATCAAGGAAGAAAAAATTTCTTCTATTTTTATACAGGTTTCATGTTTTTGGAGAAATGTCAAAAATACAGGTGCCACAGGAGAGTTGCTGCACTTCTGGAGTGACCTTGGGAAAATAACTTTTTCTCCTAGTTGGATTGTCCAAATGACTCTCTTGATAATTCAAATGACACCTATACTGGAATATATTTCCAATGAGCTATCATGAGTTCAATTTTAAGTTGAGGAAGGCCTCCAAATGTTGCATGCAAAAATACTCTACATTTCTGCACCCTCATTCAACACTTTTTTACCAGTCCTGGGAGAATCAATTTTTGACAGGTCAAATCAAGTTCATTCTACAAAATAAAGGAATATTTGGAAATTAGACAAGATAATATTTCCAACGAGCTATCCTAGGCTCAATTTGGACACTAGGAAGGCCTCCAAATGTGGTCTGCAAAAATGTGTTGTGCAGAGAGGGCGCTTATCCTTTTGGCGTTGTGCTTATCCTTCTAGCACTACGCTTATGACTAGAAAGGGCCAAAAAATCACCCAAGTTGAAAAAAATAACCCTCAGACTTTAAAAATATTTCTTCACACCTCCAAACAAGTAATTACATGATATTTACCTCCTCATTTCACTCCTAAACAACATTTTCATAGTGTTTTTTCTCTTAAGGAAAATTGGCACTTGGACAAGTAATGAAGCCCTAGATTCATCCCTTTATTCACAATTTTATTCCCTAATACCCTACTAAACCTTCCTACACATCTAAAAAAAAACCTATCCCTACCCTTACACTACCATTTCCTAATCCCTAAACCCCTTTCCCTTGAAACCCTAAGTCCTCAGCTCCTACATTCCTAGGCAATCCCTTCCCTAAACCTGTAATTAAATTCTCATTTCAAATTCCCTTGACATTTGGACCTCCCATCACCTACCAAAGTTCCATAATCCCTTCCCCCATATCCCTAAATTTTTCTAGACTCATCCTCATTCCCTATACCTATCTTCACTCCCCATTCCCATCCACCTCATCCCTAGGGTTTCTAGGCCACCAAACACTATGGAGGAAGATAGATATTATATGGAAGAGGAAGGTAGACAAAGAGAGAAGGATAGAGAATATATAAGGCCATACATAGAAGTATAATTACTTATAAAGGAATATGGCCAAATACTTCTGCAAGAGGAACAAAATTGCAAGGGAAAAACTCCAAAAGGCCAAATCTAGGCTTGAAACCCTAACCAAACAAAAGGAGAAGGACAGGTTGCAAATACTTGTTGAGGCTTCACTCCAAGCCTAGCCACCTCATCAGCACCCTTTCCACAAATTTTGAGGCAAGTTGCAACATTTTTGTCAAATTTGTACATGACTGTGTTTTTCTGCAAATGCAAATATCAAAAAAATGGTCATAAGCACAGCGCCCTTGGCATTGCACTTATGTTTGGGGAACTTTTTGAGAGAAAGAAAACCACCATGAGATTTTTAATGACATTTAAATCTAGAAAAACCACTTTTCTAAGCTTGATTTGCAGTTTCAGAAGGTGAAAAAGGAAAAAAAACAGAAAAAAAAAAGCATGTTACTGCCCTTGTTTTTTCCTAGGCATTGCGCTTATACCAGTATTTGGAGATTGCATTTTTTAGGGTTTAAATCAGCACCATTTTCAGAAATGGAGGAATATTCAGAAAGAGGACAGGATAATATTTCCAACAAGCTATCCTAGGCCCAATTTGGACACTGATAAGGCCTCCAAAAGTGGCCTTGAACATGGAGGGTGCTTATGACACAGCAAGGGCGCTTATGAGAGGAAAATGGTGCTTATGCCAATTTACTCATTTTTTTGGTTTCTCACTATAACTTTTGGTTTTACCTCAAAAAATGATCTTTCTACTCATGTAATTCATTATGGTAAATGAAATTATGTCAAATATACGTTACTTAGGGTGGATTCATTAGGTAAAGTTATCCTTTGAGTCATAATGAATCAGTTGAATGTAATGAGGAGTGAGTCACTTGGACCATCCTACACTTCAATTTGTAGTTCAGTATTTTGTGGATCTCTTCCTTACCTCATGGATTCGACCCCTGAGGATGATTGAAGCTTTTTTTGATGTCTATTTAGTCCATCACTTGACTCTTAGCAAGGGTTGGAATCAGCTTGGATGTTAACTTTGTAGCCAAGGAACTATTGTACTCAGTTTGGCCATTAATACAAGTGGAGTTGAAGCTATATTTTGGGATACTTGTGGTATAATAATTATTATTATTTTCTCTCAAGTTTCATGTGTTATAATGTATTTTATTCATGTTCACTTCATCTCTATGTTATGATCTATTTCAAGTTTGATAGGCAGAACACATGCTTGGCTCATGCTCTATTTTGGGTAATGGATCATAGTTTGTCCATTTTCCTCTATTACGGAAGAATTAATCTTTTATGATCTTCCTAGATTTCTTAGCAGTCTCAAAATTATCCCATAACAAACATCTTTAAAGTGATAAGCCTCATACCTACCTTGTCCCATTCTTCTCTGAAACTCTATCTCATTTGCATTGACCTAGCTCCCTTGACCTAATTCTTTCATCCATTGAAACTCCAACCAAATGAAATCAAAACAACCCCCTCCACTCTATATCTAGCCTAAAAACCCTAATTTCTCCAGCCCTCCTCTCTGTGACCCTTTTGGAGAGAGCCCTCTCCGGCTTGATAGGGCTATCTATCAAGTCAAAAGCTTGGTATGCGATTACCTCTGTTTGGATTCCTTCTTCAGCCTTAGGAATCTAGCGGAGTGTTAACAAGTATCATGGCGGAGAGGTAATTGAAAATAAAATAGAAACTCTTTAGCAAGAGTCACAAAAGTGGAATGAGACGTAGAAGTCTGGTCAACATACCACTTCGCAGCTTCTCTAATGAGCGTACATTGGAAGAACCGTAGGCAGATGGAGTCATCGGTAATGCAATTGGACGAACACCACATGTGAAAGGAGTGGACATGGTTAGTAGGGTCCTCTCTAGTGTTTCCTTCAAACTTAGGAATGTCAAAAGGAAGCTTAGTTGGCATAGGTGGCCAACCTAGATCATGGAGTATAGGGTCATTAATTAATTGGCTAAAATCGGGAAGGCTTAAGCTTGTCATAAAGGGTAGAAAAGGAGTAGCCAGAACGGTTCGAGTAGCGACTCCACTATTATGGTCAAGGGAAGCACTAGCTTGAGGAACTACACCTGCATTGGCACTTGACATGATGACGGTATGAGGGTAAGGGTAACTGGGTTCAGATTCAGAGGAATAACCGAATGAACCAGAATTAGAGTCGATACTGGGACCCGGAGGAGGACTAACTTGGACCCTACGCAGTGGAGTAAGTCTTATTAACGGAAACTAAGGGTGAATGCCTTGGAGTCTCTGTGATAAAATCCTTGGGGGCGCAATGATGGAAAGTCACAAATGACATGAAAAGGTTGAAGAGTGATAAACAAAGGCTTTGTGAGGCATATGAATTAATTATGATGTTTATGTCTTGGCCTGGTGGTGTAAACCAAGCGCTATTTGCTTTAGGTGTGAGTGTGTGCAAGCCATGTGTTAATTTTATATAAGCCCAGAGGGTTGTATAAAGGAAAAGAAAAAAATATTGAATTATTGTAAATAAAACTAAAAAGACAGTAAAATAAACAGCTAAACATGCATGAATTCAACCCAAAAGAAGGCTTCCTAAAAAACCAGTCTAAAAAGTGCGCGAAATTGACTTGAAAAACAAAATATGGCAAAAATATCTAAGGTCTAAGGGATAAGGATCTAATGACTTAGATCCACTGGAAATGATGCAGAAAAAAACAAGAAAACCGAGGGGAAAATTGTTGCAAAATGGAATGCCAAATGTTAAAACCCTACGGGAAACAAGGGTGCCCTAAGGGAAATACAAAACCAAATTCAAGAGGGGGCCTTGGATGGAATAATAACCTATCAAAAGGACCTGAAAGAAGGATAGACTAGACCCTGAAACAATGGTTGAAAGTATTGCAAATATCAAACTACCTACTCAGCTTAACCCCTCCTAGAAAGGTGGAAGTGTACTGAAACTCTAAGGGGCTTGGTTCTACTTAAAGGAAATAAAATCGGCATATACATGCCTAAGATGGGCTAATACAGAGGTCAGACAACCCAAAATAGTGCTCTCGACAAACCTTGACAGATAGAGAAAAAATTCAAAAAAAAAATCCAACTCGCAGGTATTTACCTGTGGGCTATGGAAATCGTAGTTTTTGGGAAGATAGGTGCAAGTCCTGGCTGAAATCACAGGTTTTGGCTTAAAAAGTGTGAGTTCCTTTCCTGAATATTCAAGCGGCAGGTTGCAGAAAAATTATCATCTCTGGCGTGGTTGATACCTGTTACCTACGGAAAACAACCGGAAGTTAGAATTTTGACTGATTTAGGGCATACAAGTTTTAAAAAAAAACATCAAGAGACTGAAAATAGCTGAAGAAAAACCATAGTTACTAAAGTTGTTGGTCACGAGACATCATATTAACCCGTGGGGAGTCGTCATTTGTTAGCGTAAATTTCAACAAGTGTACAAAAAGATCTCACTTTAGTCAGTGACAAACAACTCTAACAACCAACACATGGCCGAACTTTAGATCTGCAATCAATTGTTAAAACAAATACGTAAAATCCATCTATGCGATAAAGCAATTAAATAGTAAAAATAAATAAGAATTGCTCCATGCATCCAACATAAAAGATAAGATTTAAAAGAATTTCGAATGTATTATAACACATGGGAAGGGAACAAATAATAATGGCCTATCCTTAATGGGATTTGTTCTGTTGTCTCGGACACGATAGATCCAAAATTTTATTCCTTTCAATGGCAAAAAACTCCAAAACGTGTTGAACTCTATGGGAGCTCAAGAAGAAATAAAATAAGAGTATCAATGAGAATGATCAAAGCACAACAATGAAAGTGATCAAAGTGAAGAATGAATAGAAAACTCATTTATATGGCAATAAAATATTGAGTTATTCGATAATGGTGAATAATAAAACATTATTAACCAATATCTAGATCTAACCGTCGGAATATTTATTATTTATTGGAGGAAAAGGTATTTAAACTGGTTAAATACCTTTGTTTAAAATAATAAAAATATAAATTATTTATTTATCATTTCAATAGTGTTGCTAATCAAGGATATTAAATAATACACATAAAAATATACCATATACATGAATAACCGACATGGTGGAAAAGGCATGAGAGCCTCCCTATTTCCTCACATTCTCATTATTAAGATAATGTTTATGTATATATATAAATACATGAGGAAAGCACCAAGATAGCGTCTATATTGGACTCTTTTGCTGAGAAAACATTCCAACAATGCATCAATCTAGGGAGCTCAACTAGTTGACAGAATCTCTCAACCAAATAGGGCCTAAACCGAATCTTAAATATGAGAACAACTCAATCTAGAAAGTGGTGGATTAAATCCTAACTTTCATGATTTTTGACCTATTTAATTATTTGGACTTATAATTGTTTAGCATATAGGAGTGAGGCTAACATTCTCCCCCTAATGATACTCTGAAAATAAGAACCATAACCATCTTCTCCAAGTTCTCATGCTAAAATCGTTGATCCTCAAAAACACCGCCTTCCTAAAACTCAAAGACTAAAAACTTCAACCAAGAGGAACATGAGTGAGTTGCAAGTTTGATTCATCTCTAAATTTTTCTTGACAACTCCATCATGTTCCAAGTGCAGTGATCCATTCCTCCTTTTCTTGAATCGCATCCTTTGTCCACCAAAAATGTTTATGACGTCTGCTCAGCGAATTTTTTGTCCACTAACGAAATGTTGAAGACAACGTATCGCGAATTCATACCAGATGATCACCCACCGGCTTATATCATTGATGTGAATTTTGAGGTTCAAAATGGGCCCTAAGTGAAATTATAAAATAATAGAAGAAATAATAAAATAATATTTGATTACATCATCACATTTTGGATGGGAAAAAAGAAAAAACTAAATTTTCAACTTCTGTATTAACTTATATCTATATGGGTTTACTCAAATTTCGAGTGGAACAGCCGTTGGATGCAAAATTTGATTTATCATCCAAGGAGCAACCCATGTTGCATACTATGGAACCCGCTACACAAAAATAAGAAATACATGAAAAACGCGATTGCAAACCCGTGTTTTCAGTATTTATTTCTCCTTTTTCGCGTAACAAGGTCCAACAAAAGTATGAAACTTGGGTACTCCTTGGGATGAGGAATTAAATTCTTTAGCATCCAATGAGTACTCCCGCCGAAATTTGAGTAAAACCTTGGGAAGATAAGTTGAAAATACTAAATGAAAAAATAGTTTTATTATTTTATTATTTTTTAATATTTTTTTACTTTTACTCCAAAAATGGTGAATCATCCCCTATAGTTGACATCATCATCTGAATCCTATTGGTTCTTATCAAGTTTATTTTGTTGTACATTTTTCTTTAGAGGCCCATTTTAGACTCAAAATTTCTTAATGTTGATGTTGAGCCAAAACAACTCACCGTTGCTTTTGTTGATGTTGTCGAAACTTCTACCTTGAACCGTTGGTGCCTCTAAAATTGTGCATTGTTTCTTTTGTTGGATCGCCCAATCGGGTGAATTTGATGATGTCCACCTGTTGATGAAGATGCCCACCGGTTTCTTTTGTTGACGTTGCTGAAACTTTCAAATTCGACAACCACTTTGAATTCCATTATCATTTCCTTGTCAGCTTTTCTGAAAGGAGAGATACAATCATCTCGCATTTGATTTATGAACTCCCCCCCTTCGTGTAGGAGAGTTTCACCATCTTCATGGTACCAGTGTTGTCTTCATGTGAGACTAAATCCTTTGGTAACACATAAACAATTTTTTTTATTGTAGATTACCACTTCCATGATCAAGCCATGCACAATTGATCTTCACTCCGGGTTGTTTATTTCGCTTTGCAACATTCTTCTAATGAATGATTTTTTCTGCCAAAAATGGTGACACTGATGGAGGTCAAAACATGTACTTCCACATAGTGTCCATTCGCTTACAATGGTTACACTTATTATGAGAGAATTTTATAGAAAGTTCATACCACAAATCCACTAGTTTTGAGCAATCAAATATACAAATTGTTGTCTTTGTTGTAACCAGGGCATGTTTGTGGGAGCATTACAAAGTATATTTCTTCCCAAGTGTCTGATCACTTTTGGAAAGATCATCTTTATGTTGTTATTCACACTTATTTCTACTACTAACATTTTGTCCTTGATTTATTAAATCTTTTTGTATCACATTGGGCATCAATTATTAACATTTAAGTTGCTTGACATGTTGCATCAAACCGATCACTTTGATCTGGTACTACCCTTGCATCATTGGCAGTACAATGGCTGGATCAAATCACTTGTTTCGTAACTGACATAAACTTGGTGGATTAGATCAAATGTATCAAAAATTGCATCAACTTGTTGGATACAGTCTTGTGTTGTCACAACTTGCATCTAACTTCTCTCAGAATCGTGTGTCTAGTAAAAAAAATTTTCACTTAACTTAATTTGGGGTACACTAAATGAGTTTTTCTTTCAACTCAAGCTCAATTTTAAAAGTCTTTTGTTTCTTCTAATGTGTCAGCCATTTGATCGATTATTTTTTTATTCTACTCTTAACTTCCATTCCAAGAATTCAATCGTATTTTGTAACTCATGATTTCACTTTCTTTCAACTCTTTAATTTCCATCTCGACACTTTGAAGATGTTTTCTATCTTTTCCTATTTTGACACGCTCGCTTGCATTAACTCGCTGATTTAGTTTATCACGCTGCTTGATTGTTGCTTCTACCTCACTTGAACTTTGTGAATGCTTCAATCAACGTCACACCAGCTTGTTTACTCTCGCTTGATCACGATCGTTTGTTTTGAACTTGCTTGATTTCTTGCTTGAATTTGTTTACTCGACTTCGTCAGTTTTTCTTGAATTTCTTACAAAATAAGGGTGTCGAATACTATCCAATAAAAATATTTTTTGATAATCGCCATGAACAGACTCACTTTAATTAATTGACTCGCTGAAGAGAATTTACTTTACCTCCTATAATTCAAAACTCGGGTGTCGGTTTCAACCGAGAATGCAACCTTACAATTCAACTCAATTTGAATTTGATTACAAGATGACTTACAAAAATAAATTTATTTGCAAGTTACACACAAAAAATTGTTGATGGTTTATGTCGGATTTTCCTTGGAATGCTTGGAGTTTGCAGCTTCATTAACTTTGATTTCCTTGAATGAATGATGTTGAATTGTTTGTTCTTGTGTTCTTGATTGTTTGTTTGTACTTTGCTTATTTAAGCTTTATTACATGAGTGTGATTATGTGCATACTTTAATTTGTTGTGTACTGAGTGTGTACCGTTAATACAAAGAAAGGCAAAAGTAGACACAAAACAATGCACAATCATTCACTACAAAAGATGTATCTAAGCTCCTTATTAAATTTCGGGTGGATCTAGGACACTTCAACACCACACAAAAAATTTATGTCTTTATTCAATATTTAGGTACATCAACTTTTCACCTTGATAACATCGTCATGGAATCTTCTCAAATTTCCAGAATTCCTTGGAAGCAAATTGTTCTCAAAAAACTGACTCAACCACCCTAAAAGTAAAAACCTTTCTTCAACGAAATATAAAAGGACCTCATAAAAAAACCTATCACTTCAATATAAGAAAATAAACCTCACTTTATAAAAATCCCACTTGTCACACCAAAATAAACCTTATTCCTTCAAATGAAAAAATTGTAATCCAAATCATAGTACAAAATTAATCCCAATCTTCACCCTTATGACTCCCCAAATAAAAATTAATTTATCCACACTCCTTACCTCTCCTTTTAAATTTCTCATAATTAAAAAATAAACCTAATATTTCCAAAAGGTAACCTAACCAACTCTTTACTCAAATATTACAAAAGAGTCATTTATCGCTCCAAATTCTCACGTTTTAAACTTTTATACACTTTATTTAAGATATTTTAATAAATATTAAAATCACTCTATGAGAGTGATTTATAGAAAGGTGTTTTAATGTTGAAGTATTTATGAATTTATACGCATATCATAAATTTTTTGAGAGGATTTTTGTTGTTTGCAAGTGGTTCACGGCAGTGGGTCCTCATTTGACTTTGCATCCAACCTCGACCACTTTTTATGCGATGCAGCAAGCTCATACAATAACATCTTAATAGGAAAACAATGCACAATTCTCATCTCTACATTCACGTAAGAAATATTTTTAAATCATAAAAACTCTTCGGAGAGATTAACTTGCTTTCCAGTTCACACACAGGTTTCTATGCAGTTTTCCCACGCAGATTCTAACGCTAATTCAATAATGCAAAGAAGACATTTCCATCCACAAAAGAGGGGGAATTTTACCACAAAGCTGAATACTCTACAATTGCTAAAGCCAATTTCTAAATGTTGAAGCTCGATATCACAAATGCTTGAAGGTGATTTCACAATTGTCAAGTCAATTTCAAAATGTCAAGTCTATTTCACAACTCCGTTGAAGGAAATTTTACAATTGAGCAGTTTTGCCAAAGGTTATTTTAGATGTAATTCATTAGGGATAGATCCTGGAAAGGTTGGAAATATAAATTATTTTGGAAGATTTTTTCTTTCTTTCTTTTTTTAGTGCAATGGCTCATGCTCCCGCATTGAGTATCATGAAAGAATGTGCTTCTACTACACAATTGAATACAACTTTTATGACAATGTTGAGAAATGTAACACTCTCAACAATTGCGTAACAACATCCCACCCATAAGCATGATCCCGTAATTTAACAACTAGCTTCTATGGAGGGAGTGAGATAATGGCCAACAATTTTCCTTCAATTGATGAACTACTCTTCAAGTTTCTATGACTTATTTTTTGTGGTGGTACCCAAATCGATCACCGTACTGATGTGATCGTTGTAGTCCGAGAGTCCCTCCACACCTTGTGAACCTAGAATATTTACATGGAGGAGCTATTGCTTGATGTTGGCTCCGTAATTATAATAAATGCCAATCATTCTCATAACAAGAACATTACACTCCCCTCGAAAACGTGTAATATTCCAAAATTGGAATGTCACAAAGTAACTCGCTAAAATAATGCACTCCTGGGAGATTGATGCACATAAATGATTTTACAACCCTTGATCCCTTATACTGTGCGTATCCGGTCTAGATCCAAAAGGGGAGCAAAAAATCAAACTAGGTGTGGTAAATATATCTCCCACCACCCAGTCTAGCCGAAAACACCCCGCAAGAGGGGTCAGCACTTATGCACAAAAAACTGCCTGTAAATAACGTAGTCTTGGAAAGTTAAAGGGGAGTTGTGAGGCCATAAAATGAGATCAACTTATGAATATACAGAAGTAAATAAAATCAAAATTACAATGAATCTCTTTCTAACATACAAGAGAATACTTGGGAGACAAGAGTGCAAGAAATCTTCTAAAAAAGAAGGTTACCAACACATGTATAAACCGTAAAATGGCTCAAAAGTGTTATTTTAAGGAGTTACGTGTCGAACATTATATCTTAGATCTAGGACAGATATGTGGACAAAACATCAAATTCATTTCATATATGGACACTAGAAAGACTTATTTACAAGATCCCCCTTGGGGTTTTGACCAAATCATGCACAAATAGTAGATCTAAGTTTTAAGTTATGTATTTGAAAAAATGCTTCAGAATTTCGAAGATGACTTCTATTGTAACAGATCAAATCTAAATGCAGCATGGATCAGCAAGCTAATCCATGATCAATAAAGTCAAAGGCAAAGCTTCAGTACCGCAGATCTTCATCCAAAATGGGGTCAAAACACTCGCAAAACCTCTACCGCAACAACGCAGCTTCCTCAATGAAAATTCGTTGTAGCTTGAATAACACAGATGGCCTATCGTCAAGATACAAATCTAAAGCTCAAATGTTGGATGCGCTTTTCCGTGAGGTTAAAAGACACACTCACCGAGAAGAGGCCCAATACAAGCTAGATCTTTGCATCTAGAGTTCCACTGTCTACCCTACAAAAGCAAAAAAACCCTCACCGGATCTTCGTGCTGCGCTAAAGTAGAGCTTGGCCTCCAAAACCGATAGTGGACTAACTAGCAAAAATCCTCCAAGAATCCTCAATGGAAGAGAAATCCGCATAGGAACTCCAAGTGCTAAGCAAGACAATTCTCCACTAAACAACAGAGAATAGTATTTGTTCAAACAGACACAAGATACTCGTGAATATAAACAATCAACAACCTTCTCTTGTTGTCTTCCCTTTCCTTTTATAATATGAGAGCCTTTTCAAACCCTAAACCACCTCGATGAGTTAGCTCCTTTCACATGAAGGGCCTCTTCAGGAAATGTGTTGTCCCTATGAGGTACATTGAATCTAGACAACGTTGTAGATTTGGTCAAGGTTGACCCGCCTGATACCAAACTCCCTTTCTACACCTGAAAGTGATTTATTTACATGGCCCCGATTTATCCTTGTTCATATGGGCATTGGATTATTCATTCTTTTCAAGAGTTTTACATGTCCCTCCTTTTTTCATTTATTCATGCAAATGTTAGCAAAACAAAATGCATATTCCTCTTAGCTCAAGCTAGGCAGGATTATTGCGCTCCTCCCTTCCAAATGTTGCTTGTCCTCAAGCAACTCGTAAGGTGAGAGTTGTAACTTTTCCCTCCTCCATTGATGACATCATCAATGATCAAGTCCTCATCAAAATCCAAGTGCTCATCAAGCCAATACATCAAGAATTGTTCTCCAAGGTCAACATAAGATGTGGAATAGTCCATCCCACCAGGAGGAAAATTCAACAGAAATAAACATGGTTGGAGCAATGCTTTCCAAAACCTGTAGCATGAGGCTCATAGAGAAGTTCCAACCATGTGAAGAGTAATACAACCGTCCATACTTCCTCCATAACCCAAAAATAGTACAACTATATCATTAAAGTATGGAAGCAAAACTACACATATGCAAACGTAAATTTGACCTGAAGAGGGGGATCAAATTCCCACATGTGATGCCGCCGCAAAGGCACCTCCCCGCTCGCTTTAGATCAAGGTGCATGTGGCTTTCCACACATTTAAGCGTATAAGTCACATCAACATGGCCGGAGATATCAAATATGTTTGGTGCCTTTGGGAAGCACCCATCATGAAAAGGAATTCCCTTTGCACAACAAGGAGTGCTTGTTCCTAATTTCTATTGCTCAAAAACTATGAGATCCACATGATCTCTCACCCCCTTTAGAGTCATAGCCCAAAAAAGATGGTAAAAGAATGTGACAAATCGTGTAAAATAGATCTTTCTTAGCATGACTCGCATCCTTTATCATCATAGTTCTTCATACACATGGAGTTGTGCATGAGCATTTCTTCCTCTCTCAAGCAAAGGAAGAACCGTCGAAAGATGACTCTTGCAAAGATTCCATTGGCTACCCCAATCCTCCATAGTTAAGGCCGCACCTTGAAAGTGCTGATGTAGGTCCTCTTCATCCCCTCCCAATCAAAGCTCCTCATGATCGTGGTGTAGATATTCATGGACCCGGTATATGGCTAAGAAGGAATTTTGTGTGCCCTTTGAGTATCTTTCTACTTGAGCTCAAGCTCTAGACACAAGACCCTACCAAGGAAAGTAGATGAATCTCCTCTTTGGGCTAAATAGCCCTTCTTGTCAGCAGTGTCATCTAGCATCATATCAAGGTGAGATCTTTGGAATACTCTACAAGCAAAGCTTGAGATTTCACTACGTATCCACACTACTCAACAAAGACAAATATGATGATACCTCCATGGAAGTGTCCGTCATGTTTCTGATCTCTTCTTTGACATTTCCAATGCCAAATATGTGTGTTGTGCGTCGATCCTCCCATTCTCTCCCTCTCTACTCGCCAGACCAGAAAAGAGAGAAGGTGATAAAGATGGCGAAAGGAGAGGATCCCCCCTCATTCTTGAGTCGTCTCAAAACCCTCCGCCGATGTAGCTTGGTCCCCCCATTGCTCCAATCCTTCCTTTGATCTAGATTTATAGTAGCACTCCCTTGTGAGGCTTCCACAAGATCTAAATCGGGAGGTCTCCTGTGTGGTTTGCCACTGGATAGGAATGTCCCATGTAGAAAGCTCATGAACATCAAAGATGACTTTGAGATCCTTTCTTCCACCGTGCAAATCCATCTCCGTTGTTTGTGTGGAAGTGCTAGGTGTAGGATAAGTATGCACGCCTTGAATAATTTGGGGCTTACCACCTTCATGTCCACCACTCCATCCGCAAAGCCTAACCGCGGGTGACCTTCCCTAATGTAATCAACTACTGGACACCCATAATGATATTGGTGTTCAGTATGTCAACTACAAAAAGTGATCCACCAAAGTGTAGGACCCCATAGTAATGGGGTGATGGGACATATTGCATGCATTGCATTGACCTATCTCTCCTAGGACCAAACAAGAGAATCCCTCAAAAGTAGCAAGTGGGGTTGATCTCCTCACACAAGATGCCCAACCCACAATCAAAGACACATACTCCTCCGATTCATGATTGGAACCTGTACTCTTAGGTCAAGTACTTAGGCACTCCTCTCAAATATGCAAGAGTTCCAATTTTATTGGAGTGCAAGGCTCCATCCTATCTCCGGGATGGTGTTGACTTCCCTCCACATTATCGCCGTGACCCCTCCTTGTCTATCATCTTTACCTTCTCTCAAAATCCGGAAAGACCCTGTGTGTGTGTTTTCCCAACAAAGACATCTATGTCTGTGTGCTCATGACTCTTGGAAAGTGAAACATAGTCTCTTCTTTCTCATATCCTCCAGTTGAATATCAAGAGGCTTTTTCAATGAGCTCTCCTTTAGAAGGAGCAACTTTCCTCCTTCCTTTAGAAAGGTGAGGGGCCTTTCTCACTGAAAGTTGCCTTTGCTTTTGGCAAGGCATCTTGGAAGCTCTCTAGCTCCTCTCAATTTCATCATGCAAAGTGGTGGTTTGTGTAGATTTAACCAACCCATGCAAAGGTTCATCCAAGCCATTGATGAACACGTACACCCTCCTTGTCGCACACGTATCGTAAACCACAATCGATAATCTCGTAAAGTCGAGATATAAGTTTTCGCATTTCCCAATTGCTTTAACTTTGCAAGGCTAATGAAAGGTGCTTCGGATCCTTTTTTCAAACCTCTCCACCATTGTTCTAGTGAATTCGTAGTAGGCGCTCACATTAGCATGGCCCAATGTAGACAACCCATGAACCACCAATTGTGTGCTTCACCATAAAAGTGTTAAAGATCGCAATCTTGATGGCTTCACTCTCAAGGACTTTGTTCAACTAAAAGTAGATGTCCAGATTTTTCACTCATGCCTTGGCTAAACTAGCGGGTGACCCATCAAACTTGGGCAAAAAACAACCCACCCATAGAGTTATGTTCATCATGATTATGGAAGAACCCACCATCTCTATACTAATGCTTCTTTGGTCTTTTTTTGTCCTTGAGGTGACAAAACTATTGAAACTCAAGCGCGTTCTAAATCTCTCGATTCTAAGATTCATATTCCACAATGTAGTCTTCATGATTCTTGCTCTTGTCCTTCATTCTCCACACCCAAGAAGGTAGGCATGGTGGAGCTGTGGAACTTGGTGGGGTCGTGGCTAGTTCATCAAGTTGACCAACCAAGAAGGATGAGACATGTCGAGTTTCGCATGAAATATCCCGAGGAGATTCCCTCTATTTTTGTCCATCCTCATCTCTTTGATCTCTTTGGCAATATCTTGCATGGCCACCAAAAGAGTTCTTGCAAACCTTCTCCTTCTTTATCACTTGTACTTCGTGGGCTTTACCCTTGTCTTAACTATCGCAGTGTAATAAAATCTCTTGTGACTTCTATTTTGATACCTCTTCTCCTCTCGCAGGAGGTTCATATTCTTCTCGAATGCAACATGGTTGTGGTGTCTAAGGAAAGCACAAAGCAAAGCAAGAAAAGAGCTCGATACCACCGTAATATTCCAAAAATTGAATGTCGTTTTTGTTAAGCTTGTCGAAATAACACACTCCTCGGGAGATTGATGCAGCTTAAAATGAGTTTGTTGCACTTCTTTGGATCTTTAGATCACCGTATCCGGGGTCTAGATCCAAAAGGAGAAAAAACAAATTAACCAGGTGGTAAATATCTCCCACCACCTAATCTAGCTGAAAAACACCCCCGCAAGAGGGGCTACAACTATGCACAACAAACTTAAATAATGTTACTTGGAAAGCATGAGCAGTGGCTACAATATGAGATCAACTTATGAATATACAAAATAGAAAATTAGAATTACAATTTAGCTCTTTTCAATATACAACAGAATACGAGACAAGAGCGCAAGAAATCTTCGTAAAAGAAGGTTGCAACACATGTAATCGTAAAATGGCTCAACAAAGATTATTTCAAGGAGTCAAGAAGTTGAACATTACATCTCAAATCTAGGATAGATCTACGTACAAAACATCAAATCCATTTCAAATTTGGAAACCAGAAAGACTTATTTACAAGATCCTCAAGTTTCTTCACCAAATCATGCATTACAAAGAGTAGATCTAAGTTTTAAGTTGCGTATCCGCACGCTCTTCAGAATTTCCCCCGAAGATGTGGTTTTACATTAAAATAAATCGTATCTAATAGAACATGGACTTGCCAGTTAATCCATGGATCACCAAAGTGAAAGGCAAAGCCCAGCACCATAGATCTTCATCCAAAATGGGGTCAAAAAACACCCTCGCAAAACCTTCATCGTAAATAACGCAGCTCCTCAATGAAAATCGTGTTGTAGCTTGAATAACATAGATGGCCTCGACAAGATACAAATCAAGCTCAAATAGTGGATGCACTCTTCTGTGAGGTTAAAAGACACACTGAATGAGAAGAGGCTCATTACGTTAGATCTTCGTGTATCTAGAGTTCCACTTGTTGCAGCCTACAAAAGCAAACAAAACTCACCGGATCCGAATTCGTGGGGCTGGAAGTAGAGCTGGCCCAAAGCCTCGATAGTGCATCAATTCAGCAAAAAATCCTCCAAGAATCCCTAAATGGAAGAGGTGAAACTTCGCATAGGAATTCTATGCTAAGCAAGACAATTCTCCACTAAACAAGAAAGAATAGTATTTGTCTAAACAAGACAAGATACCTTTAAATATAAACAATCAACATCCTTCTTGCTTCCTTCCCCTTCCTTTTTATAAGATGAAAGCCTTTGCAAACCCTAAACCATCTTGATGAGTTAGCTCCTTTCACATGAGGGGCCCTTCTAGAACTGCGTTGTCCCTTTATGAGGTACATTGAAACTAGACAACGCCGTAGATTTGGTCAAGGTTGACCCGCCCCACAAATTTCAAACCCCTTTTCACACCTACAAGTGATTTATTTACATGGCCTCGATTTATCCTTGTTCATATGGGCATTGATTTATTCATTTCTTTTTCAAGAGTTTTTTACATGCCTCCCTTATTCATTTATTCATGCAAATGTAGTAAAACAAATGCATATTCCTCTCTTACCAAAGTTAAGTAGGAATATTACAAAACGATGGAAATTCTTCTGTCAATTTCCCATAACGATGGATATTCTCCATTAGCTTCGGCCCCGCTACGTACTACACGGACCGGCATACAATATTGCTTGATGTTGGCAGACCGAAAAATAAGGGAACATCATAAAGTTGCTCAATCAATCAAAAGGAGCAGACACCGATGCGTTCCGAGAGGTGTGCCCACTTCAAATGCACTATTGAACCTTCAATGATGGCCCTCAAAAAAATAATTTTTTTGCAACAATTAACCAAAATCTCCATATATTTTCGATAATTTTCAGAATTTAAAATTATATTGATCAATTTCAAGATTTTATTTTATTTTTTTTAAATCTAAAATCAAAATTTCTTGTCCTTTAAAAAAAATCGACAATTTGCATACCAAGAGATTGTAGAGTCGAATTCTCCTCACATTAGTTGCATTATATCGGAGCTCGATACCACATGAAGGATATTAAATAAAACACATAAAAACATACCAAAAACATGAACTTAGACATGGCGTAAAATGCATGAGAGCCTCCTATACTCTCACATTCTCATTATTAAAATAATGTTCATGATACATATAAATACACGAGGAAGTTAGTCTCAAAAGATAGTGTGTCTATCTGGGACTTCTTTTGCTGAGAAAAGGTCTAAACAATTACACTAATATAGCAGCCTAAATAGTTAAGAGTAGAATCTCTCAACCAACTAGGCCTAAACCGACTCCTAACTATGAGGAACAACCTAATCTATAAAGGTAGGATTAAATCCTAACTTTCATGATTTTAATTAATTTAATTATTTGGACATAGAATTACTAATATGTGAGAGTGAGGCTAATATATAAGGAATAATTAACAAATAATGACTCTTTAAATTATTTCAGTGATTTATTAAATTTACCAAGGAATAATAACAAAATAATTATTTAATTAATATTCTAGAGGAAAAATAAGATAAATAATGATTTATCTAATTATTTCTCATAATTGGGGTTAAATATGACCAAGAATATTATTTAAACAAGTGGTTTAATTAATTATTCCTGTGAGGAAAATTAAATAAATCTATAAAGGTAGGATTAAATCCCCGACTTTCATGATTTTAATTAATTTAATTATTTGGACTTAGAATTTTTAACATACGAGAGTGAGGCTAATAATGAGCAAATAATGATTTTTTAATTATTCTAGGGTGATTTAGTCAAATTTAACAAGGAATAATAACTAAATAATTATTTAATTAATTATTCCTTGTGAGAAAAATAAGAAAAATAATGACTTATCTAATTATTTCTCATAATTGGATTAAATATGACCAAGAATATTATTTAAACAATGGTTTAATTATTCCTAGAGGAAAAATCAAATAAATAAGCAAGACTTTATTTAATTATCCCTCATGGAGTTTCTTAGTTGAATCCGTAAATAACTTAATAAAATATGGTTTATTAAATTATTTCTTATAGTGAAAGTAATTTTTCTATGGTAAAATTGGTCTTACATGGTGTACCTTGATCCATCTAATTGTAAAAATGGTTAGATGACCAAATTTGGTGATAACAGTAGGGGTGTTGGAACCAAGTTTCCACACCCCCCGAGGAAGTTTTTGATGTAATGGCCTCAACAGACTTAACGGGACAATATAACAGATGTGTGCATGCACAAATCAATAGATCAAATCCTTCTAATATTATTAGAGAATACTTTAATATATTTGTGCACAAGAATCAAGTATACTTCAATCAGATCTATTTATCTAACATCAATCGATATTCATGCACATAAGCAATTAACCAATAACAAAAGTAACACGCAACAAAACAAATTAGATCTTAAAGAAAATCACATAAGAGTCCAGGTTCACCAAAATTGTCCTTTTTATTAAGAGAGGTTCAATTCATTACATTCAACCCTTCCACGCACACAATGGCGAAGTCCGGCATACGTATAGGACTTAGGTCTCCGCGCACACAGCCCAACAGAGCCTTCTACACATACCATGGTCTTAAACCATGGTTTGAGACTCATGGTTTTCCCTAAAACCCATTATAATGATTAAGGGACTTTGACCCGCCCCAAATCCCTTGACTCTTTTCGCGCACCATGCACAACCAAATTATACAAAACTTAACCCAAAAATGTACCCTGTGACCCCACTCCAATAGGCCCCTAACACAAACTCGTGACTCGTCCTGCTACTCGCGAGGTGGTCCTCTTCATCTTCATCTTCGTTGCTTCGACAAGAGTCTGTTGCAAGATGACTTCTACACTCGGCGACAACACTCGCACTTCATCAACCAACTTTGTTGTCGCTTTTCGGCCCTTAGCCGCCAAATTAATGCTTGTGTTTCGTTGGAGGCTTTTGGAGGGCAACCATCAAGAGTCTCGTATAGGAAGGTGGTGGCTTCCCACCAAAGGTCGCATCCTTGTTTCCAATAACCTCTTACAGCGGCAAGTCTTCAATTTCTATTTGAATTTCCTTCTCCTTCATGCAACCGCAAGTCTCTGCGTTGTTACCATGGGCGCCGCCATCCGACTCTATAAATTGTTTTTCCTTGATGCATGATTAATTTTCAACTATCGTACAATCGGGGTAGTTTTAAACAGTTGTCCAAACACCCATGGATTCATCCAAGGTTCCATATTCTACTACGCAAGGGATCGTTATACTTTTGTAGCTACCTTTACCTCTACAACATGCTACGCTTGCCCTCCGGCGGTGTTCGAAGTTGAGCTCATCTCGCAAACAACTGCCGAAGCCGACCTCGGCCCCGATCGTCCGAATTTTTTGTGCGTAAGGCGATTGAGCGTAGTGGAAAAACCTTCAACTTTGTTGTTGACATGGTCGATGTAGGGACATTGACCTTTAAGTGTGTCACCGCAAACTTGGTCAACCATAGCCTCAATGCACGCGTCGATCTCAATTGTGTGGCACACCTCTTTTGTTGCTTGTCGTTCGCTATGGCATTGCTGCTTACTTTTGAGACTCATTGACCAAGCGTGGAAGGAATAGAGATCTCCTGGTACCATAACTCATCCACTCCACATGTTGTGGATAGCATGGAGCTTTCTCTGGCTGGTAGCAACCACCATATCGACACCGCAAGATCTCGTGGACACGAGTAAAGTAGGTGGCTCCATCATGATGCAAGGGTGCGCGGGCATTTGAAGCGTACGGTTATCCCCGAAAGATGGAAGCACCGTTCGATGGGTTGTGTATTGGAAATTGCCACGCTCTCTTTGAAGTCGGCTCATTTTATTCATGCTCTTTTCATCTCGGATCGGCTGAACTTTAAGCTCCCGACCATCCACTCCGCTCCTCGAGCACAATCTCTTATACCGTACTTCCATGACCCATTCAAATATATTATGTGGTTGACTTGATGTTGTTTTCTTCGCCTCAATGAAATCACTCGTAAGCATGATGTCATATGTGCCCGCAAATTCTGGACCCTTTTTCACTTTCGCGCGGACCTCTCAGCCCTAAGAACCACGTTTAGTGCTCGAGTCCGCATCTCGTGACCTCAATTCCCCGCACCATATTTTTTCCGTTCATCCTTCTCCAAATCGATTTTTCCACCTTCGTAGTAGGATTGGGCTCGCTTCTACCTATTTTCCTTTCTCGCCGTATATTTTTTGTAGTTCGGTTTGTTTGGAGTTTTCTGCCTGATTTGGGATGAGGAGGCAATTCTCATGGTGCACGGGTTTCAATCCGGGGGCGGTGCGGCCACCGCCGTGATGTGCACTAGGTCATTCTCTATGACTAAGTATGAAGATCATACCAAACTCCTTGACATCGCTTCGTGGATGTGCATATTGTGGAATGCTACTTTGAAGTTCTCGATCAACTTATACCATACAAGGCCGGCATAACCTTTGGCTTCATTGGAAGGTTTGGAATAACAAAAAGTCAAAAAGCACCAAAAAAAAATTTACTTTTCGTGACACTTCCGCCGAGATCTTTGAACTCCACAAGGTTGCATAACGCACGACTTTGGTACATTTCTGGTTCTAAATCCTGGAATTGCGTGTTCACGTTGTCTTCCATCAAATGAGTGCAATTAGCAGTGAATAACCAGGGCATAGTAAAACCGTTTCCCTCCTCCTACACCTTGTGCACATTCTCCAAGAACTTCTCAGGCATAAGTATTGAGCAAAGAGACCAGGCCTGCTTCTCTCATTGCCTGGCCTAAAGCACCATGGTTGTTAGGACTCCTTTGGCTTGGAAGACTTCCTCAATATTCGTAGGCGAGATGATCTTCGCTAAATTGAACCGTGAGGTCAATGATTTTGCTGACAAGGAATCCCCAGTGTTGCACGACATCTTATAGTCCTTCTTGACTTTGTCTCCGCAACTTTCCCTCCTACCTTTTCTCCAAAGGTCACCACAGTCCGCCCTTTTCGGGCAAGCTAGTGATCTCGACTTCCGGGACTGCTGAGAAATCTATTTGAATGCACCCTCCGAGCCACAACAAGCCATCGTCAATGAGCACAAGTAGTTGTCACACACAAATGTCGTTGACGGGGCCGCGTCGAAGTGTGGAATTCATAATAGAATGGCCAGTTGCTATTTTTGTAATCCCAATGCCTAGGCTTTATTTTCGTACACCACTCCACCGTCATGAGGAACTCGTTTCACGTACATATATCGCAAGCTCTAGAAATTTCTCCCCCGGTCTCGCTAGGTCGGCGCTCCATTTTCAACAAAGGGAATCCTTCTTGGAGAACATATCACCCTGGTCAAGACACATTCTTCCGGGGAGCATTAAACATTGATACATGAACGCACTTGGATTTTGGCACCAGAATATTTTGCACTAGCAGACATATAGGCAACCGGGAGATGGGGCCGTAATTTCTAAAACATCCTCCTCCATTATGGTTTATGATAAGTCCACCATGGGCTTCTTCCGTGCCTCCTGGGCGTTAGCGGGATCATGGCTTTTGGGGTCTTTTGATGGCGATGTTCGGGATCCCGAGGACTTTCCTTATTATTCTACATCGACACAGGTCTCAACAGCCCCATTGTGCCGGCTTCTTCACCCGGAATCGCAAAAAGGGTATGCTTGTGCGAGCCCATAACGGTGAATCAAACCTTGGCGACGCATATCCTCCTTAAAGAGTGGATCAAGACCGGTATAGGCTTCAGAAAATCTTGAGAAATCAGAGAGCGCAACCTCATAAATAACAAAAGAAAAGAGAACTAATGTGACCTTCGGTCATATTTATAAGACAAGCATGCCTTGCAACTATTTTTTGTAAATTAATGCAGCTCTACAATGCTAAAAGGCTCCAAATCTGGCATAATATCCTCACCAAATGAAATTTATATGCCTCCAAATGGTAAGAATGTTGTCTTGTTCATACTATCGTTCCAACGACTTTATTATGGCACCTCTACAACCAAGTCAACCTCCTCGCGCGTGTTGCACCTATCTCGCTCATCCACCATCCCCGTTACGCATCCATTTTCAGCCATATAGTCATTTCCATGTGTGCGAGGGAGAGGGCTCATCCCCGTATGGTTTCAATCTACTCATTGACATACCTGTGAAGCGTTGTCTCCCGCCGCCGTGGCCAGTGTACCGTACCTCCATCTCGTGATTTCCTCGACAACACATGGTTCAAGCCAATGCATCTGGAACTTCCCCGAGGCAAAACTTGATGTCATACACCAAAAGAAAATCCTCTCTTCCCCTCTTAAATACCTTATGTCTAATGTGCCTACTATGCCAAGCTTTTTCGTATGCCTTTTTCACCCATTTATGGAAACCGCAATGAATCGATCCTTCTTCAAAGACAAACTAACCGTGAAAATCGTTCGACAATATCCCGTTCGCCATATTAGTGAATGATGCAATGCACAAACTTGGAACAATGCACTCATCGGCATAAATATACCTCGCCATACACCATCCCCGAACGGTTGTTCTATGTCACCTTTTGTGCAAATTCTATGGGCCCATGAACATGGGTATGTGCACTATGTCACAAAGGTTGTCTTTCTCATCTTCTCGGGCACTTGATCTGTGGATATCCCCGAGAAGCCATCCGTAAATGAATAAGCTCTTGTCCTCCACATTGTCCAGATCTCATCGTAAAACAGTTAGAATGGACTGCACACAACATCATTCAATTTGCATAGATCCATGAAAATCCTTATTTAATCTTTGGTTTTCTGCATTTATGTACCACGATAGGACTTACCCAATCATATTCTTCCATTGCCTCTCTACAGATTCTCATAATTATTTTCTCCAATTCTTCTTTAGTATTTTTCTTATTTTTTTGGATTCAACCCATATGGGCATCAAGCTATTAGAGTTTGCCATCGTGTTTCAAAGTAATCTTTATCACCCCGATATCTCCTTCTCCTTCATCTCGTAAAATTTTTTACAGGAAACAGTCTCAATATTTAGTCAATAGCTCGACAACTTTTCCCACCACATCATTATCCCGTAATCTATTATCTTCGCTAATTTTGGTTTCTCCCGAGCCAACAAGAATTCTGCCGACCTTCGTGTTTAGTTACATCCAATGACTCATTTGAACTCCCGTAAAATTAGTGTTGTCCTTAGATTCAAAGATCTTAATGTTTCTTGGATCTTCCTCATTTTCTTCAACTAACATATTTCAACAATGCCCATCATTTGTGCATCCCATGTTGAAAAGTATGCCCACCATCAACAGGGTGTCGAAGATGACCTCAATATCATGATTTACCTGGGCAAATAACCCACTTTCAAAGTTAAAGGTCAAAATAAATATTTCTATCAACGAAGTCCATCTATTGATCCTCGGCGCACAATTTCGGCTTCTGTGTCCCAACCATAGGCACCTTTCCTGTGCGGATGAATATGTGCACCCATTCTCGTGTCTCATGCACATGTGCCCATGCATCGTCCAGATTTTTCCATGTCTCTGCGCGGGATCACCTTTTTTCCTTTTAATAGGTCTCTTCCATTCTGGCATTTGGATGCTCAAATCTCAGCCTCATCATATGGGTCTACCTCTTTCCCGCTTACCCAAGTTTCTTTGTGTGTCTCCCCCACCAATGTCTCCGGGTTGGAGAGTAGCGCTATATCAAGTGCATGTGAATTTGTGCTTCGGAACAAATAAGCTAATTTCTCCTAAAACATGTTAACATTATTCATACCATAATAATAAGGAAATTTCGTACCTTTGAGAATATGCACCAAAGAGCTCTTTGTCATCCTGAGCTAAGAACGTAGCGTATACTATGTAGCGTCTCTGCTGAAGTTCTCAATCCTCATTTGGAATCAGTGCGTGAACCATCCTTATCTCAATTGAGCCCCCTGCTGTCGTTGATCCAATTTTCACATATCACATGTATCAACTTATAGATATGATCAACATCATCAATCTACACACACCGATCAGACATATTTCACCTTCCTCATAGATCTTGGGGAACCACAACTCGGGTTCCATTATTTTCAAATACCACATTTCTTCGCTTAAGATTGATGATGTCATCCATTTCAATATCCCAATCTAAACCCAACAAAAGACAGATACATGACTTTATCATCCACAATTTGTATGACCTCAAAATATGAGCAACCTTTACTCCTTCGATATCTACTACAACTGCAGAGCCTTCCTAATGGAATGATATTTTATTATTTTCCACAGGCACTGGGATTGTGGACCATTCCAACTTAGGTTTTCCTCATTCGTTTCCAAGTTCCGTTTACAAGTCACCAGACTTAACCTAGATCCACATGAACTCAATCCATCCGTAGGCACCAATTTGAGCATTCAACCGCATCTCTCGTATCTGGCTTTTTTATTATTATAGATCTGTTGTTAGCCTTTCTACCCACATGGGGTTGTTATTTCTTCCGGTTGCCAGCTTGTTCATCAAGGCTTGGAGGTTTTTGACCTGCCTTCTTATTGTGCAACAATTTGATACAAGCCTCAGGAAGGATTGTCTTTCATCTACTTACCACTAATATCCACAGGTTTACTGAGTGTCGAGCCATGTTTTCCTTCAGGGCCTATTTTTCTTCGTTTTTTAGCTATAAGTTGAACTTTCCTTCTTTTCAAAGTTTTTCGGATCCGCAGATCAAACATCCGTACCTTCTTCCCTTTGTCTTCACGTTAGTGGTTGCACTACTTCCTAATGGCAACATTCACATCAGCTTCTTCTTTCTACGTACTCATTTTACCACATGAATATTCCGAGATTATGTGTTTTCTTTTCCTACATATTAGCATTCAAAATAGGAAAATATTCAATTACATGATTAATTTTTCTGCTAACACCGCAAGACTACGCATTGTATTTGGACAACCGCGCGCATAATGGCCGCATCTCCACAATTGTAGCATATTTCCCACTTCCTCGAATTAAACTCCTCCATCCTTAATAAACCACCACACCCGGTAAGGGGATGTTAAGGGGAGGTAGCTTAGCGTGCACTCTATACAAAGGCCAGCCTCGATCAATCATTAGATTGAAGCTACAATGTGGTTGTTCGTCATGTCCCAATGATGAGAAAAATTACAAAAAGGATAATGAAATTGGGAATATGCTTTTCAACTTTAGACAATAATATAACCTAAGTATACCTATAGCTTGAAAATCATGCATCATAATGTTGGAGTCCTACTTGGTTGGTCGCACTCTTCAATGCAAGCCATCTCACTTGCACAGGTCATTAAATACAAGACCGATCCTTATGGTGCTCGGAAACTTGCAGAGTGTACACCATACATCTACGCATGCATCCTTTCTCTTATCCTTACGTGAAAGCCAGATTACACCATTTCTTCTAACCAGATTTGGATCCGTTGAGTCCCAACTCACGCAAGAGGGCACCGTGAAGCATCCATCTTCATTGCAATTTTTGCGCTTTCTGCCTCGCATAGAAATCTTTTTCTTACTCAAGGGTTTGTGTAGATGTATAGCAAGATGTTAATAAACCATTTTTTGTGTTGGGTGTCATCAATATTGAATCGACCATCTCTAATAGTGTGCTTTTGAACTTTGGTCTGCATCCCATGCTGCATTCGCTCAATTTTTTGTCAAATCTCCTTCAACTTAGTAACACACGCACAAATGATTTTGATCTCTTGAATTGGTCTTTTAGTGGCTTTCGATTATCAATAAAGTGGGCATTAGGATTCATTTTTACATACCTTACGTATCCATCTAGCGCGTGATCTTGAAAAGTGTTAAGCAGCCGCACTTTTCTGACATCATCATTATTCACCTATTGTGTTGTCCACAAGACGTGGGACAAACCAAAATTGGTTTGTATCTTCATTCCTAACACGGTAGAAAGCAGAAAATTCGCGGAGTGCGGTACCATCTCTATGCCCACGGTGGAGGTGGAGGTGGAGTGGATGAGACTTCAGAGATGAGTTTGGAAGTGGAGTGGATGGGGATCCGAACCATGGCCAATGGCCCAAGATTATTCTCGATTCATGGAGACTTCTTCTTCGCAGCCAGTCCTTTTTTTAATATGGAAAATTTTAGGGGCGAACATTCGAAATATGGGTTTAATTTCCTGCGAGCTTTCCGTTACCCTATTCCTTTTTTTTTTTTAAATTGATTCGCTTTAAAATTTATAGTATAAAAATATTTTACCCTAAAAATCGCCAAAAATTATATATACTAATATAAAATGATTAAAAACTAGATATTTTTACAAAAACACATAAAAAAATACAACTATATTAGGGACCATTAAGATTTTTCCAAGTTTTAAAACTTTAAGATAATCGTCCATCCTTAAAATTTTCCTGCTAGTCTCTCGATTTTTCGTCACCGTCGTATATACCTTAGAGGACCGTAACAATCTCTTCTTTCATCTACTTGCAGTTATCTCCAAATGCATGTAAACGGTATTTTGGGAGATCTACTCAATATGACTCATTGCAGTACCATGTTCACACAATAGCATTTTAATCCATAGCCTGTGCCATACGTAACCTACTCTCTAGGACCCTTTTGGAAAAATCTTCATTCAACTACGTTTAATAATATAGAAAACCGATCAATAGAAAATTTAGTCACAACCTCCTTTAACACAATCGGTCCAATGATCTACCACGCAGTGTGATCTTAGCTACAGTCTTCTCTAATTGATGTACCAACTCCGAGGTCCACCGAAAGTGACGTCATCCCTTTCCGCGGGTCTGAAATTCAATAAGTAGAGACAACTAACCATGCAACTTCGTCGCAAAGGAAGGAAAGAAATCGCAGACCTATATATAGATATACTTTTGTACCCAATATTCAAAAGAAAGTAATTTAGAGCTTGTGTTTTCTTTTGGACTGCACCAAGTATCTTCTTATCAAGCCAATATTGTAATTTGTTCTACGTCGAATGAAAAAACATCAAACCTCCTCAAAATGATCCTAGTCCCTACAATGAATATTTTGTTGAAAATGAGGGGTCCTGTCACAGTTCATATTTATCGTGCAACCAACAAAACCCTCTAACCATCGGCCTTCCCGTTGGGATCTTCTTGCGAGATCAAATTTTCACCCGGGCAATATGGGGGGGGGTGATGGAACTCGTTTTCACACTGGGGAAGTTTTTGACAATGGCCCTAAACATACTTAACACAAAATAACATAATAGATGCTATGCATAAGGTCAACATATCAAACCCTTCCGTTGATTATTAGAGAATACTTCAATATATTTGCACACAATAATCAAGCATACTTCAATGAGATCTATTCGATCTAAAATCAATTAATATTCGTGCACATAAGCAATTAACCAATAAAAAAATTAACATGTAAAATGATAAAAAATGTATTCAGATCTTAAATCAAATCACATAATATTCTGCAAGTTCACCAAAATTGTCTTTTGCTGAAGAGAGGTTTAATTTAGTACATTCAACCCTTTTGCACACACAATGCGGGAGGTGCACATGTTTTGCAGACTTAGGTCTCCTATAATACAACCAAAAGAGGAGATTTTCTACCCAAACAAACCCAAACTTAGATCAAAACATTAACCAAAAATAATAACCATGATATTTCTTTACTTGACTCAATCCTTACATACTTATATTATCTAGATAAAAGACATACCATGGTTTAAGACTCATGGTTTTCCTTTAAATCCATTACAATGGTTAAGTTTTGTTGTGTGTGCTATGCAAAAGAGTCAGCGACTTTGGGGTGGGTCAAGGTCCTCAATCATTGTAATGGCTTTAAAGGAAAGCTATGAGTCTCAAACCACTTTGGGGTGGGTCAAGGCTTTAATCATTGTAAATGGCTTTAAAGTGAAAGCCATGAGTCTCAAAACCATGGTTTGAGACTCATGGCTTTCCATTTAAAGCCATTACAATGATTAAGGGACCTTGACCCACCCCAATGCTCCCTTGACTCTTTTTTCATAGCACGCACAACAAAACTTAACCCAAAATCGTACCCTGTGGACCCCCGTCTACCGTGTTGTTAAACAAAAGGATAATATTGAAGGTTGGTGCATCACATCAAAAGGTTTACTTGGTGGAGGAGGAAGGTTTGTCGTTCAGGGTCTTGGTTGTCTCACCGTTATATTAATTCACCGAAGGAAGAGTTCTTGACCTCGATTTCTTCTCCCCAACATAGGGGTTTTTCTCCTCGGTTGTCCACCTACATCTAGTGTCCTTGATATTCATGTTTCATTTTGATAATCTCTTTATGAAACAAAGAAAAATAATAACATAAGAAATTTAATAAGAACATAATAACATCAAAGTATTTATCAACATAAATCAAATATTTTTTCCTTTTTCTCGATTTTCCAACATGGTATCAGTATACGATGTGAAGAAGGAGTGCAGTGCTGTGTTCGAAGATCTACATTATCGAGAATAAGGAGTCTTAAGAAGCGAAATAAGGGTCATCAAAGAAAATCGATCATATGAGTGGATAAGCCTACTATATACAAGAAACATGTCTAGCTCATTAAAGGGAGAAAAAAAACCAGAAGGAGCCTCCACCACATGGTATGGAAAGAGGGATAGATATTATCCTCAAAAATATTAAAGTTTTTGGATCGATCTAGTCAAAGAAAAACAAAGAATCATATAGATGAATTAAAGGAAGTAGAGAAAGCAGTAGTCGGTGTAGAAACGGAAATATTTGCCTATGATCCTAATGTAGGATGGAATAAAGGACAACCTCATTGATCTCGAAAAGGACCGTATTAGTTTTGTTAAGTGCTAAGTGTTCTTTCGCTTTATAAACATGTGCATACTTGTCTCATTAGTTTTCTTAAGGAATGAGGAATTTAACTATGAATTGTAGATTATTTTAGTGAATTAGAAGCATGAACAGCAAAATTAACACTAAAACAACAAAAAGAAATAGAGAAATAAGTCACCACATATCATTTACACAGTAGGCATGATAGCGCTTCACTCTCCTCGGGCTACATCTATCGTCCAAACAATGGCATGTCCATCTCTCTATTATGCTCAAAATTTTGAAAAATACATGTCGTTATTATGCCTCTAATGGATGCCTGATCAATGGCTCTATAATGCTCCAATTAGTCTAGAATGACTCTTCATTAACTCTGAACAAGGAAAATTAAGTCTCCAACTCATTTTCCCAATAACACTTAGAAAAGCTCCACTAAATGTGGAGGACTTACCTCCTTAACCGGGATTCAAATTGGAAACTCCACCCCAAATTTGTGTGATCTAAACCGCTTTGTCTTAACCGTCGAGAAAGACGTTACATTTAGTGGTTAGTGGTTGGGTGGCCACATGCCAAACTGAAACCATGCAACCTAACCACAATCGCAAGCGGAACCTGCTGCGCGTAAACCACGTTGAACTATATTAAATCGTAGAGGTTGAAGTCGTAGTTATGTCCCGACCACGCGGAAATATAAATGACCGCTAGCATGTGACAAGGTTTGTGAGTGTCGAAATGTCGAAGGTTGCAAATTCACGCAGAGAAATGGCATCGACTGGCCGCCATGTGATAAGTCTTTAACATAAACATGCGGAAATGTGTTGGATTTTATGCCTTAACCATCATTTGGAGTCATTTGTGGCTTTGCTTTAAACCGTACCGTGACCATGATCTATGGGACCGGGTGAGTTGGGACCGCCGACACTCCAACCCCAATGCTCTTTTCCACAAACTTTATAACAAGCCCGCACACCATAGTTGTTAAGTAACATGTGTGGCTCAAGCAAAGAAGTCATGGGGCGTGCTCTGTGGCCTCAACAAAAATTTTTTAATGCACCACTAATGGACACGGGTGACCCTGTATCGGCCACGTGTCACCCTCTCGATTGGCCCATAACAAAATCGCACAAAACCATTCAACCAATAATATCATGCCACATATCACCGTCAGATTGTTTCGAGGAAAGGAACAGCCCTCGCAACACCTTTGTCGATCGGTATCCTCCATGCCGATTTCAGACATCCTAGTCAACCCTCGTCGCAAAAATTTAGCTTTTTGGAAATTGATCGTAACGCCGAGACTTTCATAACAACATCAATTTTTCAAACCATATTCACAGCCGGAATCAAGAAGATGAGATATATGCAACCATCCTAGTTTCCAACTCAATCCTATAACTTTCAATTTTGAGAAAAAATTTATGAACTCCTAGTCACTCATGGGGAAAATACCGAGAGGGGGGGGGTGAATCGCATTTAGGCATACTCAAACTTTACTTTTTTCTTTACTTCAAACCCATACGCTACTTTATCGAACTAGACTACAGACACGCATCTCCTTCATAAACTCGCGTATACACAAGAGATCTTATTACGCATAATTCTTCACTTATATCATTCCATCATTCATTCATTAGATGTTCAATAAATAGTTAACATGTGCGTAAGAACAGCATTAAATCATCACACATAAGCAACACACATGAACACCCGTGATTTTAGGTGGAAACCCAAGTCGAGAGAAAAACCATCACTGCCGTTGTCTCAAACCTTCAATATTTTATTACAAAGAAACATCTTACAACAATGTACTAGCGTGTACTCATACCAAGACGTGCACCCACCGCGCTCGCTACCACCCTCTCCCCGGAAGGGAGCACCTACCCCCCACTGCTTACCGCCCTTCCGGAAGGAGCTACAACCCCCCGACTAAAGGTTACAACCCTCAAAGCACTATCATGGACCACATTTCATCAATTTTCACACCGGATCCGAAAGCTTTTTAGAGCACAACTTATGTGCCACTTTTCATCATATTTTCAGATCGGACTCACTCCACACATTTAAGCTCAATTACACATCAAAACCGATACTTATCAATTCGTACAACCTGCATCTCAGAATACATCATTAACAACATAGCAAGAATACTATGTTATAACAGTAACAGTATATTTCATACTACACTTCATCAAACCCCAGCTTTGCACACGCGCTTTCCTTTTCACCGATCCTTCATGATACACGCGCCTCCATGCCTATAAACTCGCGCATACCTCTCTCGCACATACTTAATCGTTTTCACAACTCCATACGCGCTTTCGTTTATCCGTACCTCGCTATATACGTACCGTCGTTATAAACTTGCGTATATATCTTCGTACATTATAGGGCAAAGACAGCTTCTTCGTACATGATATTCAATTCGCATTTAACCTTTCACTTTACGCATGTTTGCCTCATCTCGCATCTAAACATTCCATAAACAAATCTAGAAGATACAAATACATTTCGTATCTAGATTCCCTTTCATCATTTTCTTCATAGGTGCATCACATATTCGCATCTATCATCAAACTATTACCCTTTCCATACGTACATACTTAAGAGTGAAGTATCCATTCAAACCCGTACTCATGCACCCTTGCACAATGATTTTCTTCTCCTTATATAGGTTTACCCTTTTTCAATACCATGAGCCAAAACTACATTACTTCCAACAGGTATTCCCCGGATGGGATCACATAGACATACTGCAACAATACAATGGGTCAATACCATGGTAGTAACCCCCGGTTTTACACATTTAGAGCGCAATTGACCATACGCAACTTGGCACGTACTTTTCCGCGTGCATACGCTACTTCTCTATTAAGCAAACCCGCGTATGCCTTGAGACACACACTTTTCATCATTGTTCTAGCACATACCATAATTCCTTTCATCATTGTGGATCCAGTTGCTCTCGTAGACACATCGTATCACATCGCATTTACATCATTACCAAGTCCATCAAGTCAAGAATAACTCTCCATCAAGTAGATTGCCATCATCTTCTTCAAGTGTTGCCACTATCTTCATCAAGTGGGTTGCCATCAAGGACAACACATTGCATCATATCGCCAACACCCCTTTGGACTTGATGGCAACCACGATGGTGTTTGGATCGTCAGCTTCGTATAGAGGACATTAAGCATAATGATATTCTCCCCCCTATTCAAACACCATGTCACTCTCCCCGTTTGACATCAAGGGAAAAGGGCAAGATCAAAAAACCAACACAAGGTTTTTTCTCCTCATGTAGAAAGAAGAGCGCCGTAGATCCGATGTACCGAAGCGCTCATGCTTCCCCCCGAGTTCGTGCTAAATGTTCAAACATATTTTTCAATGAAGTACATGACTCTATGACTTTCCTATCACCAAGGACTCATACTTACATCAAAGATCCAAGCAAGTGGATTTACATATGAGACTCAAGTACCCAACCAAGAGGTTTATACATTTTGACTCAACTACCCAAACCAAGTGAGTTTACACATTTTGACTCAACTACCCAAACAAGTGAGTTTTCTACAAATTTGAACAAGTCTCATATGACTAAATATTACAATTTTACATCATAGGTCTCAACATGACCTTTTCATCAAATTACAAATATGACTTTTCATGACCAATACCAGTAAATACCTCAAGAGAGATCACATTTTTTAATCATAATGCCAACAATGCATTATACTCGCAAGGCTAATGCTCCCAAAAAATGTACATCCAAGCATCCTTTCAACCTGCAAATCACCAAGACATCTTCACCCAAAATCGCAGAATGAAACAAATATAAGAGTCAAACATCACCAAAGAACCATACAAAAGATCGTAGATACCAAATGAAGACCATGCTGTACCAGGTCAAGAAATGCCGACCTTAAAATTGTCAGCAACCACACATACGCGGTTTTCTGTGGTATGAACTCACGTATATACGTGGTCATGTTTAAGGAAATCCGCATCCAATCTCCATCTTCCGTATTTTACCTAGATCTGATCCTCTCGTGAGGCAGACAAGCCAGCTTTTTCCGAGATATTTGAATGTTTCCTCGAGTATATGAGACCGTATAGATAGGACAATGTAGTTGTGTCTTCGAAGTGTCATCCAATGGTTGGGGAAAGGCTAACATTAGTAACCAAGCCTTCAAACTCTTTGGCAAAGTATCAACATATTCTTCCCAAGAGAAATTATCATACCGTAACAACTTCTACAATAAACAATATGTGTCAAGCAATCATTCATGTGGTCCGCCGATATCACCAAGATCTTCAAGTTTTATCATGATCATGATGTAACATGTGTAAGAATTAAAAGAGGTTTCAACCAAAGAACAAACTCTCGCATGATTTATCCTTATCTTCCTAATCATATGACTTCCATCTCTTTCAAAAGAAAAGAGTACTTTCCAGCAAAAAGAAAATAGCTCATCCACAATCTCATCATAAGAAACCATGTGACATGTCATCATCATTTAGAACCTAGAAATAAACGTATACGCGTCAATAACAGCAATCATTGGCCGCCGCATCGATGTCTTCCGAACCTTTACTCCTCGATCTTTCAAATGTCATACAAATTTTCTTGTCATAAATGCATACACGTCTGCTCTGATCGGAACGCGTGTATACGCGACTTTAGTTGCCACCGCATATGGAAAGTGAAACATCGTAAAATTTCACATTCCTTCATCTCCTCCGAGTTTGTACCACTCCGGACTCGTTTCGTATATCGTATGCTCGTCGAAATAATAATAAATCTTAATAACAAGAATCATCATACATTGCTTCCTCCCGTGATGATACATTACTAATTCCTATAATGTATCTCACATCATTCTCAGCTTCATTCGTAGAAGTAGGCGGAAGTGATGATCGCTAGTAGGGTCGTATTCCCTATAAGCTCGACTCATTCCTCCTTCTTTTTCCAAATTTGCTTGAACTTTCTAATTGTGTGCTTCGTGAAGTTATCCACTTTCTACATGTCTATCTTGCATTCTTTTTCCACATGTCCATACTTGTTACAAGCATAACATCTCATGTAGACCGCAGAAGTAAGCATAAGGATCATAGTGTGTTTCTTCGTTCTTCCTCTAATATAGTCAACTACTTTATGACCATACTTTTTGCATGAAAAACTATATCCCTTGAAGCAACCAGAAAGTACCTTCCTCGAATAGAATCTATTTGATTGTGACCTAAGTGATCCGTTTTGCAATTTGTCAAAATATGCCCATAATTAGACATTTTTAAAGCATTCAACATTATTGAATGATTTCCTTTGAGAATTCATGATTGTTGGTTGACCTTTTGTTTCTTTTAACATTTCAGGTTTTGTTTTGACATCATTTGAATCTTTTAGCACTTCCTTGCGAACTAGATTCTCCTCTTTGACCGTTTCATGAAAACCAAGACCAAATTTAACAGAGAGACCGTTGACTACTACATTATTATCTAGAATCTTAGTGCTATCTTGAAACCTTAAGATTTTATCCTTTTATTCTAATTTACTCTTGAGAATGTTTCACTAACCTCCAAGCCTTCCTGGCATTGTTTCTTCTCTGCGTTTTCTTCTTCTTCTTTCCGCTTTCTACTTGATCATTCAATTTTGAGATCTCTTCTTTCAACCCATTTTCTTGTTCTCTCTTTTCAAATGCTTGTAGAAGTTCTTCACTCTCCTTATATGATTCTTCTTGAGAGAGATGATTTTCTTGCCCAGTTTCTTCTCTATTTTTCTTATTTGATTTTTTCCGTACCTACTTTCAGAGATGTTTTCTTCGCTTCAAGTCCTTCATTCTTCTTGTTTGATTTTTCCGCATCTATCAGAGAGACAAGCTTTCACTTTCAAGTCTTTCATTCTTCTTATTTGATTTTTCCGTATCCTGCTTTTAGAGAGATGATTTCGCTTTCCAAATCCTTTACTTCGATTGGATACATTATCGTACATCCTTTCACTAGACCAAATCTTTAGAAAGTATCTTTTCATTAAATATTCTTTGTTGATCTTTGATAGCTTCTTCTAGGTCCATAGCATTACTTTCACTATCTCTACCATTGCTTCGCACAAAGAAGAAAATCATTAGAACAACAATCAATACCGTTTCTATCTTCTTCATTTTCTCGCCGCACATGTTTTCTGAGATATCTCCTTCTCCTTGAGTAGCCTTCTTCTTTTGCGTCTTTCCCATTGTGACGGATCTCCTTCAAGAGATCAAGCTTCCACAGTATGACCCAGCTCCGGGCACAAATTGTTGGGAAAAATACCGAGAGGGGAGGTGAACCGCATTTAGGGCATACCCAAAACTTTTGCTTTTTCTTACTTCAAACCCATACGCTACTTTACTCAATCTCGTACTCGCGTATACACGCGGATCTCCTTCTACAAAACTCGCGTATACACAAGAGATCTTGTTGCGTATAATTCTTCACTTATATCATTCCATCATTCATTCATTAGATGTTCAATAAACAAGCACGATGTGTAGTAAGCACTGCACAAATCATCACACATGTACAACAACACATGAACACAAGGATTTTAGGTGGAAACCCAAGTCGGGAGAAAACCACCATTGCCGTTGTCTCAGCCTTCAATATTTTATTATAAAGAAAACATCTTACAACTAAGTACTGGCACAGACTCGTACCAGTATGCAGGCACCCACCTGCGCTCGTTTACCAGCCTCTCCTGGAAGGGAGCTACGACCCCCTGCTCTCGTTTACCAGCCTCTCCTGGAAGGGAGCTACGACCCCCTGACTGAAGGCTACAACCCTCAGCACCACCATGGACCACGTTTCATCAATTTTCACACTGGATCCAAAAGCTTTCTTTAGAGCACAACTTGCAGGCCACTTTTCATCATATTTTCAGACTGGACCCACTCCACACATTTAAGCTCAATCATACATCAAAACTGATACTTATCAATTCAGACAACCCAGAACTGTAGAATACAGATAGTAGTAACACAGCAGAACAGATCAGACATTTCACACTTCATACTTCAGCAAAACCCTAGTTTTCATACGTGCTTTCCTTTCACTGATCCCACGTATATACGCGCCTTCATTCATGTAAACCCGCGTATACCTCTGCACATACTTCAGAACTGATTTCACAACCCATACGCACTTTCGCTTTATCCAACCAGCGTATATACGCGCTTCCACTATTATAAACTTGCGTATAGATCTTCAAACATTATAGAGCAACTTACTTCTTCAGATCAGATATTCAGTTCAGATTTAACCCTTCACTTCAGACAGATGTTCGCCTCATCTCAGATCTAGATTCCCTTCTTCATCATTTTCTTCATAGGTGCATCACAGATTCAGATCTATCATCAAATTGTTACCCTTTTCATTCAGACATACTTCAGAGTAAAGTAATCATTCAAACCCAGACTCATCCACCCCCTTGCTCAATGAATTTCTTCTCCTTATATAGGTTTACCATTTTTCAATACCATGAGCCAAAACCACATTACTTCCAATGGTATTCCTGGACGGGATCACATAGACATACCAGCGCTCAATAAAATGGGTCAATACCATGGTAGTAACCCCTGGTTTTACATATTTAGAGCGCATTTGACCATACGCGACTTGACACGTTATTTCCCGCGTGCATATGCTACTTCTATTAAGCAAACCCGCGTATGCCTTGTGACATACACTTTTCATCATTGTTCTAGCACATACTGAATTTCCTTTCATCATTACATCTGATTTGCTCTGTAGACACATCATATCACATCAAATTTACATCATTACCAAGTCCATCAAGTCAAGAATAACTTCATCAAGTAGGTTGCCATCATCTTCTTCAAGTGTTGCCATCATCGTCATCAAGTGGGTTGCCATCAAGGACAACGCATTGCATCATATTGCCAACGCACTCCTCCCCATTGGGAAGCTTTGGGACCCCAAAAGACTTGATTACATGTTTAGTAGATGAGGGTACATCTCCCTCACCTTTCCAACCTCCATCCACTTTTCCTTGCTTGGTTTGGTGCATTCGAGCCCAACTCGAAGGTAGTCAACACTTCCCCTCTTGGATGCTCCTGCCCTCCTGTCAACAATTGTATCTTCCTTGAGCTCATCCAAAAATTCTGGCGAGAAATCTTCAATAGAAGGCAGCTGAACAGCACTTCCTTAATCATCGATCAAAGATGGCTCATAAAAACGTAATTTTTCAACATTAAAAACTGAATACATTTGCATATATGAAGGAAATTCAAGTTGAAATTCATTATTACCAACTTACTTTATGATCTTGAATGGACCATAATGAATGAGTTTGAGCTTTTTACCTTCCCCTTTCATCCTTTCTTTGCTAATGTGCAACCATACCTCATCTCCCTCTTGAAACTTGTGATTAAATCTATGTTTGTCATGCCTCTCTTTATACTTGCTTTGACTTTTCTCAAGTTGTTCTTGAACTTGTTGATGTATAATATGAATTTTCTCAATGAACTTTCGAGCCTTGTTAATGTCACTATGGCCATCTATTGAAAAATTATTTCCAAAGATGAATTCTAATGGCGATTTTGGAAAATACCCAAAGCATACTTCAAAAGGTGATGTTTGATTTGAAGAGTGATTTGTCTAGTTGTAAGCATGTTGAATGTAATGCAGTTGCTCATCCCACAACTTAGGATGTTTGTTGCAATATCCTCTCAATAGATGCACAACAGTTATGTTCACCACCTCAGTTTGTCCATTAGTTTGTGGATGAAAAGAAGTACTCTTTTTCAACTTTGTGTCCATCATACTCCAAAGATTGGACCAAAAATTCCCAAGGAACCTAGAATCCCTGTCACTAACAATAGAAGTTGGATATCCAAAATGAACCCAAACATGTTGAAAATAAAGTTCAACAGTTTGTTCAGCAGTAATGGTTTTCTTACATGGCATAAGTATACACATTTTATTGAATCTATCCACAACTACATAAAGATAATCATGTTTTTTTCTTGACATAGGTAGACCTCCAAAAAAGTATAGGGAGACACTCTCCCATGGCCTTGATGGTAATGGTAGTGGTGCGTACAACCCAAGCTTCCTATTACTAGGCTTGCTTGTTGCACACATAGAACAATCTCTTATAAAATGTGACACATTATCTACTATGCAAGGCCAATAGCAATACCTCTGTAGATGCGCCATTGTTTTGCTTACCCCAAAGTGTCTAGCAATAAGAGATGAATGAGCTTCTCTCATGACACTTAGCCTCTCTCCTTGTGGTATACACATCTTTCCCAAATGAAACAGCAAATTGGTATGCATGTGATAATATTTTTCTTCAACTTGTTTCCCTTCACTCAAACTAGCATACACATCTTAAAAATCAACATCATGTGCATATTGTTCTATGTAACTCTCATGTACAATAGAATCATTTTTGAGTAAAGTAGATGCACTAATGATAGGTCTTGAAATAATATCAGAAACTTTATTGAAAATACCTTTATTGTACCTTATAACCAAGTGAAACTGTTGAAGAAATCCCATCCACCTGAAATGTCTTGATTGCTGCAATTTTGTTTGCGACTGCAAGTACTGTAATGGTTGGTGATCGGTATGCACAATCGTCTCTTTACCCATCAAGTAGTGTTTCCACTTCTTGACGCTTTGTACCAATGCATATAGTTCTTTGACATATGTATGATAATTAGTTACAGCACCATTGAATGTTTCAGAATGAAAAGCGATAGGATTACCATGTTGCAAAAGAACTGCGCCCATGGCATAATCACTAGCATCAGTTTGTATCTCGAATGGCTGTCTCAAATTTGGTAATACAAGGCCTGGAGCTGAACTAATATTTTCTTTTAAAGCTTCGAAAGCTTCTTGTTTTTTGCCTTCCCATTGGAAACCTTTCTTCACACTTGTCACTACATGCATAGGAGCTGTGATGGCAGAAAATTTAGCAATAAACTTTCTCCAATACTGAGTTGCACCTAAGAAACTTCTTACCTCGATTATTGTTTTGGGAGTGGGCCAATTCACAATGGTTTAAATTTGTAAATATTCACCTCTGCAGTGACCTAAAATCTCATAACCCTGCCTGCTATCATTATCTCCGCCCGAAAATCTGCTTTACAATAGTTAAAAACCCAAATTTAAATAATCGGGCCGATTCCTTAAGAGTTTGACTCCCTCCCGCTTCGGCTTCCATGCGACCCGGGTCTGAAAACCGTAATTCAAAGCAAGAAGGGGCCTATTGTCTTAACGATCAGGCGCAATGCTGGCCGTCTGATCTGGATCAAATCAACGGCGTGGCAAGTAACTTATACGGAGGGCCCGCGCACAACAGACCGTCGGTATTTCATGACCCGCCGATTTATTACCCTCCGATGCAATTGTAGCCGTTGATCTTGTTCTGAGATCGAACGGCTCTGGGTCAATCGCAGCCCTGCCCTCAATCGCAATCGGAGCTTCCAAAATGTGTCAACCCGGCCTCCCCGCTCCACTTTCCGATTCCGATTTCCGATTTGGGTCCCACTTCCTGTAGTCGTGTCACCATTATTCACAAGTGTACGCTGTATTCTTCCTCCACCATTCATATGTTCCGGTGATGTGTCACAGTTTATGAACCTTTGCCTCGTTCATTCATTGTCGCCCCATTTTATTCTGCCTTGTCACGCCCCATTTCTCCATTATTTTCATGCGTTTCTTGTCACCCTACATTGTCTCAATATCTCGCCTAGTCTGCATCACCGATTCCATGGCCGCTGTCATATGCACACTCCCTGTCACCAAGTCATCTTTCTCTAATGTTTTGCGGGTTTTGCAGGTTTTAAATTGACTTAGTTGGCGCTTTAACTTTCCGCCTCCGTTGAAAAGATCTGGAGCATACCAAAGGACATATCATACTGGAGAAATTAAAGGAAGGAGCCGAGGGTAGGTGGGAGAGGTGACCGCCATTAAAGAAGACATAGATATGGATTCTCAGAACTCTCCAGATAAGTTCGCCCCGCATTAAAGATCCAGGATTCAAATCCAAAGCCAAGGGCCGAGAGTACATTACAGAAATGCAGATTATTTTAGATCTCTTACGGTAGCAGATTTTCCCTCAGCCGCGGGCAACATATTGTATATATTTTATTATTCCCATCTTGTATATAAGGAGGTTTTATCTCCCAGCATTTATTTCATGAACCGGTTGTCCAGTACCATCATTTATAGCCAGTCATTCATAAGAGAAGGCGCGAATGTTTTCCGCCATTTTGGTTCAAACTGAGTCATTAATTGTGCCTCGTCTCCCTCCTCATCTATAAGTTTCTGTCTTCTCTATAAATACAAAAAAATAAAATTTTTGAAGGGTCCCAGATTTCTGTCAGAAAACTGTGCAGCGAGAAGGCTTCTGTATACATTTTGTAACATTTCTGTATGAATTTTCAGAGCATGTAGGGTCACAGTGAGGAGGGGTTATGACTGTATTGAGGATTCTGGTCTTTGGTATCTCACAGTATGTAATTTCTCTCATGTGTTAATACATTATCTCATTTCATGCAAACTGTCTTCTTGTATCATGTTCTAGAATGCGAGTGGCTCACTAGTTTGCAGTAAGGATTCATCTTAAGTGGTGCCCTTTCTGGGATTAGTCAAGCGCTTTAAATAGGCCTAGTCATGGTATACTGTTCCATGTTCACTCTTTCCATATTTTCTACTATATTAGTTGCTTAAGGAAGGTGCTTTTAAAACGCCATTGTCATATAAGGATTCGTAAATTGATGCGCCCTTATATGGTTCTGTTGTGTATCTGGGTATCAGTCTCATGTCAACTAATATCTTCTTATGTTCCCTCACTGCATTCACTTCCTGATATCTGATTTCTGTGATATATTATTTGAATCGACCCTCTTTACAGTAAGCGGTCTCTTAACTGTCTGATGCTTTCATGCTGAAGTTTTACACGATGTTCCTACATCGTTCTTATCATTGTGTCAGCTTCTGAGAGAAATTGGTCCCATTCAAATCTAATTTCCTTCTTTAAAGCAAGAAATAGTAAGTGGTCTCTTTGGATTGACAACCCAAGCTATAATGAGCCACTTGCTATATTAAGATGTCCTAGGCACTGGTCTATGGCAACTCTAGACTGTCTCTAGGAGGGTGACAAAATCATCCACAACAGTTCCACTTTAGAAGGAGATCAATTCTCAACTCTCCTCAATGTGTCCCAAATAAACCAAATAATTCTTTCCAAACTCACACTTTGACATCTTAAGAAACAGTTTCTCTTTCTTCAAAACATCAAGCACTCTATTCACATGCAAGACATGTTCTTCTCTTGTTTTTCTAAAAATCAATATTTCATCTAAGTACACAATCACAAATTCATCAAGGAATTTACATAAAACACTATCCATAACACGCATGAAAGTTTTCGGTGCATTACACAAAACCAAATGGCATAACTAACCACTCAAAGAGTCCTTGTTTGGTTTTGAATGAAGTTTTCCATATATCACTTTCTGCAATTCTTAATTGATGATATCCACTTCGTAAATATGACTTATTGAAAAAAATTTCTTCTTTCAGTTGATCAAGAAAATCATCTATCCTTGGGAGTGGGTATCGATTCTTTACCGTTATCTTGTTCAAAGCTCTAAAGTCTACACACATGCACCAAGTCCCATATTTCTTTGGTATCAAGACTATGGGTGAACCGCATGGTGATTTGCTTGGAATTATGATTCCTTTGTCCAACATCTCCTTGATTTGCCTCTTTATTTCAGCATTCTCCATTATAGACATGCGATACATGCCTATATTTGGAAGAGGACAATCTTGCTGCAACTAAATCTCATGTTGAATCTCTCTTTTTTTAGGCAATATTGTTGGCTCCTGAGACATCTCATGATATGCGTCAACTACATCATATAAATCTTATTTCAACTTAGGATCACATCCCTAAAATTATTCATGATAACATCATATTTAGGCTTAATCATTAGAAGAACAAAATTCTTAATTGAATTTACTAGCCTCTTTACCTGTCCATCATTTACCATAGCAATATATGTCTTCTTGCGATGTGCTCTAACAATGTACTCCTTTCCATATTTGAATAAAAGGTTTTTGTTCTCATGGTGATGGAATATCGCTTTCCTGTCATACAAGTAAGGACTCCCCAACACAATACCTGTTCTATCAAGTGGAACCACATCTAATTCAACTGTTTCAACAAAGTGTGCAGTGATTGCAAACCACAATATACACTTCTTTGAAACCTGTAAATTTTCATCCTTACAAATCCAACCAAGTGGATATGGTTTTGGATGTGGTATGGTATCAAGGTTAAGTTTCTTGACCAAGTATTCAGAGATTAAGTTTTCTTTTGACCCATTTTCAAACAATGTGTCAATCTTGGTATGTTTGGATATGACCCTCACATGAAACAATTCAATTCTTTCTTCTTCATTTGGAGCATGTATGTGAAAGTTTGATGTACTAGTACTAGGTTTATTTTCAATTTCTTTTCCCTTCATGTTCTTCAATCCCATGGTTGTAATCTTTGATTCATCACCTGAATCCTCTCCTAAATCATGTTGAGTTGTAGCTACATTTTTCTGTTTCCCTTTGTCATTGTATTTATTGGGCCTCATTTCAGGATGTAATTTCCAACAAGTTTCATCATGTCCTTCTTTTGAACAATGTTTAAAAACAAATTTTGCTCCCTCTTTCTTAACAAATGCATTATTTTTTCTTTTACCTTTTGAGGTCTTCTCTTTGTTTTTACCCTTAAAAGGTTTCTTTCTACACTCTTCAAAAAAAAAATTCCCTCTAGCTTCTAGATGTGTGGCCTGAACACATACTTCATCTAGACTTGTGGGGTTAAACATGAGAATAGTATGTCTTAGGTAGCTATGTAAGCCTCCTATGTACTTGATCAAAGTATCTTGGCTCTACAAATCTACCCCTAATAAGAGAGCTCTTCTCCTAAATTCTTGGGTGTATTTTTGCACATTCAGTCCCTTTTATTGCCTAAAGTTTTTCCAGTTCATTATTGCTTTCTGCATATGAGCTAATGGATAAAACTGTTGTTTTATTGCAATAATTAAATTATTCCATGATAGAATAATCTTACCATGATTCTTGATCTCCTCCTTTGTCTTGGCTTCCCACCAAACAAGTGTTGCACCTTCCATTCCCAATGAAGCTAATTGGATTTTGGTATCATCATATTTAAGGTTCTGGATTCTCAAATAGACCTCCAATTTCCTAATCCAATTATCAAGCTTTTTTTCATTTACTTCACCATTAAACATTGGAAATTAAAACTTAACATCAAGTTTTTAAAAAGGACTTTTACCAGTGTTATTTGACTTGTGTGGTTGATGTACTGAAGATGAAGTAGAGGATGATGATGATGAGGGTTAGGATGATGGCTCTCCATTGCCTCCATTTCCTCCATTGCCATTCTTTAACTTATCTTCATCATTGTGACCTCCTGAATATCCCTGTCCTTCCTTGTGAATTTTGGATCCTTCTCCTTCCAGTCTCTCATTCCTTTCTTGATAAAGGATTCTAACCATCTCAGTCATGTCAAGGAATGCTTTCCTAAACACTCTTTCTTCCTCTTTGGGATCAACTTCTTCATGTATTTCTCCTTCCTCTTGAGGCATGCTTAATGGCAATTCTGCTTCCTTGGGAGGTGAACTAGGTGGTGGAGATTGTGGAAATATTGCTCTCCTTTTCTTTGGCTCTTATTGAGACCCTTCTGCTCCCACCAATTTGTCGTCTCCTCTTTTGAGCTTGAGCCTTGTAAGCATCTAAAAAATTGCAAACAGTTAAACAATTCTTTGCAAAAAACAACACCAGAGAATAAACTCTAGCTCTAATACCAACCTGATCTAAAAGGACTGTATTAGTTTTTTTGTGCGAAGTGTATTTTCATTTTATAAACATGTGAATACTTGTCTCATTAGTTTGCTTAAGGAATGAGGAATTTAACCATGAATTGCAGATGATTTTAGTGAATTAGAAGCATGAAATCAACACAATTAACACTAAACAGCAGTGTAAAACTGAGAAATAAGTCACCACATATCATTTACACAGCAGGCATGATGAAGCAGTTCACCCCTCATGGGCTACATCTACTGGTCCAGCTCCCAATGGCATGTCCATCTTTCATTATGCTAAAATTTTTGGAAATACATGTAGTTGCAGACCTCTAATGGTTTTTTTCTCTGCACCAATGGCTTCAGAATGATCCAATTAGTCTAGAATTACTCTTCATTCACTATGAATGGGCGAAAATTTAATCTCCAACTCATTTCCCAATAACACCTAGATAAGATCCACTAAATGTGGAGGACTCCACTTAACTGGAGTCAAATTGGAAACTCCTCCCTAAATTTGGGTGTGCTCTAAACCTCCACCAGTCTTAACCACCAAGAAATTCATTAAATTCAGTGGTTATTGGTTGGGTGGCCACATACCAACCCAAACCATGCGACCTAACCACAATTGTAGGTGAAACCCACGGTTGAACTGTATTAAACCGGAGTTGAAATCGGAGTTAAGTCCTGACCACACGAAAATATTAATTGTGACTGCATCATGTGACAAGGTTTGAGGAATGTTTAAATGTCGTAGGTTGTAACTGCGCGGAGAAATAGCACTGACCACTTCTATGTGACAAGTATTTAACATAAAACTTGCGGAAATTTGGTTGGAGGTTAAACCTTAACCATCGATTGATAGAATTTGTGGTTTTCATTTAAACTGTAATGTGACCACGATCTATGGGACCGCCGACCTCTAGCGGCTTGGGAGCGCCAGTGGTCCCCAACCCCCAATGCTCTTTGCCATAAAATTTATAACAAACCCGCATACCATAGTTGTTAAGTAACATGTGTGGCTCAAGCGGGTAAGTCGTGGGCGTGTTCTGTCGAAGGTCCAGGGTTCGACCCCTGCAGCCTCAAAAAAAAATTTAATGCACCACTAAGGGGACACGTGGCAACCTCAAGGTTGGCCATGTGTCACCCTCTTATTGGCCCATAATAAAAACGTACAAAACCATTCAACCAATAATATCACGCCACATGTCAGCTTGGGATTGGTTCTGAGGAAAGAAATATTCCTCAGAATATTCCTTTTGCTGATTGTGCATCCTCCATGTTGACTAGGCATCCCAGTCAACCTTGTCGCAAAATTTAGTTGTTTGGAAATTCAATCAGAACGTGATATCTCCCTCATACGACATCAGTTTTTCGAACCGTTCATGGCGCCAGAATCAGGAAGACGAGATCTACTCAACCATCCTAGTTTTAACCCAATCCTGTAAATTTCAATTTTGGGAAAATTTTATGAACTCGTAATCACTCATTCCATATGTATGTACCACAGATTTTGCGCAAGAAATGTATGAGGCCCTATCCAAATTATTCACAATTAGCAAGCCTCAAGAATGAACTAAGAACTATGAATATGACAAAATATGATATTGTGGCATCCTTCTTTGTAAATTTAGTTAGAATTGGAGATGAACTCCAAGAAATAGATGAAATATTACCTTAATAGGAGATCGTGATTATTTCTCTTCTAGGAATACCAACATATTGGAGTGTCTTTGCATTAGGGATCAATAGTTAGAAGGATACTCCTACATTCGAACAGTTATGGAATGCATGTAGTCAAGAAGAAGTCATAATATCATTAGTAAGAAACAAGGAGAATGAAGAGGAGAACATCTCAAAATCATATTCCTCTCATCACAAGAATAAGGGAAGCTTAAAGAAGTTAAAAGGACCAAAAAAGAAAATAGATCTATCCAAGATTGAATGTTTCAATTGTCACAAAATGGGTCATTATAGAAACAATTATCCTGAGAATCCAGAGAATAAAATAAGAGATAGGGATCAAGCAAATATTGTCGCAGAAGGTTCACCAAAGAGTAACAAGACTGAAGAATCATAAATCAAGGACTTACATTACTAAATCCCATCTCTCTCATCTCTCTTAGTTATCTATTCTAAATTTTGAATATTTTTCCTTTATGTTTTGATATCGAGTACTTATAGGTCTAACATGCTTTGGTAAAACATTTTTGAATTATTTTGATAAATTTATAGTTATCCCTCAAGATTGGATTAACAAGGACCCCTCACAATTTTATCGAAGATAAGTATCTTGCTCCTTGAAATATATTTTTATGTTTGGTTTCCTCTCTTATCGAGACGTGTTTGTATGCTAATAACTTTCTTCATATTTTCCTTGTTTAGGAAAGCTTGTTGAATACTCAAGGGTTATGGAGAAGAACTCGCAAGATAAAGCATTATATAAATTCTTCAAGAATTTATGTCCTACAAGGTTTGTTAACAAACAACTCAAAGGTATGTCTTAGACCATAAGATTTGTTATCTTCATAATAAAGGTATATTCATTTCTCTTAATAATATTCTTTACATTACTAACATTGTTATGTCTAGGACCTTTGAATCACAAAGATCCTTGTTAGGGTGATTAATCATTAGATTAAATATACCCTCAGTAAATCATCATTGTGGAACCCTAAAAGGTTCATCGTAAAACCCTAACCTAAGGGCATGTTGATGCTAATATGAAAACCCTAGTCTATTTAAGGTTATTGATAAAATTTGGAAAAGAATATTCCTTTGATGTTTAGGGTTTTGATACTATTATATAAACCCTAGTCCTTTAGGGTTTTTTGTATTTAAATCCTATACCTTTAGGGTTTTGGTAAATTAGGGTTTATGAGAAAAACCCTTATAATATATAGATTAAGCTTCTAGGAATGAAATCCTAGGTGTATATTTGTATGTCTAATCGAGACCCTAGCCTGATCAAAATTTTTATATTTATAACTTTAATATATTGATATTTGTGTCTTGGATTTTAATGATAAATGTTGTTATGATATGCTTTTGCATGATTATTAAATCCTAGATATGAATATATTCTAACCTAATTGTTAATGTTCATAGTTTGTAAATTCTAGGGTTTATAACTAAGCCCTAGTAGAAGTTTGATATTCTAGGATATAATTATATTGTTTAGCCTTGATGATAAATCTAGGGTTCACTACAAACCCTAGTAGGAGTTTGTCATATTGTTGAAACCTTATATTGTGCTATGATTGGTTTTTTATTTATAAGAATTAATGTATTATAGATGGATTATAGGGTTTTAAATATATCATATTAGAGTCTATCATATCTCTGAAATTAATATTGAGGCCCTATATACAATGAGACTAATATCTTGATTGATTTAATTTAAATGATGTGATCTAGGGTTTGTAAAAAAACCCTAGCAAGAAGTTGAAGTATAGAATTATGTATCTCTTTTTTATTATGAACCTAACTAAGTTTAGATATCTGATGTCTAAATTCTAATGTATGATTCTGATATAGTTAACTTCATGCTTCTGTATATGTATTTTGTTGTACTTTCTTTTAAATTTTGCAGGTACACAATCTTCAAGATAATGAAGATGTATGTATAATAATGATGGAGAAAGGTATACGCTCAAGATGACTTTAATAGGAAGGAATTAAACCATGAAAGACTCTATGATGTTATAGAAAGTAGTTGATCTCCCTGAGTTAAGAGGGAGCCTGGATAAAATAAAGGATATATCTCCCCAGTTGAGAGGGAGGGCATATTATGATAGTCATGATGGATACCTTGAAGAATAAATTGGAGAATGTGTATTGAGAATGTCTTGGTGTTAGTGAATAAATTAAATAAGAAAAGCTTCCGACTAGTTGCATATGAATAACTTCATATAAGTGGAATCAAGATGATTGAAGACCCAAAAGGTTTGTGTTTAATTATGTATATTTGAAATTTTGTTGCTTATTGGGGTTTTGTTTATACAGGTAAATCTCTCCTCAAAAGGTCGAAGTTTTGGAATCATGTTTTGCATGCTTGATTTATTTGATGTTACCGATCTGTTTGATCGGGAGAGATTTGATGTTATCGATTTGAATAATCATGAGCGTTGAGGCATCATTTGTACAACAAAATTCCTGGGAGGATATCTACATGTGTCTGATGTCTAGATATGAAGTAGGGAGGGTGGTGTTGGTCATAGAGCTCTGACCTTGCATTACGCACCTAGATCCATGGGTTGATGGTTAGTAATTAATCCTAATAGTACTTATAGTGGTTTAAATCTTTAGTCTATCTTAGTCCCACCGAGATAGATTACCCTGGTCAGGAATCTAGTCTATGGCACTGAGTGTGCCTAAACTCTCCGTAGTTCATGTGTTTTTAGATCTTCCATGTACTTTTTTATATATGTAAATTATGAATACCTCCCTATTTAATAGGGAGTGTTGAAGAATGTAACTAGGTTTAGTCTTCATAATTGTACTTGAGCCATCATGAAATGCATTTATCAAAAGAAATAAAAATAAATTCTATTATTATATAAATTGACTTATTAAAGCATGGGTTTCATTCTTGGGTCGATTATTTCTAGGTCAAGATCTCCATTGTAGACCTCTAGGGTTTATGTCAAGTGTCCTTATCCATGTCATATTGTAAAAACCCCTTCTTGGGAATTGTTTTTCAAGAAATAAAATTATTTTAATGTAAATTAGGTCTTCTAGGTCTCCTCCACTAAGTTGGCCTCAAACAAGGTAATTCGACCTCACAAGAAGCCTATATATTGGAGCAACTCGACCTCATTTGTCACACACTCTTAGAAAGTTTGATTTGGAGTAAATTGCAGTAGTTGGTTTCATTAAAGGGTATGAATTCCAATAAAGAGGAAGGAAAGTGATAGTGAACGAGAATAATTTCATTATCTTACTAACGAATTCGATTTCTCTCTCTATTATCTCACACATTCCAAGTGTTGTAGTTCTAATGGAAGATCGAAACTCTATAGTAAGCTGAAAGGCCAAATTTTCTGCAGTAATTGCAGTAACTAGGATTAAATTTTTGGGATGTTGGTGGGATGAAGTTGTTGAAAAAAAGAGAATATTGAAGGTTGTTGCATCATATCAAAAGGTTGACTTGGTGGAGGAGGAAGGTATGTTGGTCTAGGATCTTGGTTGTCACACTATCATATGAATCTACTGAAGGAAGTGTTCTTAATTGGATTTTCCCCTATGTAGGGGTTTTTCCCTAGCTATCCACTTACATCTGGTGTCTCTAATCTTCATGTTTCGTTTTTTATAATTTCTTAATGAAAAAAATATAAAATAAGAACATAATAATATCACAAGTAATTATCAACATAAAGAAAATATTTCTCCCTTTCTGATTTTCCAACACCCCTTGGTATTTTTCCCAACAATTGGTATAAGAGCAGGTCTCTTTGAAGGAGCTTGATCTCTTAAAGATAGATCCATCAACATGAGAAGTCAAGCAGGGTCATCTTATAATAAGCCACATTTTTTTAATGGAACTAACTTTTTATTTTGGAAAGTCAAAATGAGAGCATTTTTGCAAGACCTTGGAGCTGATGTATGGGAAATTATTGAAACTAGATATCAATACCCAACCTCCATTCCCATAGATGATTCAGGTAAGAAAAAGTATGAGATCAATGTGAAGGCAGTCAATGTTATCCTGGGAAGATTGGATGAATCTGAGTTTGTGAAAGTCATGTAGTTGAATAGTGCAAAGGCTATATGGGACAAGATTTTCCAAATCTATGAAGGTGACACTAAGGTAAAAAGCATTAAACTTCAAACGTTTAGAATTTAGTATGAAACTCTTAGAATGCATGATGATGAATGTATTTCAATTTTTTTCCTTAGAGTAGATGAGGTTGTTAACTATATAAAAAATCTTGGTGACGAAATAAAGGATGCTACTATAGTAGAAAATATTTTGAGATCACTAAATCCAAAGTTTGATTCCAAAGTCTTTGTCATTGAAGAAATGCAGGATTTGAAGAATCTCACTATTGAACATCTCCATGGGATCTTAATAGCTTATGAGATGAGGAAAGGGGGTCCATAAAATATTAGATAAGAAGAATTCAAAGACACAAACAAAGGGAAATAAAAGGAGGAGTCTAAGGACACCGGTTATGTTTCAGATGAAGAAGAAGTGAATTTTGTGAAGAAACTCCAAGTAGGGACTAGCATGTTCAAAGGTAAGATTTATTTTAAATATTTTTCCTATGGAAGAGTAGGTCACTATGCCACTAAATATCCTTATAAATAAAATAATAAGAAAGGGAATAATGTTCCAAAGAGGAATTTTTAAAGAAATTTTGATAGCAAGAAAAGTTTTTATACTCATGAAGATAATGAATATTATTCTAATAATGAGGATGATGAAGCAGATCAAGATTATCCGTTACTTATGGCTTTTGAATAAAAATTTGTAGATGAATTTGATGATGTCTTTATGGATGATCTAGAATAAATTGATAGACTCAGGTTTATAAACAAAAATCAAGAAAAGGAAATCAGTATGTATAAGGAAAACACTCTTGTTGAAGAAATAACTTAGTTGAAAATATGTCTAGAAGAAGCTAAATTAGTTGAAGAAGTTTTTAAGAAACAAGTTCTAGAAACAGAAAGGCGATGTGAAAACTTAGAACTTGAAATTGTGGGTTTAAGAAAGGAACTTGAGAAAACAAAGGCTCTAAATCTTAGATTTGCCAAAGGATCTAAGACTTTAGAAGAAATATTTAAAGTGGAATTCTCTCCTCTAATCAAGCCAATTCTTTGATATAATCCAAATGGTGAAACATCAAAACCTATGAAATCTTCTGAAACAGATGGAGGAAGCTACGTCAATGTGGTAAAAGGAAGTAGTCATCATAATTATAGAACTCATCAAAAGAGTGAAGGATCAAATATTCCATAACCAAAACAACCCCACCATGAACAAAATACAAGATACTCAAGAAGGTATTATACTCCCAGGTATTATTACTTCAAATTCAATGCTTCACTTGTCACAATTTTGGTCACAAATCAGTTCATTATGTTGCTTACAAAAAAATTATGATTAGAGCAGTAGGAAAACAACAGAATGTTATCGCGACAAAGAAATATTATTATAATGTTTTCTCACTTCTTCATAATGAAATTGAATGTTCTATTTGCAATAAATTTGTTCATGAAGAAACTGAATGCAGAAGTAGGATGATTTCATCTTATCAACATGAACAGAAGAAAATACCACCCAAGGTATGGAAAAAGAAAATTATTGCCTCTGAAAATTGTGGTCCAGCATTGTATGCAAGAGATCAAGATAATATATAGTACATTGAAAGAAGATGTTCAAAGCATATGATAGGTGACAAAGATAATTTTGTTTCTTTTAATTAAATTACGAAAGAAAAGAATGTAACTTTTGGTAATAACTCACCTACTACTATCAAAGGGAAAGGATTTGTTATTTTAAAGAAAAAGATCAAGGCTGGAAATGTATTATTTGTTAATGGGTTAAGAAATAACCTATTAAATGTTAGTCAAATGCATGTTAAAGGGCATGAAGTTATTTTCAGATCAAAGAATTGTGTGGTAATAAATTTAGATACATGTGGGATCATAATAAAGGGAACAAGGACTCTAGACAATTTCCATGTCTTGAAGGCAGAAAAATGCACTATTTTTTGAGCAAATCTAAAGAAAGTTGGATTTGGCGCAAAAGGTTGGGGCACCTTAGCTTTTCTCAATTATACAAATCAAACATGATGGGATAATTTCGTGACTTTCCCAACATCTCTCCACCTAAAAATAACATTTGTAAATAATTTCAATTTGCTAAGCAATGCATTGTTCAGTTTAAATCTAAAGAAGTTACTTCAAGTAAACCCCTTGACCTTTTTTACAGTGATTTATGTGGTCTTATGAGAAATAAGTCTCCTCTTGGTGAGCAATATTTCATATTATTCATTGATGATTTTAAAAGAATGTGTTGGATTGGTTTACTAAAGTATAAAGATGAGGCATTTGATAAGTTTAAAGTATTCAAGGCTTTAGTAGAAAATGAATTGGATCTAAAAATAAAATGTCTTAGATCTAATAGAGGAGTAGAGTTTGTATCAGATGAGTTTTTTAATTTTTGTGAGTAGCATGGCGCCAAAATACAGTTTTTCATAGCTAAAACACCTCAAGAAAATGGAGTGGCAGAAATAATGAACATGACGTTTCAACAAATGGTGTGCACCATGCATGATGAGCCAGGAACACCTCACACCTTCTAGGGAGATGTAGTACATACAGTCGTCGATATACTTAACAAAGCTCATGTTCAAGTAAAAAGTGATAAAAAACCATATGAACTCTAGTTTGGTAAGCCTACAACTATCAAACACTTTAGAATTTCTGGAAGAAAATGTTTCATAAATAAAAAGTATGATAATCTTGGAAATTTTAAATCTAGACTTGATGAAGGAACCCTCCTTCGATACTATTTTAGAAGATAAGGATAGAAATTTTACAATAAAATGCTTCAAAATATTGTTGAATGCATAGATGTTGTGATTGATGAAGCATCCATGGGTACCAAAAGGGAAGCACAAGCAGATAATGAACCTCTCCCTACTACAATCCAAGAAGTTGTAGGAGAAGAAACAGAAGTATCAGAAGAAGGGAATGAAAATACATATATGTCAGAAAAGACACCATCAAGGTATGTTTAGAAAAATAATCCAGAATCTTAAATTATAGGTAATAAGTGTTATCACTGGAAAATTGGACAAGCAAAGGTGACATTAGTTAATGTCGCGCAGAAGGATTCACAGGGCTAAAATACATTAGAGAATCTAAAAGTATTTAAAAATATCTAAGGTCTGAATGGAAAAATCAAATTGCGCACAAGAAGAACCAGTCAAATGTGCCTGTATGCGCAAAAACCTTTGATAATAATGCCTTTGCGCGCTTTTTACTCAAAAAGGCATGCAATCCTGGGAGTGGCGGAAGTCACTTTCCGGGACCACAAGGCACACTCCAGGACATTGATTCCACACTTGAGGTCACCTAAGGACAGCCACCCAAGCCTCCTTAGGACCTTAAGGGAGAACACAATGGAATAAATGTGGCACACAATGGAATCACCCTCCTCTCTTGGGTCACTATCCACAATGTACCAAGAGAGGGAAGGAGGATTTAAATTCTCCTATAAAAGGCCACCAAGAGATGAAAAACATGAGAACACATTGTTATGCTGGCCAAAATTTCCCCAAGAAATACCAGCAGTGTGTGATCCGAAGCAGAGATAGAGGGGACTCAGTTGTTGGTCATCCAACAAATCCATTCCACCATAGTACAGAGAGGGAGACTTTGCACCGAGAAAGCTTGAAAGTAAATACAACCTTGCATCAGGACTTGGAGCTCCATAGTTCCAAGGGCCCCTTGGAAAGGGGGTTAAAGTTTCATCCTCATTTCCTACTAGCACTCAATAAGAGGGGACGTAAGTGTTTTCATTTGGATTATTGAATTTTTTTGGCTCTATTTAGAGCTTTTGTGTTATTTTTTTTATTTTTAGTTTAATTTTTATGTTTGAATATGCATGCTATTTCTCTATCTAGTATGTTTATGTTTGAGCATGTTCCACTAACTTGCTTGACTCCATCTATTTTCTGTCTGTGACCAATAACTTAAGAGGGACAAACCACCCCTCTTAAGCAAGTGTGATTTGGTACATTCATGCAACAAACACCCCAACACAGGATTGGTGACTCCACTAAATTTTATTTCCAAGTTTATGTGGTTGTGCCTTTTTGCAGAGACCTTTGTCTTTGCTGTGGAGTTGGGCTAGAATTGCCCCCTTTCTCTCCTTCACTTCCTGGTTCATCCCAAGTGACAGACTGAAGCTGAAGAGTTCCAAAAAACTGCTCTGCAAAAAAATTGAGCACATTTCTCACATACAGGTGCACCACAGTGCGTGCGCTCATAGGTGACCCGTGCGCAGAAATCGCGCCTGTTTCAGCCTTCTGCGCGCAAAAACTAGAAGTGGAATTTTCTCCACTAATTCCATATTTTCCTACTTGTAAAAGTGACTGGAAATGCATAATACATCTACCAGCACTATTTGAGGTGCCCCACAACTTGCTAAAGCTCATTCTTAGCTGCTTTTAGTAGCATAGGTGTTAGTTTTATTTTAAGTTGATTTTTGCAAAGTTAACACATAGTTTAAGTAGGAGGAAAATTAGCTTGCATTCCGAAATAATTTATGTTTTTAAAATTTAGGTACCAAAAACACCTAGGTAATTAGCCAAAGTAAGTGGCCCCAGTCCACGCATGCTTAACTAGTCCTTTTTTCTAATGTAGAAGTCATCAGTTTAGTTCAATTTTTGCACTAGGATTTTGGGACCAGGATCGAATTGTCAATAGAAGAGCAAGTAATATCTGTTGACTTTGCACCCTCAGGTGATCCTAGGAAAGCATATGAACACTCTCTAACCATATTTTTTTATTGACTGATCACATAGGATTAATCTAAAGGGAAAATTTATTTTATTTTCACTTTTTTTATGTATGCGATCAGAATTTTGCTTTGATTATAATCTTTATCCTCTCAAATATTTCCAAATCCATACCTATTTGACGCTAGAACAGACCCAATGGGACCTCATCGATCTAGACGTCTTTTGGGCCTTCCCCCATTACCGAGAGGGGTTCCAGGTCTTTCGCCATTCAGGCGTCAAAGACGAAACACTGTCACCCTTATTGGTTCATCCTTTATCGGGGCATCTCTAGTTGGGAACCCTAGTCGGTCTCCCAACGCCACACTAGTGAACACCCCCATAGGGTCACCACAAACCACTCCTCCCACAACCCCTAGCAAGCAGAGGAGTGCTACCCATTCAGGAAGCCAATTGAACACAGAGCAGGGTATGTCGCAGACAAACCATATTCCTAACCAGAACATTGTGTTTTCACAAGTCGAAATGGCTACAACCTCGCAGTCACCTTTTCTAGCTTCGTTAAATCTACCCGATTTAACCAATTTGACAAACAACCCCATATGGCCACCCATTCCCACAAAGCTCCCTTCGGACATCCCAAAATTTGAAGGGAAGCAAGCGGAAGACCCCGGAAATCATGTTATGAATTTCCACCTGTGGTGTTCATCGAACAACATCGTTGATGATACTATTCAACTAAGATTGTTTCAACACACTCTGACCAGAGTGCCAGCGAAATGGTATGTAGAGCAACCCTCTGCTACACATGGAACCTTTAGCACCCTCACCACTACATTCCTAGCCTATTTTCAATTACCCATCCACCACAATTCTGAAATGGAATTACTGACCCACTTTAGGCAAACACTCGTCGTCCGTATCTCAGACCATCTCCATGAATGGCAGTGACATCGTAGTTTGTGCAAAGCCAAACTCGATGATCGAGTTCTGTTAGACATGTTCCTGAAAACTCTCACCACAGAGATTTCAAAGGATGTGGCGCAAAAAATCCCCATATCCGAAGAGGATGCCATCAGTAAGGCCCAACAACTTGAGCTAAGCTATACGCAAGCACGGTATATTTACAATATCTGAACGCCCCGCACCTGCAAACTTACAAAGAATCTCCAGGCGCGTCGAACTCTGCAGAAGGTTTAATTGGGTCACTGACCCAAATTCAACCAAGCAGCATGTTGAAGTTTGCAACAAGAAATAGTGAAATTGGCATCCAGAAACAACATCCTTGATCCTTGTGAAAATTAAGCACCTACACTAGGTGGGGCCCACACAGGATATTTTTAGGTGGAAGTCTAATTTTAGATGCATGAGAAAATTCTATTTATAGATGATATCTATTTACAGATGGTGAGAAAATTCTATTTATAGATGATGCTCTATTTATAAATGTATGTGTGAGTTCTATTTATAGATCGCATGTCTATTTATAGATGCATGTCGATTATTATTATCCCTTAATAATACTTGGACAATAAATATTAATCTATTATCAATGAGCACTTGGAAATAGTTAACTGAAGTGGAAAACCAATTAGCTATAGGAAATTGGAGTTCAAAGGTTGGTTGGTGGGACATGCAAGTGGACTTAGTTGTAACTGAGTGATTCGAAGTTGTAACAGAGTTGGATGTGTAGTTATGTGAGTTGTGAAGTAGTTTAACTCAGTTAAGTGAGTTAAACTCGGTTTTGCTAGTTGTAACTAAACATACAATAGTGAGAGATTAGTGAATTAATTATTTAATTAATTGAAAATCAGTGGTCTTACATGCAACTAAATATTTACTATTGTTAACTACATGCATGTCAGATCTAGTGGAGACCCAGTTGAGACTCAGGTGAAAGGGAAGTGTAACTATCAGTTGTGATATTAGCAGGCTACCTAGGTGTAGTTATAACACCACAGGATGCCCATGATACTCAACACAGTTGAGGAAGACTGAAATTCTTTGTTATTAAGGATTACATTCATCAAGAACTACGTGAGCAAGGCAGACTGTCTGGAGACAGTAAATTGGCTAAGGGATTTGTAAATTTTTATATGACAGTGTGATACAATTAGTTGATGTACTGAGAGCTCTTGTGAGAATAGTTTTGTATGTAATTTTTTCATGATTCCTTATGGAATAGACAATATATGATAGAGGGGTTTTTAGCAGTAAGCTTTCCCTGGGAATATATGGTGTTATGGTTTTGATCTATACTTCTTTGCTTCATGTGATTGGAAATTGTGTTGTTTTTTAATTCCGAAAAATATTTGTAGAGGTGATTCAGTATTTAACTTTAGCATATTTTTATATCGGGTGAATCCAAGATATGCATGCATATTGTATAATTTCTATATGGTATCAGAGTTGTGTTATAAATTTTCTACATGGTATGAGAGCAGGAATTATTTGGGTGTGTGAGTTCGCAAAGAATATCTGAAAAAAATTGATGCAAAATTTTCAGAAACATATAGCATATTTGGATTCCTTGCAAAACAATACCCAAATTGAAAAAAAAATTGATCGAATCGGAGCTCGGCTGAGGGAGATATTGTCGATTTAAAATCAGCTCTTTTTGTTAGAAAATTTTGCGACGACAGGAAAAGTACAATGTGTGCGAGCCAAGAAACTACATGCACTTAGGTATAAGATGCATGCAAAGCTTTGAGGAGCAAAGCAGAGGTTAGTGACTTAGTGGTTGATAGGGAGCCTCTCAACATGCAGCCTGAGAAGCAGTCTCAGAAGGTTGTGGAGCAGCCACAACTAAATATGTAGAAGAATCTCTATAGACTTGATGTAGATGTGATTTCTACAAGGCTTCCTACCATTGGGAAGTGTGAGAAAGCCATGCAATTGACCCTTGAGAGGGAGTTTTATTTGCATGCAGGTAAGAGTGAACCTCAATATGTGGAGCAGCCACATGCGAAGGATCATGGAGTGGGAGCAACCACTCATGCAGAGAAATTTCGAGCCAGATGGGCAGAGAGAGTGCATGCAGCTATACCACCAGGTGAGAGGTGGGATGACATACATGAATAATATCAAGAAGAAATTTATGGGCAGGATTCATTGAGATGGTGTGGATCTCATGAACCGAACCTGGCTACGAGGAGCCCACAAAACAGCAGTAGCAGGATCAGTTGGATTTATGCAATTAGATGTCATGAGGACATGAAATCAAAGTGACAGTGTCAGATAGTGGAGCACGGATCAGAGTTGACAGCAAGTTCAGAGTTCATGGATGTAGAGGTTGACAATGTAGTGGATCAAAAATACATGTGCAGTTGGTACCAGCAGAAGTCAGAAAACTTTCATAACAGATGAATTATACTGATTCAGTTTTTTGGAGGCTATTTAGTTTCAGAAATATTGCATGCAAAAGGTGCATGGCGCATGCATGGAGTTGCATGGCACATGCATGACTTTGCATGGTGCATGCAAGGATTGCAGGATGCATGCATGGAGTTTCATGGCACATGCATGAGGTTTCATGGAGCATGCAAGGGTTGCAGGGCGCATGCATGGAGTTTCATGTCACATGCATGGAGTTGCATGTTGCATGCAAAGACATTCCTCTCTTATTGAGAGGGAGTCTTCAAGTTTGCAACAAGAAACAGTGAAATTGGCATCCGGAAAAAACATCCTTGATCCTAGTGAAAATTAAGCACCTACACTAGGTGGGGCCCACACAGGCTATTTTTATGTGGAATTTTATTTTTAGATGCATGAAAAAATTATATTTATAGATGATTTCTATTTATATATGGTGAGAAAATTCTATTTATAGATGATGTTCTATTTATAGATGTATGTGCGAGTTCTATTTATAGATAGCATGTATATTTATAGATGTGTGTCGACTATTATTATCCCTTAATAATAGTTGGACAATAAATATTAATCTATTCTCAATGAGCACTTAGAAATAGTTAACTGAAGTGGCAAACCAATTATCTATAGGAAGTTTGAGTTCAAAGGTTGGTTGGTGGGACATGCAAGTGGACTTAGTTGTAACTGAGTGATTCGAAGTTGTAACAGAGTTGGATGTGTAGTTATGTGAGTTGTAAAGTAGTTTAACTCAGTTAAGTTATTTAAACTCAGTTGTACTAGTTGTAACTGAACATATACTAGTGAGAGATCAGTGATTTATTTATTTAATTAATTGATAATCAGTGGTCTCACATGAAACTGAAGATTTACTACTATTAACTACATGCATGTCAGATCTAGTGGAGACCCAGTTGAGACTTAGATGAAAGGGAAGTGTAACTATCAGTTGTGATATTAGAAGGCTACCTAGGTGTTGGTATAACACCACAGGATTCCCATGATACTCAACGGAGTTGAGGAAGACTGAAATTCTTTTTGATTAAGGATTTCATTCATCAGGAACTGCATGAGCAAGGCAGGTTGTCTGGAGACAGTAAATTGGCTAAGGGATTTGCCAATTTTTGTATGACAGTGTGAGACAATTAGCTGGTGTACTGAGAGCTCTTGTGAGAAGAGTTTTGTATGTAATTGTTTCATGATTCCTTGTGAAATATACAATATATCATAGAGGGGTTTTTAGCAATAAGCTTTCCCTAGGAATATTTGGTGTTGTGGTTTTGATTTATTCTTCTTTTCTTCATGTGATTGGCAATTGTGTTGTTTTTTAATTTCGAAAAATATTTGTAGAAGCGATTCAGTATTTAACTTTAGCATATTTTTAGATCGAGTGAATCCAAGATATACATGCATATTGTATAATTTCTACACAGCAGCGTTCAATACCTCGGTTACACGTATGATTTTTCCCAGAACATACCACCACCCGGCTACCAAAGTCATCACATGCCTCTGCAAAATTTGACCAATAGGGCGTTGTCGTATCACCATCAGCATGGAGGACCCTATCCTCCATCTCAAGGGACCCAGTACACAGATAGACATGCTGACAGAAGAGCTCCCCCCCAATAGCCATTTACAAACTAGGGACCGCAATATGCCCAGTCCCCAGCACAAGAACCCCCCATGCAGAATAATTTAGAGGTGAACTTCATGCAACCTTCCCAAAACGAACCGTGCCAGCCATATAACCAGGAGAACCCAAATTATACTCCTAACGCGGTTAAGAAAAAAGGAAAAAAAAAAGCCTAAGCGAAATCCTGAACAGCAGGGGAACAATTAACAATGCCCTCCATGATATCAGGCTGGAGGAAACTCCAACCGAAATCAAAACCAGGAGACAAGCAACTCCCAAAGGCAGAACAAAAATCCAATTCTTCGAATAAACAACTCTTGTTCAATCTGCAGTGAGTATGGCCATTAGACTCACCACTATCCTGACCTCCCTGACTTGAAAAGGCTACACAGTAATCGTGGACAAGGGGGATCCTCCCAGTAGACAGCAGTCACGCAAGAACCCTTCCCCCATCAAGGGAAAATTAGCACACAGCAACAAACTCTCGACAACTCCGAAAAAAATAGCCACGAAATCTACATGACTGGCGAGGAAATGTTTTTTCAAACACAGAATCAAAATTACAACACTCCACCAGACACCAACATGTCAAGGGCTAGTACCAGTGCACCAACAACACCTTTGACCATATCAAATATGCCTATTGCACCTTTTCCAAAGATGGCTAAGGGACCAACTAGGCGAGCAGGAAACTATTCCAAAGCAGCCCATAACTATATCATTATGGATGATCTAGCTCAATCTCCCACCGCTATGTTAGCTTTGGATTATTACAATCATGCCCAAAGAAGTGGAAAGCCTTATATTCTACATTAGGTGCCATCGACCCTACCGATTCACGTCTAATGGATTTTTATTTAGATAAAGCCACCCCTAGGCTTCCTTCAATGGTCGCCTTTCAGATACCAGCGTCGATCCAAAACATTACTATTCACCGATGTATCATTGACAAAGGTGCATCCACATGCATCATGTCAAAGAACGTTTGGCAGAAGTTAGGGTCGCTCGAACTAAAGCAATCAGATATCACGCTTAGAGCATATGATGGTTGCCCTTCAGCCCTAGTCAGTCTCTACCAAAACATCCCAGTCTACTTAGTCGAAAAGACGGTCCTTATAGACATTGAAGTCTTGGGGGCTCAATTGGATTACAATATACTCCTTGGCTAGAGTTATATGTACACCATGTCACCCATCGCCTTGTTCGTCTTTTGAATTATGATGTTCCCCCATGAGGACTGCATCGTTACTGTTGGCCAATTGATGCATAGAGAAAAGAAACCCCTAACAAATACCGATGTCATTCTACCCTATGTAGACACATCTGTGGATGCACTTTCACGGTACCAAGAATATGGCCCGGCCAGTTCAAACCGTCATCCATCCTAGGGTCATTCATAGGAGATCCCCTTGGATTGGAGTCTTTCGATGTCACAGGCTTCCGGTGTGCATGATTTCCACATCAAGCACCGAAGCTATTCAGACACAGACACGAGCAATAATGACACCGAGTCCTCACTACCTGCAATTTCTCTAGCTTACACTACCCCAAACCCCTTCTCTACCCCCCAGTCAAGCCTCGCATCCCAAACAAGTCTTGACCACCGTGGTATACCAAACATATCTTTTGCAATACCAGCTTTGTACCGATTCCCCCCACCGATACTTCTTAGAGCCACACACATCACCGCCACAGTGTGGGGGTGCCCCCGCCCCGAGGAGGCCCCACCCATTCAGGAAACTGTTGAAAAGATCCATGCAAAGGAAATTCGCATTGCAAAATCGATGATTATGACTAAGAAAACCAAGAGAAGAGGAAAGAAGGTGGAGACTCCCACCACGCAACATGAATCACTAGGCTACACCATATGTGACATAGTAGGACACCCTACCTGCATCTGTTCAGAGCTGGACGAATTAAAATTTCTCCTTAGCTCTATGGCAGATATCGCGACACCACGTTCCCGTAAAAAGGAATCTGCCACCAAAATTCAAGGCAAAGAATTGCGTACCAATCACGAATGCACTATATGTAGAAATTATGGACACTATACCCATCATTTCCCAGAAATCCCGCGATATAGGGACACCTTACAAGCCATCAAGCGGTCCTACCAAGAGGATCCCTCCACCCAGTCACCTGGAGATGAACCTCGCACCATCCTGTACCTTCAGGAGGAATGATATTCGCCTGAAAGACTCCCGTTCATATTTCCTCCTCCTGTCATACGCTGCACATTGTGCGATGAACGTGGTCACTTCATCGAATAATGCGCAGCCCTAGAACTCCTCCACAAATGGTATATCATGTTGGTTTGCGGGATGCGCAGTTCACATGACCTTTATGTGCCGATAACCACATTTTAGAAAATTGCCACTATATCCCCCAATTCTATTTAGCACTGGCGATTTTGCGCTCAGCCATAGTCTACCTCTCCGAAGAAGATGGCATAGACTCAAAATCTAGGAACAGCTCGACAATCCAAGAATATGTGATGAGTAGATCCATCCTCTTCATTCCAGTTAAAAACCGACCAATCATGGAACCTTTAGTTACCCCCAACCGCTCTCCTCAGTGAATACCAACATGTGCGTTATGTAAAATTCCCAATCATGTGGTCGCCACCTGCCCTGACTTAGAAGTGCTACATCGTTGGTACCCTGCCAGGCCACCAACTAAGCACAATGGGCACCCCATATCTAGGCTATTTTTCTTAGTATGTCAAGGAAATCACTGTGGACAGCATTGTACCTATATCCCACAAGTTCATCCTCTAATTGATATGATTCATACATTAGATAACAAAGAGGATGATCTCCTCAAACGGTATAGAAAGTATATAACCCCCAGGCGAGCAACCCCACTCCCACATCGGCGTGATGGGAAATTTGGGACGACACACCAACCAAGCATGACCCAGGTCCAACCTAAGATAACATGAGGACTATGCAGTCTGATTGGCCACCGGGTCAATTAGTGCAAATAACTGAAGCACCTAGCAAACAGTTTTCGCACAGTCTCGTCTCTCCCATACAGACATCTCTCTAACCAAGAGAAAATAACGCATACTTATTTCCGGATTTGTTCACACTTTCATCACAAATTTAAATGTGAACATCTCCCCAAGCTAAGAGCGGCAAGAGAAGCATTAATTCGACACTCCCCAAAGGAGCCAGACACACCCAAGTCAAAAATATGGAAATGGAAGCATAAGACCTCGTCTTCTACCACAAATCCTTTCCAACCATCCACATCTGGGACAAAGAGTAGTATTGATTCCCACACAATCTACTCAGTTGGCACAGTGGTACCATGCACCATATGCACTGGCCATAAAATTCAGGAACCTTTGCACCAAGCACAATTTCCACCAACAAGAAATTGACTATCCTAACAAGGGACCCAACCTTGTGCTTACGCAAACTCCCATCACGGAGATTCTTCCCCCACCAAACTCCGACGACATGATACATCATATACGATTTGTATCATCATATATTAGAACTAGTACTGAATTCACCCTCACATCCTGGGGTGTCAACCCTGTCCCCATTATAAAAAACCTAGGTACCCTACGCTTTTTGCATTGATTTCCACAAGATCCTGAATTTACATGCCGCCATCGAACTCCTCGATGATACCCAGCCTCTAGAATAGCATCTAGTACAAATAGAGTTCATCAAAAAATCTGACGATAGTCACTGCAACACAACGAGGCCCACAAGAAAAGGGTAGAATCATCATTCAAGCGCCACATCAACCCTCACTCATTCACCAAAGGAGAACTAGTCATCCGCTACGATGTCGCAAAAGAAGCCCTAGGGCTAGGAAAGTTCAAAACCCTATGGAAATGACCCTACATCATAAAACATTGCCTCCTCAAGGGGGCATACATCTTGACTGAACTAGACAGGACATGCCTCATCAACCCCGTCAACAGCCTTTACCTCAATAAATTATATCCACAAGGGCCAAGGAGGCTTTACCCTAGATTCAACATACACAAACCCATCCACTCTAAATTTTTGACCAAAAGACTTGTTACAAATCGCGCTCGAGTGTCACCATGGATTACCAACCTGACCCTTACTTTGGATTTGCCGATGGAGCTTCACAATGGTCTCAAAGTTTAGTAGCGGTCGCCTGGGTCATCTATCACCCTGATCGATCACCACTCTGCACCAATGGTGTGTGCATCAGTTTAGCAACAAACAATCAGGCAGAATATGATGTCGTTATCAGACTTATGTGCGACGCCCTCCATCATGGAATACGCCATATGCATATCTACCTTGATTCCCAGTTAGTAGTGTCACAGCTAAACCAAAAATTTGAGACAAGAGATCCACATCTATTTAGAAAATATTTGAGTGCAAAAATATTAAGCAGATAATTTGACTACATTAAATTCACACATGTACCAAGGATTCAAAACCAAACAGTTGATCGCATAGCTAAAAATATTCTAAACTGGAATGCAGCTCGGATAAACCATCGTACATAAAAAAAAAAAACATAGAAAACATATATATCCATCAACATAACATAATCCATAGGCAAAAATAGGGGGCACACCATGTAGAGCCACAAAAAATATCTCTCGCATATATATATCAATGTATGTGTCTGAGTACAAAATAGTGTCTCTGACCCATCGATCAGCCCAAAAGATAAACATAGATAAGTCATCAAAAATAAGGGAAGCATCCTCATAATGGGTGCTTTCCCCGTGTACAAAAAGACTCCAGGGCGGTGCTCCCCTAGGCAGGGCACCTGGACCCACTACCACTCCTGGTACCACAACTAGAGTTTCCGTAAACACCAAGACCACCACTCGACATAAAACTAGCCAATATCCCCTCTCCTGGGCCATCAAGGTCTCTAGCCATACATCCTTGAGGTCATCCAAAAAGCCTCGAGTTGGTATCCCCTAGGTCAAGCGGTCCACTCGATCCCATGCATCCTCTAGAACTGCCACCCGCTCGGTCAGCTCAGCAACACAAGCCTCTACCGCATAAGCACGAGCTCGCTCAACAGTAGTCTCGGCGGTAGCCAAGCTGCTACCCTCCCTCGAAGGGCCAGCCTCACCAACCGATGCTCCACCTAGAGTTTGGGCATGAGATCCTCCCTGCCCCTCGAGATCTCCTCACGGTCGTCGAATCAACTGCTGCCTAACCAACCAAGCCACAGGACGACCAACCTCGCCAACATTTGCAAGAGTAACCAAAAATATGTTAGTTTCATCATAAATACACATACAAACATAAATACTCAAATAAATGTAGAAAACGCAAAAACATACTTGCTAGCCCCCAAGCGTATCCAGTAGGAAGACCCATGTCTGGATCCCCCCGGAAGTCCATCCCTACATAAGGGAATGGCAGGAACATCTGAGGGTTGGCTTCAAACCAAGCCTCCGTGGTGGTGTTCCATTAACGCCCCACCATACCCCCACCTCCTTGAGGCATCACAGGAGCCCACCTCCTTGTGCGAGGCTCCCGTGGCCCCCCAACAGGCACCACCACAACTAGTCTCAGTAGAACCACCCACTCGTACATAATGCTGCATAAAATTTTGGCGTAGGTAAACATCTTTGATCCATCCCTGACCTTGTAAATTTGTGTCAGCATCCCGTCATAACAAAAACGGGAAAAGTCGAAGAAATTCCCAACCCTCAACTGGCGGAAGACACCAACCTGTGGACCCAATGCTCTATGTGGAGCAGACGACCCTACCAGTCGCACAATGGCTGCCAAATCACATCGCTTAGCCAAATTTGTCACCGTGGAAATAGCTACGCACCCCTCCGTAAGGGGCACCCCGCCACAATGACGTGCCCGGAACCGATCAAGATCCACCCTCCCAGAGGGAAGTGGATACTGAAGCACCTCAACCTGAGGCAACAGCCCAGTCACAAAGTAGATATCTGTCTCAGGAAGGATAGTGAGGTCGCACCCACGTAGCACCATAACCTTGCGCCACATGTTCCAACACTGGATCAGGTAGCGCAGAAGTTGATCCTGTGACCGAAGAAGGTCATTCTCCACGAATTTCAGGAGACCCCATCGCGCCAACTATTGGCGCCCCTAACCATCGGCAGCTAAAGCAGTGTGGAGCTTGGGCCAATATTGCTCCCTCCACAACATCTTTTCATCAAAGCAGGAGCACATTAGCAACATAAAAACACCAAAAAACAGGCAAAATTTCCAAAAAAATTGGCAAAACTGCCTCGGCCGCGCTTTTTCCTCCACGTGCCTGTCACTCAGAGAAGCACAATGAGGACGCGCTTTTTCCTCCCACAGGCATACAAAATGCATGCAAAAAATTCAGATAGTCGCGCCTTCTATGTGCAAAACCTTTGCTTTGCGCGCAAAAGGCACGCCATTTCCCTGATCGCTCGCGCACTCAGGGAAAACACTGGCCTAGAATCTGTACAAACCAGTATTTTACAGATCTTGGCACTCCCAGACTGAAAGAATTAAAATTTAGAACGTCATGGAGTTTACCTGGCCAAGAAATCGCTAATCCTGGGTACTCAGGCTGACCACAATGGCAAGAACTACTCCGCAGAAGCCTATGACCTCTCAAATAATAAACAGACACAAATGAACAGAATAAGAGCCCTATGCACCTATATGTCACCCTTTTCAAAAACTTTGTAATACCATAACGAGAGCTCAGAAGGCGCAATCAACAGACTGAAAGCAGCACTATGATTAGTGCTCCATAACACCCAAGGGAAATGCCACACATTCGCACCCCTGAAAAAATAATTTTTCGGTGCCAGTAGATATGCCCTCTCTCATCTTATTTTTTAAAGCACATGTCATTCAGTAATATTTATATAAAGAATATGCTTTCACCTGGGGTATTTGTTTTTGCAGGTATTGTGCACACCATCGATAGCTCCATCCACTGAAAGTTCCAGAGAAGGTATCATTCTACCCCCAGCATGATAAAGTCCCAGAAAAAATATGCATATCCTTACATAATTTCTCCATCAAAAATCATCCATAGGTTCCACACATCTGACCATGTTTATCATCACCTCACCATGCATATGATAAATGTTGAGCCCCAAAGATGTCCTTTCCCTTCACAAAATTCCACTTCATTTCCTTTTTCCCTTGTCAATTACAGGCTTAAATGGTCAATAAGATTGGTTAAAGACAATTTAGGAATTTATACAATGACTGACTTGCTATATTTTCATGGTTTTGTTGTCGTAGTAATTTTTGACTAGACTCAGCTACAGAATGCAGCCATTCTGTAACCAGTCACCTATTTCGCAGCTATCTTCATGTTCTCATAGGTTCCAGCTATCACCTCAAAGAAAAATGCATATGGGTGAATTCCATACTTCATCCACATCATTCCTTGCTCCCTACGAAGTCTGAGCAAAATTATACAGGTGATTATGCATGTGGGAAACCAAAACTAAGAGATAGACTTCTAATAGGACAAGGACTGTACAGATGTCTTTAATCACAGTACGAGACCTCCACCAGAGTTCTAATTTGATTTTAGTTGGGAAAGACATTTATTCCTATTTTATCTCAAGGGAAGTTATGTAATTTTCTTATAAGAATGACTCGGGAGACCGAGAAACAGCTAGCTAGATTTATGTTTTGTTGCTAGATCTCAAAAGACCGTAATACTCTGTTTTTGAAATACTTTTCCTTTAATGAAAGAAGCACCGCTTTATTGCAAGATCTGAGGCAATCTTGAGAAGATTTGTATGCTAATCCGGTGGTAGAGGGCCCCTACTGCCCGAGAAGCTTTGTGCACATTGTTTAGATAAGTAACTTTAGCCTTGTTGCATTCCTAGTTTAAGCAATTTTCTGAACTTTGTGTTTTATATTCACTTGCATTGGATGCTACAATCTAGTCTTGTTCTTACGAATTATTCCAAAATATCACTAATATTGAATGAGATATAACTGTAGTATTTTAGGAGTTATTTGCATTTCTCTGAACTTTATGATTTTGTGCTCAATTACATCAATTGTTACAGCTAGTCTTGTTCTTACGAACTCTTCCAAAATATCACTAACACTGGATGAGACATAGCTGTGGTGTTTTAGATCTTAGTTGCATTTTTTTGAACTTTATGTTTTTATGCTCATTTACGTTACATGTTACAGCCAGTCCTGTTCTATGAATTATTCCAAAATACCACTAACCCTGAATGAGATAGAGCTAAAATATTTTAGTGATTAGTTGCATTTTTAGTTTAGTTGTAATACTCCGGAGGTTAATAGCACCCTAGTTCAGTTTCTTTTCACAGTGTTTCAAGTTAGTTTAATTGCATTCTAGTTCAGTTATAGTCACTGTATTTCAAGTTTGAGTAACTAGTTGAATTAGACTTCACGACCTTCATTATTTACAAACTACTCTTGTATTAATCTCTTCCAAACACATCATCATATGGACAAGAATTAGTGATATCAATTCAAGGCCTTGACCACTCTGCAACTTCTTATAATTTCACAAACTGCCTCATTTCCAAAGCTATTCCAAAAGATTTCTATTTCTTGAAAGAGGTTTAACAATGATATTTTGAGTTGTAGAATGGATCAATTTCAGTGTCATAGGTTAATTTAGAGTAGAATTCTTCACTAGGTTGCAGACTATCTTAGAAGAGCCTCATTGCATTAAACTTATCCTTTTCTCAAAGTTATTCCAACATATTCCTAATGAATGAATTGGATTGAGTTCATGTTATGAGTTACTGAGTTCATGTTATGAGTTATTGAATTCATGTTATGAGTTATTTAGTTCTTGCTATGAGTTATTTTTCTTGTTAAGAGTTTTGCATTTTCTATTCTCAAGTGCCATACATAGTTTAGAATAGGTTTTTCTCTGTTTTAGTGTGTCCAACAACTTCTCTTTGCCAAAACTTAGTTCTTTTCCTCTTAGAATAAAAACACAAAAATCAAAAACATTGAAAAAAACACTCAACACAACATAGTGAGAAACAAATACCCAGGCACATATAGTGCACTTCATCAACAACATTAACCCCGGTTGACACCGATGACCTCAATTTAGGAACACTAAAATGAGCAAGACAATAAGCATCCTTGTTGGCCCGTAGAGCCTCCCTCCATGGCACTCGAGCCACCTGTGTGCAGACCATACATCACAACAAAAGTGACGCCGGTGGCCATACCACCGTGTCCGGGAAGCACTCATGGCCATTCACTTGCCATGCATTAGGTCAAGTTTTACCATATGCTTCCATACCTTTCTCGTAAAATCAGGTTTATGTCGACTGCAAGTGCACTCTCGTGCCTCGCATGTGGCCTACCATACCTCCATCAGCATAACCCATCTTTTTTCGCTTCATCAACCTCACACATGAGACCAACCAATGGGGCCCCCACCCTCAGCAAAAAACCTTCCTCACATCATCAGTGAGCGAACACTTTCATTTTTTGGGGTACCCGTTTCTGTGTTTTGTACAAACCAAACCCCATTATTTTATTCTTTTGGTAAGTGTACAAAGACCGCAAACTACGCACTACATCCCCCACCCACCCATTCATTTTTTCTCCCATGGTAGCAGTCCTTCGCCACCCTTTGTTGGAGTATCACACCCCCAAGCAAAAGCCACCACGACATTCATAACCATTTTACACCCACCCTGGAAGTCATCCCGACTCTAGGGATTTCCCCATCAGAAATAGTTATGACTGTCGCCAAGTTGCTTCTTATACTCCAACCCCGGTCCACTAAATCCCCATCATCAGTTTTCAGTCACCCCTCGCCATCATGCCTATGTTAAACCCATCACATCCAGGATCCTTATCCTCGTATCAATGACCCCCTTGTTCGGTTGAGGCTTCCTTTTTGTCGACTTCAACACCTCTTTTCCAAAAAGGAAGCGATACCTTGGATCACCCCTCTCCATAAAAGGAACATCCTTGGGTGGCACTATGGGAGACATCATTGCCCACATATTTCATCGATCCTCCTCACATTCGACTACAACACAAGATTTCATTTCAAGATGGTATCGTACCTTACAACCATTGCACTTTGATCAAATCCATCGAAGACCCGTGCCTTTATAAGCGTCTCTTTCAACAATGCTTACATGGGAAGGTCCCATCCAGCGCCTATGCGTACAAAGCGCATTTAGATGCGATACCAATTTTATGCATATGGGTACCATTTTCCACCTATTTTCAAAGAAAAAACGCCCTTGAGGACGTTAGCTGTCGTCGTCATCAACCAACAGATCACTACCTTACTAGTGACAAAGACAGAATATCTATCTGTCAAATAGATTTTTTTAACTAGCCAAAGCATTACAAGCATGGGACATGCCTGCCTCATATAAAATTTGTATATATTTAATTATACCATTGCTTACAGGGATCCCACAGGACATGGTCGCTCTTTGACCCAGTGCAGGGTGTCTCCAACTCTGAGCTACACGCAAGTCTCCCTCTCTCTCTACACACAGTATACAAAAAAGAAACTATAATTTATTTCGGCTATAGAGTTCTTCCTAGGCCTCACACATTAGGGGAAAACTGTTATCAGTGGAAAATCGGACAAGCAAAGGTGACATTATTTAATGTCAGGCAGAAGGGTTCACAGGGCTGAAAGACATTAGAGAATATAAAATTATTTAAAAATCTCTAAGGTTTGAAAGGAAAAATAAAATTGCGCACAAGAAGAACTAGTGAAATGCGCCTTTGCTCAAAAAAACCTTCGATAAGAACGCCTTTGCGTGATTTTTACTCAAAAAGGCGCGCAATCCTGGGAGTGGCTGAAGTCACTTTCCGAGACCACAAGGCACACTCCAAGACATTGATTCCACACTTCAGGCCGCCTAAGGACAGCCGCCCAGGCCTCGTTAGGAACTCAAGGGAGCACACAATGGAATCACCCTCCTCTCTTGGGTCACTATCCACAATGTACCAAGAGAGGGAAGGAGGATTTGAATTCTCCTATAAAATGCCACCAAGAGATGAACAACATGAGAGCACATTGTTATGTTGGCCAGAATTTCCCCAAGAAATACCAGCAGTGTGTGATCTAGAGCAGAGATAGAGGGGACTCAGTTGTTGGCCATCCAACAACTCTAGTCCACCATAGTAGACAGAGTGAGACTTTGCACCAAGGCAGCTCAGAAGTAAAGACATCCTTGCATCAAGACTTGGAGCTCCATAGTTCCAAGGGCCCCTTGGCAAGTGGGTTAAATTTTCATCCTCATTTCCTACCAACACTCAATAAGAGGGGATGTAATCGCCGTTGTTTGGATTATTGAAGTTGTTTGACTCTATTTAGATCTTTTTTGTTATTTATTTTAGTTTTAGTTTAATTTTTATGTTTGAATATGCATGTTATTTCTCTATCTAGTATCTTTATCTTTGAGCATGTTCCACTAACTTTCTTGACTCCATCTATTTTCTACCTGTAACCAATAACTTAAGAGGGAAAATCACCCCTCTTAAGCAAGTGTGATTTGGTACATTTTTGCGCCAAACACACCAACATAATAAGGAAGCAGGAATACAAACTAGAAGAACTTTTGTTGGGACTTCTAGTCACTTAGCCTTACTATCATGTTGAAGGCTCGAAAATCACTGCCTCAACATTGGGGATAACCACCCGCTCGAGAACTTGAAAATTGTTCCTTTTATGTTTGGAATAGTGGCTCCAACGGGGGATAATGGGACCAATTTCCCTTTGAAGTATAAGTGAATGAGTCTGAGGTGTAAAATAGTGAAATGGATGTGATAGATGAAACTCAATGGAACTCAATTATATATATACCTATTTATATCTATATCTCGGGGCTTAACTTGCTTTTATATGTGATATTCTTAAAGATTTCCTTAAGTATGAGATAATATAAATCATATAACACTTAAAGAATTGAATACAAGTAAGATGATCAATTTGATTAAATATTTAATCAAATTAATTGTTTAACACATATCGCATGAAATATCTCTTTACTTTGCACATACATTTAAAGATTACAATCTCATACGTTCAACAGTGAATAAGTGCTCAATTATGTTTAAAGAACATAAATAGCAAAACAAACTTAGAAATGACTATTAATCACATATAGACATAGCAATAAAATAAAGATAAAAGTACCCGATATATAAAAGATAAGATCATGAGAAAATAGCCTTGGTCCATTCTTTCCATTAAGATGATTCAAAAATTACATCAGTGAAACTTTCCAAAGACTTATTTACAAAAATTCAGAACCCTTTCCTTAAAGACATGAAAGGGTATTTATAGTTGAGAATTAAACTGTAAAAATAGAAATACATGAAACGTTGAGGAGGTTTAAACAACCATCCTTAAAATAAAACTTAAAGGACAAAATTAGATCATGTTTCAACAATAACATCAAGAACGAGAAGCTTACTGCTTTCTCATTTGTTGTATTAATTCATAGATATCCAACATGGGCTTCAATTCAGGGGGTTGAGCTGGCCTTATGTGCATATGTCCCATATACACAACATCTAAGAGTGTTGGAAGCATGTGTGAATTGGTATTAGTAAGGCATCGTAACGTCTTCTATTGGATATGTGGCTTTACTAAATATTGCCAATACTTCTCAAGGTTCAACTTTGATAACCTTTTAATATTATCTTCCTTTTTCTTGGACCAATCCTGCCAAGACTTCATCAATATTTTAACATCAGGAAAGGAATCAAATGGACACTCTTGAATTAGATTAGCACCAAATAGGTTCTCACTGATAGTTTCAGTATGGTTTCTTGTGATTTACCTTTCACTGAAAATGGCTCTTTTAGCTTGCTTCAATTTTATATCTCAATATCTAAAGAGGATTTAAGTATGTGAATCCTCTATCCTTGGAGGATTTGTTGCTCTTACTTCTACATTGTCTTTCCATGTGATATCATCAAAGATTTTATCAGCAATTTCATCAAAGTATGTCCTCAAATCAGACAACTGATTCATTAGTGAATTGCTTGTTTGACATAAATGATTGATTATTGCCAACTTTTGGCAAAAGACCACCTACTGTTGAGCAAGGAGAGTATTAATTTCTACTTCCGAAATCCTCTATATTAGGATTATCCTTCAACTGATCAATTCTAATTTGGAGTTCTTGTAACTGAGCATATTTACTCCTGATATCAGCTTCATGGTGGAGTTTCATTTCATCAAATCTCTTTTGAAATTGGGTTAGTTGAACCTGCCATTATTGATCAATGCTCTATTTTTCTTTCAATAATTCCTACTCCAACTATAGGATGTTGTCATATTTGTCTCTGATTAACTATTGCACTTTTGAAGCCTTATCAATATTATCTATAGCGTAGGCCCCTCCAAACTGTGATAGCTTAGTTAGATCATGAGAGGGGTTTGTTTGTGGATATTTCCACAAAACATCCAATGGTATATTTCCAGGAACTAGTGCATGGGACTGCACTATTCTCCTCCTCTTCCTTTTTCTACTCATTACAGCCCTATTCCTGGGATTTTAAAATATATTGAGAGGAGGTATTTCTTCAATTTTAAGAAAAATCTCAGAAGTGGGGTATACCAAGATGAATTCCACATCATTAGTGTTTAAATTTATGTTAGAAGCCCCAATAGTGAGAGGGTTCTTCTTATTAGTTTCAGGAGTAGTCATTGTTTCTTTTGGAGTCGAAGTCTACTCCTCTTGTGATCCTAAGTAATTAATATCCTAATAAAATTGATTCCATATTTTATCAAAATCCCTACCAAACAGTGGTTCTCCAATTTGTTTTTCTATTGATGTAGTTTCCTTTGTTCCCTGTTCCATATCGCTATCTTTTGTAATCTTGCACCAAAGCATGATCTAATTGTAGAACTAGTTGAGAAACCCTCAATGTGTCAAGAGGGACTTTTTCTAACCTTTTACTTATGTATTATCTAAGCCTATTCAATTCCTCTGGATTAAACCGGGCTTCTGCTAACTTTTCCACCTGAATGTATGCTTGGGCGGATTTAAATAAATCATCAAAACCATCAGTTTCATGTATGAAATGTCTCACTTTAACATGAGCAGTGAAATTTTGGGCCACATTGTTTACGTCATATTGCCTCCTTGGAACAGTGGGAAAGTTCGGGCATTGTATCTGATTAATTTCAAGAACTACATGCTTGAAATTATCCAAATAATATACTCCACAGTGAAGAGGGAACGGTGCCCAGATAGAATTATTTTCTTCTTTAAGGGATTTAGTTAGACCATTTCCCATAGTTTGATAGGAAACCTCTTGGGCCAAAAGCTTTTAGGGACATAGATCAGGAGAACATGTGGACTAGCCAAACTTTTGAAAACCCTAACATAAGTAAATGACTCTTCTCGCACCATTTTCCTATGGCTGTAAAATCATCCCTGGCCTCACTAGATAGTCTGGGGATTTTTCGTCAAAGACATCTTGGTATAAAGGAAACATAACTCCATGACATATTTTGTAGAAATGGGGTTGTAAAGTAGACTTCCAGAGGATATTATGATCAATGTGAATAGGAGTAGGGTCCATTTCCATCCCATGGATGGAAAATCAAAGTTAAGCAAATGGCATCCATAATATATGCACTCATATAAAAAGGGGGCATTGTCTTGGTAGTTATTTTACGCTCGCTTCTGTAGGCTAGGATTCAGGGAGCTATGTTATTTGACAGAATAGTGGCCCAATCCATTATATATGAGTCTGCTACAGCATCAATCAAAGGGACCCATTCAACTGTAAATTTATATGTATTGGGATATCTAAACAATCTACACATCATACCAGTAGTATAGCAATGAGGGCCAGAAAGAGAAGTTATGGAGTACATACCATTTTATTCATGCTTGTGTTTGTTTGGATCCCATCTCAAATGCCTTATTGGCTCTAATTGAACTTTGTTTTCATATGTAAATTTCTAAAGGAATTTCTTATCATATATCTTCTGTGGGTCTGGCAGATAATACGTCTTCTTCAAGTCCTCAACTTTGAAAGACCCAATTATTGTTTGTCTTGAGGTTAGGAAGGTCCTTTCTGAAATATTCAGGTTGTCGATAATCCACTTAACCATATCAGTGTACGGTAGAATATTTGGTCGAGCAATGATTCGATGGAGGTAGGAATTAGCGACGTCGGCGTAGGTAGTTTCAAAAGAAGATGAGGAGTCATCAACCATGGTTTCCTTTCAATCATTCTAGGTTCTTATTCTTTGAACAATATGTACATGGCTTCCCAAGAAGAGCTTCTGGAATCTATGGTGCACTTTGTATCGAAGAATGATTGGGGCATCTTAGTTATCTCTGTAGTAGGCAAAGCCACCTGTAGTTGGACCACAGGATTTTTATTCTTCTCAGTGGCTTTCTACATTTCACTCACATTTATCTTATCGAGACTAGCCTGAAGAAGAAAGAGCATAGAGAATGAACACTTAGAATTCAAGAACTTATGACAAAAAAACCAAGTGATGTCAAATATATTCTTAATGCAATAAATTTTGAAACACTAAATGAAAGTGATCAAATCATTTTCATTCTTGATATCATAAATACTATTACACTTGATCATTAATAAAAAATGTGTGTTCACATGGTATTTCATTCAGGTTAGCGCCCCTTCAGATGTCTTGCGTCGCAAGTTTCCTTAAGTGCATAAATTAAAAGCTGTGAAATTTACCTTTTGTCGATATGTGATCAAGTTTTATAATATCTAGAAGACAATAGCAGAAAGGCATATATCAGAGTGTATCACATCTGATGATCTTGAGACAAGGCTTCATTCAAGTTTCACGATGTGATATAATTATTTCCATCACAAAGTTTCAATATGAGCATATGCGATGGGAAACTGCGATGGAGCAATTGCGATATTGGATAATAATCGCATCGGAGGATCAGAGCGGTTAATAGAAATGAAACACCAATATCATTCTTGCAATAGCGGGAATGCGATGGGTGGCGTGGTTGATCGGTGGGACTGAATTTGGATTTTATAAGAGCGGAGAATTTTTCCTTTGTTAAATTTATTTAAGACTTTTCATATTTCTTTTAATTCGGGTAGGTAGCATCGCATTTTTCATGATAGGGCACTTTTATTTGTTCTTAAAAAATTCGTGATATGCGATGTGTGATATAGCCTTTATAACCTTTGGTTTAATTCCTTCATCCAATATGATTAATACTTAAGTTTGGATAGAAAATCATTTTTTGTCCTTTGGAATAAAATGACTTATTTTATTACTTAAAAATATTCTAAACTAAAAATTTAAAGGGTCCCCATTATTGAGTAAGTTAACTATCTAATTATAATGGGGGGATTGTTGAGTAGCACAACAATTTGTGATTTATTGGAAGAACGAGTTATCTCTGAGAAAATATATAATAAAATTTTTAAACTTAATAAGTAAAAATAATTAGGAAAGGAATATTATTTTGAAATGTTGGCTAAATAAGGTTACTATGAATAAAAAGAACTCATTTCATTGTAACTCTCTTGCAACCTCTTATAGATGAAAATATTAACTATCTGAATCATTCATTAATTAGTTATAAAGATAAAGTAGGGGGATTTGGAAACTTAGCTTTTTTATGAACTCGTTTTGGCATAGGTAGAGACACTGCTACCAACAGGCATCCATAGCCTCGATGGGGTTACCTTTCAACCAAAAATGAACCAGTATCCCATCCACTTATGATTGCAATATTTAGAGCCAATATTTTAAATTTTTATTTCTTTGAAGATACTTAAAAGCCACTACTATGGTTTGGTATCTAGATAGTGACAAAGCCATTCATAGGTTGTAATAAAGTTGAACAAGCTAGCTCGTGATGAGACTCATTGTCTTATGTTTATGTAACCATAATCCATGATCCTGGTTTGGTGTCCAGTAATGATAATGTCAACCTATTTTTTTCCCATGATTATGGTAAGTAGGCTTGTGATTAGACCTCTTATCTTTTAAGTTTCTTATATTTTTTAATTACACTCTGAAAATGTAAGATTAGTGGACAAGGAGGTACATCCATTCCTTAAGAGTAATGGATGATAACTGGAGTTAAAGATGCTAAAGCTTCAATATACTCTTTAATTTTTAAAGAAAACCTTTCCTGACTGATAACAAGATCAAATATTTTATAAATTTTTGAGGTTAGAAGAGCTTACAACTTCAATGGATAAAAGATTTTATAGTTTAATAGTAATTATCCAATTTTCAATTTTGTAATGATTTCCCCATAATTTTATACTTTCAAAAGTCAAAAAATCATGAAATTATTAGAGATATTGATAGAAAGCCAATAATGTATTTCCCAACATTATTTATGCTAAAATACATCGGTATATACAGGTGAATATTTACATATTTACAAAAGAACGAATTTTCTCTTATGAAAATAATTTCTTGAGAATTATCCCATTAACAAGAAGAGCATCTCTCTTTCCTTGTAAATATTGCAGAATGAAAGTTGATAGGCCTAATTTCTCAACAATTTGAAATGGTACAAACCACAGTTTTTGAAATTTGGTATGCTTTCCTTTTTCTTCATGTGCCTTGTCCCATTGCAGGACTAAATATCCAACTTGAAAAGTTTTTTTATTGACTGAGCTTGCATCAAAGAAAGACTTTACTAGTTGTTGATGGTGAGCATGTATTTGTTTTCTAGAATTCTAACCTTGCATTAGGACCTACGGACCAGTAGAGCAAGAAGCAAGAAAAAAAATGAGAAAGTGAAGATGGGCCCCCGGCCCCTCCCCTACCTATCTGTCTGGAATAATTTATCCCATTCCATTACCCATTTAAGGGTGGACACGCACCCCCGACCCACTTTCTTTTGCTCCTCCTTTGGCTCCATGAACATGTCACTCACCTAGAAGCTCATGGATTGAAACACTCCCAACCCCATCCAATAGATAGAATGTATATAATAGCATGGCTGGGGGATCCGAAACCAGTAACTCGAGTGGGAGAGCCGTGTCATGGGTGACCTTATTTCACGGTTCAGAGAACACTTGTGTATGTGATGCATGCAAGTGAACTTGTACGAAAAAGTTGTTGCAAAGTTTCGTTGTTAGTTCTATCGTCGACCCTCTTTATGTTTCTATGATGGCCCAGGAACACGCTTTTTACCTTTCTTCTTCTAATTTGAGTATTTGTGACATCCTTAATTGCAGAGAAGAAGAAGGTTTCTCTTCGATAAATTTTACCAAGGCTAATGAGGGGAGGGCTAGATTAGGAGGAACGATAGCCTCTTTCCCATACACTATATTAAAGGGAGAAGTACCTATATATTCCTTCTTATTTATCAGCCCATAGAGCGAATATCAAGGTTTTATGCCAATTATTTTAGCTTTGGTCAACATTTTTTTTAATAATCGTAATGAGGTTTTTATTAGTTGAATATGCTAAACCATTCCTTTGAGGATAGTAATTAGAAGAGTACTTAAGTTTAAATCCTATTTTTAAAGAAAACACAGTCATGTTATTTCCTGAAAAGTAAGATGCATTGTCAAAAATAAGTGCATTAGCTAAGCAAAACCTCGTGATAATGAATTTAGTAATATTGTCAAAATTGGCTACCTTTAGTGTTATTGCTTCCACCCACTTGATGAATTAATCTGTAGCAGTAAGGATAAAATTATGTTTCTTGGAAGAATGAGGAACACAGTCACCTATGATATCCAATCCCCGTTGTTCAAACGGTTTCTCAACGTTGACTAGTTGAAGAGGCAAGGCTAGTTTTCTTTGTCTTCCTACAGCATTTTGGCCCAAAATTTTACATTTCGCTACATATGCATGGGTATATTTAAAAAAAAATTGGCCAGAAATATCCATCATGTAGGATTTTATGAGCGGTGGTATCTCCTCCAAAGTGTCCACCAGCTGGTCCATCATGAAACTCCTATAAAACCCTTTGTGCTTCAGATTTTTCTAAGCATCTTAAAAAAACATAATCATATTTTTTTCTAAACAATACATCATCAATGAGTTCATATTGGCTGGATTTCAATATTAAAGCCCTTTTTCTTTTTTAATTTAGTCCAGGGGGAGCATAACCATTCTTCAAGTAAAAAATGAGATCATAATATTAAGATTCAGTATTAGTGAGGCATACCTCAAATATCTGGATAGTGTTACCTGAGTCTTCATTAGTTGATATATTGGAAGCTCCAGTAATTTGTCTGAAAAAACCTTCACCTCTAACAATTTTAGCTGGTTTTATCTCTATGTCATATTCTTGCGGAGCAGTGACCCAAATTTTTCTTTTCTCTTCTAACTCTTTTTGAACAAGAAATTTTCTTACTGTTGGGAATGGGACTATTACTTTAGTGTGAATTTTCAAAATAAAAGGTATGAAATTCTCTATGGATTTGAAAACTAAAAAGGCATGTTTTTCTACCTCTGAATAATTCAATTCTTCTCCTTGAAAGTTTGAGTTGAAGAAAGAGATAGGTGCCTCTATTTTTTTGTCATTGAGTTGTGTTAATACTACCGCATAAGATAACTCGAAAGAAAAAGTATACAAAATAAAATGATCAGAAAAATTGGGAGTTGTTAAAGAGGAAGCATCAATAATAACTTGTTTGGTTGACTCAAAATATTCCCTTTCATTATGTCCCCTTTTAAAAACTGAATTTTTCTTGATCATAGCTTGTAAAGGCAAAACGATTTCAGAAAAATCAGGAACAAATATTTTAACAAAGTTAATCAGTCTAGGGAAAGGTTGCATTGAATTTTTATTATGAGGAAAATGTATTTCAGAGATTTCCTTAATTTTTTTGAGGTCTATGCAAATTCCTTCCTTAGATACAATGAATTGTAACAGTTTTCCTTCGCCGAGAGAAAAATATGACTTCTTGGGATTTAGAGAGATTTCGTACATTTGCATCAGTCAAAGATCTGTTTTAAATCATGGAAATGATTGCTCCTTTTCTTGGAATATATCGCTATATCATCCAAATAAACAACAATATTTTTATTGATCAGACCCTTGAAGGCAATGTCCATAGCTCTTTGGAAGTTTTCTCCTCCATTTATTAATCCGAAAGCCATTTTCTGGTAAGCATAAGTTCCCCATTTAGTTCTAAAAGTAGTTTTAAACCCGTCATCTAGGTGAAAAAAGATTTGGTTATATCCTGAGAAGCCATCAAGGAAATACACAAGGATTTGGTTATATCCTAAAAATTGTATTTTCACAAGCTTTATTCAAATTCCTAAATTCAATGCAAATGTGTATGTCACCATTATTCTTTTTGACAAGTACCAAGTTAGAAACCCATTTAGAATTCCTAACTGGAAAAATGATCTTGGATTTGAGCTTATTCATTTTGCTCTTGTTTGATTTTCTAAGTTTGGATGAATTCACCTTAGCTTCTGTTGAACATGTTTAACATCAGGCATCATTGGAATGGTATGATGAATGATGGAGGTATCATAAGTTTTCAAATATTCATATCTCTAAGCGAAGACATTTTTATATCTCTTCAATAGATGAATAAAGGCTATTCTTTCATCCGATGAGAGTCCAAGACCTAAATTAATATTCTAATGTTTAAGATATATCCCAAGGCTTACCAATTCAAACCTCAAATTTGAACTTTGAAGTTTAGAGTTAGTAACATTTTTAAATCTATCCTTCCAGTCATACGGATCTTCAATATTTACCACAGACTTGGGTAGGGAATTTTCCTCGGTTGATTGCTTCAACTGTCTATCATGTTCATCTTCATAAATTATCTAATCATTATATGACCCTTCATATGTTAAAAATCTTAAAATGTCTTCGTCATCATTAAAAACACGCCAATTAGTGACATTTTCAGGAATGGATGGGCGAAAAATAAATTCGATTGAAAACCAATCTAGACTATAATCCTCAGGTGGAATGATCTGGATGCAACATTAGCTAGCAGGTCAACGCTAGCATTTTGAAGTCTTAGAATAGGAGAAATATTAAATGCTAGAAAATGAGAGGTAAGAGTTTGAATGAGAGAATGGTAATGCTTCAAATGATTAGAGACGCAATGGATGGTGTTTCTCACTTGCTTTATAACAATTTCGGAGTCTCCAAAGACTTGAAGGTATTTCACACAAAGGCTTATTTCTTTATATAAACCCTGATCCAGTGCTTCATACTCAACAATATTATTTGTGCATTCAAACTCTAATATACATGCCAACATTGTTTTCTCCCCTTCTGGATTTATTAAAATGTGCTCTGCTCCTGCACCATCATTGGATTTATAACCATCAAAATATAAAGTCCAAAACAAAGATTTAACTATTGGTTTATCTAGAATATTTACACATCTGGATGAGTCTATCTGTGAAAAAATTTCAATTTGGGAGGTGACAGAATTGATTGAGAAAGGAGATTCTTGTGCATTAAAACTACCCAAAAAGGATTCAGAATAATAGTTCCCAAGGATATTATTGGTAAATACCATCAGTTCATTCTGTTCATCCAAATCAGTTACTGAATGTTTAATGTGCTTTTCTCGGTCAATTTGAATTTCATTTGGCTTACCATTGTAAGGAAGCAAAATATGAGACCATTATGTAGCGAAATAACTATAAAGCTTCTCAGACCAATCTCTACTTAGAATCAAACCATAGAAGTCAAGAATATTAGTCACAAGTATATCGATGATTTGACCAACTTTAGAATTAGAATAAAGTCTTATGAGAACATAACTCATCTCCCACAATATTTCGACTTTGGTTCTGTCAAGTTAAAAAATATGAATAGCAGACTTTGGGGGCAAAATATTTAGTTTAAGGAAAATTGAATAAGGCATTATATTTGAGGATTCCCTTGAATCTACTAAGAAATTTTGCACCATTTTATTGAAGATCTCGAAATTCAAAATGAAAGGGGGAGTATGGTAATTTGACCTATCTCCAATTAAGATATAATTGGTGGGATCAATGTTTTTTGAAGAACCAATGGGAGGTTTTCCTTTTCCTTTATAATCTTTAGAAGTTATAGCAGTAGGTAAAGGGGATGCAGGGACTGCATTCAATTCCTTAAGTAAAAATTTATGTTTTTTATTTAATTTAATTACTTCATATAAAGAAACATTCGCTTTGGCCTTATTCATATCCTCTAATATATTATATTCTATGGTGTCATAAACAACCAGTCTTAGATGTATATGGATAATTTGAAGAATATGGAATTAAATCATAATATGTAGAAGGGGATTTTTTATTTACCTTTATCTTTAGCAGTAGGAGTAGATGATTTCTTATTTTGATTTGATTTTGATGAGTCTGCAGGCCCCTTACTCCTTGTGCTAATGGGTAATGCTTCATGATCCTCTTCATATAAAAATTGGGAAGAATAAAATCCCATAAACCATGGAATTCAGCTAATTCTTCTTCTTGGGAGTCATCGGCAGATAATGTTGTTTCTTCTTCATCCTCATCCTGATCAGATTTAGCATTAGATACAATATTCGGAGGTTGATAATTTGATGTCTGAGTTTTCTTAAAAGGCCTAAAAGGCTTCTTAGAAGATTCATCTACCTATTTTTTTATTTCCACCATTTCATTTGACATGGATTTAAGGAAATTTTGTATTCCTTCTAGATCAAAAGGATCTTTAGTAGTTTTCTTCTTTGGTTCTTCTTTAAAGGTGACTTTATTAGTCTTTATTTCTTCTTGAGCAATTTTATTTTCCAATGCAAGTATCCTTTTCTCCACGGATAGGGCTTCTTTCGTGTTTTCCACTAAAGTGGCTTTATTGGCCCTATCTACAAAAATCGTGAAATTGGAAGGTAGAGAGGAAATGTACCATTCGATTTGTACAACATCACTAGGTTTTTTGGTAGTAGGAATTTTGTTTAAAAATTTGTTGAATCTAGAATTGTAAAATTTGATATTTTTTCCTGAAATTGATTTTAGATTGTAAATGTCATTAATCAGAGTGCCAGTTGTGTGCTCATCACCAAACTTAGTCAAGAATTACTCTTCAAACATATCCCAGCTAGTAATAGATCCTAGTGGTAATGAAAAATTCCATGAACCTACAGATCCTTTGAAGTTATAAGGAAATAACCTAACTACGCAATCTTGTTCTACCACTCCATTGAGATTAATGGCTAACATGAAATTATGGAGGTGTTCCTCAGTAGGGAGTCCATCATCAGGATTGAACTTGGGAATCCATCTTTCAGGATGCTTAGGTAGATCATGGAGAGATCATGACATTTGAACAATTCCTGGATTAGTCCATGGTTTTTTTTCCATTACTCGAGTTGTGGGAGTAGAAGATGTTGTAGAAGTTCCAGATTTTGATGAGGTGATAGAAAAAATAACCCCTAAAATAGCATTATTTGTAACAGCACTAGTTTACTGGGTGTGAGGAATATGAATGGATGGAGTGATTGGTTGAGAGGAAGAAAGTGTAGAAGGAATTAATGAAGGAGTTTGTGGAGGTGAGGAAGAAGTAATATCGTTAGTGAATGTTAGAGCCTTTGATGCAGGAGTTTTCCTTCGATGAGAATGTAGTGTAAACTCATAAGGAATAATTCCAATTTTTTTGCTTTAGGCTCGAGTTAGTACACTAGAAACTTGTAAAGAAGAAGTTACACTTCCTTCTAAGGGTTCAGATTGAACAGGATTTTCTTTTGAAATAGAAATTTCTTCTAATTTCTTAATTAAATTATGTACCTCAAGTGACTCTAGAGTATAATCTTGAGGGATTGACCCAGGAAGTGTACTAGGAGATTTAGGAGGTGTTTGGACAACTTCAAATCTAGAGGTTGGAGATCTTGAGTGAGATCTTGTAGTTGTTGGAGATTTTGAGGGGGATTGACTCTTTTGATGGCATTTGGATTTGGGATTAGACCTTGTTTCCATTCATAGTCTTCAGACCCTCCTTCTAGCGCCAAAAATATTGAAGGCTCGAAAATCGTCGCCTCAACATTAGGGATAACCAGCCAGTCGAGAACTTGAAAACAGTTCCTTTACCGTTTGGACTAGTGGCTCTGACTAGGAATAATAGGACCAGTTTCCCTTTGAAGTATAAGTGAATGAGTGTGAGGTGTAAAATATTGAAATGGATGTGATAAATGAAACTCAATGGAACTTAAGTATATATCTACCTATTTATATCTATATCACATGACTTAACTTGATTTTATATGCAATTTTCTTAAATATTTCCTCAAGTATGAGATAATATAGATCATCTAACACTTAAGGAATTGAATACAAGTAAAACGATCAATTTGATTAAATAGTTAATCAAATATATTTTTAAACACATATCAAATGAAATATCGTGTTGCTTTGCACATACATTTAAAGATGACAATCTCACACGTTCAATAGTGAATAAGTGCTCAATTGTGTTTAAAGAACATACATAGCAAAAAAAAATTAGAAATCACTATTAATCACATATAGACACAACAATAACATAAAGATAAACATACCTGATATATCAAATCTTTACTCATGAGAAACTAGCCTTGGTCCGGCCTTTTTATTAAGATGATTCAAAAAGTACAGTAGTGTAGCTTTCCTAAGCCTTTTTTACAAAAATTCATAACCCTTTCCTTAAATACATGAAAGGATATTTATAGTTGACAATTAAACTATGAAAATAGAAAATAAATGAAATTTTGAGGAGCTTTAAACAACCATCCTTAAAATAAAACGTAAAGGACAAAAATAGAGTATGTTTCAACAATAACATTAAGAACCAGAAGTTGACTGCTTTCCCATTTGTTGTCTTAATTCATAGATATCCAAAATGGGCTTCAATTCAGGGGGTTGAGATGGCCTTATGCGCATCTGTCCCATATGAATGGCATCAGAGAGTTTTGAAATCATGTGTGAAGTGGTATTGGTAAGGCATCATAACATCATCCATTGGCTCTGTGGCTTTACTAAATATTGCCAATACTTCTCAAGATTCAACTTTGATATATTTTTAATATTATATTCTCTTTTCTTGGACCAATCCTACCAAGACTTCATCAGTATTTTAACATCAATCAAGGAATCAACTGGACACTCTTGAATTAGATTATCACCAAACAGGTTCTCGATGATAGTTTCGATAAGGTTGTTTGTGATGTCTCTCGCATTGAAAATGGATCTTTCAGCTTGCATCAATTTTATATCCCAGTCTCTAAATAGGATTTCTTTATGTGAATCCTCTATCCTTGGAGGAATTGTTTCTCTTCCTTATGCATTTTCCTTCCATTTGAGATAATCATGGATTTTATCATCAATGTCATCAAGGTATGTCCTTATACCAAACAACCGATTCATAATTGAATCACTTGTTTGACATAAATCATTGATTGTTGCCAACTTTTGCCAAAATACCAACTATTGCTGAGTAAGGAGAGTATTAAGTTCTACTACCTATTTCCTGAAATCCTAAATCTTAGGATTATCCTTCAATTGATCAATTATAAGTTGGATTTCTTGTAACTAAGCATCTTTACTCTTGATATCAGCTTCATTTTGGAGTTTCATTTCATCAAAGCTATTTTGAAATTTCATTAGTTATACCTTTCATGTTGATCAATGCTCTGTTTTTCTTTCAATAATTCATGCTCCAACTTTAGGATGTTGTCATCTTTGTCTCTGATTAACTGTTGCACTTCCAAAGCCTTATCAATAGTATTTGTAGCATAGCCCCCTACAAACTGCGATAGATTAGTTAGATCATCATATGGGTTTGTTTGTGGATCTTTCCATACAACATCCAGTGTTATATCTCCAGGAACTAGTGCATGGGACTTCTCTATTCTCCGAATATTCCTTTGTCTACTCATTATATCCCTATGCCTAGGACTAAAAATATATCAAGAGGAAGTATTTATTCGATTTTAAGAACAATCTCAGAAGTGGGGTATGTCGAGATGAATTCCACATCATCAGTGTTGACAGCTTTATCAAAATCCCCAGTAGTGAGCAAGTCCTTCTTATTAGTTTCAGGAGTATTAATTTTTTCTTTTGGAGTTGAAGTATGTTCCTCTTGCGATCTTGATTTATTAACCTCCTAATCAAATTGATTCCAAAATTTATCTAAATCACTTCCAAACAACGGTTCTCTATTTTATTGCATTGTTGATGTAGTTTCCTTTGTTCCCTGTGCCATATTGTTATTTTTTGTAGACTACGCCAAATCCTGATCTAATTGTAGAACTGGTTAATAAATCCTCAATGTGTCAAGAGGGAGTTTTCCTAACCTTGTACTTATGTATTCTCTGAACCTATTCAATTCCTCTGGATTCAACCAGGCTTCTACTAACTTTTCCACCTAAATGTAGGCTTGGGCGTATTCAAATAAATCATCAAAATAATCAGGTTCATGTATGAACTGTCTCAATTTAACCTAAGTAGTGAAATTTTGGGCCACTTTGTTTGGGTCATATTTCCTACTTGGAACAATGAGAAAGTTCAAGCATTGTATCTAATTAATTTCAAGTACTGCGTGTTTTAAATTATCCAAAGAATATAATCCACAATGAATAGGGAATGTTGGCCAGATATACTTCTTTGCTTCTTTAAGGGCTTTAGTTAGACCATTTCCCACAGTTTGATAAGCAACCTCTCAGGCCAAAATCTTGTCAGGGACATAGAGCGAGAGAACATGTGGACTGGCCAAACTGCTAAAAACCCTAGCATAAGTAAATGAATCTTCCTCGGCCATTTTCCTATGGCTGTAAAATCATCCTTGGACTCATTAGATAGTCTGGGGAAATTTTCGTCAAATACATCTTGGTATAAAGGAAACATAACTCCATGACAGATTTTATATAAATGGTGTTGGAAATTAGACTCGTAGAGGATATTATGATAGATGTGAATAGGAGTAGGGTCTTATAGGATCCATTTCCATCTCATGGATGTAAAATCATAGTTAAAACAAATGGCATCCATAATATATGCACTAATATAAAAATGGGGCGTTGTCTTGGTAGATATTTTTCACTCGCTTCTGTAGGCCATAATTTGGGAAGGTATGTTATTTGTCAGGATAATGGCCCAATCCATTATATAGGAGTCTAATACAACATCAATCAAAGGGGCCCATTCAACTGTAAATTTATGTGTATTGGGGTATCCAAACAATATAATAGCAGTATATCAATGAGGGACAGCAAGAGAAGCTATGGATTACATACCCTTTTCTTCATGCTTGTGTTTGTTTGGATCCCGTCTCCACTACCTTATTGGCTCTAATTGAACTTTTTTTTCGTCTGCAAACTTCTGAAGGAAGTTCTTATCATATATCTTTTGTGGGTCTGGCATATGATACATCTTCTTCAAGTCCTTGGCTCTGAAAGACCCAATTATTATTTGTCTTGAGGTTAGGAAGGTCCTTTCTGAAACATTAAGGTTGTTGATAATCCACTTAACCATATCAGTGTACGGTAGAATTTTAGTTCAATCAGTGAATTGATGGAGGTAGGGATTAGAGATGCCAACATAGATATTTTCAGAAGACAACGAGGAGTCATCAGTCATGGACTTCCTTTCAATAACTCTAGGTTCTTCATATTCAAACAATTTGTACATGGATTCCCAAGAAGAGCTTCTGAATTCTATGGTGAACTTTGTATCAGAGAATAATGGGGGCATCTCAGTTATATTTGGAGTAGGTGGAGGTTCCTATGGTTGGACCACAAGATTTTTATTCTTCTTAGTAGCTTTCGACATTTCACTCAGGTTTTGCTTATCGGGACTAGCCTGCAGCAGAAAGAGCACAGAGAATGAACACTTAGAATTCAAGAAATTATGAAAAAGATGATCAAGTGATATCAAATATATGCTTAACGCAATAAAATTTGAAACACTAAATGAAAGAGATCAAATAATTTTCATTCTCTAGATCATAAATACCATTACACTTGATCATTAATAAAAAGGTGTTCACATCATCTTTCATATAGGTCAGTACCCTGTCAGATGTCTCGCATCGCAAGTTTCTTTAAGTGCATAACTTAAAATTTGTGAAATTTACCTTTTTCCAATATGTGATCAAGTTTTATAATAGCTAGAATACAATAGAAGAAAGAAATATATAAGAGTGTATCACATTGGACGATCTTAAGACAAGGCTTCATTCAAGTTTCACGAAGTGATATAAGTATTGCGATCGCAAACTTGTGATATGACAAATGCAATGGGAAACTGCGATGGAGCGATTGTAATATCAGAGAATAATCAAATCAGAGGATCGGAGCGGTTAATAGAAAGGAAATGTTGATATCATTCTTTTGATAGGGGGAATGCGATGGGTGACGTGGCTGATCAGTGGGACCGATTTTGGATTTTAATAGTGTGAAGGATTTTTCTTTTGTTAAATTTATCTAAGACTTTTCGTATGTTTATTTTAATTCAAGCATGTCGCATCGCATTTTTCATGATAGGGAGCTTTGATTTTTTCTTACAATTATGATATGCGATGTGTGATATAGCCTGTATAACATTTGGTTTAAGTCCTTCAACGAATATAATTAAGACTTAAGTTCAGATAGCAAAGCTTTTTTTGTCCTTTGGAATAAAATGACTTGTTTTATTGCTTAAAAATATTATAAACTAAAAAATTAAAAGGTTCCCCATTATTGAGTAAGTTAACCATCTAATTATAATGGGGGGGTTGTTGAGTAGCACAACATATCCACAAGTGAACCTCAAAATGAGAATCAAGCAAGCAAAGATGAATGTTTGGTTAAGGAAATTCATGAAGAACTTGATCAAATAGAAAATAATCATACATGGGAACTAGTACCAAGGCCTCATGATAAAAATGCAATTGGGAAAAAATGGGTGTTCAAGAACAAACTAAATGAAAATGGAGAAGTAATTCGAAACAAAGCAAGAATTGTATGCAAAGGATATGCTCAACAAGAAGGAATATACTTTGAAGAAATATTTGCACCTGTAGCTAGACTTGAAGCCATAAGCATGTTTCTTGCATTTTCCAACTTTCATAACTTTAACGTATATCAAATGGATGTTAAATATGCATTTTTAAATGGATATCTAGAAGAAGAAGTCTATATTGAACAACTTGAAGGATGTTATTTTTTTGAAAATAGAGTCAAATTCCACTTTGGACAACTCAAATGGTTAGGATTATAATTTAATTAGATTCCTCATTTCAAGAGGACCAAAATCAACCTATAGATCGCACCAATCGGTTAAGAAGATAAGTTCTGAATTATTTTATTTTATTTATGGGTTGGCCTCAACACATGTGGATTCTTTCAAATCTCCAATTTGTCCCTCACAAAGCTATAAATTGAAGCAACCTCAAGATCATGATTCACACACATTCTCTCATGAGATTTTCATCTTGTCCTTTTTTCCTTGGATCGTATTTTCTATTTTTGGCTCACACGGGTTCATCAAGAGAAGTTGGTGCAAGGGTTCGATATAAAAGGCGAGAGACTCGCTCTGATCTGGGTTTTCTGAGCTAGGGCCATGGGCATAGTACTAATTTTTTCAGACCAAGGCCATAGGCATGCCATGTTAATGGCATGACTAATATTTTATAGTAGTGGGAAGACAATGTTCAGGTCGCGGCTAGGGTTTTTGAGTCAAATCGGGTTTATTTGGACCTACGTCATGGGCTCAAGGTGTTAGGTCATGGCTAGGGTTGTTATAGTCGCAGGCTCACAGTGTTAAGGTCATGGCTAAGGGATTTTTAGGGCTAATATTTGTTGGATCACACTCAGTTTCTTGTGCAATGACTTTATTCATATGTATCTTAGTCACAGTCGCTTCAGAACAATATTCATCAGCATCTTGGATTCATATCTAGGACTTGGCATCTGAGATCACTTGGTTTTGGTTATCCATCAGATTTGTGATCTTGACATTGTACATCTACAGATTTGTAGATCATATCTATTTGTTTCCATTTCATATATGTATTGGGTTCATTGTACTCTCTGCTGAAAACGCTTTATGATGATCTATTGAAGAAGAAGATTTGAAAGGGTTTCCCCCATAGTAGGTTTTTTCCCTAGTTTTAGACCAATTTTTTGTCTCTTATGGTTGTGCTATTGCCTTCTTTATCGCTAGATGAATTTTTTTATCTCCAATTATATTTTATGGTTATTTACACTGCTTATATTTGAAGGAATTGTTTATGAAGAAGTAATTTGGGCTAAAGAAATTGACACGGCATAGAAAAATATGAGAAATTAACATGGTATCAGAGCTAAGGTGAAGAAAAAGCCAAAGAGAAGACAATCAGTGAATCCCTCATTATGAGAAAGCATATATACAAGCCAAAATCAAGATGTCTTCCTCTACCTTCAAGGAGCATGGGAAATTGGGTGATGCATCAAACTTTGTTGCCTGGAAAGTCATATTGGAGATCATAGTCAACAACAACGATGTGTTGGAATACATTCAAGGAAGGATGCCCGAGCCTCCAGAAAATGTCTCCCCTTCTATCAAGAACATATGCAAGAAATTTGATTCCAAATAAAAGCAAATTATAGTTGATGGTTTATAATATCATTTACTTGCATATGTTGGGAATTTAAGACAGACTAAATACATGTATGACAAGATAGCAGGCATGTATGAAGTTAAAAATATATATGATATTATCACCTTGAAATATTAAATCAAGGAAGTGAAATGAACAAAGGTGAAACTGTTCAGTCTTACATTATGAGGATTTCTTGTCTTAGAGATCAACTGCAAAGGGTTGGAGAGAATGTTCCTGATAGAGAGTTGGTTGTCGTGACTCTTAGAGATATCCCTTCTGTTTGGGAATCATTCATTATTACAATCAGAAACAACAATTTTCTCCCATCATTTGATGAGATTGTTGGAAATCTTACTCAAGAATAATCAAGAATGATAGCAAGAGGAAGAATTCAGAAGCATGAAGAAGGAGAGCTTGTTGCATATATCACCCATAACAAAAGGAAGAGATCAAAAGGAGGCCCTTCAAGAAGACCTCCTCCTCAAATTTCAAAAGGAATGAATGATAGATCACTATCCCATAGTGAATGCTTTAACTATCATAAGAAAGGTCACTATGCTCATGATTGTCCTGAGAAGAGAAAGAGGCCACAATACAACACCAGAAGCAACAATAATGATAAAAGAAGAATAGACAATCAAAGGAACAACCGTGAGAGAATATATGAAATGAGAATAGATTCTTGAAGTGACCGTGAAGAAGAACATAATTCTCAAGAGAATTCAAGGGCTCCCAGGTATGAAATTAATGTTGTAAATAAATTTGAATATATTCTCATTTCTACACTTACTAGTTCTTCTCCACCGGATTCGTGTGATAGTTGGTTGGTTGACAGTGGGGCCACTCATCACTTCTCTGGATACAAAGAAGTCCTCTCTAATCTGGTAGAGAGGGAGACTAAGCTGAGAATCATTCTTGGAGATAACTCCACTCATCTCGTAAAAAGATTTGGATCTGTTAAGTTTTAGTTGAACTATAGGGAATCAGTATTGTTACATGATGTTATGTATGTGCCAGCTCTAATGAATAATTTGATTTCCATATCTGCATTAGAAGATAAAGGGATTAGGGTTTCCTTCATCAATTGAAAGGTCCTATATTTTTCTGTTGATTCACATATGAAATATGCATTCAAATTAGGTTTGAGATCTAAAGGACTCTATAAGGTCACAGGAAGACCACTTCTAGCATTGGTTCATAATACCAATCATCTAAGTGAATTGTGGCACTACAGGCTGGCTCATATACATTATGATGTTCTTCCAAAATTGAAGAGAGTAGTCTCGGGTATTCCAAATGTTCAAGCTCATCATGATGGATTTTGTCCAGGTTCTGCGAATGGAAAGAAAATAAGGCGACCATTCCTGTCTATTAAGAACAAAAAAACTGACATCCTTCATCTCATCCACTCAGATATATGTGGTTCAATTTATATGAATTCTATTGGTGGTCATATCTACTACATCACCTTCATTGACAATTTCTCAAGAAATAAATGGTTGTACTGCCTCAAGCACAAGGATGAAGCCTTTGAAAAATTATTGGAACTAAAAGCTTTGGTCGAAAATCAATCAGGAAAAAGAATCAAAATTTTCAGGTCTGATAATGGAGGAGTATACTTGTCAAAATAATTCATAGCATTCTACAAGAAATAAGGGATTAAGAAGGAAACTATTGTGCCTTATACTCCTCAACATAATGGCTTAGCTGAAAGGAAGAACCGGTCGATATTAAAATTTTCTCATGCCATGCTTCATGATCATAAAGTACCAAATTTTTTGTGGGTTAAAGCCACACACGTTGTTGTATATGTTCAAAACTAAGTGCCCCATCAAGCATTGAGGAAAAAGACTCCAGAAGAAATATTTTTAGGTAAAAAGCCCGACATCATTCATCTTCGTATATTTGGATGTCTCGTATTATTTCATGTACCGAAATACAAAAGTAATAAGCTAGAAGCTACAGGTATAAAAGGTATGTTTATGGGTTATTGTGAAAACTCCAAGGCATACTGAATATATATTCCAGGTCAAAGGAAGGTTGAAATTAGCAGGGACATAAATTTCGATGAAAATGTAGCATTTTGTAAAGAAAGAGGCCTTCCTCCACTTCCCAAGGAAGATGATGATGATAGGGATATTCTAGATGGTCCTTCTATACTTGAGTCAGATGATATTCATGTTCCCATGGAATCTATGGATCCTTTAGATCTACCTCCTAGTGATCCTCCTTCAAATAAAAATACCATGTTGGCTTCGCGACACTCTACAATACAATGAAAGAAGTGTTCACATTCGAAGATCCTTTAGGGAAAGGAAGGAACCATGCAGGTATCAGGGATATGTAGCAACTATGATCTACATGATTCAAGTTGAACCATCCTCATTTGAAGAAGCAATCAAATAACAATTTTGGAAGGATGTTATGGCCGAGGAATACGAATCTATTGAGAAATTTGATGTTTGGGATGTTGTGCCAAGACCACATGGCAATTTTATTGTGACTTCGAAGTGGTTATCCAAGATCAAGCATAGAATCGATGGAAACATTGAAAAATACAAAGCAAGGTTCGTAGCTTGAGGTTTCTCCCAAAAAGAGGGAGAATATTACGATGACATATTTTCTCATGTGGCTCAATACACAACTATTTGTTTGATAGTTTCCCCTGATGCTAGTCAAGGATGGATCGTTCATGAGATGGATGTAAAGGCCACCTTCCTTCATGGTATGTTACAGGAATAAGTTTATGTTGAACAACCAAAGGGATTTGAAGTGGAAGATCATAGAAAGCATGTTTGCAGGTTGAAGAAAGAATTGTATGGTTTGACGCAAGCTCCCCGAGCTTGGTATGCATGCATTGACAACTATCTAATGAAACTGGGTTTCACAAGAAGTAATGGTGATTCCAACCTATATTTTAAGTTTGTACAAGGTATGCCACTGATTCTAGTTCTATATGTTGATGATCTATTCTTAACAGGAAGTGAACCGCTGATGATCGAATGTAAAAGGAAGTTATCCTCCGAATTCGAGATGAAAGAACTTAGTCTTATGCACTAAATTTTGGGCCTTGAGGTGTGGAAAAGGCCTGGTGATATATTTCTCTCATAGAAAAAGTATGTGGTAAAACTTTTGGAAAGTTTTGGCATGGTTGAGTGCAAATCCATGACTACTCTGATGGAGATGAATTTTAAGAAGCTGTGTGGAAAATCAGCTGGACCTTATATGGAAAATCCATCCAAACATAGACAATTAATTGGGGATCTGATGTTCCTCGTGAACACCCACCCAAATATATGTTAGGAAGTTAACACATTGATTCAATTCATGACTGAGCCCCTTCACGCGCATCGGAATGTGTCCAAACATGTATTGAGATACTTACATGTATTGATCACACTTGGTTTGAGACTGGATATATCAAACTTCATGGATACACTGATGCTGACTGGGAAGGTAATGTCTCTAACAGAAAGAGTACATATGGATGTTGTTTTAGTATTGGTTCTACCATGATATCCTGGATAAGAAAGAAGCAAAAGTCGGTAGCATTGATCACTACAGAAGCAGAATACCGTTGTTGCTAGCATGGATAGTTATGAAGTTGTGTGGTTAAGGAAGCTCTTCAGTGAGATGTTTGGAAAATTCTTAGATACCACAGTGATATACTGTGAAAGAAAGAGCAGGATCTGTTTGGCATAGAATCTGGTATTTCATGACAAGTCCAAGCATACCAAGATTTGATATCACTTTATTCTTGATATGGTGCAGAGAGGAGTTGTTAGACTCCACAACATATCGACTGATGAGTAGATAGTAGATATTCTCACCAAGTCACTTTTGAAAGGGAATTTCTTGGTCTTTAGAGAATAGCTTAGATTGATGGATGTATCCCCTTTGGATAAGGGGAAGTATTGATCAAGGACATTGAGAAAGCTATTCCTACCCCGTTTGAGCTCTCGGGGTGAGGAATTGAGATAGAGGGCTCCTGGGGTTAAGGGATCTCTAGAAAATAAGGATCTTACCTATCTATTACCTAGGGTTGAGATGTTGCTCCCCTATATTCATAGGGTCGGAGATGTTTCTTATCTGATATATGCATAGTATACCCCAGTTGGAATCATACCCTCAAGCAAGGCTTGATGGGAATATCGCTCCTCGTTTGGCCAATGAGTTGAGAGTGTACTTTGGATGTACAACCCAAGTCGATTTATGATGCAGGTGTTCTACTTCATGACTCGTGATATTTATTGATGGTAATATCAGTAGGCAAAAGGATTGGGTTGATATTTTCTTCCCTTTTGTGATTCTGGGTTGAGAATAAGCTCCCCGATGAGATTCCAGGGTCGTAGATGTGCTACCCTGTATGATGAATTATAATGTTGCTAGGTATGGGTGGAATCATTCGCTCCCCAATTCTTCTTCTTCTAGATTTGAGAAATTTTCAGTAGATGAAGTTGAGTCGTGACGACACCATGATGTAAATATCTACAAGCAAGATTACCAAGTGGAATTCTTCCTTGTTGAGAGGGAGTGTTAATTTTTTAAACTAGAGTAAAATTCCACTTTGGATAGATCATATGGTTAATATTATAATTTAATTAGATTCCTATTTTGAGAGGACTAAAATCAAGCTATAGATCACCGCAATCGATTAAGAAAATTTTAAGCTATGAATTATTTTATTTTATTTATGGGTCGGCCTCAACACATCTAGATTTGGTCAAAGTCCCAAGGGATCCCTCACAAAGCTATAAATAGAAGTGACCTCAAGATCATTCACACACATTCGCTCATGAGATTTTTTCCTTGTCATTTTTTCATTGGATCGTATTTTCTATCTTTGGCTCGCACAGGTTCGTCGGGAGAAGTTCGTGCAATGGTTCGAGATCATAGGCGAGAGGATCACTTTGATCTGGATCTTCTTTGCCAGTGTCACGGGCACAATACTGAGGTTTTTGGGCTAGGTACGTGGGAATACTATGTTAAAGGTGTGGCTAAGCTAGTATAGCCACATGCAGACAGTGTTCAGGTCAGGTCTAGGGTTTCTGAGTCAGATCGGGTTGATCTGGACCTCGGTCGCGGGCTCAGGGTGTTTAGGTCACGTCTGGGGCTGCTATATCCATGGGCTCATAGTGTTAAGGTCATGGCTAAGGGATTTTTAGGACTTATCTCTGTTGGGTCACACTCGGTTTCTTACACACTGCCTTCATTCATCTGTCGCTCAATCACAATCACTTTAGGTCAGTCTTCATCAGCATCCTGGATTCAGATCTAGGAATTGGCAGTTGAGATCACTTGGTTTTGGTGATCCATAAGATCTGTGCTCTTGATGTTATAGATATATATATATTTAGATCAGATCTATTTGTTTCCATTGCATATGTGTATTGGGCTCATTTTACTCTCTGCTAAAAAAAAATTATGACGATCTATTGAAGAAGAAGATTTGAAAGGGTTTCCCCCGTAGTGGGGTTTTTCCCTGGTCTTGGACCAATTTGTTGTCTCGTATGGTTTTGATATTGTCTTATTTGTCATTTCATGCATTGTTGTATCTTCAGTTACAGTTTATGGTTATTTACACTACTTATATTCGAATGCATTGTTTATGAAGAAGTAATTTGGGTAAAGTAATTGACACAACATAGAACAATATGAAAAATTAACAAAGGATTCATTCTTGGAAATGATAAAATTATTGTTTGAAAACTTAATAAGGCATTGTATGGGTTAAAACAAGCTCCTTGTGCATGGTACTATCATCTTGACAGGTATCTTGAGCAACAAGGATTCCAAAAGGGATCTGCATATAGCAACTTATATATCAAATATGATAAATACAAACTTATGATAGTAGTAGTTTATGTAGATGACATCATATTTGGAAGAAATATTGAATCTATGAGTCAAATGTTTTCTCTAGTTATGCAACAAGAATGTGAAATGTCCCTACTTGGTGAACTAACATACTTTCTTGGTCTTCAAGTTCAACAAACTAAAGATGGTATCTTTCTTTCTCAAACTAAGTATCTCAAATAGATTATGAAGAAATATGGAATGGAAGACTGTAAGCATGTATGCACACCACTGGTAACATGATGCATTCTTAGTCAAAATGATGACTCTACTTCAGTTAATCAACCATAATATATATCTATGATTAGCATCTTGATCTATCTTATAGGTACAAGACCATACATTATGCATGTAATTGGCATAGTTGGACGATTTCAAGCAAATCCTAAGGAAACTCATCTCCAAGAAATTAAGATAATACTCAAGTATCTTCAAGGCACTCAATATTTTGGTCTATGGTATCCTAAAAATGCATACTTTTCACTTTATGCTTACATAGATGCAGATTGGGTAGGTAATGTTGATGACCGCAAAAGTATTAGTGGAGGAGCATTATATTTGGTACCTCACTTAGTTTCTTATTTCAGTAAGAAACAAAGTTATATCACTTTATCTACTTTTGAGGCAAAATATGTTGTTGATGCATCTTGTTGTACACAAATTTTATTGATGATCCAAAATTTTCAATGTACTCAAGTCACTTGTCCTCAACATGTACCTATGTTGTGAAACCAGCTCCAAAAAGAGAAGAAAAGAGATATCAACGCCTTAGAAATAAGCCACTTCGAGGGGGCAACCTCCAATACATTACATGAATGAACAATTCTTGGATGATTCAAATTACAAAACTTTCTATATAGAGGAGTCCATGGGGCCACAATGTAATCCTAGCCGACCTAACAATAATAATTTAAGGGCACAATAATAACAATATGGGGGTTACAAGGGTACAATAATAACAATAATGGGTTTACAACAATAAGGGACTACACTAGTACTATAGGGACCTAACATGCCCCTCTCCTTCAAAAAAGTGTTGTCCTCAACGCTTGAGTAGCTCTGGGTGCTTCTGTATAAAATCCTCATCCTCCCATGTAGAATCTTCAGTGGGTAAGTTCTTCCACTTGATGAGATACTCTGAAATTGATTGATTTTGTAGTCATCGAGTTCTTGTTTTCCATGACCGCTTCCAGTTCCATGACTTTTCCCTTCCTGGCCAAGTTCTGGAAATATTGTTTGAACTGAAGATTTTCACCTCATAACTTTTTACATGAAACAGGGAAAAATGGATGCACTTGCGAAGAAGCAGGAAGCTCCAATTTGTATGCTATAGTACCAATATTTTGCAAAACCTTGTAAGTACTTTGGTGATAATTTATTATCCTTCTTAGCTTGCTTGAGGGACATTTGTTTGTATGGATGTAGCCATAAAAATACCCAGTCTCCCACATCAAAAATTCTCTCACTGCGATGTTGATCTACTTCTTGTTTCATTCGATTTTGTGCCAAATTTAGGTTATCCTTCAAGAGTTGGAGAACTTCTTGTTGATGCTCGATGTGATCCTCCACTGCTTGAACCCTAAAATTTTCCCTTAAACAAGATGTGATGGATGGTGGATGATATCCGTAAAGTGCCATAAATGGGGTCATTTTTTGTTTGTTAAAGATGGAAGGAAGTGTTATACCACCATTCAAATAGAGGTAACCACTTGACCCATTGTGCTTTCTTATCAGATATAAAACAACTAAGATATCCTTCCAAACATTTATTCACTATCTATGTTTGACCATCAGATTGAGGATGATAAGATGAGCTACGAGCTAGTTGAGTACCCAAACAAGAAAATAATTCCATACAAAAATTTCCTATAAAAATGGGATCTTTGTCACTTACAATAATCTTCAGGTTTTCATGTAGCTTTTGAATTGTTTCCATAAATGTTGTAGCAACTATACTTGCTTTGAATGGATGAGATAAAGCACAAAAATGTGCATACTTGGTAAGTCTATCAACTACCACCATGATGACACTCTTTCCTTTGGACTTAGGTAAACCTGTGATCAAATCCATTGAAATATCTTCCCAATATTGACTTGGAATGGATAAAGGTTGTAGAAGACTTGGGGTCTTAATTGTCTCAACTCTATTTTGCTGGCAAACCAAACATTCTGCCACAAAATTTTGAATATTAGATTTAAGGCCATCCCAAAAAAAATATTTCTTCACCCTATGGTAAGTTTTTAAAAATCTTGAGTGTCATCCTAAAGGAGAAGTGTGCAATTCCAAAAGAATATTTTGTTTTAGTTGGGAATTCTTACAAAGAAATAAGTGAACTTTGTACCATAAGGAATCATTTTTCCAACTAAATGTATCAGATGTATTAGGATCTTTCTTCAAATTTTGAATGAGTGTCCACACTTCTTCATCCTTCTTCCATTCATCCCTTGCTTTAGTTATCCAATTTGGTTGGATAATAGAAATTGTATAAAGAAATTCTTCCACCTCTGCATCCTTTCTTGAGAGTGCATCTGCAACAACATTAAGCTTTCCTTTTTTGTAGATTATTTCAAATTCATAACCCAACATCATTGTGACCCATTTTTTTTTCTCTTTAGAAGATAGTCTTTGTTCCAAAAAGTGTTTAAGACTATCATGATCTATTTTTACCTTGAAGTGTCTTCCCATTAGGTAAGTTCTCCATTTCTTTAGTGCATGCAGTATTGCTAACATTTCCTTCTCATAAATAGGTTTATGTAAATACTTTCCTTTGATTGGACGACTTTCAAAAGAAATGGTTCTTCCTTCCTACATTAAAACAACACCAATTCCATTTCCTGAGGCATCACATTCCACAATAAAGGTTTTTGTGAAGTCTGGCGTAGCTAAGACCAGTGCTAGGCACATTGCCTCTTTAAGATGTTCAAAGGCCTTAGTTGCTTAGAGTCCATGAAAATGCATATTTCTTCAATAATGTTGTTAGAGGTGCTGCATTATTTCTCCCATAATTTTTAATAATCCTTTCGATAATACCCCGTTAACTCGAGAAATCCTCGTAACCGCTTTATGGTTGGGGGACTTTCCATTCCTTAATGGCTTTTAATTTTGTTAAAGGTCTACCTTAACACCTCATGAGATACAATATGACCCATATATTCCACCTCTTTTACTCCAAAGAAACATTTGTATGTTTTTGCATATAATTGTTTCTTCTGCAATAGTTTGAGCACCCTGTTAGCATGTTGAACATGATCCTTCCAAGACCTGCTGTAGATTAGTATATCATCAAAAAATACTAGCACAAAATTTCTAAGGAAGGGTTTGAAAATGGAATTCATCAACCCTTAAATGTAGAAGGTGCATTGGTAAGGCCAAAAGGCATGACCAAAAATTCATAATGACCCTCATGAGTTCAAAATGTTGTTTTCGGAATATCTTCAGTCTTCATTCTAATTTGATGATATCCTAATGAAGATCCAACTCTGTAAACAATTTGTTCATGTAATTTTGTATCCAATAATTCATCAATCATAGAATGTACTTATCTTTAATGGTGAACTTATTGAGCTCCCTATAATCCGGACACATGCTATGATCAAACCTCTTGTAAATACCAACTCCCAAGAGCAGTAGAAAGAACTTTGACTAGGCTGGGAATTATAATTCGCTTCATATTTCCCAATCATATGTTCAATTTCACTCTTTTGGACATAAGGATATCTATAAGGCCCCATTTTTTGGTGGAAACACTTCGGAATCAAATTAATAGAATGATCATGATCACAAATAGGTGGGAGTCCTTTGGGAGTTTCAAACACTTTGGAATGATTGTCCAAGACTTGTTGGAGATCTACAAAAATAGATGATTTTGATGTTGGAACTTCCAGTTAGCATAATTGTGCAATTATGCCTCGTTGTTCTTTATTTAGAAGCTTTGTCATGATATTAGAGCTTATTATCTTTCCCGGCTTCCCCGCAATACCTCGTAATTTGACTTCCTTTCCTTCTAAAAAAAATTTCAAGAAAAGTTCTTGAAAATTAAAAGCTGCCGTCCCCAAAGATTGTAACCATTGTACTCCTAGTACAACATTAGCACCTCCCATAGGAATGGAAAGCATTGGACTATTCAATACATATTCTCCCATGGTTATCTTGATATTATGGCACTTTCTAGAGCAATTTATAGTTCCTCTATTTGCAACCATCACTTCACACTCTAGTGTTGGGTATAGGAAGCAAGTCAATTCCATGGATACCTTACAACGAATAAAATTATGGGTACTACCCGAATCAATCAACACTATTACATTTTTCTTCTTGACATGTCCTTCTATCTTGAGAGTTTGGTAGGAGGTAATTCCTAACAATGCATTACTTGATATGGTTTGTACCATTTCTTCCTCTCTTTCTTGGGTTAATCTCTCGTGTATCCTCTTCTCTCGTTCATTTTCTTCTTCCTCATAATCTATGTAATAATTTTCTCAAGACACTTATGACTCTTATGTATTTCCATGTTATCGTTAACCGAGCAAAGCCCTTTGCTCTTTTTTCTTCCAATTGTTGTGGTGTCAACTCTTTAGATTGTGGAAATCTAGGAGTAGCAACACTTCCCTCTTTATAGAAGTGAGTGGTAGGCTTCCTTGTCGCCATAATTTTACATTCAATTTTTCTTGCCAACCTGAATGCCTTCTCCAATGAATCAGGTTCCAAAACATGAACTTCATGTTGGATGTTATCCTTTAAAGTACCTATGAAGAAATCAATCATGTGTTCCTCTGGAATATCGGTTACCCTTATATTCAATTTTTGGAAGTCCTCAATGTGCTCCCCCATTAAACCCTTTTGTTTGAGATTTATCAATTGGCTAAAGAAGGTGTTGCTCTTTGTATCCTCATAATGTGCTATCATTTCCTCTGTAAAAATTGACCCAGTGACAATTTTTTTACGGGAGCAAAGCCATCGATACCATACAAATGTATTTTGTTCTAAATGTAAAGTTGCAATGCGTACCTTTTGTGTGTTTTGCACGTTATGGAGATCAAAATATTGCTCCATCTGTAGTATCCATGTTACAGGATCCTTTCCATCAAACTACCTCATATCCATTTTTGGAATATGGTGGTTCTTCCCGCCAACATTAGATTTTATGAAATCATGATTAACATTTATTTTGTTCTCATCATGAGTTTCCTCTACTATCTTTTCACCATTAGGAAACATTTCTTTTATCAACTTTGTCAAACCTTCCATGTCTGCTTTTAGATCATTCTTCATGTTTTCCATTTTCTCATCGATCTTAGCTTCCATGTCATCCATCTTAGATTCCCTTCCATATATCTTAGATTCCATGCCATTCTTAAAACCATCCATCTTAGATTCCATGCCTTTCTTCAAACCATACATCTTAGTTTCCACGCCTTTCTTCAAAACTTCCATGTCATTTTTTGTTGCTCTTTGCGAGAGAAAAATTTGATGCACTTGCTCTTGTAATTTTGATATGTCATGTTACCATTCTTCGTCTTCATGAGTCATAGTAGAGCCTTCTAAAGGCTTAATGGGTGTTGAATTATTTTTAGGGGCCATTTTAGAATCCAATATTGATATATATTCTACAATATGCCCTTGGAACCAATTCAACTTGATTCTTCAAACAAGACTTATGCAATTCGGGAAAAAAAATACACACCTTTTAATTGCTTTTGAGGAGCTCTATATTGAAATTGAATTATATATATAATTGTGGATCCTCAATATTTGAAATTAGCCCTTGTAGTAGCCCTCTGAAGCTTCTTTCAAATGTCACAGGTCTGACCTAATTTGGATTCTTCAAGACAAATATATGTCCAATCTCCCACAATGACCCAATTATGGACTGGTTCAGTAGAGCGAACTTGTACAACTTTCCACGTCTTCTTGTTTCCTCCTTTGGCTCTGAAATTTATAGACAAGAAACTAAAATTTGTGCACTTGTGGCCACTTTTTACAGTATTCCAATCTGATGCTTAGAGAGAGAGTTATGAAGATTTTCCCACAATAACTTCTTTGAGATGAAATTCGGGAGCCTGAAAAATACCTAACTTCCGTAGATCATATCTCAAAAAATATTGCGAACCAAGCTCTAAAATTTTTCAACGCTATTCCTTAGTATTTCATGTTCGCTCTGCAAAAATTTCAGCTTCTGAAGATTTGTAGAAAAAAAGTTATAGCGAAAATTCCGCGATGACTTGTTTAGGTTAAATTCAGGAGCCTGCAAAAAGCCCTAACTTCCACAAATCATATCTCCGAAACTATTATCAACCAAGCTATAAAATTTTGTGATGATGTTCCTCAGGAATTTGTCTTAACACTCTAAAAATTTCAGCTTCTGAACCTTCTCAGAAAAAAATTAATAGCAAAAATGCCACGATGACTAGTTTGGAGCAGCGAAAACCCTAGAACCCAAAGCTCTGATACCAAATGTTGTGAAACCAGCTCCAAAAAGAGAAGAAAAGAGTTATCAATGCCTTATAAATAAGCCACTTTTAGGGGGAAACCTCCAATACATTACATGAATGAACAATTCTTGGATGATTCAAATTACAAAACCTCCTTTCTATATATAGGAGTCCATGGGGCCACAATGTAATCCTAGCTGACCTAACAATAATAATTTAAGGGCACAATAATAACAATATGGGGGTTACAAGGGTACAATAAAAAAAATAATGGGGTTACAACAATAGGGGACTATACTAGTAATATAGGGACCTAACAACCTATTCTCTGTGACAACACTAGTGCCATAAGTATCTCTAAAAATATTTTCATGCACTAAAAAGCTAGGCACATTCCAATCAAGTACCATTTTCTAAGAGAGTGGGTTCTTAAACAAAATTTTAAACTAGAATATGTTCCTTCAAAGGAACAAGTTATAGACTTATTTACAAATCCACTTCCATGTGATTCTTTTAATATCTTAGACATAAATTTGGAATGATTCCCGCCTCTTCACTCTGCTAAATTTTCTAACAGGAATGTCATGTTTAAGGGGATTTGTGGTTGTAAAGACCAACAACTTAATTTATGTATGCAGATGGTCTTAAAGACAGTTGTGTGTATACGTGGTTTTGAGTTATATAGTCAAGTATACCACTTTGTAATGGAAAATGAGTGGCACAAATTCAAGGGGAGCTTCCTATATGCTTTCATCATTTCATTACTAGTATTATGGTTCTAAAATTGGTTTGTTGCAGTATGTTGGTGATGCTCTTATGATTCTTAGGAATGAATATTGGTTCATGAAATTTTTGCAAAATGTTATTCTTTCTATTGGAATAGTTATTTGGTGCATTTTGACCAAATGGATATAATGCGATCATAATTGATGGTGGAAAGTTGGCACGGGTTCAGGGGGAGCATATGTTATGATTCTAATAGTTCATTGTTGGCATTATGGTTTCTTGAGCACTTCTTGTTGCATGATGATTTATGATGAGTACATATCATTGTTGATGTATGGTTTTTCTGCTATTACTGATGAAGATACACATGTTTTTTTCATTTTGTCATTAGTTATCAATCATGCATGGATTCCATTAATAAATTTATGGATGATGCTTATATGTTGCTTAAGTTTCACTTGGTGAAGTTGTTAATGGTGTGTTAATCTTACCTGCTATACTTGATGAGGGGATGTGTATGTTATGGTCATTATTGATGTTGGTTGATGGTTTGTTGGTGTTAGTATGAAATTTCTTGGAAGGTGTACTAAAAATATCTCACTTAAGTCACAAGTGATTGGTGACCCTAACAAAAATTGAGGTTTCTTAAACTTCAAATCTACAACAAATATACGATAAAAACCTACAGAAAGATAGATTTTAGTATGAATCTTAATCGCAAGCGTACGAAAAAAGACCACTTTAGCTGTGCCTAAAAAATATCCCTAACAGCAAAGATGGTTGCCAATATCTTTAGATCTACAATTAGTTGACCAAGATAAATACTGTAAAAATATAGATCTATGCATTAAAAGACATTAAGCAGTAAATAAAAACATGAGTTGCTCCATGCATCCAATAGACAAGACAAGAATATGTTTAAAGAATTTTGTATTAATGGCACCTGGGAGGAGAACATAGAAGGATGTTACCAGTCCTCCTCAATGGGATGGATTCTTGTAAGTCCTCAGCACTTCAAATCTAAAATCTCTCTCTCTTGATGGTGTAGAAAACCCAAACAAAAAATGGAACTCAAAGGGAGCTCACAAGAAAAATGGTAGCAAAATATGACAATGTGGTGGATCAAATTCAGACCAAAAGTATAGATCCAGAGTGATATTTAGGCAACAAAAGGTAGTGAATGAATGGAAAAACCCTTCTATTTATAACAAAATATTGATTTAGTCTAGATATTGGTGCATAATTAAAATATTATTAACCAAATCAAGATCCAACTTTTATGGAATATTTTATTATATTTGTTGGAGGGAAAAAGAATTTGACTTGTGTCAAATCTCTTTCTTTGTAAATAATAAATAAATAAATGATTTATTTATTATTTTAAGGATGTGGTTGAGTAATAATCAAATAAATAATTATTTATATAATTATTTATAAATGATTTAGTCAAATTTAACAAGGAATATTCTTTAAATAAGGTTTAAATAATTATTCCTAGATAATAATAAGATAAATAATGTTTTATCTAATTAATTTTCCTGTTTTGGGTTAAATATGACCAGGAATATTAATTAAATTGTTGTTTAACTAATTATTCCTTGAATAAAATCAAACAAATGTAGATTTATTTAATATTTCCTCGTGGGATTTCCTATTTATACCATAAACAAATTAATAAATGTGGTTTACTAAGTTATTTTTCACAGTGAAAGTAATTTTACTTAGGGTAAAACTGGTCTTACATGGTGTAATTTGGTCCATATAATAGTAATAGGTTAGATGACCAAAAAATGTTGTAACAGATTGCCCCCCAGCATGCGAGCATTAGGACATAATCGTATGACCGAAGTACGTTGTAAGAACTCAATCACTAGACACCGAAGGGGAAGTTAGAGAGAGAGAAATACAAGGTAGACCAAAGCGCTAGAGGACTACACCCTGAGGAGGCGAGACTTACAGGTACGACAATTCTCTTTTATGAGTGAGTACCTGTGCTATAGGTAGCAAGGGAGGCATACCTATACCCTCCAATACAAAGTACAAAGAATAATGTGTCCAGTAAACAAGGGACTGAACTATATAGTACATGTTGGCATAAACATGAGCCAAATAAAAATATGATAATGAATCCCACATGCATACTGTGCCTGGGATAATAGCCAGGACTTATACAATAATATTTGAGTACATGAGATACAAATACAACCCAAATGCCCCTGTAAATAGGAAAGGGCTCTGAAAATCGGATTGATACATGCAAACAAAAAAGGCGTTGCAAGCGGCTGAGGCTGACATCATCAAATCTATGGAGCTGCATCAAAGGCTGTAATGAAGAGGTCATCCGGGCATGTGGGGGGCTACCTGTAGGGACACCCCCTCATGAGGGCTGAAACATCTCACACACACTCAGGAATCACCGGTCCAATCTGCTACATCACTGAACCATCAAGTATACGGATCTCGATCATGCTTTAAGGAGTTGGAGCTGAGAAAAAATCAAGTCAAAGAGATATAAGGAGTCCCTTTGCCTGATCTAAGGCACTGAACAATAGTGGAAGCTGGAACCCAAGGTACACTACCCTCTAGACCTGTCTTCTGGAATGAATGATATGATGTCGACAGAAGGAGGTCCACCATAGGTGAGACAATAAGAGATCCTCAACTAAGGCACGACAGAAAATAGTAGAGCGGCTGACAAACTGACACCAAGGATGATGATGAAATGGGGGGTACTGAGTAGCGGATGGACAACTTTCCTTGTTAGAGCATAAAGGGCATGGATGACCTAGTAGTGACTGACACAATATCATGAGGGATAGGGGACAGTAGGACTGAAGTCCGTAATGTGTGACACGAGAGAGGAATCAAGCAATGAAGGATGGAGGACTATAGCAGGATACAAAGGGACTCTGGACAGACTGCATGAATTCGATGATGACTCAACTCGGATGCTTTAAACAAGGGAGACTCGATGATGTTGCCACACAGTAAAGGTACAATGGGGACCACAAAGACATGAGTACAAGGTGGTTACTCACGATGAAAAATCGACATGAGCATGGACAAGTATGGTGGCAAAGTGGTGCCCCAAGTACAAGTGTTGCAAGTGAAGAAATTCGTTTTTGAGGAGTGGTTAAGTGACCCTTCTTGGACAAAATGTGTCCTAGTGAAGTATCAAATCACAAAAAACTAACAAATACACATTTGAGGGCTCGGTGAGAGCTTTCCAACGGTACAGACGGTTTTTCAAACTGAGCTATGGTTTGGCCACAGCGGGTGAAAGAAAAATATGGGGTTTCTCTTTTAATAAGGCATTTTCCCTCCAGATTCACTCATTTACATGTGTAGCTATGGTGAATGTAGAGAGGAGAGAAGGCCCTAAATCTTGCAATGATCGTAGTGGACAAACCGACTGTTGAAATCGAGATCTGTCAGCTGCAGGTAAGAGGCCTAACCATACTCTTTCAATTAAGGGCATCAAAATTTCAGTTTAGGTACCCAAAGCTCATGAACAGGCTAGGTCACACTTTTTGGGGTCTGTTCTGCGACCTGGGTAGTAGGTACTGGGCAAAAAACTGCAACCTATCCTAGGAAATGACCTAAAAAGTGTGACCTGTCAGAGAAAGGGGTTTTCAGTGCTGTTTTTTGCTGAGATCTAGGATTTTTATGGTTGAGGGGCATAGGTTCCCCCAAGCATGTTGTGGTCATGCCAAAATGTATTTAGAAAAAGAGGAATCTAAACACATGTGTATGATGTGGTGCGCCATTTGTTTTCGTTATGGTTATGCATTTCAAGAAAGGGAATGGAGGATTACCAATCTCTTTTGGTACTGCATATATGAAGCAAATGGACTAATTTTCTGGGTTGGCATACATGGTGTCACTATCCCAAAGAGAGGATTTTGAGATAATGAACTGGTGCTCTCCTATAAAACCCACAGGTTGGTCATCAACAATGTATAGGGGATTGGGTTGCAGATGTAAGATGAAGAAACGATGAGGGGTATCATCCCTAGAGTGATCTGAAGTGATATGGGACTATAGAGGTTCTTCTAAATGGGGAAGAATAATGGTACTAGATTCGACACGACCAGATACACTAGGAGAGTTGTGGAGAATTTCTTCTCATGGGTTCGATGTAAGGGGGAATAGATAAAGTTAGGGGTGGTAAATGCTTCCATAATGTCATCATCGTAATAGAAGATGAGTTGACTGGTGGAAGAAAGACCACCTGATGCGGCGAAGCTACCTAACTCATCGTCATGAGAAGAGCGGTTCACATGCACATTGTCATGGAGGGTGACGGAAGAACAAGTAGATGAAGGATCCACCGATGTTGAGCCCAAGGTGATCGCTGAAGGGAGGTCAGGTGAAACAGAAGGGGAAGGCCCAGGGGGGTCTTCCATCGAGGATCTCATAGATGATGACAGGTAGTGGACAGTGGCCGAATACTCTGTCATTTCGACATCCGAAGGGGAAATTTCTATGGGAGTGGATGTGTCCTCTAGTTCTGCTGAAGCAAAACGTGCAAATAAGGGAGCGGTGGTCTCATTGCAGTTGGCCTCGAATTGGTGAACTACCGCTAGAGAGGTGCGGAAAGTCCTCGAGGCAGGGACAGAGGTAAGTAAGTGGCCATGGAAATCACACAAAACACAGAGGTGATTTGTGTGCAAAGACTTGAGTTTCGGGACTGAATCAGGTATAGTGACATATACCTCTAGGATATCAGACTCCAGAAATGCTTCGTTAACCATGGGCTTGAGATGAGGCAATTCAGGACAATTATGGGTGGCATGACTAACAACATCACAAAAAGAACTTGAAGTTGTATGCTTTGGAGGCAGAGGAGGAGCATGGTTTGTCGAGGCAGCCTTGTCTTTAGGTGCCTTCTTGCGAGTTTTTCCTCCTTTACCCGAAGTTGTCGCAACAAGAGAAGGTTCCTGTTGAGGTGGGTGAGGCATGGTAGAAGTGGGAGGGGTCATGGAGACTGGTTGAACCAGGGTCAAAGCAAGATAAGGTTTGGGTTGACCAGGCGGGGTAGCGGTTGAGGGATCAATGTACCAGATGGGAATCCCCAGGGTTAGGTTAGGAAGAGATAGGGTAGCCATGACAGGTACCGAGTACGCTCCGGGAGGGGGAGCTAGGAACGGTATCTGACCAGAGGGGTAATGGCCAGGTGGGATGGCTCCAAGATGGTTAAGGCCTGGAGGAACCATTCCAGGAGGGTAGAGAGGCTCATGGATACCAGCTGTAGGTGAAGGGCCAGGAGGAGGGGGTCCAGAAGGCTAAATCAAAGGGCTAGGAGTAGGTTGTGGAGGGCGAGGCTGCTGACTAGTCGAAGTGGGCCACTTGAGAGAATCCAAAGACGATTACATCATGCAAGCATTCGATGAGATGGGATCAAAGACAAGAGGAGGAAGACCAGGGAAAGTACCAAGCAAAGAGGAGTCTTTGTAGACTCTAGGTGAGACACTGGTCAAGGGATCGACGGTTTGCTTATTGGCCACCAAATAGATGATGGACTCAGGGGAGGTGTGAGACTTCGGTTCATAATATGTCAACTGGTCAATGGTGACTATATTTCCATTATGAGGGAAGGAAATCTTGCGATGAACCACAGATGGGACAACAGACATCGCATAGGTGTAGCTACAACCCAATAGAATGTTGTAATATAAGGGGACATCAATGACTTCTCCATCAACGCAAACAGTCTTCCCTGCAAGAATAATAGGACAATTGCGGAATAGGCCAATTGGCTGGGAGGCATGGCCATCCCACGCTCAAAGGGTGATTGTGGAAGGGGCCAACTCAGGTGATCCGAGTTGCTTCCAAACTGAAGTGGACATCACATAGGTGGATTCCCCCTCATCAATGATACAAAAAGAAACATTGGCGTTCTGAATCTTGACAGGGATTTGGAAAGCAATGGAAGCAGTAAGAGGAGGATGTTCTGACTGGTCAACATCGAAGACGATCAAACGATCATCTGAAGGATCTACAACGCCCATGGTAGATAGTAGAGCTTTTTGTTGTGAAGGGCACGACTGGGGGAGTTCCAGCATTGAAATGGCAGTAGGAGATTGCGCCAAATCATTTACTATACTATACGAATGGGAAACTTTTCTAGAAGCAACATTTCGACGTAATGGTCCCTTATGGATCTTGGTATGAACCTCTGCCTTAGGCTGAGGGAATTGAAAAGGACCATTGGTTGTCGAAAGAGAATCTATAGAACCTGAAGAAGGGATCTCGGGGATAGACATAGAGGGAGGCTTGTTGTACTGATGGGACCGAGTTTAAAGTTTGAGGTCAACGGTAATAGGTTGGTCAGAGTTCATCATGATAATCTGGTAATCGAAGGTACCAAATGGAGGAGGTTGAGTGGCCACCTATCCTTCAGGTTGTTGGGTAGCCACAAATCCTTTCTGAGGGAAAGGATTAGTAAACACAACCAGTTGACTAGGTGCGAGATTGGGAAGGATGGAAGGGGAGGCTTGTTTTCCTCACAATGCTACTTGAGACTCCCACATCTACCACATCTGTGGTAAAAGAGGACAATCGTGTGTCTAATTACCATAAACACCACAACATGAACAAGGCTTATTCATTCGAATAGGCCTGTCCTACTTGGGCTGAGTGCCCTGTTGCTGGTTAGCAGTGTTAGGTGCATTACTTTGAGGATTAGGTCCAGGATTATCGAGGGAAGATTGATTTTGAGTACCTTTTCTGTTCTTTTTGGAAGGAGGAGGATTAGTCGCACCCTCCTGTGCATACACTCGCCCCTAAGGGGGCGATGATTGTTATTGCGGGGGTTGAGAAGGCAAGGGAGGCGGAGGTGCTAATGTTGGAGGAGCTGGAGCACCAGGCTGCAGATACGGATAATAATGAGCTTGGGTAATAGTGTGGTAAACAGGAGGTTGGGCAAAAGGATTAGGCATGCCATATCCTGGATACATGCTACCTGTTAGCCCCTTATAAATTCCTTGACAAGCAAGCAAGGGGCTAGTTTGTTTTATAAGCCTGCAATGAATGCATTTCCCTTGAAAACACATCATCCTTGCAGCCTTTTCATGTTCCCTGCCTTGTGACTGTTTCCCTCTGCTGTTCTGAGTCAATAAGCCTTGCTGATAAAGAATTATGCTCCCAAAGGCTTTATTTTCGCCCCTGGTATCCCTGCAAAATTTCCCTTTTCACTCTGTTGCCCCTTTTTCTTAGCTTCATTTCCACCTTCTTCTCCCCTTTCTAAACTTACTTCATTAATCCTCTAATCCTCCCAAAAACCCATGTATACTCTCCAAATACTCTTGGTTTGGGTTGATAAACCTTTTCCCTCCCTGTCGTCACCCCTTTAGGCCTTTAATTTCATTGAAAATGGGCAAAACCCACTTTCCCACCTTATAATAAGGCCTAACCCAATAGGACTTTATAAATAAAAATTTATATTATAAAATCCACGCCGTTAAACCATTCCCCTTTTCTACCCCCGCTAAACATTGCATTAAACTTTATTATAAATTTTATATCATATAACCCTCCGCCTTTTGAACCTTTCCAATCGCATGTTTATGTTAAATTCTCCGATCGCGCCATCGTCATTCATCTACCCGCCAGATCGACGGTTCGGAGTGTACCCGCCCCTGTGGACCCCGCTGCGCACTATGCCAAATCCAGCCCGGTTTTCATCGCACCACTGTTGGGCGGTAGGTGGTATTCCCCCGTTTCCCAGCGATTCCACTCAGCTTGCGACGCGTGGCTCCTGTACGATCCCAAAACCGCTTGCCCATCGCACGTTATCTTTCGGTACAGGACGCACAGCGATCTTCATATCAGCCGTTAGATCTGCCCTTGCCCATCCAACGGCCATCGCTCAACAAAGCTGCGCGGGGTTTAATCCATGGTCGTCGTACTCCTGGCCCACCATTCGCCGGCCTCCGTCGCGTGTTCAACTGTCGATCTCCTCTCAGATCTGACGGTCCAGATTGTCTCCCCGCTGTTGACTCTTCCGTCGTCGCCTGGTCCCGCCACGTCACCTCCACGTGTCTCATCATAATTTCGCCCCTTCCGTTTTATATATTCATTCAAAAGGTCCATTTTAAGGTTTTTACGTAGACTTTCCTCTGTGCTCCGCCAACCTCCCACCAGAGCACCTCTCCACCGCTCCTCTGCATTTTTTCACCATTCATCTGCAGTCCCACTATCACCCTCAAGGTCATCCACATCATCCTACCCCCCCATTTTTTTCTTAACCTGTGTTCATATTTTGCAGGGTTATCAGAGGCAGAGAACCGCCATGGTTCATGTGTACTACTTCAATGGCGTGCCGCACATACAGAATTAAATCTGAAAGCTGGTACTACAGAGAAATGCCCGGAAATGGTAGCGGCGGCATAAATATTATCCCAGGATAGTTTAATCTTCGTAAGAAACCTATCTGGCGCCATTAAAGCCCAGATTTTGCAGATCGAGACATTTATGGAGTAGTGGAGAAAAAACCAGCTAATGATCAAGGATTCCGGCGTTCAGTATTGAAGGTTTTTGAGCTTTAATACGACATTTTAGAGGTAAAGCATCAGATCAGTGATCCCGTGGATCATGCAGAAGGTACAACAAGCAGAAATCAATGCATATCAGGGTTTTCCACAGCAGCAGAATGTTTTTCCTCCATAAAGGACAAAGCACCCATACAGTGTTCAATCTATGTCGTGTTCTGGAGAGATTTTCTACCCTGAAATAGCCCCAGTACTATCAAAGCATTTATTTCATCAGTATGGAAAACTTCTTAATCATCCATTTATCTTTTTTTTATTCACCAATAGCACCACACAGTACTGCAGTCAGAATACATCAGAGTCATTTCAGAGTAATCTGTAGTCTGAAGAAGATCATTCGCTCACCCAGAGAACACCAGGAATTGAATGCTTTGAATTCAAACAGAATGGGCTTCAGCCCTCTTTCTTTCAGGGGTTTTAATACTGCATTTATTTCTTCACCTACTTCCTCTGTTTCCCTTCAGCTATAAAATGCATGAGATAATATTGCAAAGGTTGTTGATCAGTTATCAGTGAACTGCAAGTAGTTTCTTTTGAGACACAGTCTCTGTGTAAAGTTGTAAGATATACTGAGGAATATGATTTCAGACTGAGTATTCAGCTATTGGCAATGTTGTACTTGACTGGTATTGCTATTTAATATGACAATCACATTTCTTTGGATCCCGATCTGAAGCAGCGGTGATGTTTTCCTATCTCTGCGTTTAATTCATTTCATTTCGTTTCTACTAGCTTGCATCAGAATATTGGCATAGGATTTACCCTTGTTAGGTACCCTATGTTCTGCTCTCCTTGCCATTAATGTTTCTCTTCTGAATGTGTTATCTAAGAATTGATTTCAGTTAATTTAACCAGTGTAGTGGATGATATTGCCTACTCTCTTATGTATGAATTAAATGTATCTGTTCTTAGATGTTTCTTGTTAAGGATTTAGTTGGAATATTTGGGAACACTGGGGATTAGAGTTAGCCCTGTCCACTAGGATCCTTGTGCGACCAGCTGATCTTTAACTTTGTGCTCTGAATCTGTGTTATCTCCTCCTCTCCTACCTTTCATATCACAATCATCTTTGAAGATCCTACGTTTTAGATGACTAGCCCAACTGAAAGCTTGCACATTGGATAGTAAGAAAATCCTTTCCTGACTCCATTTCCCAATGGCTTTGGATATTCCCTGGAACATTTCACCTCTACCTTATCCCTCTTTGCTCATCCTTGTCTTACATTGAACCCTTCCTTCCTGATAACCAGCAACCAAACAAACAATCAAACAAACAAGCCTTGTGCCTACAACTAGCCTAACATCTTAACATTCGAGCTTCAAAGACATATGCACCTCTGATATAACATAGAGAGATCCCTCTATGGACCTAGGAGGGCTAGATCCTGAGGTCTGAAAGCGGTTTGATGTTGTCTCATCTTTTGGTATTACCAACCTTGCCAAAACATGGGAACCCCAACACTACCGAGAGGGGGAAAAGTGCTGGAGGTGTTGGCCCCTCCTTGAGTAAAACCATAGCCCATAGGAGGCTGAGCATATGGATGAGAGAGAGCTCCAATGATACCATCGGCGACATGAGATTCCCTCGTTCAGTTGGCACCACTAGGTCTAGGAATATTAGGTAAAACAGTATAAACATAACGCAACTGAGCATAGGTCAATTCATATTTTAACGCAATTTGGAGAGCGACTTCTTCGGTTTGAGGGAAATGTGATGCGACATATTTGTCGATAGCAGACAAGAGAGATCTAAGGAACTAGTTCATGTAGACATGGTCTTCGAAGGTAGGGGCTCGACATAAGCTCTTTCTTGTCCACCATTCCTGGACATGATCAGATAGGCAGGTCGCAGACGATTGACGGAAATAATTCAAAAGTTTGGTACCAGTGTCATAATGAAGGGGAAGCTGGAAATAAGACAGAAAATCCCGGGCAAGAGTCACTAAGGTGGTATTAGAGGATGAGGCCTAATCAACATACCACTTAGAAGCTTCTCCAGTAAGCATATGTTGGAACAAACGAAGCCGGACATAGTCATCGGTAATGGAGTTAGACGAACACTACATGTGGAAAGATCGAACATGATTTGTAGGATCTTCTCCAGCAATACCTTCAAAATTGGGGATGTCGGAAGGGAGCTTGGTTGGCATAGTAGGCCAACCAACATTATGGCATATAGGTTTATTTATCAACTGGTTAAAATTGGGAAGACTGAGGACTGCCATATAGGGGAGCAAGGGAGCAGCCGGTGTAGTTCCTATTGCGGTCCCACTAGTAGTGTTCCCAGCATTAGGGTCGGGACTACCACCAGCGTTAGGTCCTGAACTAGACATGGTGAAGGTGACAAGGGGAGAACCGGGGGTGGAACCAGAAGGAGAACCCAATGAACTAGAAGAATAGTCGAAGTGCGGACTCGGTGGAGGACTAACTCAAATCCTACGTGGAGGAGTAAGTCTTCCTACCGGAAACTGAGGATGAAGGCCAAGAAGTCTCTGGGATAAACTCCTTGGTGGCACAATGATGGCGACACAAAAACAGTACAAAGGGAAGAGATACCAACAAGGGCAAGGAGGTGTAGGATCAAATGATTACAATGTCGAAACAAGGGTAGAAAGGTGCAAGATCAATTGATTTCAATGTTTTAAGTCTTTGCTTGGCGGTGTTAACCAAGCTCTTCTTCACTTAGGGTGTGTGTGTTAAGTGTGTAAATTTTAATTTTTAAACTGAGACTTCTATAGAGAAAACTAAAAAGTGTGTTGCATAACTATAAATAAACATGCAGATAACAGTATATGAAACTGAAATAACAGCTAATTATGAAATAATCTAAACCCAAGGAGGCGGGCCTCTCAACAACTAGTATGTATATGGCAAAAAATCTAGTCAAAACACACCAAAATATCCAATAGATCTAAATTTGGGAGGGACAATGATCTAAAGGTCAGATCCGCTGGAAATAGGTGCAGAAAAACAACAAAAAATCAAAGGAAATATTGTTGTAATGAGGTGGCGAAAGGATATATCCTGGAGGGGAGCGGAGGGGACCCTAGAGGAAAACCCAAACAAAACTAAAGGAGGTGTTTTGGATGGATAAATAACCAATCTGAAGTGGATCTAAAGGTAAGATATCAGATCTGAAAAATGGTTGAACACACTGAAATTTTAGACAACCTGCAACAGCTAAAACTCTTCCACAAAAGGTAGAGGGTACTAAAGCCCTAGGGGGGCTAGTTTCCCACTTTTTTGAGTAAAACAGAACAATTACAGGTCCAAAACGGGCAGAGATGGAGGTCAAACAACCCTAAATAGAGGCCCAGACAAACACAAAAAACTTTCAGAAAAACTCCCGCAAAAAGTCTAGGTCGCAGTTTCTGACCTTATTTCTGCAGAGGTCACAGGTTCTAGCCTATTTTCTACACCCTGGAGGTTTAGGTCGCAGGTTTTGGCCCAAAAAGTGCGACCTTCACTTCCGGCACTCTCAGGAGCAAGTTTCAGAAGAATGTGTCATCTCAGCTGCGGCTGATGCCGATCACCTGCGCAATAGGTCCGAAAACACATGGAAGTTAGAATTTTTAATGTTTTAGGGTTTTATAGGTTAAAAACAACATTAAGAAAAGAAAAATAAGAAGCTGAAGAGAAATCCTAGGGTTTGAAGTAGTTGGATATGCAGGGATCTGAAAAACGACAGCGGTCATAATCGTAACCCCGTGTGGAGTCGCCAGTTGTTAGTATGAATCTTAATCGCAAGAATAAGAAAAAATACCACTTTAGTTGTGCATAAAAAACAGCCCTAACAACAAATATGGCTACCAATATCTTTAGATCTGCAATTAGTTGACCAGGATAATTGCTGCAAAAATCTAGATCCATGCATTAAAAGACATTAAGTAGTAAATAAAAACATGAGTTGCTCCATGCATCCAATAGACAAGACAAGAATATGTTTAAATAATTTTGTATTTATGGCACCTAGGAGGAGAACATAGAAGGATGTTACCAGTCCTCCTCAATGGGATGGGTTCTTGTAAGTCCTCAGCACTTCAGATCTAAAATCCCTCTCTCTTGATGGTGTAGAAAACCGAGACAAAAAATAGAATTCAAAGGCAGCTCACAAGAAAAATAGTAGCAAAATATGACAATGATGGTGGATCAAAGTCAGACCAAAAGTATAGATCCAGAGTGATCTTTAGGCAACAAAAGGTAGTGAATGAATGGAAAAACCCTTCTATTTATAACAAAATATTGAGTTAGTCTAGATATTGGTGCATAATTAAAATATTATTAACCAAATCAAGATCCAAATTTATGGAATATTTTATTATATTTGCTAGAGGGAAGAAGAATCTGACTTGTGTCAAATCCCTTTATTTGTAACTAATAAATAAATAAATGATTTATTTATTATTTTAAGGATGTGGTTGAGTAATAATCAAATAAATAATTATTTATTTAATTATTTATAAATGATTTAGTCAAATTTAACAAGGATATTATTTAAATAAGGTTTAAATAATTATTCCTAGAAAATAATAAGATAAATAATGATTTATCTAGTTAATTTTCCTGTTTTGGGTTAAATATGACCAGGAATATTAATTAAATTATTGTTTAACTAATTATTCCTTGAGGAAAATCAAAAAAATGTAGATTTATTTAATATTTCCTCATGGGGTTTCCTGTTTAGACCATAAACAACTTAATAAATGTGGTTTACTAAGTTATTTTTGATAGTGAAAGCAATTTTACTTAGGGTAAAACTAGTCTTACATGGTGTACTTTGGTCCATCTAATATTAACAGGTTAGATGACCAAAAAACGGCGTAACAATAGATGTATGCAAATCTAAACGAGCAAACAACAAAAATAAATATGATGCAAAAACCCTATCTTGGAAAAGATTTGAAAGAAAAAAAATATATTATTAATGACACCTAACGAAGGAGATTTACAAGGAGTTGTAAGTCCCCCTCAATGGGATGGGTCCTTTGATGTCCTCATCACTTCAGTATTCAGATCTTCTTCTCTCTCAAATGTGTGAAAACCCAAACAATGTAGAACTCAAAAATGGGAGCTCGAATGGTATGTGACGATAATGGTGACGATGATAATGATCATGGTGAGAAATGAATGAAAAACCCTCTTATTAATAGAGAATTATTGGGTTGGTCTTGAAAATAGAGAATAATAAAATGTTATTGACCAAAATCTAGATATAACCGCTTGGAATACTTTAATATATTTTTGGAGAGGGAAAAGATATTTAAAATGGTTAAATATCTTTATTTAGAAATAATTAACAAATAAAGGAGTTATTAATTATTTCATGAATAATAAGAAACGTGTGAAATGAAACAATTATTAAATAATTATTCGAAGGATGGAGTTAAGGAAAAATAAATAAATTATGATTTATTCAAATGTGGCGAGGAATAATTATCAAACAGTGATTTAATAATTAATCCTAGAGAAAATTAAATAAATAATAGTTTATTTAATTATTCTCATGGGTTTTAATTGAAAATATCTTAATAAAAGTGGTTTATTAAATTATTTCTTATAGTGAAAGTGATTTTACTATGGTAAAATTAAATTCACATGGTGTATTTCGATCCACCTAGCTAGAAATGGCTAGGTGATCATTTTTTGGTCATAACGGCTGGAGTTGCTTGGTGATGCTTGGAAACATTGTATATTTGGTCGCATGTTGATGATGTTGGAGAGATTGATGCTGCATTGTCTTATCTTATATAACTTCTTGATGATGACGATGCTCATGTCACTCTCTATGTTCTTTCTATCAAATTTCTATGTTACATATTCCTATATGGTGCATAATGGCTACTAATGACTATCATTGTCTTGATACCTCACTATTAAGGTCCCTAGTTTTGGTTGTAAGTGCCATATATGTATTTTGATGTAAAGATCATGAAAATACCCATGTTGTAAATCATTGTACAATTCAGCCATGTTTGGACTATTGGAACAAGTCATGCTATGTAATCCCATTCATGTAAAATTTTGGTCCAATATGTAAGCCCAATATGTTGGGTAATTGATGTAATCATGAGAGCATAGAGTACTTGGTATAGGATAAGTCATGTGTTGAGTCCTTCAGTCTTGAACTTCTATTTTATATCTTCAGAAGGTTCATCATATGCTCAGGGGGAGCATGGTCAGTATGTCGATTTCATGATTCAGATTCAATAGATCATACCTACAATGATAAACACTACAAGGCAAGTACTTCCTTCATCCTGGATCATCCCTTTTCCCTTGATGTCAAAGGGGGGAGAAGCTCGGTTTTTGGAGAGAGGTATCATTTAGAGAGAATTATTTGTATTTACATATGTGTTTGTAGGTTTTTACTACAAGTGTGTTTGCATGATTTTATAGGTGGTGACTAAACACTAAAGTGGTTGTCATCAAGTCCAAAGGAGAAGATTGTTGACATTATGACTAATGTGTTGTCCTTGATGGCAGCCTACTTAATAAAGATGTAATTGATGTCAACATTGATGATTGTGGAATTATTGTAGATTGGTATAAATTCTACAGAGATGGATGTTAAAGGTAAATTTTGAGAAATTATATGTGGATACGATGAATATGGATCACGTACATATGCAAGTCTGTAAGTGAAAGTCACGTACAAAATTTGAACCATGGTAATCTGGATACCAAGGGTCTTTGCCATTGTATTGGTCCATAGTAATTGGAGAGACAAAAACTATTTGATCCCGTCAAATAATACTAACGACATTACCAAGGGATTTACCTAAGGTGTTGTCTTAGGCTAAATCTATATACTGAGATGTAGATCAATGAGTTATGGGTGCAAATTGTGAATTGTTTATGAATGTTCTGATCTAAAACATGTTTGCACCAGGGAGCATGTAGATGACTAAGATCTGATAGATTTGAAATGAATACTATAGCTTGATTTGTTTATTTTTGTAACTAACAAAGATATATCTATGATGATGGTATGAATCTACATATAATGATGTGTGACAATAACAGTATGTGTGCCAAGATTTGGGTTTGACAGATGTTTTTTTATTCAGCGAAGGTATGATTCAGTGATTTAAGATTTGTGTGATGGTTTGCCTCTGAATGGTCGCTACATACATTTATTTGTCTTTATAGGGTTGCATATATATTCTGAGATATGGTTTTCAGTATGCTAAGATCTTACGCGAGAGTTATGCATGGTAGTCGCATACATACACAGATATGTTTCATGGATGTCCCATATTTTATATGGTTTGAAGTAAGGGTTGATGATGACATTTGATGAGTTATTATCTGTTTGCTATTGTTTGTCAATGATGTATTTATCTTGATGATATGTGTCTGACAATGTTGATTGGGTTGAATGTGGAATGGAATATTGATTGGTAATGATGCTATAGTATGGTGATATGTGATTGGTTTTGATATGTGTTCAATTATATATGTATGGTTTAGTGATTGGCTCGGCATTACAGTAATTTATGATTATGTTTTCAATAGCTTGATATTTGTACGCAAGTATTATACAGAGGAAGCGCATATATACACGGTTTTATTTAGACTAGTCATGCACATGTTCTAATATTTATTTTTTTGGTTGGGTTCTACATTCAGCGGTTTGATGCTTTAGAATTTCAGTTGATTTATAGTTCTTCAGTGACTTATATTTAGTATTTCAGTTTTTCATGGTGGTTTGATTTTATTATTGGTGTGGGTCTAGTTTGAAAATATGATGAAAGGTGGCTTACAGATTGTTTGATGATTGTTTAGCAGATGGATCAAGTCTAAAAAATTATGAAATTGGTCCATAAGGAGATGAGGGTTGCAGCCTTCAGAAAGGGGGTAGGAGCTCCCTTCCAATACGAGTCGATAAACGAGTTTAGCAGGTTGTGACTCCCTTATAGTGGGCATTGGAGAACAAGTGGAGGTCGTAGCCTCCTTCAAGTGGGTTCCTGCGTACTAGTAATAGTTTTCATCAGTACAAAAATGTAATGAAGAATTTATTTATATAATAAGAAAGAAGACAGAGACAGAAGCAATGGTGGTTTTCTCCCACATTGGATTTCCACCTAAAATCCTGGTGTTCTATGTATGTCACTTATATGCTATGATTTTTTCTATATTTTTCTGCATACTGGAAAGTTACTTATTTATACAATGGTTAAAGATAATTATCTGATGGAACACAAGAAAAATTATTAAATTTGATATGCATTGTTTTCCTTCTCTGAAGTCACGTATATATGCGGGTTTATTTAAGAACAATAGCGTATAAAATTTTGTATATGAAATTTAAAATTAAAGTGAATTGAAATGCTGATTCACCTCCCCCCACCTCCCTCTCAGTATTTTTCCCAACATCCTCTTTAGTAGAAGTTTCATATATTTGTACCTCAAGGAGTCTTCATCTACCTGTAAAATTTGGAATTTGTGATATGGATGGTGATGTGGCTCTTACTACACCACGTGGTCTAGTGGGGGTGGTTGGTGATTATGGAATTGAAGTTTGTCCTCTAAAAAATATACCCCTAAATTATCTTTCCCTCTACATGCATTCTAAAATGAATTCTAATTTTTATGCATATAAGAATGAGTGCAGCTAAAAATGAGAGGCAATTCAACCACTATGGTTAGGCAAAACCCCACAATCATGATGTGAGGGTTCTTACCTCTCGTCTTACCTCTCTTCCTATCTATAGTTGTGTAAATAAAAATACATTATAAATTGAAAGCTAATGCCTATGTATACTTCCTTGGAAACAATGTGAAAAATGTTGGGTAATTTAATTGTGCTTTAAATTACTTACATTAAAATTTCAATCCAATTTTGTACACTTATAAATTACACTACATACACTATATGTGCTAGGAGATTAAATTTTTAGTTTCAATGCTAAACAATTATATTCTATTGAAAACGAATAAATAAATGATCAAAGGATGCAAAATTTATTCTAAGAAGTGAAATTAAATTATTTTTATGAGATAAAGTCTAAATAGAACATACACATGTTTAGTGAAAGTAAAGGCAGTAAATATTAACTAATTCAAGTTTATGAAAGAAACAACTAACTATTATAAAAAAGAAATAAGTTTCTAACCCAAAGAAGGAGTGAATATAATATAATTGATTTAAATTAGAAAACAATCAAATCCTAATCTATGAAATATAAAGGCAGTTTACTTTATGAAATCTGATCTATGAAAAGTAAACGCAATTTATGCTAAGAAAAAATTACAAATTTTCATCTATGGAAAATAAAAAGAGTGCATTCTAATTTATGTTAATGCTTTTGAAATTCTAACATAAAGAAATTAAATACAATTTTAACCTATGAAATCAATCAAATTCTATTCTATGAAAGGAAAAGACAAGCCATAAATGACAATTGTCTATGGAAGCAGAGCATCAAAACAATTAAATATGAAAGCAACTAAAATCGATCGTTGAGAATTTAAATAGTTGAGTATGATGCAAAACTTAGAGTTCATTCATTGATATGCTTATAATGTTTTTCAAGAAATCCTATCATATCTATGAATTTGAGACCAAAAATGAATGCAGAAGTAAAGAATTGATGGTAAATATGTCTAGTAAATGTTTTGGTATTTTTTTTATTTTATTTAAGTGTTTGATATCTGCAAAAAAAAACAACTTGAGACGAATGAGAAAAATTATACAAAATTAAATGGTTGAAAACAAAGTATAAGAACATAGAATGGTCAATAAAAATAAATTACTAAATTAAACTTCTTGTACACAACAAGGGACCCTCCTACTAGAGCACAAGATCTAGAACTATTTAAAAAACTTAACTATCAAAGATGTACTCTTCTCATTAACGTGCAATAGCAACAATAGGAATAATTTAATTAAATCAAAGTGGTGTGTACATGATTCAAAGTATCAACATTAACAAAATATATGATACATAAGATTTTTTTCCTCGCTTCTTAGTGAGTCATATAAATAATGTCTTTACGATAACCAACTGAGAAATGTATTGCTAAAAATATAAGTGATTAAATGACAACTAAGTGTCATATTCCTATTGAAGATTTGATTTCTATAATTCGCTAATGAGTAAGAAAGTTATACAAATATTGATTGGAAAAAACATTATTTATTTGTTGATATTTTTCTCCTTGAATTTTTATCCTTTCTCTCTTGAGACTAATCCACTGTGAATTAGTTTGGATGTCGGGTTCATGTGCCACATAATGGCAACTGAGTATTTTACCATGATATTATGGTCAATCGATGAACTTTTTCTTGTTCCTAGCAGATGGAATACCATGTAGGATTTATTTGGCATCTATCCATATGCTCGAGCCGACTTTTCCTCCATAGAGTCTACATGAACCTTGGATGTAGCTACAAAATGTTCAAGGCTATAGAATATGTTAATTTTTTTTAGCTCTAGAAAATTAAACCAATTTTATAAAGTAAAACACATAAAACTAGGAAAATATTGGACTTTTACCTTAATGTATCTTACGTATCCCTTATGGTTGATTTTTCATGGAAGAGTAGTAGGATAATGAAAATATGAGTGATTTATAAGGTTTTTTTTTTTGTGGAAAATGAGTGGAAAATTAAGTAACAAGCTATCAAAAAGGATGTTAATTATTCAGTCCAACAAATTTCAGGTGGTGGATAAGTTGATAGGTGGAGGAAGCTAGGTGGAATACTAATGGCATGACTAGACACCATCAGGTGAATTTGGTGTGCTAAAATTCCATGATTTTCATCGCATGATGTGCACCGAAGTCATCGATCGTGTGTAATGGTAAATGTTGGATCCATTGGGAATTTTCTACCCAATTAATTAAGCAATACGTTTTCACTTGGTATGAATATATGACATCTGATGTGGTAATTGTGAATTGTCTAATCCATCGAGTGGATTTTACACTATGAATTTTTGTGTTGCTTTCCACCCAATGTCATTTGTGAATCATTGATTTTGTGTTCTCACGACTGTCAAATCCATCATTTAAAATAATATGACTTATACCATGTGCAAATTTCCACACGATTCGTATATGGTTTTTTCAAATGGATTGATCTTAGCCATTACATCCATTGAGTCCAAAACATCACTATAATCTACACACATGTTCCAACCTAATAAGAATCTCAGATCTTGATCTACTCCAAGATCAATCATCAAATTTACGAGTGAGAAAGTATCTCGTTGTGTGGAAAAATTGGAGAATGTACCCCGCGTGTAGTCATATCCAATCAATAGCAGCCATGTGGAAGGTCCCATGTGAACTATGGGTCCTAGGTGGGGACCAAAATGAAAAGGGGAAGGTTGCATGTATTCCACATGTCCAAGGAAAGGCATGTGAATTCAATTCATTTCTAGTGGGAACTAAAAAATGAGTATACATATGCAGTTATTTTCCAATGGAACAAGGGCATAGAGAGGAGATTCGTATGAATAAAAAAAGTTACAGGAAGATCAAATTGTTCTATGTGAGTACGCCAACTGAAAATTTAGCAAATTTTCCAAAACAATTGTTGAGTTTTCAAGCCATCTTATTACAGGGCATTTTTAATCCCTAAATGATGTTTCCAAGTAGAAAAAAACTATGACAAATGCCTATATCAATAGTATAGGAAATTTTTGTAGTTAAAATAAAATAGATCGAAGATATATTTCCAATGACATATTATAATCGTGAAATAGAGTGAGTATAAAGAAGTTATGACTAAAACAATGTGAGGGTGAAATAGAGTATGCATTCACTTCAAAAAGGTGTGACTCTGCAACCAGATCTCAGATTAGGAATTGAAGTAGTAAATAAGAAGATATTACAAAATAGAACACAAACATGGAGTTTTTTAACACCAAAAAATCGTACACTGAAAAATACATTAAATATTGTCCAGAAAAAGGTACAAATTGGGATTTTCCAACCAAAGACATATTGGAAATAATAAAAATTTAAATTTTCCTTGGACCCCGTGTGTAGTCATATCCAATCAATAAAAGCCATGTGGAAGGTCCCATGTGAATTACGGGTCCTAGGTGGGGACCAAAATGCAAAGGGGAAGGCTTCATGTATTCCACATGTCTAAGGAAAGGCATGTGAATTTAGTTCATGTCTAGTGGGAACTAAAAAGTGAGTATACATAGGCAGTTATTTTCCAATGGAACAAGGGCATAGAGAGGAGGTTCATATGACTAAAAAAAATTACATGAAGATAAAGAATTTCTATGGGAGTAAACCAATTGAAAATTTATCAAAATTTACAAAGAATTTGTTGAGTTTTCAATTCACCTTCTTACAAGGAATGTTTAATCCCTAAATGATGTTTTCAGGTAGCAAAAATCTATGACAAATGCTTATATCAATAGTATAGGAATTGTTTTTGTAGCTCAAATAAAATATCTCGAAGAGATATTTCCAATGACATGTTATAATTGTAAAATAGAGTCAGTATGAAGAAGTTATGACTGAAACAGTGTGAGGGTGTGTTAGGTCCCTGTAATTTGTCAGATTTGCAAGACCAAATAGACAAGGGTAACATCAAACCAACTTTGGAGTCCTAGGACCTAGCCTTCCTAGACTCAGAGAGGGCTCTCTCTATATTTATGTAAAAGATGTAACTTGATTGATTTTAGGGTTTTGATTTTACGCTAGCTATAATGATAGGGTTTGTTTGTTTTGTTTTGTTTTGTAGGGTAGGTTGTCAAGTAGAACAGATAGAGTAAGAGAGGTTTAAACCATTGGGCTATGGGGTATGTGAAAGGCTTGAAAAGTACAATAATGAATCAAGGGTGTTTCAAAGGGCAAGTCAACAAGGCCAAATGGATCTTAGTAGCTTATGTGAGTGAAATGAACATTAAATTTGTGAACATAGTAGGTTTAAAGGGAAATTAAGAATCCTTTAGCAAATACTATAACATGAAGGGCTTTTAAGATCACTATGCTTAATAAATAACCAAAGGACAGGGCACACCATAAACTTATCTGGTTAAACTTCACCAAGTAAACTTTAAAACAACAATCCAACAAACCCTAGAGAGCAGGGAACTCCTAATTTCTCAAGTTATTTTCCTTCAGTGAAAGAAAACATGCAAGATAACACATTAGTGATGATTAAAGAGCAGGTAACTCCTAAATTCCTTAACCGAACAATAAAAGACCTTCAAAGTGACTATTCAAGATGGAAAAAAGGATAGGGAAAACCATAAAATTCTTCAGCCAAACCCTAATTAGTAAACTTCAAAGAAAAGGCCTCAAAAACAATGTTTTAAGCTACACCAAAGGACAGGGTAGACCATAAACTTTTTTGGCTTGACTCCATTAAAACATTCTTAAGACAAACAAGCTGAGTGGAACTAGAGAGCAATTAAGAATTCTCTAACCGGACCTAGCAGAGGAAAACATTAGAGAAATAGAAGGAGACAGACTTAAGGTGCCTCTAACAGCATATCTTAAGCTAAATTTTCTATTTTATTGTAAGAGAAAGATGTACAATATGGAAAACATAAGAAGACAATTACTAGATTAGAACAACATCACCATTAACCAGGTTCATGAATCCTATGAGTGTGCTTGCTCCATTGCCATTTAAATCAAAACATTCACAAAACTCCAAAGCCAATTTCTTCTCAACTCCAAGTCTATGATATTGAGCTCAACAATCAAACAACCAACAATCACAATGAGGCTTACATGCAGTATTTAACTCCCAAAATGGTGAAGTAAACCCTAGCTAGGGTTTCAAAATGTCATTTATTACACATTTAAGTCACTTTGACCCTTGAGACCATGCAAGGCCCAAGGAAAAAGATCTAAAACCTCATTCATTGCAAAAAATAAATTCTAACATAACTCCTCAGCTAATTTTAGATATATTTGTCCTTAAAGCCTTCAAAATGTCTTTTTTAATAACTTCTTGTGTCTTTTGTTGACTTTATGGCAAGGGTGCAGCGCCAAAACTAGAAAAATTTCCCTTTTTGAAGCTAAGTTTTCGAGGCCTTCTTGGTGTCCAAATGAGCTCCATGATAGCTCATTGGAAAGCCTGTCATGTCTAGTTTCCAGATCTACCTTTAGTTTCAATTTGGTGACCATTTTCCTAGTCAAAAATACACTCTCCCAATACTTCTCAGGACGCAGCGCCAGTGCTGAAAAGAGGGCAGAAAGGTGAAATTTTGCTAGTTTTCGGCCCTTTTGAGGGACCAGTTCTGCTCCAAAAAACCTAAATATTTCTGAGGGTGATGTCCTGGGCATGAGGAACATGGAAATGCTTATTTTTCCCCATTTTAGTTCCCCAAAAAAGAGTGCATCGCCAGTGGTGCTGCGCATTTTGCCCTTTTTTTTGTTGGCCAAACAGTCAAAAACTCAAAATTTGCAAAAAGATGCCAAAAATGGAATTTGTCTTGATGATCATGTTTGGGATGCTTGGAGGGATACATCAGCAAGGATTTCAAGTTTATCCTTCTGCTTTGCCTCAGTTAGGGCTTGAATCTTTGCAAGGGCTCTTTTGATCTTGGCCCTTGCAATCCTGTTTCTTAAAGCATAATGCCTTGCCATCTTCTTCTGAAGGTCAATGTTTCTTTTTGCCTTCTCAAGTTGATCTTCTAGGTGTACATTGGCTCTCTATATCCAATATTCTCTGTCATAGCTGATCTCCATGGCAAGCAGCTTACTTGGAGTGAGTTTCTTTGCCAATGTTGTCTCTTGTTCTCTTTCCTTGGCTAAAGCTTTCTTCAAACCAATTGTCCTTGGCCTCTTCCTAGGAAGTTGTTCTTCCTCATCCTAAATGTCATCAAGAGTGCCCAAGGTCACATCTAGCTTAGCCTTGGCTTTTCCAGCCTCTTTCCGAGCTCTAATTGCTCTGACTTCACTGATGGCTTTCTCTGTCTCCAACTGCTTGTTTTCTACCTCAAGGAAGTTGATCACATTCTTTGCCTTGCCAAGATTGGCTTGTAGCTCCCTAATCTGTGCATCCTTGATTTTGATCAACATGTTTGTGATCCTATCCTCATCTTCACTCTCAAGGTCAATAAGTTGAAACTCTTGCTCAGTTTCATGCTCATCCTCCTTTTCATCAATGTTCTTCTCTGCCACCTTTTCCTTACCTTTGTCAAGTTGTTTTGTTGATGATGAAGGCAGGGCCCCTTCCACAATATGTGGAGCAAACACCTGCCTATGACTTATATGATAGGTCAAATGAAAAGACCCTATGTCAACCATCTCAGTGTCATATGCCTCACTGCAATCTGCCTCACTGCTCTCTTCACTGATGCTTTGGTATCATGAGATGAGGGTGAAGGGATGTGGGAAGGTGATGAAGGAGGATCATCCTAGGGTGAAGGAATGTGAGTGGATGGAGATGTAGAAGGGTCATCATGGATGAAGGAATGTGAGTGAGTGGAGATGTAGGAACAGTAGGAAGTGATGAAGAAGTATGAATGGGAGGATGAGAGGATGAAGGAACATCTTGTTGATGGTGACCTTGTGGAGTATTGTAAACCTCATTGGAAATGAAGGTCTCCCATGGAATTTCTTTCTGCTAGAGATGGTGCATAACAACCATTTTGATAAGTGAGTGATGGAAAAGGCTTTGCATCTGTTGAGGGTAGTTTCTCTTTTGCACTATGTATGCCATTTTATCAATGCTTCGGTAAAGGTAATAGGCTATGTGCAGCATCCTTACTCTAGTAAAATGCATAAGCAGCCTAATGTGGTATGAGTAAAGACGGGAAAACCTTCCCTCACATGTAAAATACTTCATTATAATCTTCATCATAGTTGCATATCTATCAAGCAGGTGAGAGAAAGGAAAGATAGATTTGTTGTGGTATTTATACCTGGGTTAAGGTATGGCTCAAAGTAACTCATGTCAAGGTTAGCTTGCTTGAACCATTTCTCCCCTACACTAGGTATGCTTGTGGCATTAGAAATGGCATCTGTAGACAATTAAAATTTGACCTCTGCAATATTAACTTGTTTTTCATGGAAGTTAATGATAAATATTCTAGTTAGCTCAGGGTGGTTTTGCACCTGCTACACCTTTTCACAAAATTCATAGCATCCTACATGCTTGAAACAAGAAATAGTAAGGGGAGATGACATGAGCTCTCTTGTATTGAGGGGTTCAAATATATTTATCTTGCTTCCCTTGTGATCATGCCTCCATGGCATTTGGACCTCCACACCATTGTATTCACCCTCTGACATTGTAAACTTTGCTTTTATAAAACCCTGGAGTGTAAATGGAAATGAGATGAAAGGATGGTAATGAAAAGGTAGCCTTGCAAATGAGGGAATGAGTGAGTGAGGATATTGGTGTATGAGAATGAGTGAGACGGAAAAAAACTCAATGAAAACCCTCTAGCTATGTAATTACCCTTTCTATCACTGACACTCTGTCTAGGAAGATGAAATGAGGTTCAAACAGTGATTTCAAGCTTTGAAATTTAGGGTTTCTCTTAGGGTTTGATTTCATTCATTAAGAAAACATCAAAATTTTCTTGAAGATAGGTGTATGGCATGTACTTACCGTTAATATTTCCTTGTAGGACCTTTGACAAGAGCTTGGAAGAAATTTGGAGTGATTTGAGTGGTTTGAGGGCTTAGGAACCCTTTCTGCCCAAGAGCACAGTGTCAAGGTTGAGGGCACAGCGCCAAGGCTGAGCGCGCAACTCCAGTCCTAAGCGCACAATGCCAAGGGCTTTCTTCACAAGCTTGTCAAGCAAGAGCGCAGCGCTCTTCCAGGCGCACAGTGCCTTTAGAAAATGCACAGGAGAAAAGTGCCAAGGGCGTAGTGCCTTCTTCCAGGTGTGCAGCGCCATGCTAAGGGTGCAACACCGAGGCAACTTAGCCAATTTTTTCCTGAAAACTCAAAAACTCTTATCTCCTTGAAACTTCTAACTCTTTGCAAGGCATCAATGATTCATATGGAGTGCAAAATGAGCTTTTAATGTTAAGAGGAATTTTATTTAATTATGAAAACCCACTTTCTAAGGCTAAAAGTCCTTTTCCTTTCTTACTAACACCCTTTTGACACTTTTGCTTTGTAGGTGACTGAAATGATGAATTTGACCTTTATTTTGCTCCTTTAGGCTTGACAAGTGTATTTTGACAACTTTGGGATTCAAACATACAGTAGCATCTTTAAAACCTTCTCTTGTTTCCACCATGGACTTCAACTTTTCACCTTCTCTGGCCACTTCTTCCAAAACCCTAATTGTTTGCAGTCTTTACAGCAATCATCAGTGTTGTCCTCTAAGTTCTCTATAGCCCTTTCAAGTTCATTCATTTCTATCCATTTCACCTCACCTTGTTCCATATTTCTTCAATATCTTCTGATAGACTTTTCTTCATGTTTGGCCTTGAGCGCTTCCTGCATGTCATTTTCTGCAAGTGATCATTGTTTTGGCACTCAACTGGACCATCAAGTGTATAGACCCTAATCATCTTCAAGACTAAGTGTTTCCTCTTTCCTTTGTTGTAAGTAGTTTTCATTTAGGAGTAGGCAGTCCACCTCATCAGTACTTTTTGCTGAAAAATCCTTCAACACTCCTGCAGAAGTGCTAAACTCTTTGTATTTTCCTCACTTGCAGGTTCTGAACTGATAAGACAAACTTCTTTGGAAACTTTTAGGTCCTTCTTGAATAACCGTGTCTTGACATTCTATTACATCTGATCCAGATTCTAGCAAAGGAAAAGCATTGCCTGAAACATCCAATGATGACCTTAAAACATGTGAAACCCTAATGACCTAGTGGGAGGGTCCTTTGACCTTATTTTGACTGGAATTTTCCTTGGAGGCTTCTCAAGTGAAAACAGAGTATTTGTCAAAAGTGTTGTATTGAAGATCCAAAATCCAATGTACTTGATTTATCTAAAGATCCTACAAAGATTGTTTTGAGACCATCAATGCTTGAGGAACGTGGGGAAAATGGGAATGAGTTAGCTATAGGGAACCCTAGAGGGAAAGTGGAGTTTATGGACAAGGGAAAAATAGGTCAATGAGGTTATAGGCAGAGAAGGAGGCTGAAAATGAGAGGTATCATCCCATAAGGAGTTTGTAGGAGTGATAGGGTGACCATGTAATGGAAAACTAATAGAATAGTGAAAAATTTTCTATAAGGATAATGAAGGCAGTGAGATTTCTGAAACTCACAATATTCAAGTAATGTTGTTTTCATAAAAATAAAACCATCCTATAGTCATCTAAAGATAGTGAAAAATATTGATGACTAATAGTGGCTCCACTTGGGGAGGGCAGCTCCTTTTCAGGAGGTGTCTAAAACCTCAAAGTTCAGATCTCTGAGTTTTGAAGATCAATATCTTATTTTTACTTGGCAGATTTCTCTCTCTTCACTTGCTGATTTACTCCTGCTCTTTGAATTTGTGATCTTAAAATATGAAAAAACATGATTGCTTCAATATTAACTCTACCTACCCATTATACTTTTCCTAACGTTTTTTTTTTCTTCATGTGGGTGCACTTGGACTGGCAAACCCTGAACATCATCTTTTCTTTTGAAAGCACAAATTATCTACTGTCTACCCTTATAAATTCCAAGATCTCAGATTAGGCTGATGAGCTCTTTTATTCTCTACCTAATCTACTTATCTGTCAAGGTTAAACAGTTTGACAGATCTTCATTCTCTAATCTACTAACATGAAATTTAAAACATGACTAAATCAAGTTTAAGCATTTGATTAGCCATGAGCTGTGGAATTTTGGACAAGCTACACACAGATTATTTTGCAAAAAATTAAAAATTAAAATTGAGGGATGTGATTTGGTGTTTGTCATTCATCCCTCTCTTTTCTTCTTTGGTTCAGATTTTAGCTTTGGGAACCAATATCTTTTCCTAACCTAGTCTACTGATGAGCCAAGCTTGAATGGTTTGGAAATCTTCATTTTCTAACTTACTAGCAGAAATTCAAAACATGTTCAATCATGGTTAGGTTGTATGACTGAACAAGACTTTCTTTTCACAACAGTAGTGGCATTTAGACTTGCACACTTTCAGCAATATTCTTTTTTGGTATGGGGATGTAGCTCCTCTTTAAACCTGCCCTCGTTTTCTTCTTTTTTTTGTTTTTGAGTTTCACTTTTTTTATCTTTTTTTATCTTTTATGTACAATGAACAGACCTTTAAACTACGAACTTTAACAAAAATATTTTTTGAGCATCCTGTCATTGACAGGACCTCCCAATAACTCGGTTCCATCCAGTTCTTGTAGAAAGAATGCATTGTTACCTCTTACTGAATGGATAATGTATGGACCCTTCCATAGATTTTCAAATTTTCCATGCTTGCCTTTGTCCTCTCTTCTTGAATCCCACTTCAGCACTTTGTCTTCAATATGGAAATCATTTTCCTGGGTCCTCTTATCAAAAATCTTCTTGATGCTCTCTTGCACTGCTTGTGTTTTGTTGTAAACTGCTTCCCTTGATTGATGCAAATGAATGGTTTGGTTCAGCCTCCTTTCTATATCATTCTCCTCTGATTGTACCTCTTGGAGGAGCTTCATCACTAGAACTCCCAAGGATGTTGTAAAAACTACATACATGCCATACACTAGTTGATAGGGAGACATGTTAATAGATTTCTTGCTTGTTAATCTGTTAGCCCATAGTGCATGCACTAATTTTCTATGCCATGACTTTTTGTTCTCTTCCAACAGCTTCTTGATTATGTTTACCAAAAATTTGTTAGAGGAATCAACCAACCCATTACCTTGAGGGTAATAAGCGGTAGAATTCCCTAATGTGATGTGATACTTGTGGCAAAAGTCTACCATTCTCTTGGATTTAAATGCAGCAGCATTATCGGTGATTATTTTTCTTGGATAGCCAAATATGGACAGAATATTGGTTTCAAGGAATTTGATGATTACTGAGTCAGTGGCATTCCTTGAAGGGATGGCTTCTATCCATTTGGTAAAATATTCATTTGCAGTGAGGATCCATTTATGTTGGGCAGAAGAGGCGGGGTGGATTTCTCCAATGAAATCTAAACCCCATTGTTGAAAAGGAGCTTCAACACTGATTTGTTATAAAGGCAAAGGGAGTAGTTTTCTCTTTCCCTCAAAGATTTGGCATTTATGGCAAGTCACTACTAGCTTGTGGATATCAGGGAAAAGAGTAGGCCAATAGAAACCAGCTCTAAGGATTTTGTTGGCAGTGGTTTTCCAGTAGAGATGACCTCCGCACTCTCCTTCATGAAACTCATGCATGATTCTATCTGCATCATCTTCAAATAAACATTTAAGAAAGATACCAACAGAATTTTTCCAATATAAAACTTTGTCTAGAATGAAAAAATTTATAGCCTTTTGTTTCAAGAATCTAGCTTTTGTTTTGGACAAAGCAAGAGGAGTATTTAGATTAACAAGCACTTATAATATATCATAATACCAGTGAGTTCAGAAATGCTTCTTCAATGGGTGGATTTTATTGTTCCTCTTGTTCATCCAAGGAATGTATCATGTTTATGTATAATGCTTGAAAGTTTGCTTCAGCCATTAGTTTGGCCAGTCCTTGCCCTTTGATCAGTTTAGTGGGCTTGATTTCTAGATCATACTCTAAGATGACAGCAATCCACTTACCTCTTTTACCATCAATATCCTGAGTTAGTATGTCCTTAAAAACTGCATGAGGAACAAAAGCAATGACATGTGAATGCAAGATGTAAACTCTGAAATATTTTAAGGCTTTGATTAAGGCAAAAGCTTGTTTTTCCATGATGTTATATTTTAGAGGTGCATCTCTTAGTGCCTTGATCAAGAAAGCTATGGTTTATTCTTTTCCCATCATGTTATTTTGTAGCAATACTGCAGCAACTGTGTGTTCTGATGCAAATGAGAAGATAAAGAAATCCTTGGTAAAGTCAGAGCTGATTAGAACTGGTCTTTGGGTAAGTGCTTGTTTTACAAGTTCAAAGGATTGTTTTGCTTCTATATTCCATTTGACTCCTATTTCTCTTTTTAGAATTTTTGTAATGTTTCTTAGGAGTTTTTCAAGGTTTGTTATGAACCTTCTCAAGAATTTTATCTTTCCAATGAAATATTGCAGCTCTTTGATGTTTCTAGGGTGACTAATCTGCAATATACCCTCCATACTCTTTGGGTCTATCTTAATCCCTTCTTTAGATATGATGTGGCCTAAAATTTTTCCTTCTTGAAGACCAAACAGAGTTTTCTTAGGATTCAAAGACTTACCATACTTTCTACACTTTTCAAAGACTTTTCTTAAGTTCTCTAAGTGTTCGGTTTTGTGTTGATCACTTGGAAGTAATAGCACCTAATTATACCCTGAAAAACCATCAAGCAATGATATTCTTTTAGAGCCTACCACCCTTTGCAGTATATGATCCGTCTTAGGTAAAGGGTAGTTGTCTTTCAGGGAGGCCTTGTTTAAATTTATGAAGTCTATGCATAGCCTAATTTCACCTATCTTCTTCCTCACTGACACAAGGTTTGAGACCCATTCTTAGTACCTGAGTGGGACTATTATACCAGCATTAGGATAGGGTTTATCCTACGCAATTTCTTCTTGAATGGTTTCTGGTTTTCCTTGAGAGGAATCTTGTGTTGAATGATGTTTGTGTCATAGGACTTCAATTCCTCATAGCCCCATGCAAACACATCTTTAAATTCTTTGAAAATCTCAATGTATTTCTGTTTTATAAGATCTAGTAGTGTTTTGGACAGCTTTATCATTTTGGGTTCTTCTCCACTACCTATGTTGCATTCTTCTACATCTGTTTTGATGGATTCCATATTTGGCTTCCTAGCAACATCATTGAATTGAAACAGTTCTTCTAAGGGAGCAAGACCTCTTGGTAATAAGTTATCTTTGCATTGCAATACCTCAAGGTCCTTTTGATCTGGATCCCCATACAATTATGTCTCATGAGGGTGTTCTAGTAGATTTACATCAGCAGTATAAGGTGGCTCTGTTTTGAGTGTTTGTTCTTCATCAGGGCAGTCCTCTTGAGGATCCAAGTCTGGTTTTGGCATTTCAAAATCATTTTTGGATTGTAATAAGTCCTTAATGTGTTTTTCACCTTTGAACACTTGCCAATAATATATGTTATCAGGTACTTTAGGCCTGCTTTTGACATTTACCGTGTATTTTTCATTGGCATGAGGTAGTTGGAAAGTGATGGCAACAAAGGCTAGTTCATTTTCAAGGTTGTTTTGAGTTCTTGGAATAGAGGTGAGTTCATATTTTTCAAAAAAATTTAGGAGGTCTAAGGTAGTGTTTCTATATTCTCTTAGCCTAGGATTTTTGGCTAAATATTCTCCTTTGATTTGCCTAATGATTAGCTCGGAATCTCCTTGAACAAAAATATTCTTAGCTCCTAAAATTTTCAACAATTGTAATCCTAGGAGAAGAGCTTCATACTCTGCAATATTGTCTGTACATTGAAAGTCCAATTTGTAGGAGTGACCTTCATCGGTGTTGTGTATCCAAACACTTGCTCTTGAACTAGCTTTGCCACAAGAACCATCAAAGCTCATGTTCCAAAGAGTTTCAATTTCATATTCGCCATTATGTTGTTGTTCATGGCTGCAAGGGCTTTGACTATTATGTTCTTCATTTGGTGTTTGGTTTGACTGTTCTGAAAGGTCCATATCCTCCTCTTTTTCATTTACTTGTTCATTAATGTCATCTTCATTGTACAATATAAATGATTCAAGGTCTGAATGGACAAAATAGAGAGGGGTGTTGTTTGGCCTATCTTGGCTGCTTACCATGTATTTCATGTGAGATTCTCTGTACAGTCTTCTTGTTTGGTTAAAGACTAGAATGGTAGCATATGTCATGTCCATTTGGAGGTTTCCTTGGAGTTTGGCTCCCCATGATCTAGATAAGAGCATGCCATAATTTGGGGGAATGTCAACCACTACAATTTCCATGACTAGGATCTTAGCTGATATTTGTGCCAGATTGACACATAGATCTTTGATTATACCCAGACATTTAAATCTACTTGACTCAAAAGAGTACAAGTCTTTGTATGGTTTGGTTATTTTGAGGCCTAATCTCTCCATCACTACCTTTGGCATGAGGTTATGTGAAGCACCAGAGTCTAGCATAGCATTGTGTAGGTTTTTTTGTGAATGCTCAAACTGACATAGAATGGAGGCACGCTCCCTCTTGAAATTTTCCATCTACCTCAGGTCCAAACAACAACTTTGGCTTTTTATCAGTTAAATTTAGAGTATCGGTGTCATTTCCTATGTTCAAAACCTTCAAAAATTGGGATTTATATACATCCTAGGTCACTAATTCAGTAAGGGGTATGGCTATTTGATCTTGGAAATCTCACCCTCAATACTGAATGGTGCCTGTGTTCTTAGCAAAGTTAGATTAGTTTTATCATACATGGTATTTTTAGCAACTTTAACTTGCTGATTTTTATTTTGAACCTGAGTTAAAAGAGTATTTCATGTTGATATTCAACAAGATGATGAGCTTAGTGAAAAGAGTCGCCTTCACTAAGTGGGCCCGTAGGCTATTTTTGGCGCAAAGTCTATTTTTAGACTATGTCTATTTTTAGACATGTCGATCATATTCTATGAGTTGCGTGATGTTATTTGTGGATGGTTACTTGTTGGAAAATAGATAACTCATTTTCTAGACATTTTTAATTTTAGTTCATTTTTTTAGACCGTCACCTAAAAAATAGACAAGCGAATATTAATAGTTTTAATAATATTTGGACTCTAAACATTATCTTATTCTCTTGGAGCACTTCAGTTCAGTGCACAAATATGGCACAACAGCTGACAGAAGGAATTACGCTATTCCTGAGGGTTTACTGGAGCTATTGCAGGAGGACTCAGTTAGAACTCAAGTGGCAGACTTATGACACAGTTGGAAGAAGGAGTTATGGAGTTGTATTCAGTTTAACTCAGTTAGACTCAGTTGACCTAGTTTTATCTATTGTAACTGATTAATACACTAGTGAGAGTGGGGTGAATTAATTAGTTAATTAATTCACAAATAATAACTCATTAATCAACTGAAAAATACATCAGTTAACTACAGTGCATGGCAGTTTCAGTGGAGACTAGTGGAGAGATAGGTGAAAGGGCAAGATAGACTATCAGTTGTGACTATAGTGATGCATTGATTACATCCAACACTCAATGGATATGCCAATGAGTATTGCATGAGCAAGGCTGGAGAAATTCGAACTCATTTAGAGCCATTCTTCAGCAAGGATTTCGCAATAGAGGCAGGCTAGCAGGTGGCAAAGATCGGTGCATGGATTTGCAAGATCGGGCATGATTAGTGTGTAGCGATTGTATTGTACTGAGAGCTTGATATGATCAGATTTCTATGAGGATTGTTACATGATCTCCATGACATATATTATATACAGATAGTTTGGGTTTTCAGCTTCAGGCTTTCTCGTTAAACAATTGTGTTAATGTGTGTGAATTTTTATTGTTTCATGTGTGCATTGCAATCTTGATTTAATTTCCGCAAATGATCAATGGTGGAATAGATTTTGTATTTTGCATGAAGTTAAAATTGTGTGAGATCAGGAGAATATTGGACATATAACACATAAGTTATATAATTTCTACATGGTATTGGAGCAGTATTGATCATTGGAGCAGATCGCAATTATTGAAGCAGTTGAGTTTTGTGCTGGTGGAATTCGAATTTGCTGCAGTGTTTTCTTGGTGTCGAAGTTAAGCATTCATTGAAATGTCTTTCAGCGGATTTCAATTGGAGTATGCCCTTGATGGGATCTTGAATTACATAGCATGGAAAGACAAGATGGAGGCGGTGCTGGATGATAATGGGTTGAAGGAGTTCATAGATGTTGATATTCCAAAGCCTGCTTCTAGCGATACAGCCGCACTTGACGCATGGAAAAAGAAGGTAGCAAAGCGTCGAAGGATTCTGTTGGAAGGTGTGAAGCACCACATTGTGTCTAGCCTTCATGGGAAAGCCACTCCATTCTTAATGTGGAAGGCTTTGACAGACTTGCTCCAAAGCAGAAGTGACCAGAGGAAGTTGGCGCTTAAAGACAAGCTCGGCAAAATAAAAATGGAGAAAGGCGACAATATACCAAAATACCTCACGAAGTTTGTCCACTGCAAGGATGAGCTGGGAAGTGTGGGGGTTACTGTTGATGAAGAAGAATTGGTGAGCTTGTCTCTCCTTGGGCTTCGGAAGAGTTTGCATAGCTACGAAGACTCTATCAATGGACGGGAGAAACTGCCAGGATGGGAGCGACTTTGGTCGGATCTTGTGCAAGAGGAGATAAGGCGGGGTACTAGGGATGGATCTTCATCAAAGAATGAAGATGAATAAAATTTCAATTTGGCTGACAAATCTTGGAAATGAAAAGGGAAGAAATATTCCAAATCCGAAGCTAAAGGCAAGAAGCAAGATTTGTCCAAGGTGAAGTGTTTTCACTGTCACCAGCACAGGCATTTCGCCACTAATTGTCCACAGAAGAAGAAGAATAAGAGTGTTGTTGGTTCTGCAGTAGGAGAGGCCTTAGCCTCACAGTTTGAGCTCGACTTTTCTTTTATCACATGCTTGGTTTCAAGTGTGATGGGATCAGTGTGGTTTCTTGACAGTGGTGTGTCTTTCCATATGACTGGAGATAAAGATTTGTTTAGTGATCTGGAGGAAAAGGATCTTGGAGTGCACATCGAGATGGGAGATGATGGTAGATACAGTGCGACTGGTATCGGGACCATTTCCTTTGAGAGGGAGTCTGGTAAACCTTTCATCTTGAATGATGTCATGCATGTTCCAGGATTGAAGAAGAATCTGATCTTCGTGGCGATTCTGGAAGACAAGGGTTATGATGTTGTTTTTAGTGAGGGAAAAGCCTTCCTGCGCCATAAAACAACTGGTCAAACTAGGAGGATAGGGATTCGAGTTAATAATATTTATCAATTGTAGGTAGATGGCAGCACTGCAATGACAGGCAAAGCAAAAGGAGTGGTGAGCCGAGATGAGGGAAAATTTTGGCACAGGAGATTGGGCCATCTTCACCATGGCGCTTTGAAAATTTTGCAGCAGATTTCTACCGGGCTTCCCAAAGGTACAATTGCGCAGTCAGATCAGTGAAAGGGATGTACTTTGGGAAAATTTGTGAAGACCACTTTTCATTAGAAGGATAGTCATGCTTCGACGATCCTTGAGAGAATTCACGTGTGTCGACCTTTCTCAGTTGCTTCAATAACAAATCACAGGTATTATGTGATTTTTTTTATGACTTTTCTCGTAAGTGCTAGATCTTCTTCATGCAGAAGAAGACAAAGACATACTCAAAGTTTTGTGAGTTCAAGGCGTTGGTTGAGAAAGAGTCAGGGAAGCAAGTGAAAGCTCTCCAGAGCGATAATGGTGGTGAATTCAAAGACTTTTGTATCAAAGAAGGAATTCGAAGAGAACTCATAGCGCCTCATAACCCATAGTAGAATGGGATCGCGGAGAGAAATAATAGAACGATCGTGGGTGCTGCACGGGCGATGTTGCATGATCAGGGCCTTCCCATACACTTGTGGTCTGAGGCATGCAACACTGTGGTTTATGTGCAAAATCGTTGTCCTCATAGAGTAATTGGCATGAGTACACCCGAAGAGGCATTTTCTGGTAAGAAGCCTGATATTTCTCATTTGAAGATTTTTGGCTCACCTGTTTACATTCATGTGACGAAGGATGCCAGGAAGAAGCTGGAGCTGACCGAAGAGGTTGGGATATTTTTTGGGTACACAGAAACACCCCACAATTATCTTGTGTATTTTCCAGACAGTCAGATGATTGTCGTGCGACAGGATATCAAATTTCATGAGGAGAAATCCATGAAGTTGTTTCTTGAGAGGGAACTACACTTGCATGCAGAGGAGGAGCCACTTGTTCCTAAAGATGAGCCTCAAGATGTGGATCAGCCACAAGAGGAGGTTCATGGAGTGGAAGAAACCACTCATGCAGCACCAAACATCAGAGGGCAGAAGCGCACTATAGAAGTTGAGCGACCGAATCTTGATGCAGTGCAGAATGTAGGAGTTCCTACATCATAGCGCAGACAGAGATAGTCACCTAACCGATTTACTGGATACATGGCTCTGATGAGAAATTGTATCATGACAGAGCCATCCTCTTTTGAGGAAGTTGTGGAGGATCCCACATGGGTAGATGCCATGGTGGAAGAGTGTGATTCGATTGTCAGAAACAATGCATGGGAGATTGTCCCAAGGTCGGAAGGGAAATCAGTGGTAGGTTCAAGATGGATCTAAAAAGTGAAGCAAGCTGCTGATGGAAGTATCGAGAAGTATAAGGCAAGATTTTTTGCCCGGGGCTTCTCATAGATTTAGGGGATCGACTATGAAGAAACCTTTGCACCTGTCGCAAGGTATTCTTCCATATGGACCATCCTTGCTCTCTCAGCGCAGATGGGTTGGAAAATTCATCAGATGGATGTGAAGATTGCATTCCTCAACGGAATCATTGAGGAGGAGGTGTACATTGAGCAGCCTGAAGGATTCGAAGTCTTCAGCAACGAGTCACATGTGTGCAGGCTCAAAAGAGCGTTGTATGGGTTGAAACAAGCACCTCGTGCTTGGTACACAGGGATAGACAGTTATTTCACCGGACTTGGTTTCGCCAAGAGTGAAGCGGATCCAAACCTATACCAGATTGTGGTGGAGGGTAAGCTTTTGATCATTGTGCTTTATGTAGATGATTTAATACTAACGGGTGATGAACTGTTGATACACTCATGCAAGGCAGATGTTGCAAAGGAGTTTGAGATGAAGGACTTGGGCCTCCTTCATTATTTCCTGGGATTGGAAATTTGGCAGCGGAAAGGTGAACTGTTTGTGTCTCAAGGCAAGTATGCCTGGGAGATACTGGATAAGTTTCACATGCAAGGCTACAAGCCTATCGACACTCCTCTTCCTGGTGGTTGGAGGAATGAGGATGATACATCGGTAGAGGTAATGGATGCCATTGTTTATCGATAGTTGGTTGGTTCTCTCATGTATTTAGTCAATACACGACCGGACATATGCTATGCTGTGAACCAGCTTTCACAAGCGATGGTGAAGCCTAACAAGCTCTTTTGGAAGGCAGGCAAGCATGTCCTAAGGTATCTCAAGGGCACATCTGGGTATGGATTGTGGTACAGACAGTCGGATGAGGTGAAGTTGCATGGCTTCACAGATGCAGATTGGGCAGGAAGTCCAACGGACAGAATGAGCACATCTGGAGGGATTTTCAGTATCGGATCTACTGCAGTTCCTTGGTATAGAAGGAAACAAATATCCGTGGCACTCAGTTCAGCAGAGACCAAGTACATGGCAGCAAGTTTGGCTGCATGCGAGGCTATATGGATGAGGAAGATCCTGGTCGGTTTGTTCGGTTCTCATTTAGATCCTACTGTGATATATTATGATAATCAGAGTTTCATTAAACTCTCGGTTAGTCTAGTATTTCATGATAGATCCAAACATATTGACATCCGGTACCATCATATCAAATATTGTGTGTAGCGAAGGATCATGTTGCTTTCTTACATTCCTACGGAAGACCAGGATGCAGATATTCTGACGAAGGCGCTCACTAGGAGCAAATTCGAATACCATAGAGACAGGATCGGGGTGGCAGATAATCCCTATCTTCTTGAGAGGGAGTTTTGAGATTCAACAAGATGATGAGCTTAATGAAAAGAGTCGCCTTCACTAAGTGGGCCCGCAGGCTATTTTTGGCACAAAGTCTATTTTTAGACATGTCGATCATATTCTATGAGTTGTAGGATGCTATTTGTGGATGGTTGGTCAAGTCAGAAAAATAGATGGACTTCTATTTTTAGACATATTGAGCGAAATCTATTTTTAGATTGCCAGTCTAAAAATAGATATGTCGAATATTATTAGCTCTTAATAATATTTGGACTCTAAACATTATCTTATTCTCTTGGAGCACTTCAGTTAAGTGCACAGATGTGGCACAGGAGCTGATAGAAGGAATTATGCTATTCCTGAGGGTTAAGTGGAGCTATTGCATGGATACTTCAGTTAGAACTCATGTGAGAGAGTTTGGTGGAGTTGATTGAGGAAGTTAATGGAGTTGTGTTCAATTTAACTAATCTAAACATAGTTGAGTTAGTTGTATCTAGTCTAACTGATTGATACACTAGTGAGAGTGGTGTGAATTAATTATTAATTAATTCACTAATTATTAACTCATTAATCAACTGAAGAATACATCAGTTAACTACAGTGCATGGACAGTTTCAGTGGAGACCAGTGGAGAGATAGGTGAAAGGGCAAGATGACTATCAGTTGTGACTATAGTGATGTATTGATTGCATCCAAACATCGAAAGGAGATGCCAATGAGGATTGCATGAGCAAGGCTGGAGAAATTTGAACTCATTCAGAGCCATTCTTCAGTAGGGATTGTGCAGTAGAGGCAGGCTAGCAGGTGGCAAAGATCTGTGCATGGATTTGCAATATCGGGCCTAATTAGTGTGTAGAGATTGTATTGTACTGAGAGCTTAATATGATCAGCTTTATATGAGGATTGTTACATAATCTCTATGACATATATTATATACAGATAGTTGGGTTTTTTCAGCTTCGGGCTTTCCCATTAAACAACTGTGTTAATGTGTGTGAATTTTTATTGTTTCATGTGTGCATTGCAATCTTGATTTAATTTCTACAAATGATCAATGGTGGAATAGATTATGTATTTTGCATGAAGTTAAAATAGTGTGAGATCAGTAGAATCTTGGACATATAACACATAAGTTATATAATTTCTACATTTCAGGGCCACTGGTTGGTGTACTAGGGCAGCTTTGGTCACCATCATGCGGGCTGATTTTTTTTTCGCTTTGATCAGCATTCTTAGTCATTATGTTGGTATTTTCTGTTGTCTTTTTAGGAGTGTTTTTAGGAGTCTTCCTAGCAGCAGTTTCTAGTTTGTTCTTCTTGGGGGTATCTTGGGTTTTCCTACTTCTGAAGTCATACTGCCTATGAACTTCCATGATAGCATTTTCAAATCCTAGTTTGTACTCTTCAGAGTCCTCATATGTTCTTTTAGTTTGGTTCGAGGAAAACAAACCTTGTTCTTCTTCTGTGAGAAAAACAACATCCTCATTATCAGAGCCTATTGGATTTACATGGTTTTCTTTCGGCTCTTTAGTCTCTCTTTCCTCTTCATCTACATAGTTTTCTTGGAAAGGAGTTCTGATTTGCTGGTCATTTTCTCTTTGTATTATTTTAGGAGGGTCTCTTCTGAAGTTTTGATTTATGTTTATGTTTTGAGTATTTGCTTGGTTTTCCCTAGGAGGTTCTCTTTCATTTAAGTTAATTCTCTCCATCATCTTTTCCATTGTCCTAACTAGGCTGTCAATATTAGCATCATATGTGGAGGGCATAGATTCCTCTTTGTATGTAACCCTTTTTTCCGCTCTCATCCTATCCCTTTTAGCAATTAGGTTGGCTTCTACACTTATTGCTCCCCTTTGCATGTCTTCTAAGGTGAGGGGATCTCGTTCTCTTAATTGGTAAGCCATGTCTGGATCAAATCCATCTAGAAAATTTACTAGGGCTAGGCCTTGTGGGGGTTTCATGTGAGGAGGGAGTGCATTGTAAACACTATTGAACCTAGTGCAGTAGTATTGGACACTCTCTCCGATATTTCTCTTAAGGTTATCATACTTTGATAGGATTTGAAGAGGATTTTTCTTAGTCTCCCACTTGTTTATGAATGTTTGATAAAGGGAAGGGAGATCATGAATGATGTTAGGGGTTTTATGAACCATTTATTTGATTCTCCCCCTAAGCTTTGGGCAAACATTCTCATTTTTATGGTTTCATCTTCTACTTCTTGGTAGTCAAAAGCATCATTTATCTTGTCCACATGATGTTGGGTAGTTGTGGAATCAGTTTCATTAAAGTGAGGGATTTTAGATTTATTTTCATGTGCCATAGGCAGTAAAGGTTGTGGTAGTGCCAGGGGGCATACCATGCTGCCATGATGGGAGGTAATGGAACCCAAGGAGGATTTACAAGAGGAGGGTTTATGAGAGGAGGTGGAGGATGAAATGGAGTGGTTTTCACAGTGGATGTATGAATGGGAGTGACAATTGTACTTGGACCAACTGGCTGATATTGAGAAGATTTGGAACGGAAGGAGTCAAAGTGTTGGAGAAGCTGAAGATCAGGAGGAGTGCAAGGAGAGGCTTCTCTACTAGGACTCTGCTGTAAGCTTGTAGGCTCAAGGTCTGTCTGGTCTATCCAAATTTGAGACTTAGTTATAAATAGGTTTCTTTTATGGTGTAAGTCAAATTGGATATCTTGCAAGGATGTGAGGTTTTCAAGAACAGAACTTGCTTTGTGAATGGGTCTAACACTAGTTGAATCTTCACTCCTAGAATTTTTTCTTAAGATTATTTATGGTTCATCAACTATGGTAGGAGGGTTTGGGTCAGGGTGAGATCTGCTGCTAATTCTTTGTGAAGCCAGATTTCAGACCCTCAACACAGAAAGGCTGAAAGTTTTATGGGATTTTTGAAAATTGACCTATCTGTAAAAATATTGAGTTCACACAGTATGTGACTGGGTTTTGTGCTCTTATGATTGATTAATACATTCCCAAGGGAGTATGTGATAAATAGTGGAGTCACCAGGTCTACTGGAAACTAGTGGAGTTGCTAGGTGGATGATGCTAACTGTTTTGAGGATTTGTTTGTTGTCCACCATCAACTATTGGATACCAATCTAGAGATGTTTTTGGGTTTTCTGAATTTTTTCAAGGAATATCTAAGTTGTCACTTACTCAGAGTCCCACCATTATCGCCATTATGTTAGTATGGAAAATCAACTAGATAAAATTATTGTCTAATGCTTGATTTATCTAAGTTTGACAGGGGATTTTTGAGTTTTGAAGGAATATTTAAGTTTTTACTTACTGAGTCCCACCGAGATCACCATTATGTTAGGTCCCTGTAATTTGTCAGATTGGCAAGACCAAATAGATAAGGGTAACATCAAACCAACTTTGGAGTCCTAGGACCTAGCCTTCCTGGACACAGAGAGGGCTCTCTCTATATTTATGTAAAAGATGTAACTTAATTGATTTTAGGGTTTTGATTTTAGGCTAGCTATAATGATAGGGTTTGTTTGTTTTGTTTTGTTTGGTTGGGTAGGTTGTCAAGTATAACATATAGAGTAAGAGAGGTTTAAAGCATTGGGATATGGGGTCTGTGAAAGGCTTGAAAATTACAATAATGAATCAAGGGTGTTTCATAGGGCAAGTCAACAAGGCCAAATGGATCTTAGTAGCTTATATGAGTGAAATGAACATTAAATTTGTGAAAATAGTAGGTTTAAAGGGAAATTAAGAATCCTTTAGCAAATACTATAACAAGAAGGGATTTTAAGATCACTATGCTTAAGAAATAACCAAAGGAGGTGGCACACCATAAACTTATCTGGTTAAAATTCACGAAGTAAACTTTAAAACAACAATCTGGAAAACCCTAGAGAGCAGGGAACTCCTAATTTCTCTATTTATTTGCCTTTAGTGAAAGAAAGCATGCAAGATAACACATTAGTGATGATTAAAGAGCATGGAACTCCCAAATTCCTTCACCAAACTATAAAATACCTTCAAAGTGACTATTCAAGATGGACAAAGGAAAAGACCCTATGTCAACCATCTCAGTGTCATATGCCTCACTGCCATCTGCCTCACTGATCTCTTCACTGATGCTTTGGTATCATGAGATGAGGGTGAAGGGATGTGGGAAGGCGATGAAGGAGGATCATCCTGGGGTGAAGGAATGTGAGTGAGTGGAGATGTAGGAACAGTAGGAAGTGATGAATAAGTAAGAATGGGAGGACGAGAGGATGAAGGAACATCTTGTTGATGGTGACCTTGTGGAGTATTGTAAACCTCATTGGCAATGAAGGTCTCCCATGGAATTCCTTTCTGTTGTAGTTGGTGCATAAAAACTGTTTTTATAAGCGAGTGATGGAAAAGGCTTTGCATCTGTTGAGGGTAGTTTCTCTTTTTCACTATGTATGCCATTTTATCAATGCTTAGGAAAAGGTAATAGGGTATGTGTAGCATCCTTACTCTAGTAAAATTCATAAGCAGCCTAATGTGGTATGAGTAAAGATAGGAAAACCTTCCCTCACATGTAAAATACTTCATTATAATATTCATCATAGGTGCATATATATCAAGAAGGTGAGAGAAAGGAAAGATGGATTTGTTGTGGTCTTTATACTTGGGCTTAAGGTATGGCTCAAAGTAAATCATGTCATGGTTAGCTTTCTTGAACCATTTCTCCCCTACACTAGGTATTCTTGTGGCATTAGCAATGGCATTTGTAGACAATTCAAATGTGCCCCTACAATATTAACTTGTTTGTCATGCAAGTTAATGATAAATAGTATAGTTAGCTCAGGGTGGTTTTGCAACTGCTGCACTTTTTCACAAAATTCACAGCATCCTACATGCTTGAAACAAGAAATAGTAAGGGGAGATGACATGAGCTCTCTTGTATTGAGGGGTTAAAATCTATTTATCTTGCCTCCCTTTTGATCATGCCTCCTTGGAATTTGGGCCTCCACACCATTGTCTTCACCCTCTGACATTGTAAACTCTGCTTTTATAAAACCCTGGAGTGTAAATGGAAATGAGATGAAAGGATGGTAATGAAAAGGTAGCCTTGCAAATGAGGGAATGAGTGAGTGAGGGTATTGGTGTATGAGAATGAGTTAGAGGTAAAAAAACTCAATCACAACCCTCCAGCTGTGTAATTACTATTACTATTTCTATCACTGACACTCTATCTAGGAAGATGAAATGAGGTTCAAACAGTGATTTCAAGCTTTGAAATTTAGGGTGTCTCTTAGGGTTTGATTTCATTCATTAATAAAACACCAAAATTGCTTGAAGATAGGTGTATGGCATGTACTTACCATTAAGATTTTCTTGGAGGACCTTTGACAAGAGCTTGGAAGAAATTTGGAGTGATTTGAGTGGTTTGAGGGCTTAGGAACCCTTTCTTCCCAAGAGCGCAGCGCCAAGGCTGAGGGCGCAACGCCAAGGCTGAGCGTGCAACTCCAGTCCTAAGCGTGCAGTGCCAAGGGCTTTCTTCACAAGCTTTTCGGGAAAGAGCGCAGTGCCTTTAGAAAATTCACAAGAGAAAAGTACCAAGGGCGCAATGCCTTCTTCCAAGTGTGCAGCGCCGAGGCAACTTAGCCAAATTTTGCATGAAAACTCAAAAACTCTTCTCTCCTTGAAACTTCTAACTCTTTGCAAGGCATCAATGATTCATATGGAGTGAAAAATGAGCTTTTATAGTTAAGAGGAATTTGATTTAATTATGAAAGCACACTTTCTAAGGTTAAAAGTCCTTTTCCTTTCTTACTAACACCCTTTTGACACTTTTGCTTTGTAGGTGACTGAAATGATGAATTTGACCTTTCTTTTTCTCCTTGAGGCTTGACATGTGTATTTTGAAAACTTTGGGATTCAAACATACAATAGCATATTTAAAACCTTCTCTTGTTTCCACCATGGAGTTCAAATTTTCACCTTCTCTAACCACTTCCTCGAAAACCCTAATTGTTTGCAGTCTTTACAGCAATCATCAGTGTTGTCTTCTAAGTTCTCTATAGCCCTTTCAAGTTCATTCATTTATTTCTAGTTCACCTCACCTTTTTCCATATTTCTTCAATATCTTCTGATAGAATTTTCTTCATGTTTGGCCTTGTGTTCTTCCTGCATGTCATTTTCTGCAAGTGATCAATGTTTTGGCACTCAACTGGACCATCAAGTGTATAAAACCTAATCATCTTCAAGACTAAGTGTTTACTCTTTCCTTTGCTGTAAGTAGTTTTCATTCAGGAGTAGGCAGTCCACCTCATCAGTACTTTCTGCTGACAAATCCTTCAATACTTCTGCAGAAGTGCTAAACTCATTGCATTTTCCTCACTTGCAAGTTCTGAACTGATAAGACAAAATTCTTTGGAAACTTTTAGGTCCTTCTTGAATAACCATGTCTTGACATTCTATTACATTTGAGCCAAATTCTAGCAAAGGAAAATAAGTGCCTAAAACATCCAATGATGACCTTAAAACATGTGAAACCCTAATGACCTAGTGGGAGGGTCCTTTGACTTGATTTTGACTGGAATTTTCCTTGGAGGATTCTCAAGTGAAAACAGAGTATTTGTCAAAAGTGTTGTATTGAAGATCCAAAATCCAATGTACTTGATTTATCTAAAGAGCCTACAGAGATTATTTTGAGACCATTAATGCTTGAGGAACTTGGGGAAAATGGGAATGAATTAGCTATAGGAAACTCTAGAGGGAAAGTGGAGTTTATGGACAGGGGAAAAATATGCCAATGAGGTTATAGGCAGAAAAGGAGGCTGAAAATGAGAGGTATCAGCCCATAAGGAGTTTGTAGGAGTGATAAGGTGACCATGAAATGGAAAACTGATAGAATAGTGAAATTTTTTCTATAAGGATAATGAAAGAAGTGAGATTTCTGAAACTCACAATATTCAAGGAATGTTGTTTTCAGAAAACTAAAACCATCCTATAGTCATCTAAAGATAGTGAAAAACACTGATGACTAACAAGGTTAAATAGGGTATGCATTCACTTCAAAAAGGTGTGACTCTGCAACTAGAGCTCATATTAGGAATTGAAGTAGTAAATAGGAAGCTATTAGAAAATAAAACACAACCATGGAGTTTTTTAACATCAAAAAATCGTACACTACAAAAAAAATTACAGATTTTCCAGCAAAAGGTATAAATTAGGATTTTCCATCTAAAGACATTATGGAAATAATAAAAAATTAACTTTTCCTAAGGTCATTGTTAGTGTGAATTCTAATCGCAAGCATACGAACAAATCTCACTTTAGTTGTGCATAAAAAACAGCCCTAACATAAAAGATGGTTGTCAATTTCCTTAGATCTGAAGTTAGTAATCATAATAAATGCTACATAAATCCAGATCTATGCAGTTAAAGGCATTAAACAAAAAAAATAATAAGCAAGAGTTGCTCCATGCATCCAATGGACAATACAAGAACTTTTTAAAGAACTTTTTGTATTATGACACTTGGGAAGGGAACATAGAAAGATGTTACTAGTCCCCCTCAATGGGATGGGTTCTTGGTTGTCCTGAGCGCTTCAGATCTAAGATCTCTCTCTCTTGATGGTGCAGAAAACCCAGACAAAATGGAACTCAAAGGGAGCTCACAAGAAAAAAGTAGAAAAATATGACAATGATGGGAGGATCAAAGTCAGACCAAAAGTATAGATCAAGAGTGATCTCTAGGCAACAAAAGGTGGTGAATGAATGGAAAAACCTTTATATTTATAAAAAAATATTGAGTTAGTCTAGATATTGGTGCATAATTAAAATATTATTAACCAAATCTAGATCCAACTTTTATGGAATATTTTATTATTTTTGTTGGAGGGAAAAAGAATTTGAATTTGATCAAATCCCTTTATTTAGAAATAATAAATAAATAAATGATTTATTTATTATTTTAAGAATATGGTTAAAGGATAATTAAATAAATAATGATTTATTCAATTATTTGTAAATGATTTAGTCAAATTTAACAAGAAATATTATTAAATAATGATTTAAATAATTATTCCTAGAAAATAATAAGATAAATAATGATTTATCTAATTAATTTTCCTGTTTTAAGTTAAATATGACCAGGAATATTAATTAAACAGTGGTTTAGTCAATTATCCCTTGAGTAAAATCAAACAAATAAGGATTTATTTAATTATTCCTCATGGGGTTTCCTGTTTAGACCATAAGTAACTTAATAAACTATGGGTTATTAAAATATTTCTCATAGTGAAAGAAATTTTACTATGGTAAAATCGGTCTTACATTGTGTACTTTGGTACATCTAATAGTAACAGGTTATATGACCAAAAATTGGTGTAACATATTTTCCCCCACCATGTGAGTGTTAGGAGCTAATTGTATGACCGAAGTACGTTGTAAGAACAAAATCCTAGCCACCGAAGGGGAGTCAGAGAGAGAGAAATATGAGGCGGACTGAATCGAGAGAGGAAAATACCCTTAGGAGGCGAGACTTACAGGTGTGACAAGTCTCTTTTATGATTGAGTACATTTTCTGCATAAAGCAGGGGAGGCATACCTATGCCCACCGAGAGAACAAAGTACAAAGAATAATGGTGTGTCCAACAAACATGGGACTAAACTATATAGTACAGACTGGCATAAACATGGGCCAGATAAAAACAAGATAATGGATCCCACATACATATTATGCCTGGGGCATCAGCCAGGACTTATACAATAATATATGAGTACATGAGATATAAGTACAACCAAAGAGGCCCTGTAAAACAGGAAAGGGCTCAATATGAACGACATATGCAAACTAAAAATGCGCTACAAGCGGCTGAGGCCGGAACCATCAAGTCCATGGAGCTACATCCAATGCGGTAGTAGAGAGGTCATCCGGGTATGTGGAGGGCTACCTGAAGGGCCACCCCCTCATGAGGTCTGATAACATCTCACACACACCCAGGAATCACTGGTACAATTTTCGACAGCACTGAACCATCAAGTATATGGATCTCGATTATGCCATGAGGAGTTGGAACTGAGAAAAAATCAATTCAAAGGGCAATAAAGAGTCCCTTTTCCTGATTCAAGGCACCAAACAAGAGTGGAAGCAGGAACCAAGGTACATTGCGTGACTGCCCTCTTGACCTGTCTTCTGGAATGAATAAGTTGATGTCAACATAAGGAGGTCCGCCATAGGTGAGGCAATGAGGAATCCTCAACTAAGGCACGAGGGATAATAGTAGAGCGACCGATAGACTGACACCATGGATAATGGTGGAATGGGGGGTACTGAGTAGCGGGCTGACAACCTCCCTTGTTAGAGCATAAAGGGCATGGATGAGCTGGAAGCTATTGACTCGAATCCGGAAGGGATAGGGGACAGTAGGACTGAGGGAAAAAGAAATGAAGGATGGAAGACTGTGGCGGGAGATAAAAGGGACTTGGGACGGACTCCATGGATGCGATGATGAATCAACTCGGATGATCTAAACAAGGGTGACTTGATGATGTTTCTGCATAGAACAGGCCTGGTGGGGACCATAAAAACATGAGTACAAGATGGTTACTCGCGACAAAAATCAACACGAGCATGGAAAAGTATGAAGGCAAGGGGGTGCCCCAAGTACAAGTTTTGCAAGTGAATAAATTCAATTTTGAGAAGCGGTGAAGTGACCCTTCATGGAAAGAATGTGTCCAGGTGAAGTATCAAATCACCAAAAACAAAAGGATACCCATTTGAGAGGTCGGTGAGAGCTTTCCAATGGTGTTGACGGTTTTTCAACTGAGCTACAGTTTGGTCGCAGCTGGCAAAAGAAAAATCTAGGGTTTCTCTTTTAATAAGGCATTTTCCCTCCAATTTGATTCATTTGCAAGTGTAGTTGTGGTGAATGTAGAGAGGAGAAAAGGCTCTAAATATTGCGGTGATCGTAGCGGACAAATCGACCATTGGAATCGAGATCTATTAGTTGTAGGTAAGAGGCTTAACCATACTCTTTCAATTTAGTGGATTAAATTTTCGGTTTAGGCACCCAAAGCTCAGGAACAGACCCCTACTCCTCTTCACGGCCGGGTCGCACTTTCTGGGGCCTTTTCTGCGACCTGGGTTGAAGGTATTGGGCAAAAAACTGACCTGTCCCAGGAATGACCAAAAAAGTGCGACCAGTTAGGGAAAGGGGTTTTAGTGTTGTTTTTTTGCTGAGAGCTGGGATTTTATGGTTATGATGCAGTCTTTCCTTTCTATACACTGACAAACATGAGGGTTTGGTGTAGGTATGGCAGTGTTGAGGATCAACTGGAGAGAGAGAGACCTAAACACATTATGTTATAAGATATGGAAGGATCATGTAGTATGTGCTGCATTGGCCAGGTTTGGGGTCCTGAAGTTTGTGGAGAACCCATTGATGAGAGCAGGAGAAGCCTTGTTGGCCCGGATCATTAGCTATTGGGACCCGGATCATGAGATATTTATAGTGCAGGGGCACCGGATCGAGTTGACTGTCCAGGATATATATTTCTTGACCGGTCTCCTGCCATTGGGGATGGTGGGAAACACACAGCCAGTGTTACCGTGAGGGCGAAACATTATGGAGTTTGTAGAGCACCATGGTCGACCAGGTGTCCATGTGAAAGGGACACGGAAACTAATCGAAGATCTAGAGAGGCTAGAGACATGTGTTGTGGTTGCAGCAGTGTTGCGGATCCTGGGAAACCAGGTACTCTACCACATCACTAGGGGTCATATGATGCTGGTTGACGGAGTATTGAGTGGGACCTACTATGGGTGGGCCCAGATGATGTTTTCGTCATTACAACAATAGTTATCGTTGTGCAAGTGGCAGGTGAACCATGATTGTTCTTATGGAACTGTGCTTTGCTCTCTCTTCTTTGTGAATATCCCGACAGTTCGGCCCCCTATAAAGATCCAGGATGGGGACCCGCAAGAGCCCAGGATGCGCTGCTGGGGGTGGTTGCTGTGTAGAGGGGGCGGTGGGGCAGTCGGACGGGTGTTTCGACCAAGGTTTTTTGCGCATTGGGATCAGATGCCACTATACATAGATGACTATCCCTATAGTGGGATGAACTATCATGGGGACTCGGACTTGCCACTTCCGCCAGGTCGGGCATGGGGGTCAGATGGTAAGTGACAAGTTGCTTATATTTTATGTGCATTTTAAATTTTCAGAATATTGTATATGGTACTGATTCATTCACTTTGGGTATGCAGATGTAGCACTGGTGAAACTGGTCAGGTATATGGGACGGCCTGCAGTATCAGGGGCTGCATCACCTAGTGGATCGAGGGGACCGCAAAATGAGGATGTAGTGGCCCCACTGGAGGACATTCATTGTAGATTTGAGAGGCTACTAACCAGTGTTTCAGAGCACGGCTGGAAAGACCTTGACGACCAGTACATAGAGCCATGTATTGGTCTACCCTCTGAATGGCGAGGAGTCATGCGGTGGGTGGCGATGGCCAAATAGGGGATGCATGATCTATAGGCTGCAGGAGCTGAGCCATTGGCCTAGGACCCTTCAGATAGTGATTAGATGTAAGGGCATGAGGTACCCCCAGTTTTGGTTTTGGTAACATGCTATGGGCATGTTGTATGCATCAGAGTGGATGGACTCTAAAACATTTTGAATGACACATATTATGGATATGCATCGTTTATGGTTTATTGTTATTGTCTTGTGTTAAATGCATGTGATAAATGCCAATATAGAATATTGTTTGCAATGGTATCTACATAGTGATTTTTTTCTCTAGGTACATGACTTAATGTAATGATATCAAATTCATGCATCAAAAGCTTCACTCATAAATATCTTCTAAAAAGGATAGGATTATGCACATGATAAACACCATTCAATTGCATGACAAGCAGCAAGGAATATAAATGAATATGAAGGTGAAGGATGTGATGGGAATGGGAATCGGCTAATAAACCTATCACTGCATCATATTCGGCATGGTTATTGGTGGCAGTACCAATGCATGCGTCGTTAGAGAAGACTAGAGAATGCAAGGGTGTGAAAATGGCCCAGGCTATCAAGGCTAGATTCTGAGAGTAGCGACCTGCACCATTGGCATAACCGATATACGGTGTGGACAGGGGGGTCCATCTAAAATTTTCCACAAGCCAATAAATGAGAGGATGATGAACAATGCTGGCAACCTGAACGCAAGGTAGAAATCAAACAAGCACTGCTAGAGGGAGTGCCATTGGTATAATTTCTACCCCCCACACACTGAAAAGTGGATGGTGTGGGGGAACTTCCTTGGGGGCAGTTTGTGCTCAGGTCGTGAAAGTCACCATAGACACGGATGGTGAAATTTTTCTTATGGGTTGGAGAGATGAATTCAGGGGTGGAAAAGGCTTCCATGATGTCATCATCACAGTAGAAGATGGGGTGACTGGTGGAAGGATAACCACATGACGTGACGAAGCTACCTAACTCATTATCATCAGAAGAGAGGTTCACATGCGCATCGTCATGGAGGGTGACTGAAGAACAAGTAGATGAAGGATCCACCGATGTTGAGCCCAAGGTGATCATTGAAGGGAGGTCAAGGAAAACATAAGGGGAAGTCCTAGGGGGGGGCTTCCACCGTGGATCTCATAGATGATGATAGGTAGAGGATAGTGGCAGAAGACTCCATCATCTCGACATTGGGAGGAGGGATGTCAATGGGATTGGATGTGTCCTCTGGTTCGCCCAAAGCATAACGCGCAAGTAAATGAAAGGCAGACTCATGGTGGTCAGCCTCGTACTGGTGAACTATGTCCAAAGAGGTGTGGTTGTCTGCAAGGCAGGGACAGAGCTGGATATAGTGGCCATGGATATCACACAAAGCATAGGGGTGGTTTGTGTGCACAGTTTTTCGTTTCTTGGTTGCGGTCGGTAAAGTAACAGGGACTTCTGGGACCTTAGACTCAGGAAATGCTACGTTGACCATGGGCTTGATACAAGGCAAGTCGGAACAATTATGGGTGGCATGACCGACAACATCACACAAAGCACACGGAGGTGTACGCTTTGGAGGCTAAGGAGGAGCAAGGGTTGTCTGGGTAGCCTTGTCCTTCGGTGCCTTTTTGTAGGCTTTGCCCCCCTCACCTGAGTCTTTCGCAATAGGAGTGGGTTCCTGTTGAGGTGGTTGAGGCACAGAAGCAAAGGGAGGGGTCATGGCGATCGATTGGACCGAGGTCAAAGCAGGATAAGGTTTGGGTTGACCAGGCAGGGTATTGGCTTGAGGATCAATTTACCAGAATGGGATCCCCAGGGTCATGTTGGGAAGAGACAAAGTAGTCATAACAGGTACCAAAATTACTCCAGTAGGGGGAGAAAGAAACGGTGTTTGACCGGAGGGGTAATGGCCAGGTGGGACGGCTCTGGGATGGTTAAGGCCAAGGGGAACCATACTAGGGGGATAGATAGGATCATGGACACCAGCTATAGATGAGGGGCCTTGAGGAGGAGATCCTGAAGGCTGAGTCGAGGTGCTAGGAGCAGGTTGCGTAGGGTGGGGCTGATGGCTAGTCGAACTGGTCTGTTTGAGGTTGGACTGAGACGATTGCATCATGAAAACATTCGATGAGAAAGGGTTAGATATTGGAGGAGGGAGACCAAAGAAAGAACCAAGCAAAGAGGAATCTTTATAGACTCTGGGTGAGACACTGGTCGAAGGTTTGACTATTTGTTTATTGGCTACCGAAGAAATAATGGACTCGGTAGAGTTCTGAGACTTCGATTCGTAATATCTCAACTGGTCTATAGTGACAATCTTTCCATTGTGAGGAAATTACATCTTACGATGAACCGTATATCGGGCAGCAGACATCACCTAAGTGTAGCTACGACCCAGTAGAATGTTGTAGTCTAAGGGGGCATCGATGTGTTAGTGTCCTGTAATTTGGAAGATTGGTAAACCAAATGACAAGGTAACATTAGACCAAGCTTTGGATTCCTAGAACCTAGCCTTCCTGGACTCAGAGAGGGCTCTCTTTATTATGCGAAGGATGTGAACTTGTTCGCTTTATATGTGTGATTTTAGGCTAGCTGTTAAGTATATTTTGGTTTGTTTTTTGGGTTTTTGCGGTAAACTGATCAAAAAGGACAAGAAATAGAGTTCATCAAATCAACAGGGCTATGGGGTCAGATAAAGTCAGGATTGTCTAAATGGTGGACAAGGTATTACAGCAGGGCCGATTTGGTCAAGGTAAATGGATTCTTTGGGTGAAAATGAAGTGAAATGAACATTCAGTTTGTGAAATACAAAGATATCTTAAACATATATAGTTTTAAAGGAGGTATTAATGAGGTAGGGCAAACCATAAATCTCTATGAATAAAACTCAAACTGATACATATGAAAGATAAACAATCCAGCGATACATAGAAGCATAAGAACCTCTAACTCTATAAAATCACCTTTAGTTGTTGGGAAAATGAATAAGATAAACAAACAACTCAATATATGAAGAGGGAACTCCTAAACAGCATATCTTGAGCTATCGGGAACTCTGAAGTAATTTTGCAAGCATGGACAAAGGGCAAGATCGAATGAGACCTCTTTGACTTAACTAAAACAATCAATATTTCATAGAAAGATTTCAGAAATGGAGTTTTGAGAAACTATAAGTAAGTAGGGAATACCTTAAATCATACAAGATAGCAAAACATACTGACCATTAAAGAAACAAATAAAAATTTCTTAATGGACCTAAAGGGCAATTAAGAATCCTTTAGAAATGATCAAGAAAAGGAAAACATCAAAGATGTAACATGCAGGATGTTTGAGGTGCTTCCATGAGCATGTCTCAACATATACTACTCTGATCTATAGCAAATGAGAAGTATGGAACATTAATTAAAACAAGGAAACATAAAAAAATCACAGAAACATCACCATTCACCAAACCATGGAATCCTGCACACAATTGTCCTCCACCATTAAGCCAAACAAGACATCATCCACTTCATAAAACAAGTATTTCTTCCAAGCTCATAATGCTATGTATTGAACTCAATATATCGAGTTTTTTCTCTTTTCTACAATGAATCCTCTTGGTTTATATAATCCAAAGAGGAGGAAACCCACCTAAAGAAACTAGAAGGCCATTGGCCAAAAACAAATATCTAAAACTGTCCTTGAGGCCTAACAAAGTCCAAGGCACAAAATATCCTTCAAAAATATATTTTCGGACCAAAAGAGCAAAAAATAAACACTTTTAAGGCCTGACACATAAGAAAAACTTTCTTAACGCACATTTGGCCCAGTCATCACTAGGAAAACTGCTTTTTAGCAAAATCTACAAGAGCGTAGCACCAGAAAAAAGTCGGTTTTGCAGTGTAGTTTTGGCGGAATTCCCGATGTCGAAATGAGTCACGTGATGGCTCTTTGGAAAGCTAAAGATGTTTAATTTCCAAAAATACTTGATTTTTTCCAATATTATGACTAGAAATCAATCAAAAAGTAGAAACAATGAAAAAACCCAGGAGTGTAGCACCTGCTGATATTAGGGGCAGAAAGGTAAAAAATGGTTGTTTTTGGCCTTTCTGAGGGACCAAAACAGCTTCATTTGATCTAAAAATTTCTGAGCATGTTCCTTTGATGTCAAGCAATCCAAAAATATATTTTTCTTCAACTGAGGATGCTCCGAGAAAAATTTAAGGCACCCATGATTTTATGCTTTTAGGCCTACAATTCAAAAAAAACAAGAATGTGTCCAAAAATGCCCAAATTTGGTGAGTAAACCCCTTAAGGGTTTTTAGAAACATGCAATGAATATTGAGCAATAATTCCAAGCTGGGGTATGCCTTTTCCATTTTTTCCGCCAGGCGCCTCCTTTGGGCAGCTTTGAGTTTCCTTCGGGCAAACTGATTCAACTTCTTGTAGTGCTCAGTCATTCTCCTTTGTAGGCCCAAATCCTTGTTAGCTTTTTCCAATTTGGTTTCCAAATTCTGATTTTCCCTCTCAAGCCAAGACTCTTTGTCATTCTCAATTTCTTTGGCAAGGAGCTCCGTAAGAGGGTACTGCTGTGCATGAGCTGATTCTTCTTCTTTCTGTTTTTGCAATGCTCTTCTAAGACCCATGGTCTTAGGTATCTTTCTTGTTGGCCCTTCTTCTTATTCATCTTCCGCATACTCACCCATGTATTCTTCTAGCCTCACTTGTGACTTTTGAGCTTCCCTTCTAATTTTGAGTGCCCGGGCCTCATATATTTCCATTTGTCCACTCATTTGATTATTTTTCATTTGCAAAAAGTGGATAATGTTTTTTGATCTTTCTAGGTCATTTTCCAAGTATTTAATCTGAGCCTCCCAGTTTTGCAAAAGAGATCTAAGAATTTCAGCCTCATCATCTTCATCATCACTGTCTATTTGTATTATGTCAAATTCCCTTTCATGCTCATGGCTGCTCTCTTGCTGTTCAATCTTCTCTTTGCCCTTGCCTTTAATGATTTTATTTCCTCTGGTTTTCTTGGGAAATTCTACATTGCTCTTCTTTGGCAATTTGCCTCTACTCCTTAGTGCCCTAGTGATATTGCTAGTCACTTTTTGAGCGGTTTTCTTCTTTGATGTTCTAATGTTTTTAGCCTTTGCCACTTTTGATGAAGGAAGCATGGCCCCTTGCCTTGGAGAGGCAGTAAACACATGCTCTTGACTTTGCTGATGATGAGTGAGAGGAGGATTTAATACCTGGGCTTGTTTAGTTTGGTCTCCTACAACCTCAGGGTTGTCCTCTTCTCCAAAAACATTCTATGTTTGCACTTCTTGGTTACTTTGCTGTGATGAAATTCCTTGTTCATTAAATTTTATATTTGTAATGAACTCATCATCAGGAGTAATCTCAAAAAGATCATGTTATTTTTCTGTTTGGTGAGAGATGTCTAGGTCTGCTGTTTTTTCCTTTCCAAAACTATCTCTGCCTTCATCCATCTTCTTGCTGTCATGACTGTTTTTATTACTTCCCTCTTTTTTGTGACTGCTTCCATCATTTTCATCTTGACCTTGGTCTTCAAAGGTGTCACTGTTTTTTATGTTTAGGCTTTGACTATTTTTACTGTTTGGGCTGCCTCTTTCCTCATCAAATTTGTTGTCTTTACTGAGCTTTGAACTGTTTGCTTCATCATTGTCACTGTTTTCAATGTTTTCCTGATGTGGGCTACTACTTTCACCATCTGTGCTTTTGAAATCAGTTTGTAAGCTATATTTATCATCATTAGTGCTTTCACCTTCCTCTTGAGGGCTGCTTTCATGATCTCTGTATTGTTGATCGGTGCCTCCTTCACTGTCCTTACTATTATCACTATTTTTACTTTCCCCTTGTGGACTGCCTGCCTCATCATGCTTTCCTTTCCCTCTACTGCTGCTTTCATCACTTTCTTGTTATTTTTCACCGTCACTTCCTCATTCTTTGTCATTGTCATCTATGGAGGATGCTTTTTGTTGTGGAGTAGATTCATGAGAAGAAGAGGAAACATAGGGTGTGGAGAGCAAGGAATGAGCATGAGGAGGGTATCAGGATGAAAATGGCCTGATTTGTAGTGGCACAGAAGATGCAGAAGTGAAATCAGGGTGAGAGATGAAAGTTTCCCAAGGGGTGCCCTTTTGTTTCAGCTGGTGAAGGATAATGATCTTAATGAGAGAGTGATGAAATAAACTTGCTTTCTGCTGAGCTGGAGGCTTCTTTTTAACAATGGAAGACATCTTGTCTATAATTTTTCACGGGAAAAAGGGTAGGTTTAGCAACTTAGCTTTTGTGAAATGCATAAGGAGTCTGATGTGATAGAAATATACTCGGGAGAATCTACCTTCACAAGTGAAAAACTTCATGATTATTTTCATGAGGACTACATAGTCATCCAGCAAGTGTGAAAAATGAAAAATGGAGATGCATGCATCTTGATGATTTGGTTTTAGAAAAGGCTGATAGTGGTTGAGGTCAAGGTATGACTGTTTGAACCACTCATCTTCTATGTAAGGGATTTTGGTTGCTTTAGAAACAGCTTTAGGAGTGAGTTCAAAATCTAGACTTGCTATGTGAACTTTCTTTCCATCCAATCTCAGGGCAAACAACTCACTCAAATAAGGGTGGATAGTGACCTCTGGTATTCTACTGCAAAAATAAAAGCAGCCTACCTCTTGAAAACAGGACAAGACTGAAAGAGAGGCAGTGATTTCTTGAACAATGGTGGGCTCAAATCTGTTATGCTGACCTCCTTTTTTAACCTTTCTCTTTGGAGTCATTTTTATTTTGTTGTCTCTCCCCAAATTTCAAATAAACAACCTTTCAAATGTAATAGACACTTTTTCTTCAAATTGCCTTGAACTCCAATTTATCTTTCAAAAACAAAAAATTTTAAGACCAGGAATGTTGAGGGGTAAAAAACATGTAAAATACCTCAAAAAAATTCTTTGCTGTGATGAAAAAGCCAAACTGGGTACAAACAATTCAATTCGGGCCCCTTTTTGCAGTAGTGGATTGGTGCTACACCTTGCACACAGGCATGTAGTGTCTGCACGCTGGGATGTTTGTGGAAGCCAAGTAGAACTCTGCATGAAGGGCCGGGCATTGAAATGCGTCACGCCAATATACAGGCGCATCGCGCCCTTTGTATTTTTCTTCGGTAAGCTGCTACAGGCGCGTAGCGCTTAGGCACAGGCACGTCGCGTCCACAAAATTTGCAAGGGGTTTTCTTCCTGGCAGAAAACTACCTTCTATCTCTCTGCAAAAGACTGAAATAAACATAGATATGCCCGTTGAGGGTTTTTATATGCCCTTTGGGGAGTTTTCAAATGACTTTCTAGAAGACACCCCTTTTCCTTTTGAATGAAAAAGAATACATTTCATACTTGGTTTTTTGTCAAAAATTTCTTGTATGCAACTTTTACCCCTTTAAACATAATTTGATTATGATTCTTTTGACGTTGCCATGTAGTTTTTATGAGAAAATTCCTCCCTGCTTAAAATCAAAAAAAATGTTGATTGTTCTCTGCACAGCAGTTTTTTTAAACAATCAAATTTTTATCCTCTTTCTGTTTTGCAATGGGATGCTTTTTATGTATTCCCTGAAAACCATACTATGTGACCTTTATTCATACTTTGTAGACAAACCAATTACAAAACTTTGTGCTTTTTGCTTATATATGAAGGAGGTGCCTCATAAAAACAAATGTTTGCCAGCTGCTTATCTTTGAAGGAGGCAATTCAAACACTGTGTCTTTGCCCTATCTTTGTTTGTCAGTTAAGTTTCAGCCCTTTAAAAAATTTTAGGCCCGGTCTCTGTTTATCAAATGAAGCTTTAGCCTTCTAAACAAACTGCTTGTGTTATGCCCTCTGCTTATCACTTTGAAGGAGGCTTGTTAAACACAAACTGTTTAGGCCCTCTGCTCATGATTGAAGGAGGTGCCTCATAAAAACAAGTGATTGTCATATGCTTATCATTGAAGGAGGCAATTCAAATGGTTTATCCTTTATCAATCTGTATGAGACATGTTTCTTGTAGAAATTTACTGTGGAGATAATGAACAGGTAAGATATTTCAAAATCCAACATATATGCTTTATGTCTCTTAGGTTAACTCTCTTTTGCAGTAGCTTTAGCTTCCTTTGTGATGACAGTATCTTTGATGATTTAGAGTCTAGGCTATAGGGGTATAAAAATGGCAGTTGTTCCCTTTTTATGCTTTTCACTTTGATGCCTAAACTGCTAGAAGTCTTTCACCAGAAAACTAACATACCTAGCCTCATAAGACTGTTTTTCAGAGTTGTGCCCATATGTTTGGGAAGAATGTGAAAATTCCATTGTGAGTTGACATGAAGTGCTAGAAGCAGTAAATTCCAACCTTTGTACTCATTTTGCCAAGATGAGTAATTCTTTGACCTTCTTGGTGTTTTTGATTTTGCAGGGATGAATCTTGTTGGCTTTCCTCTTCTTAAATTTGTATTTTCTTTAGTCTTCAAATAGTCAACTGCTCTTGCTTTGAAGCTCTTCCTTGAAGTTTTTTCTTGCCCAAAACTGATTAATTCCATCCATCCTAGCACCCCTGCAGAGATGCACTGATAAAATGACTTTGATCATTGGAGACCTTTTCTGAGATATCATGATGATAATGCTTGCAAATTTCACTTGATCACTTTCTTCGGACATAGGACCTTCTTATTTTGTTTCTTCCTGAATTTGAACCTTATAAGTTTTGCTGAAATAAAACACAATGACCATTTTGATGGTGTATGACCTAGGGGTAAACAAGGGTTTTGTTTTTCCAGATAAGAAGAGAGGAAAGTTGACTGATATTTAAAAATAAGGTTTTAGACTAGAGATATTCTTCTCAAGATACTTACCCTAAATACCATCACCTAGACCTAGACAGTTTGTCATAATTTCTGAAGGACTTCTTACGCATAGTCAGGTCATCATATGGGAATTTAAACAGTGAAAGGGGAGGAGACAACTTGTCCTATGCTTGACAGTGAGCTGTGTGAAAACGGAGGATTTTGAATATTCAGAGATGCAAGGCTTATGACAGTTATGGAGAGGGGAGTTTTATCAAGATTGAAACTTTATGACCACTTCTAACACAGTCTGCAAGAGAGGAAAAAAGATAAAAATTTCTCTGAGGGGTTTTCTACAGGAAAAATTGACTGTTTGAAATTGGTTTCTAGAAAACCTAGGCAAGGCATATAGTCATCACAACAGGAAAAAATACTGATGACTAACACAATGACTTCAATGTCAACACAAACAGTCTTGCTCGCAAGAGTAATTGGACAATTGTGGAACATGCCAAGGGGTTGGGAAGAGTGGTCATCCTACACACGGAGGGTGATAGTGGAAGGGGCTAACTTGGGAGATCCAAGTTGCATCCAAACATAAGCAGACATCATGCAAGTGGATGCCCCCTCGTCAATGATACAATGGGAGACGTTGGCATTCCAGATCTTGCCAGGTATTTGGAAGGTGACGGATGTAGGAAGGGGGAGATGTTCTGACTTGTCAACATAAAAGAAAATAAAATGATCATTTGAAGGAACCACAATGCCCATAACATTTAGTATAGATTTTCGTTGTGAAGGGAAAGACTGGAGGACTTCCAGAGTTGACAGGGTGGCAGGGGATTGTGCCAAGTCATCTAATATACTGTAGGAGCGTGTGACTTTACCGGAAGCAGTGTTTTGGTGTAATGGTCCCTTGGGGATCTTATTATGATTCTCTGCCTCAGGCTAAGGGATCAATAAAGGACCATTGGGTGTCAAAAGAGGCTCTATGGGACCTGAAGATGGGGGCTTGGTAGCAGACGTAGCGGGGGGCTTGTTGTACTGATGGGACCGAGTCTGAAGGTTGAGGTCAGCGGTATTGGGTTGGTTAGAGTTCATCATGAGGATCTGGTAATCATAGGTACCATATGGAGGAGGTTGAGAGGCCGCCTGACTTTCAAGGGGTTGGGCAGCCACATATCCTTGCTGAAGGAAAGGATTGGTAAACACAACCAGTTAGATGGGTGCAGCATTAGGAGGAATTGAAGGGTTGTCTTACTGTCCTCAGGATGTTGCTTGAGGTTCCCACATCTGAAACATCTAAGGTAAAAGGGGACAATCATGGGTATAGTGACCGTAGACACCGCAACAAGAACAAGGCTTAGTTGTGCGAATAGGCTTGTCCTGCTTGGGCTGAGCGTCTTGTTTCTAGGTTGGAGTGTTAGATGTATTCCCTTGGGGATTGTTTCCTCGATTACCTGGGGTAGATTGGTTTTGGTTTCCTTTCCTCTTCCTTTTAGAAGTAGGAGGATTAGTTGCACTCTGTTGTGCATACACATGACCCTAAGGGGGGGGTGATTGTTGTTGCAGAGCTTGAGAAAGCAAGAGAGGCTGAGGTGCTAGTGTTGGAGGATTTGGAGCACTAGGCTAGGGATATGGATAATAAGGAGGTTGGGCAACATTGGGGTAAACAGGTTGGGCAAAAGGATGAGGTATGTCATATCCTAGATACATGTTGTCGGGAGGGGCAAAAGTGTTGGAGGAGATGGCCCCTCCCTGGGGGAAACCATAACCCATGGGAGGATGAGTGTATATATGTGAAAGGGATCCAATGATACCGTCGGTGGCGTGGGATTCCCCAAGTGCATTGGCACCACCGGGTCTAGGGATATCAGGTAAGATGATATAAACATAACCGGATTATGCGTAGATCAAGTCATCTTTCAATGCAATCTGGAGGGCAGCTTCCTCGGTCTGAGGAAAGTGAGATGCGACATCTTTCCTAATAGTAGGAAAAATGGATCTGATAAATCATTCCATGTAGACACAGTCTTCAAAAACGGGGGCTCGACATAGGCTCTTCCTTCTGCGTCAGTCTTGAATATGGTCAGATAGGCTGGTGGAAAATTTTTGAGGGAAAGAGGTCAAGAGTTCGGTACCTGTTTCATAGCGAAGGGAAAACTGGAAGACAAAAAATCCTTGGCAAGGGTCGCAAAAGTAGTATGAGAGGAGGAGGCCTAGTCGACATACCACTTGGAAGCTTCTCCAATAAGCGTACGCTGGAATAACCGAAGATGGACAAAGTCATCGGTGATGGAGTTAGACAAACACCACATGTGGAGAGAACGAACATGGTTGGTAGGATCCTCTCCAGCATTTCATTCAAACTTGGGGATGTCTGAAGGAAGCTTGGTTGGCATAGCAAGCCAACCTGGATCATGGTGTATGGGGTCGTTAATTAATTGGTTGAAATCGAGAAGGCTTATGCCTTCCATATAAGGAACCAAGGGAGATGTTGGAAGAGTTCTTTTTGCGGCACCACTAGTGGTGTTTCCAACATTAGGGTCAGGGCCACCACCAGTGTTAGGTCATGAACCATACATGATTAAGGTGAAAGGTGGAGGAGAGCCAGGGATAGAACCAGAAGGGGAACCCAATGAACCAAAATCAGAGTCATAATGGGGACTTGGTGGAGGACGAACTCGAACCCTATGCGGTGGGGTAAGTTTTCATAACAGAAACTCAGGATGAAGGCCTTGGAGTCTCCTGGATAAATTTCTTGGGGGCGCAATTACGGTAAAGAGACACGGAACCCAATAAGGAAGAGAGGTAAACAAGGGCAGGGAGGTTCAGGATCAATTGATTACAATGTTTAAGTCTTGGCCTGGCGGTGTAAACCAAACACTCTTCACTCAGGGTGTGTGTGTATGTGATAATTTTGTTAATTTTAATTAAGCCCAGACGTGTGTAGAGAAAAAAAGAAAAAATATGTAGTATAATTGTAAATAAAACTGAAAATGACAGTAAAGGAAATTGAATGCAACAGTAAAGTAAACAGCTAAAGATGCATCAATTTAAACCCAAGAGGGAGGGCTTCCCAACAACTAGTCTATGGGTGGGAGAAATCTAGTCAAAACACACAAAATGGCCAATTGATATAAATTCATGAGGGACAGGGATCTAAACGTTAGATCTGCTAGAAATAGGGGCAGAAAACAGCAAAAAACCAGAGGGAAAAATGATGCAAAATAGGTTGAGAAAGGTTACAACTAGAAGGGAAACGGAGTGGAACCTAAAGGAGGACCAAAAACAACTAAAAAGCGGTGTTTTGGTGGATAAATAACCGATTTGAAAAAGGATCTAAAAGTACAGGTTCAGATCTGAAAATGGCTGAAAAACACTGAAATCTCAGAGGACCTGCTTCAGCTCAACTCCTCCTAAAAAGGTGGAAGCGTACTAAAGCCCTAAGGGGCTTTGTTCCTACTTCGAAGAGTAAAACTAAGAAAGTACAGGTCCATGACAGGTGAAGAGGGAGGTTAGACAACCCTGAACAGTGCCCCAGACAAACCCATAAAAATCACAGAAATAATGCCGCAAAAAGTACAGGTCGCAGTTTCTGACCTGTTTTCTGCTGAGGTCACAGTTGTCAGGCTATTATTCGCTACCTGAGAGATGAGGTCGCATTTTTTGGGCCAAAAAGTGCGACCTGCACTTCTGGCTGTCTCGGGAGCAGATTTCAGGAAAAAAGTGTCGTCTCTGCTGCGGTTGATACCTGTTACCTGCGCAAAAGGCCCAGAAACACACGGAAGTTAGAATTTTTGCTGTTTTAGGGTTTAAAAGGTTAAAAACAACATCAAGAAATGTGAAATAAGAGGTTGAAGAAAAACCCTAGGGTTTGAATCAACTAGTCATGCAGGGATCTGAAAAATGAGAGCAGTGGTAATTATAAACCCTTGTGGAGTCGCCGGTTGTTAGTGTGAATTCTAATCACAAGCGTACGAAAATCTCACTTTAGATGTGAATAATAAACAGAGCTAACATCAAAGATGGATGTCAATTTCCTTAGATCTACAGTTAGTGATTAGAAAAAATTCTTCAGAAACACATATCTATGCAGTTAAAGACATTAAACAGCAAATAATAAGCAAGAGTTGCTCCATGCATCCAATGGACAAGAAAATAATTTTTTATATTATGACACCTGGGAAGGGAACATAGAAATATATTACCAGTCCCCATCAATGGGATGGGTTCTTGAATGTCCTCGGCGCTTCAGATATAAGATCTCTCTCTCTTGATAGTGCAGAAAACCCAAACAAAATGGAATTCAAAGGGAGCTCACAAGCAAAAAGTAGAAAAATATGACAATGATGGGAGGATCAAAGTCAGACCAAAAGTATAGATCAAGAGTGTCTCTAGGCAACAAAAGGTGGTGAATGAATGGAAAAACCCTTCTATTTATAACAAAATATTGAGTTAGTCTAGATATTGGTGCATAATTAAAATATTATTAACCAAATATAGATCCAAATTTTATGGAATATTTTATTATTTTTGTTGGAGGGAAAAAGAATTTGAATTTGGTCAAATCCCTTTATTTAGAAATAATAAATAATAAATAAATGATTTATTTATTATTTTAATAATGCAGTTAAAGGATAATTAAATAAATAATGATTTATTCAATTATTTATAAATGATTTAGTCAAATTTAACAAGGAATATTATTAAATAATGATTTAAATAATTATTCCTAGAAAATAATAAGATAAATAATGATTTATCTAATTAATTTTCTTGTTTTGGGTTAAATATTCCCAGGAATATTAATTAAACGGTGTTTTAGTATATTATCCCTTGAGGAAAATCAAACAAATAAGGATTTATTTAATTATTCCTCATGGGGTTTCCTGTTTAGACCATAAATAACTTAATAAACTATGGGTTATTAAATTATTTTTCATAGTGAAAGCAATTTTACTATGGTAAAATTGGTCTTACATGGTGTACTTTGGTCCATCTAACAGTAACAAGTTAGATGACCAAAAATTGGTGTAACAGCCATAAGAGGAGATTTTTTACCGCGCACCAGAAGAAAGGCAGAAATGCGCGACCACATGAATTTTCCTTCGAAAGACGCATAGTTGAAGGAAGGGCGAACTCAGCATTCTGGGACCACTTTCCATACTTGGGGAGGAGATTCCCTGACATGGCCAGTCAAGGAAAACTGACTTGAGGTCACCCTGAATATATGCAGCCCTCAATGGAATCATCTTGTCCTACTCTTATGTCAATATTACTCTTGAACCAAGGGAGGGAAGATGGGTTCAAAATTTTCTATATAAACAAACCATGGGAAGAAAAAACATGAGACATTGTTTGTTAGGTCCCTATAATAGTAGTGTATCCTCTTATTGTTATTGTTATTATAACCCCCTTATTGTTATTTTTGTAACCATGTATTCCCCATATTGTTATTATTTTTCCTCATAATAGCCCACTATTTTTATTGTTCTGCCCTTACATTATTATTTTTAGGTCGGCTAGGATTATATTGTGACCCCATGGACTCCTACATATAGAAAGTAGGTTTTCTCATTTGTGTCATCCAAGAATTGTTCATTTATGTAATGTAAAGGAGCTTTCCCCCACCAAGTGGTTGATTTCTAAGGCGTTGATCTCTCTTTTATTCTATTTTGGGAGTCAGTTTCATAACATTTGGTATCAGAGCTTTGGATTCTAGGGTTTCGCTGCTTCAAATAGGTCATCGTGGCATTTTCACTATATCTTTTCTTCTACGAATGTTCAGAAGCTAAAAAAAACCATTTTCAATGAAATCCTCAAGAAATTTGTGTAAAAATTTGAAATCTTGGTTCATAATATTTTCAGAGATATGATTTGTGGAAGTTAGGGTTTGTGCAGGCTCCTGAATTTAATCTCAAAAAGGTGACCTTGGGAAACTCATCGTAACTCTCTCTCTGAGCATCAGATTGGAAATATGTAAAAAGTGGTTGAAAGTAAATGGATTTTAGTTTCCTGTGTATCAATTTCAGTGTTGAAGGAGGAAACAATGACATGTGGCAAGTCGTACAAGTTCTCTCTATTCAACCAGTCCATAATTAGGTCATTGTGGGAGATTTGGCATAACTTTGTCTTGAAGAATCCAAATCAGGTCAGACCTATGGAATTTGAAAGAAGATTCAGAGGGCTACTAAAGGATTGAAGATAAAATATTGCGGATCTAAAATTATATATATACATCAGTTTGAATATCAATCTCCTCAAAAGCAAGGAAAAGGTGTGTATTTTTTTTTAATTTCATAAGTCTTGTTTGAAAAATTAGTTTTAAGTGATTCCAAGGGCATATTGAAGCATATAATGCCTCCCAAAAATAATTCCACACCCATCAAGCCCTCAAAAATCTCTACTATGATGAATGAAGATGAAGTGTTGCAATATGATTTATCAAAATTACGGTACCAAGTGCAACAAATTTCGATCTTACAAAGAGCTTCCAAAGATGACATTGATGGTTTAAAATCAGACATGGAGGCTAAGTTGGATGGTTTAAAGGATCAAATGAAAGCTAATATGGATGCTAAAGCAATGGAATATCACATCAAGCATCAACAACAAGTTATCCAACTCTCAAAGGATAACCTAACTTTGGTGCATAATCGAATGAAACAACAGGAAGGTCAACATCATAGCGAAATAATTTCTAAAGAAATCACAGAAACAAGCACTTGACAACTACGAAATCGATCAATTTTAGAGTATCTCAGCAATTGGAAGAAATTACCTGTTGAAGATTCAACATGGGAGGATGAGAATTTTATATAGAAGCATCGAGAAATAATCAAGTGTTGAGGACAACACTTGTTTGAAGGAGAGGGGCATGTTAGGTCTATATAATACTAGGGTATCCCCTTATTGTTATTGTTAGTATATCCCCCTTATTGTTATTTTTGTACCCATGTAATCCCCATATTGTTATTATTGTACCCCATAATATCCCACTATTGTTATTGTTGTGCCCTCAAATTATTATTGTTACGTCGGATAGGATCATATTGTGACCCCATGGACTCCTATATATATAAAGGAGGTTTTGTCATATGTGTCATCCAATAATTGTTCATTTATGTAATGTAAAGGAGGTTTCCCCCTCGAAGTGGATTATTTCTAAGGCGTTGATCTCTCTTTTATTATATTTTGGGAGTTAGTTTCATAACATTGTTATGTTGGCAAAATTTTTATCATAGAAACACCCCATTTCATTGTTGAAGCAAAGGAAGTGAGTGTTGAAATTGGCCACAATAAATATTGAAAATGGCACCCAAGAGGATTCTAGTCTGATTTTCCCTTAATTAAATTAGAAGTAAATTGTAATTCCACATCACATGAAATATTGTAAGAGTTAACTAAGTCAGGAAGACTTATTTAGCCCATTCAATACGATTGGAGGGTAAAACTGAAGGCATGTAGAGTTATCCCTAAGTTTTAGGGGTTCCAGTTACAGTTTATTTTGAGTTGTAATTAGTTAACTCAATTATTTGAGTTAAAATTAGTTGAACTAGTTCTAACTGAGAGAGGAGCTAGTGATAGGCCCAGTGAATTAAATCTGATTTAATTCACATGTAGTGATCAATCAAATAACTGATAATTCATTATAAATATTTGTTGCATGTCAGTTCTAAGGAAGGCATCGTTGAGATTGGAGTTAAAGGGAAGAGAACTATTATTTATATAATTAGAAAATTGTATAGGTCATGCGTGAGGTCATCATGATGCCTTGGATGTATTGTGCAATATATTGATGGGAATTTCCAAATTAATAGGGGATCAATTAGCCCAATAATACATGTGCAAGGTTGTTCAGACAGAGGCAAGGAAGTGGTTAAATATTGGACCAAACTTGTTAGGGTCAGTGCGAGACAGTTAGCAGAGTGCAGAGGTTTCTCGGGAAGGGAAATAGCATTGTATTGTTTCATTTTCTTGACTTAATGAAATATAAATATAGTGGGTTTTTTATCTGAGGCTTTCCCCATATACATCTTTGTGTTGTTTCATTGAAATTCTCTCTCTCTTGTTCATGTGATTGTGTGATCGTAATTGGTTTCCACAATGTGTATAGATTCAGTATTTTGTTTTAGTGCATTACAAGATCAGTTGAATCTATTTGGATTTTATACATGGTATAAGAGCAGGAATCACTATAGAAGAGAAGAACTAGAATTTTTTTTGAACAGGTGAATCGAATTTTCATATTTATTCTTCAAGACCAGCAACAGATCAAGATGTCTTTCTATGGATTGAGACTCGAATATTCCATTGAGGGTAATTCAAATTACATAGCATGGAAGGAAATTATGGAGGCAGTGATGGAGGACAAAGGACTGAAGGAATTCATAGATACTTATATTCCCCATCCCACAGAAATAGATGCTCAACTTCTTGATGCATGGAAGAAGAATGTAGCAAAGGTGAGAAGGATTATATTAGAAGTAGTTCGAGATAATATTGTATTGAACCTCCATGTAAAGTAAACTCCATATGCTATGTGGAAGGCCTTGAAAAATCTATTTCAGAATAGCAGCAACCACACGAAGCTGGCGTTTAAGGACAAGCTCAGAAATATCAATATGGAGGAGGACAAGACCATACCAAAATACTTGAAAAAGTTCACTCAATGTCGAGATTAACTTGGAAGTGTTGGGGTGAAAATTTCCCACGATGATTTGGTGAGCCTAGCACTTCTAGGCCTTCTAAAGAGCTAGAATAGCTACCAGGACTCGGTGAATGGGAGGGAGAATTTACCAAATTTGGAGAGATTTTGGTCCGACTTGGTACAAAAAGAGATAAGGCGAAGCACCAGAGACAAGACATCTTCCTAAGACAAAGAAGAAGATTTTGTATTAGTCAAAAAAGCAAAGAAATCCAAGGGAAATAAGTCCCAAGGAAAAGAGAGAAATATAGACTTATCCAAGCTCAATTGTTTTCATTGTCACGAGTACAGGCACTATGCCACTAAATTTCCAAAGAAGGAAACAAATAAGGAGTATGCATCTGCAGCAGCAGGTGAAGCTCTAGCTTCACAATTCGAGCTTGATTTTATTCTCATTACATGCATGTGGTATCATGATAGCAGTGCCTCATTCCATATGACGAGGAATAGAGATCTCTTCAGTGACTTGGAGGAGAAGGACCTCCAACAGAACATAGAGTTTGGAGATGACGGGAGGTATAACGCGACAAGCATGGCTACAGTTACCTTTCAGAGGGAGTCTGGCTCCCCTCTCAGGCTGACTGATGTTTTTTTTGTTCCAGGAATAAAGAAGAATCTTTTTTCCATAACATTATTGGAAGACCGTGGATATTATGTGATATTTATCAAAAGAAAGGTTTTCCTTAGACACATTTCCATGGGACAGGTGAAACAGATCGGTGTGCGAATCAAGAATATATATGCTCTCAAGGTCGAAGATGCATGCAAATATTTTAGGAGCAAAGAAAATGTTAGAGACTTGGTGGTTGAGAGGGAGCATAAATTACCTCTCAACATGTAGGCTCAGAATAAGCCTCAGAAGGTTGTGGATCAGCCACAATTGGGGAAGCATATAGGAGACCAAGTCGAGGAATCCACTCAAGCAAAGACCTCCAATAGGGAGAAATTTCGAGCCAGGTTAGCAAAGGGAGTACATGCATCCATACCTCTTGGTGATAGGTGAGGCGATGTGAAGTCATAATACCAAGAGAAGAAATTTTGGCAAGGTCCATTGAGATGTCTTGTCTCATGGATCATTAAATTTCTATGGGATCCCACAACACATAGTAGCAGGATGGATCAGTGGTGATTGATGTAGTTAGATGTCAGAGTGACAGATGGAAAATACTGGAGTGTAGATCAAATTTGGCAATAGTGCAGATGGAACAGAGCAGATTCATCAACAGCAAAAAGTTTCAGTAGACAGTGCAGTAACTAGCAGTAGTTAGAGAATCTGGAGACAGATGCATCATATTGATTCAGCGATTCTTTTTTCAGTTTCAGAAGTTGCAATATAAAACTACACTAGAGAAGTGTTGCATGTAGAACATTCCAAAGGTATAGGAACGTGATAGAGTTTAATTCCTTTCTTATTGAGAGGGATTTTTTAAATTGGCAACAAGAAATATTAAAAATGGAACCCAAGAGGCTTCTAGTTTAATTTTCCCTTAATTAATTAGAAGTAAATTGTAATTCCACATCTCATGACAGCTTGTAAGAGTTAATTGAGCTAGGAAGATTTAGTTAGATCAGTCAATTCTAGTTGAGGGTCAAACTGAAGGCATGTAGAGTTCTCCCTAAGTTTTAGGGGGTTCAGTTGCAGTTTATTTTGAGTTGTAATTAGTTAACTCGATTATTTGAGTTAAAATCAATTTAACTAGTTCTAACTGAGAGATGAGCTAGTGATAGGTACAATGAATTAAATCTGATTTAATTCACATGCAGTGATAAATCAGATAACTGATAATTCACTATAAATATTTGTTGCATATCAGTTCTAAGGAAGGTCGGGTTGAGATTGGAGTTAAAGGGAAGAGAACTATCAATTATATAATTATAAAATTGTACAGGTCATGCATGAGGTCATCAAGATGCCTTGGATGTATTTCACAATATATTGATGGGAATTTCCTAATTAATAGGGGCTCAATTATCCCAGGAATACGTGAGAAAGGCTAGTTAGGCAGAGGAAAGGAAGTGGTTAAATATTGTACCAAAATTGTGAGGATCAGTGTGAGACAATCAGCAAAGTGCAGAGGTTTCTCAAGAAGGGAAATAGCAATGTATTGTTTCATGTTCTTGACTTAATGCAATATACAGATAGTGGGGTTTTTATCTGAGGCTTTCCCCAGATACATATTTGTGTTGTGTGATTGAAATTATCTCTGTTTCTTGTTCATGTGATTGTGCGATTGAAATTATCTCTCTTTCTTGTTCATGTGATTGTGCGATCGTAATTGGTTTCCGCAATTTGTAAAATTGATTCAGTATTTTTTTTAGCACATTAAAAGATCAGTTGAATCTATTTGTATTTTCTACAGTGAGAGCACTAGAATGTTGGCCATAGTTCTTCTAAGAAATCCAACATCTTAGTGAGAGTAGAAGAGTCCACCATTGGAGAGTCTTCACATTTATTTTGAGAGAGAGGAGAAACTTGCAAAGAGACTGAGGAAGGGGACCTTCTTGTTGAGCATATTTGAGCATCATAGCTCAAAGGATTCTCTGCAAGTGTTTTTATTATTCTATTGTATTCTTCTACCACCAGCAGTCAATAAAGGGAGTCTTTCTCCATTATTGTGTTGACTTCTTGATCCATTAAGCATTGTTTGTATTTGTATCTTTTGTTTAAGTTCATGTTTGTAGATGCATTGTTTTAACTATTTACAATGTTTTGTTTTGTTTAAGTTTTTCCACTAACATCACCAATTATCTAAATCCTTTGTAGGGAACAACCAAATGTTAAGGAGGTGTTATTTCGTACTCCATTGCCACAAAAACACTAACACAGAATTGGAAACTCCACTAGTTTCTTTTTTTTGTTCTAACGGTTATTTTACAGGACCTCCTCTCTGCATAACCACACAACAAGGTGCTTTGTACCTCTCTAGAATTTTTGTAGGACCCCTGGGACCTGTTCTGAGCCTCAGAATGTGAATTTTCATTCTTTGTTCTCGCCCACGTGGCTTTTTCTCTAACAGACGAGTCTATGTTGGAAAAACACGCGTGGTCACCAGAAAGCAAGAAAAAGCCTTGTATTTTCATTTTTTCAAGTGATTGGCAGCCTTTAGTGAATTTACTTCACATCTACTCTGTGTTATTCTTTGTTCATTTTTCCTGATTGTTATGCTAACCATAATTAGTGGAGAAATTAGAGTTTTTTGTTATTTTTTATATATCTGCAAAAACACACATAGATTAATTAGGGAGAAGAGAAAGTGGCCAAATTAAACACATTTTTTTCAAACTATTTTGCTAAAGTTTCTGCAAGTCACATAGTTTAATTAGTAAAGGATTAAGTGGCCCATCATCCACAAATAATTCTACTAATTAAGTTATTTTATTTTTCCTTAGTTTTGGTATTAGGGCCAAGTGTTAGTATAGAAAGCAAGTAATTTATGCTTCCCTTGCACCTTTAGGTGAACCTAGGTTTGCATATGAATGATTTCTCAAAGAATTTGGATTCCCCATCTCCCTTTAGTTTCACATAGTGTAACAAGGAGTGTAAGCGGCCCATTATCCACACATTATTTATATTTTATTAAAGGAACAATCAACACCTAGTGTAATTAGAGAGATATAGTAAGGATCATCTCATATCCACATATTACCACACTTTGTATGTTCACTTCGACACACACTAAGCATTTGTAATATTTGCATAAAAAGGCATTTGGTGCTTAGAAAATTCAATACAATTAAAAAACAACCATAACTTGAATCAACTAACTCTTCCCACAGGGTTCATAAAAGAATTAACAGTTCAGATTAGGACCATTGGGGGTAGGCATCCCATAAGCTTCCATGGTAATTTTACATCTATGAAACATAGAAGTTGACTTCTAGGGTGCTTAAAATCCTTCAATCATCCCATGGAAAATAATACCTGAACATAACATAGAACCGATTCGAATGGGGTTCAGCTTAGGTCTAGTGTGTGCGGTACACTTTGGGGCTACCCAACCCATCTAGTGCTCGGTACTTGTAACTCATTACCAGGAATCTAATGACTTGAATGCTCACGTGGGATGAATGTACTTTAGTGGCCAAAATATATGGCATCCTTTCCCTATAGGTGACGATGTGGGCAACACTTGATCATCATTTCCATTACCTTCGTTGATTCTTCTGCTACTGGAAGGCATCACCAGTTCTTTTGGGATTTTTCCCAAGGACCCCTCAAAAGATATATCCGCAAGGCCCAATTACTTTGAGAGTGGCAAGGGCGATTAGGTCTACATAGGATTTTTTATCATACACAAACAAACAAAAACCATTTTTTGCTTAATTAATCACATAGCTTAATTTAAAGGAAATTTGTCTTTCCATTTTCGCTTTGTTTTATGTATGTGATTATATTGCATTGATATCGATCTTATTTCCCCAAAAAATACAAATTACACACTATTCGACACCATAGGGGACCCCATGACACCTCGTCAATCTAGTCGTTTCTTAAACCTCCCCCCATTACCGGGAGTTGTGTCAAGCCAATGTAGAGGACGTCATGCCGCCATCATTATAGGATCTTCCTTTATTAGGGAATTTTTTCTCAGGACCCCTCCCCGATAAAATAAACCTTTCATGACTCCACAAGGGTCACCAATTACTACCCCTTTCGGGAGCCCACATACCACTCCTTCGGATAGCCCTAAGAGCAACCACCAGGTTAGTCTTCCTCCGACCTCCCCACAGAGGATCCCTTTGCATATAACTATTCAAAATATTTTTTGGATGGCAGATAACCCGCAAATACCTTTCTTAGCATCTTTAAATCTACCATATTTAAGTAAGCTAAGGAATGAACCAATTACGCATGACCTTAATTGGACAATTATGCCCAGCAAGCTTCCTTCAGACATTCCAAAATTTTAAGGAAAGCAAGGAGAAGACCCAGGAAACCATGTCATGAATTTTTACCTGTGGTGTTCGTCGAATAGTATTATAGGCGATACTATTTGGCTACGACTATTTCAACGCACCCTTACAAGGCCCCTAGTGAAATGGTACATTGACTAGCCTTTTGCGTCACATGGAAGCTTTAGTTCCCTAGCTATAGCATTCCTCACACTCTTCCAGCTCCCGATTCAGCACGACTCAGGACTGGAACTTCTCACTGACTCCAAATAGACACCTGTCATACACGTATCAAACCATATCCATGAATGGGGAAAAATATGTAACTTGTGTAAAGCCCATTTTGAAGATAGAGTGCTCTTGGACTTATTTTTGCAATCTCCCACATCAGAAATTTCAAAAGATGTGGAAAATTCATCCCCGTGCAATGAGGAAAAAACCATTAGCAAAGCTCAACAATTAGAGCTTATATATACCTAGTATGGATATATCTATCACGTTCTTCCAAATTCCTCGCATATACAAACTTATAAAGAGATACCAGGCGCATATAATGTTTCTGATGGATTGATAAGGTCCTTAACCCAAACTCAACCTAGAAACACCTACCAATATCCTGGTTATTTTTTTAGTAGTCAGTCATTCGATACTATGCAAAACACACCACAAACAGGATACTACCACATTCAGCCTATACCATTGGAAAATGCGGCTAGCAGGGTTAACCAATTCATACCCCACATGGAGGGCCATATCCTCCCCCTCAGGGGAACCAATACTCATCTAGGAACATGAACATAAGATCCTCATCCCAAAATGTGTATGCTAATAAAGGAAAAGGAAACCAATACTCTCCTTTCCCTGCACAATAACAAAATATACCACCAGTGCATAATAACACAAGGGTTAATTTAGTGCAACCCTCCCAAGCTCAATAGAAACTGTGCTTTGACCAGGGGAATACAAAAAATCCCCCTAATGTTGTTAAGAAAAAAATAGAGAGAAAACCAAAGGGAGATCCTAGATAGGGGGGAAGCAATCAGAAATTCCCGCCATGAATAAAGGTTGGGGGCAACCCTAACCAAAATCATAACCAAGAACAAACCAAAAACAAATCTCAAAGGAAAAAAAATACCACTACTCTGAGGAAAAATCATTTTTGTTTCATATGTGGGGAATACAGTCACTATACCCACCACTATCCTCAACTCCCTGATTTAAAAATAATTTAGGATAACATGGGAATAAGAGGGAAAAACCAAAAAATTGTAGTAATGCAAGAACCTTTCCTCCATCATGGGGTGGTTAATACTCAACAGCCTCAACCACCCCAGCAAAATAATCTTGCTCGGAACATTCATAGCAACTCTAATCACGATATTTACATGGCAGGAGAATACATTCTCATACAAATCCGAAATAGAAATTATGAAGCACCCCAAAAGACCAACCCATCTACCTCAAGCACGAATGTGCCTATAGCACCATTGATCATTCCTCAATACCTATAGAATCTATGCCAAAAATGGTAAAAGTTCCCTAGAGGTGCATAGGACATAATTCAAAGGCTTCTCATAGCTACAGCATAGTTGACGACTTGGCTCAATTCCATTCAGCTATGTCAGCATTAGAAGTCCTACAATATTTCCCAGACCAATGGAAAGTCCTACTTTCTGCATTAGGCCCAATCAACCCTTCTGATTCTCGATTAATGTTTTTTCACCTAGATAAAGTGATCCCATGACACCCTTCTCCAGTTGCCTTTCAAATCTCGGTTTCAATCCAGAAAATCACCATTCATTGTTGCATTGTGGACGAAGGAGCGTCCACATGTATTATGACAAAAATAGTTTGGAAGAAGTCAGGATCCCCGAAACTCAAACCATCTGACATCATGCTTAGAGCATATGATAGGCACCCTTCCACCCCTATAGGTCTATTTCAAGACGTACCAATACATCTCGTCAGCAATACTATGCTCAATGACAATGAAGTCTTATATCCACAACTACATTATAACACCATTCTTGGATGAAGCTACATGTATGAAATGACGGTTGTAGCATCCTTTGTATTCATAGTAATGATGTTTCCCCATGAAGGTAAATTTGTTACTATCTGTTACACAACATTTTTTCATCGTCCCTGCAATCCCCATTCCGCGCGTTGGAGGACCATTTATGTGACTTATATGAAGTGTCAAGCCTTGCAAAAAGTGTCATTGCATCCCTTTCCATGAGAAGAAAATTTCCTCTGTTGACTTTTCCTGGAACAGACCATCAAAAACACATGATTTTGGGTTGGTGCTGGTAGGAAGTTATGGCCTCGCGCCCATAAAGGAAATTAACACTAGTCCCCGTACCCATTGGTGGTATGTCTCAATGAGCTGCCTGCGTCGAGCTGTTTTTGGAAAGTTTTTTAAATATAGAATCGAAGTTTCCATGCTAACTACTTCGTGGGCGAGTCATCTTGGGTTGTTTGACTGAATAACGTCGAGCACCTTCCTTTGGCTTCTTGTTTCCTCCTTTTGGGGCTGTTGTAGCTCCTAGAGACAGCCTTGAGTTGCCAAAGACCAGTGCCTAGGACATCTTAAACGGTAGGGAGTATAAAGGATATTTTAGGCTCATTATCAGCTTAGGGCTCTCTACCTTTTCAACTTGTGCAAAGCATTATCATATGAATGGGACCAAACTACTTTGAGATTCAGCAAGATATAAAGATACTGCAGAGGAAAGAGGAGAATCTTCAATACATGTATACTTCAGACAACTTAGAGACAGTTTTCATCAAGGAGGGCCAGTTCTTCAATGGTATATAGGTATTTTTACTGAAAGGTGTTTGCTGCGCAGAAAGTGAGAGGAGAGTACTAATTATCGGTGGAATGATACTCGGAAAACATATTTCAACATCATATGGGCTTAAAAACTAAGAATCCATACATGTTAATCAGTTCTGGAAGAGCAGCATCCCATGATATTTAATACAGAGGAAATATGAATGAAGTGTTAGGCAGAACGACATATTACGCATGGGCCATATTTAAAGCGACATAGACCAGTTAAGTATGAGTACCAAACAGCGATAAATTCATACCCAAACTGGCGAGTCACTCGCATTCCAAAGCATAATATAAAGAAGTGGAGACAATGAAGTAAACAATGAGACAATATTCACAGAAGAAAGAATCACCTGGAACCATCATAACATCAAGACTAGAATCCTCACATTATAGACAGGCTTCTTTCTTCGACTGAGATTGTGGGCATATATGCCTTCTGTAAATCATTTCACATAACGAGCACACAAAATTCTTTACACTGCGAGTTTCTTCTAAAAATTTGGAACCTCTTTTTCTCATTCGATCTTCCTTATATAGACCTCTTCCTATCTCAACGAGAAGATATTTCTGAGAAAATGTCTTCTTCGCATGACCAAAATCTGTTAAAGGTCCTTATCAAAACAACAAACTTATGATGAGGAATAAGGCCTCTCATCATGGATAGTCAGGCACTTGGCCGTTTTTAAAACAGGAATTTAAACAAAAGTCTGGTAACAGTAAAATGTTGGAGTGGAGCAAGCAGCCCACTCGAAACTTAAAAGTAACTAATTCAGTAAAAATTAAATGGGCCACTGAGGCCGAATCATGAGTTGACATGATTTCATTGGTGTGGAAAGGTCGAGGCCGTTGCTGATGTTGATGGTGGGATGTTCGCTGATGAGCTGGCGATCTGGATGGTGCACTGAGCACATCTTTGCCGGCTGCTCGATGAAGTAAAAGCATCGGATAGAAACTCTTCTCAGGGACATAGCATGAAAATGAAAGCTTTTAAATAATCTGTCCTTTTCTGAAATGAAATCCTATTAGGGTTAAACCTGGAGGGCATAGTTCTCTTGTGCATTGTACTCTCTGTTTTCCAATTTTGAATTTGAATTTAAAATTTTTCGTGCCAGACACTGAATTCATAGGTCTTCGACTAATACTCTTTGCTTCGTCATTGATGTCTTCATCCGCAAAAATCTACTCCTTGAATGATTTTGAAGGGTTTGTTGGAATTTGAACCCTATTTCTTCCATGGATGTCATGTCGTGGCAGCTCCCGGGGCTTTTCTTCATAATTGCAACTTCTGTAGAGTAGCCCTTCGATGTGCTCTGCTACTGTAGTCCAGGCTGTATATTATGACAATTTTCCATCGCTAAAACCCTGCAAAATCCGCAAACTTGTTAAGAAAACCATGCACGGGGAAGTGGAAGTGGTGGGGAATAATGGGGAATGACAGCACTGCATGGTGGACCGGTGGAAAAGTAAGGCGGTGGTAGAAAATACAACGTAACAGTGTTTTCTGCGTGAAAATGGTGAAAGAGGCGATGGTACGGTGTATGATAGGGTTTGGTGGGGAAATGCATCGTGGGCCGTTCGATCGTGGTATAGTGGTGGGGATCGACGGTGGGGGATGGTCCGTGGAATAACTTATGCACATGACGGAATACATATGAAACATGGAAATTTTAATGTAAAATGTGAAACCTTCAGAATTTGGAGGGAATGCAAAGGAAACACATGAAAGGTAAGAGAAATACGCATTTGGGGTACGGGAATGAACGTACGGGGTGGGACCCAATATGGAAAGTGCGGATCGCAAAGGCGGGAAGTGCGATGGGGGAAAGTGGCACCAACAGAAAACTGTGCTTTGCGCTTTTGCGATGGGGCGGATCTGCGATGGGTGCGATTTGCGATGATCGCAAATCGCAAAGGCGGAAAGTGCGATGGATGCGCAAATCGCAAAAGCGGAAAGTGCGATAGGGGGGGGAAATGCGATCGTGCGATCGCATTGCAAATATTTGCGATGGTTCAAACCAACGAACAGTTGAAAATGCGATTTGCGATCTGCGATGGTTGCGATTTGCGCCTTTAATGATATCATTGTCCCTTTTTGCTCTATGCCTTCGTTTTTCATATTTCTCTTGCCTTATTGCTTTATGTTTAGTCCCTCGTCTTTCCTTCTCGGCCATCTGTTTGAATGCTTCACTATCTACCATAGCGTTTTGATGCAAGGCTTTCTCAAACCCATAATAAAAGTGACTAATGTTAATTAAGGATCAACATTGGCTCCAGCTGGGGACGGCACGTTCATCCTTGAGCATGTCGAGAACTACGCAGACCACCTGTTTGTCTTCTTTGGACGCCCTCTTCCTCCTGCACTTTTGATTTCCTCCTTCATCAATCAACATGATCCGTACATTATTCAATTCGAAAACGAAAACAACAACTAATGTACATTATGATACAATCAGGCTTTCTCGGCCTGACTCAGAACTGAAAGTAGGGTTTGAGGAATTGACCATTTACAGGGGCGTCGAGCAGATCGCCCTGTAAATTCTCCAGCCTAAAAGTATTGTTGCCACCTTCTTCTGCAATTTTGAAAGGGCCGAACCAGAGAGGGTCGAACTTACCATGCTTGCCTTTATCAGCCCTTTGAACATCCCACCTGAGCACTAGATCCCCTACCTGCAAACTTCTGTCTTTAGCAAGTTGATCGAATTGCTCTTTCATCTTCTCCTGGTACTCTACTAGCTTTTGGTTTACCTGATTGCGAGTTTCTTCGAGCTCTACCAGCTGATTAATTCTCCTAGTAACATCATCAGGTTCCTCCTGGCTCTCCTGCATAAATCGAGCCACTAGCAAGGCCAGCTGTATAGGGAAGACAGCTGCTTGTCCATATACCAACTCGTATGGATATTTCCCAGTTGCTCTTTTGCTGGTAATTCTGTTTTCCCACAGAGCGAACTTCAGCTGAGAATCCCAATTCTTCTGGTTCTCGTTGATAGTCTTCTTTAGTGCTCGGACCAGAGTTTTGTTTGAGGACTCTGCGAGGCCATTTCCTTGGGGGTAGTAAGCTGTAGAGTGACCCAAAAAAATATTATATTGCTGGCAGAAATTCACAAATTTCGTAGATTTGAAAGCTTGCGCATTGTCAGTGATTATTCTAGCAGGGCAGCCAAACCTGAATATAATATTCTCTTCCATAAATTTCATTATCACTGTGTCTATAGCATTTCTTGCAGGTATGGCTTCTACCCACTTCGTGAAATAATCTGTGGCAGTCAGGATCCATCTATGCTGGCCACTTGAGGGTGGGTAAATTTCGCCCATAAAATCAATTCCCCGCTGTTTGAAGGGTTCGTCCACATGGACAGGAATCAAAGGCAGAGCTGCGAGTTTCTACTTTTCTGCAAATTTCTGGCATTTATCACATGCCCTGACCCAAGTGAAGACATCTCCAAACAATTTGGGCCAGTAGAAACCAGCCTTCAGGATCTTGTGAGCAGTATCCCTCCAACTGTAATGGCCCCCACATATACCTTCGTGGAACTCTTCTATAATACTTCCCACCTCTTCCTCTTTCAGACATAAGAGCAGGATGCCTGAGGGATCTCTACAGTACATTCGGCCGTTTGCAACCATATACTTCTGTGACTTCAACCTCAGTGCCCTGTATTTAGCCTTCTCACAGCTAGATGGACAGCTTAGTGTGAGGAGGTACTCCACTATTTCCTTGTACCACTGGCTGGTGAGGTATTTCATCTGTATCTTCTGGGAGGCTATCTCCACTCCTTGTGGTTTTTCTTTTTCCCCAGAATCTTCGTTTGCTGTCATAGACAGATTGATACCCAAGGCCTGGCAATTCGACTCAGAAAGGATCTTGGCTAGACATTGCCCCTTGATTAATTTGGTAGGACGAATATCTAACTCATATTCCTGTATTTTGGCTATCCATTTTCCTCTTTTTCCCTCACTGTCCCCTTGGATGAGAATGTCTTTAACAGCTGCTGTAGGAACAAATGCAGTGATATGGGACTGTAAAACATACATTCGGAAAGCTTTGAGGGATTTCACCAGAGCATAGGCTTGCTTCTCTAATATGTTATATTTGAGCTCGGCATCGCGCAGTACTTGGCTGAAGAATGCAATTGGCTGCTCATAGCCTTCCTCATTTTTCTGCAACAGAACTCCAGCCACTGTGTGGGGTGACGCAAAATAAAAAATCATAAAAGGTTTGGAATAATCTGGCCCGGCCAACACAGGGGCTTCAGCAAATGCATTTTTGATTCTAGTAAAGGCCTCTATTGATTCTAAAGACCATTTCACTTCATTGCTCTTTTTTAACATGTCGGTGATGTGCCTAACTATCTCAGCATAGTTAGGGATGAACCTCCTCAAAAAGTTTATTCGGCCTAAAAATACTTGAATTTCCTTTTTGTTTCTGGGCAGGGCAATGCCATTTATGACTTCAACTCTTTTAGGGTCTATCTTCACTCCATCTTTGCTTACAATGTGCCCCAAGAGCTTGCCCTCTTCTAGCGCAAACAGGGACTTCTGTGGGTTAAGGGAGAGACCATACTTTCTACACTTCTCAAAGGTTCTGCGCAGGTGTTCTATGTGCTCTACATCATTCTTTGAGAATACAGTAATGTCGTCCAGATATACCACCACAAACTGGTCCTGCTCTCTAATAAAAGCAATATCCATGGCCCTCTGAAAAGTGGCCCCTGCGTTGATCAGCCCAAAAGGCATTCTGGCATACATGAACGTTCCCCATGGAGTGGTGAAGGTCGTCTTCTTTTGATCTTCTGGTAATACTGCCACCTGATTATAGCCCGAGAACCCATCCATCATGGACATCCGGGAAGCTCCAACCACTTTCTGCAAGATATGGTCCATTTTAGGCAGCGGGTAATTATCCTTTAGGGATGCCCTGTTCAGGTTCCTGAAATCAACACATAACCTTATTTCTCCATTCTTCTTTTGCAACGGGACTAAATTGGCCACCCACTCAGAATATCTCAATGGCACTATAATTTTAGCTTTCAGCAGTTTCTTTATTTCTTTCTCAATAGAAGGCAACAATAGGGGGTTAATCTGTCTGAGTTTTTGCTTATGTGGTTTTGCATCTCCCATCAGTGGAATCCTATGCTGCATAATGCTAACATCAAAAGTTTTTAGGTCTTGATATGACCAGGCAAACACATCTCTGTAGGCCTGAAATAGCTTTTGATACAGTTGTTTGTATTCCTCCGAGACCTTCTTGGACAGCTTCACAATTTTTGGATCCTCTTTAGTGCCCAGATTGAGGTCTTCGACCTGGTTTTCTGCCACAACTTTGTTTGGCTGTAAAGGAACATCATTTTTGTTAAACAGCCTCTCTAAAGGCACTGGCCCTCGGGGAATGACATTCCCTTTCAACTGCAGAAATTTGTGGCCAGCTATTCTCTCTTCCAGCTTATCTTCTGGAATGTCTCCAGTCTCTTCCTCACAACTGTCAATCTCCATGTTGGAAAACTCCCCAACAGTTTCTAGGAATCTCTTCACCTGCTCCTCATCTTCAAACACTTGCAATTGCTTGATGTTATCTTGGATTGAAGGTCGATACCTTACTTCGATTTCATATCTCAAAAGAGGGTTCTAAGGTGGGCGGAAGGTACTAGCAGCCACTGCCAAGGAATCTGCCATCCTGTTCTGTTCTCGGGGCATGAATTGAATGTTGAATTCCAAGAAGGAGTTCTATACAAGATCCCAAACTTCATTTCTATAGGCCTTTAGCCTAGGATGTTTGGCTTGGCACTGATTTCTCACTTGTCTGACTACCAATTCAGAATCTCCCAGCACCTTTAGATTTTGTATGTTCATACTCCTTGCTGTCTGCAGCCCCAATATGAGTGCTTCATACTCAGCCACGTTGTTTGTGGCCTCATATTCCAGCTTGAAGGACAAGGGGACCCATTGAACCATAGGTGAAATTAGCAATACTCCAGCCCCATTTCCTTCCCTGGAATTTGCCCCATCAAAATGGAGGGTCCAGGTTTCAGATCCATAGTCCTGCACTGATGATTCAGCCTTTATCTGGCAGAATGAGGGCTCATGGGCATATTCTTGATCTTCTTCCAACATCAAACACGAGAAATCCCCCTCTCTGCTGTAGACTGGGGAATTAACTGAATCACCTGCCTTGGTGACTGTTTTTACAAATCTGGTTTCTCGATACAATCTCCTCTCTTGGCCACCAAAGACAGGGATAGTGGCATAGGCCAGGTCCAGCTTAATTGATCCTCCGATTCTAGTTCCCCAAGACCTTGACAGTAGCATACCGAAGCGGGCTGGGATGTCAGCCACTACAATATCCATCACCACACTTTTGGCCGGGATCTGAGCCAGATTAACTACCAGATCTTTAATCATGCCCAAACATTTCACTCTTTTGGAGTCAAACGAATAGAGGTATTTATATGGGCGAGTGATTTGGAGTCCCAATTGCTCCATGACATATAGGGGCATGAGGTTGTGAGATTCTCCCGAGTCTAACATACAATTATGCAACAATAGATCATGGATCACTAAAGACACATAAAAGGGAGGTGTGGAGGGATCTAACTCTTGAACATGTGGACCGAACACTACCATAGGTCTTTCTTCTTGCAGGTTAAGACTATCTGGAATGTGTGATGCATCAGGAGGAGAGATGAAGGAAGTGACCTGTGACTGATAAGCAGGCTGTTTCAATAACTCAGACAGAGGAACTGGTATTTTTACTTTTTCAAGCTCTTTTTGTAAACAGAAGACAGATGAAGGCTTATCCACTAACACTTCTTTTTCTTTTGACTCTTTACTTTGAGGGGGAGGCTTAACTTCTTTTACGGTGGGCTTATCATTAGGGGATGCAGCTACTTGTGAAGGCGAAGGCATTTTATTGTCAGATTGCAGAGATTGGTTAAGGGGCCTCTTACCTTTTTCTGGGGGTTTTTGAGTATTGACCTCCTTCTGTGCAGGTGCTGACTTTTGGGGTGTGTCCTCCTTTTCATCTTTAGTGCGGGTTCTCTTTCTGGAGGACCTGAGGTCATATTTCCTGTTAAACTGAACCTGCATGAAGTCGACAAACTGCTTGCAGTAGTTGTCGATCTCCGGATCCTCAGTGCTTTCGTCAGTTTTGACTTCTGAGTGAGTGTGTACTTCCTCCTCGCCGCTTTCGTGAACAGGACATTGAATGTCATCATGGTCTGAGAAAACAAGACAGGTCTCTTCTTGCTCACAAGCAATGTCGTCGGCAGAACCTTCTACTTGCCCTTCCAAGTATAAAGGATGCGGTACCTGATCCTGCTGCTCCTTCTGCCCCCTTTGCAGTATCTGCAAGGGCGGCTTTCTGTATTGAGGGTTAAAACCTCTGTTTGGAGCATTCTGGAAATTCTTTGAGGGTGAATTCTTGGCCTCCATCTCAAGCTTGATCAGCTTACTTGAGAGATTCTTGATCATCTTGTTCATTTCTTCAATCTTGTCATTAGCTGAATCTCTGTCTTGGCTTGAGGTGGATACTTCCTCTTTTCCCCTCCTTCTAACATCATGTTCTTGTTTCCCTTTGGATTTGCCAGTAGAGACAAAATTTGATTCTATCTCCAGTACGTCCGTCTGTGCATCATCCAGAGTGGCTGGCTTTCTCTCTCTCAATGAGAAACCGAATTCAGAATCAAATGCTGCCACAAAAACGACCTTGGCAGTGGTCTGGAGAGGCTTCATATCGGCGGGGAGACTCAAGTACAATTTGTTGAATCTTCTAATAAACTCTGACACCCCTTCATTGTGTTTCTTTTTTAGAGTGTTGAATTCGGTAAGGACATTACCATGATATTTCTTTTCTCCCCATTTTTTGATGAAAGCATCCTCCATTCCCTCCCATGTGTTGATAGAATGAGCTCCAAGTGTCTTGAACCATTTTCTAGCTTCCCCATCTAAGGATTGCACGAACAACCTTAGGACTACGTCCAGATGTTCCACATTAAAATTCTCAGCGAAAGAGCAGAAAAATTCGACATGTTTCTGGGCTTCAATCTCATTCTCACCACTGAACCTGGGCAGAATCTTTAAATAATCTTGCAGCATGTCATTTAATACCACAGGGAGCTCCAGAGGGGCATATCTGTTTTGCAGGAAACCAGGGACGTTAGCCATTGGAGGGGGTGGAGGTAGTGCCATAATCTGAGATGTAAGAGGAGGAGGAGAAGGTGGAAGTGAAGTATGGATAATGATGGGGATGTAGTGAACAGCGGCTTGAGGGGTTGACGAGAATGTCGGGCTGTGAACAGCAGATACTTCAGTAACTTCCTTAATCTCCTCAACTTCAGGGGTAGGGTGGAAAGAGTAATGTGAAGTATTGCTAGACTCGGCTTCGTCTTTGATATGGGCACCTCCCCGAGGTGGGCTCTCTGAATAGCAACCAGTATCTCTTATGATGGAGTCAGGGCCTTGTATTTGGGCGATTTGAGAGGAAGAGGACGGAAGATATGGAAAGTTTTCTAGGGAGAATTCAGGAATCTCGGTATGAACTGACTGCCTTTCCCTCCAGCCCCTTCTATGTAGGATCCTTTCTGGGTCAGACACAGAAGGTGTCTTTGGCTGAGACGTATCTGACCTCAGGTGCGTCTTACGAAGAGCCAGGACTGCAAACAAATTAACTTACAACACAAATGTGGAGTCTCCAAGGTGAGGAATGTACAACTCTCAACTCTTCATGCTCACCTAACTGAAGAGTGGATAGGTTTGTCGAGACCCAGGGATTTTAATTTATTTCAACTTCGTCCCTAGCAACGGCGCAAAAAAGATGTTGTAGCTCCTAGAGACAGCCTTGAGATGCCAAAGACCAGTGCCTAGGACATCTTAAACGGTAGGGAGTATAAAGGATATTTCAGGCTCATTATCAGCTTAGGGCTCTCTACCTTTTCAACTTGTGCAAAGCGTTATCATATGAATGGGACCAAACTACTTTGAGATTCAGCAAGATATAAAGATACTGCAGAGGCAAGAGGATAATCTTCAATACATGTATACTTCAAACAACTTAGAGACAGTTTTCATCAAGGAGGGCCAGTTCTTCAATGGTATATAGGTATTTTTACTGAAAGGTGTTTGCTGCGCAGAAAGTGAGAGGAGAGCACTAATTATCGTTGGAATGATACTCAGAAAACATATTTCAACATCATATGGGCTTAAAAACTAAGAATCCATACATGTTAATCAGTTCTGGAAGAGCAGCATCCCATGATATTTAATACAGAGGAAATACGAATGAAGTGTTAGGCGGAACGACATATTACGCATGGGCCATATTTAAAGCGACATAGACCAGTTAAGTATGAGTACCAAATAGTGATAAATTCATACCCAAACTGGCGAGTCACTCGCATTCCAAAGCATAATATAAAGAAATTGGAGACAGTGAAGTAAACAATGAGACAATATTACGAAGAAAGAATCACACAGACCATATAACATCAAGACTAGAATCCTCACATATGAGTAGAACTTCTCTTCGCTGAGACCCCATGGGCTCTGTGTATTTGTATTGATAATTCCACAACAAGCATACAAAATTCTTTACCCTGCAAGTTTCTTCAAAAAATTTGGAACCTGTTTTTCTCATTCGATCTTCCTTATATAGACCTCTTCCTATCTCAACGAGAAGATATTTTTTTGAGAAAATATCTTCTTCGCATGACCAAAATCTGTTAAAGGTCCTTATCAGAACAACAAACTTATGATGAGGAATAAGGCCTCTCATCATGGATAGTCAGGCACTTGGCCGTTTTTAAAACAGGAAATTAAACAAAAGTCTGGTAACAGTAAAATGCTGGAGTGGAGCAAGCAGCCCACTCGAAACTTAAAAGTAACTAATTCAGTAAAAAGTAAATGGGCCACTGAGGCCGAATCATGAGTTGACATGATTTCATTGGTGTGGAAGGGTCGAGGCCGTTGCTGATGCTAATGGTGGGATGTTCGCTGATGAGCTGGCGATCTGGATGGCGAACTGAGCGCATCTTTTCCGGCTGCTCGATGAAGTAAAAGCATCGGATAGAAACTCTTCTCAGGGACATAGCATGAAAATGAAAGATTTTAAATAATCTGTCATTTTCTGGAAGGAAATCCTATTAGGATTAAACCTAGAGGGCATAGTTCTCTTGTGCATTGTACTCTCTGTTTTCCAATTTTGAATTTGAATTTAAAATTTTTCGTGCCAAACACTGAATTTATAGGTCTTCGACTGATACTTTTTGCTTCGTCATTGATTTCTTCATCCACAAAAATCTGCTCCTTGAATGATTTTGAAGGGTTTGTTGGAATTTGAACCCTATTTCTTCCATGGATGTCATGTCGTGGCAGCTCCCGGGGCTTTTCTTCATAATTGCAGCTTCTGTAGAGTAGCCCTTCGATGTGCTCTGCTACTGTAGTCCAGGCTGTATATTATGACAATTTTCCATCGCTAAAACCCTGCAAAATCCGCAAACTTGTTAAGAAAACCATGCACGGGGAAGTGGATGTGGTGGGGAATAATGGGGAATGACAGCACTGCATGGTGGACCGGTGGAAAAGTAAGGCGGTGGTAGAAAATACATCGTAACAGTGTTTTCTACGTGAAAACGATGAAAGAGGCGATGGTACGATGTATGATAGGGTTTGGTGGGGAAATGCATCATGGGCCGTTCGATCGTGGTATAGTGGTGGGGATCGACGGTGGGGGATGGTCCATGGAATAACTTATGCACATGACGGAATACATATGAAACATGGAAATTTTAACGTAAAATGTGAAACCTTCAGACTTTGGAGGGAATGCAAAGGAAACACATGAAAGGTAACGGAAATACGCATGAGGGGTACGGGAATGAACGTACGGGGTGGGACCCAATATGGAAAGCGCGGATCGCAAAGGCGGGAAGTGCGATGGGGGAAAGTGGCACCAACAGAAAACTGTGCTTTGCGCTTTTGCGATGGGGCGGATCTGCGATGGGTGCGATTTGCGATGATCGCAAATCGCAAAGGCGGAAAGTGTGATGGATGCGCAAATCGCAAAAGCGGAAAGTGCGATGGGGGGGAAAATGCGATCGCGCGATCGCATCACAAATATTTGCGATGGTTCAAACCAACGAACAGTTGAAAATGCGATTTGCGATCTGTGATGGTTGCGATTTGCGCCTTTAATGATATCATTGTCCCTTTTTTCTCTATGCCTTCGTTTTTCATATTTCTCTTGCCTTATTGCTTTATGTTTAGTCCCTCGTCTTTCCTTCTCGACCATCCGTTTGAATGCTTCACTATCTACCATAGCGTTTTGATGCAAGGCTTTCTCAAACCCATAATAAAAGTGACTAATGTTAATTAAGGATCAACAGGGGCAACCTCCCAAAGGATAAGGCCTCCCTTCCACCATTTGAGGGATCCCAACCTCCTCCTCTCCTTCTATAAATACATCTCTCTCACATAGATGCAACTAGTTGAATATGAATTGCTGAACATTTTACTGAAACAGTCTGATATAGTTGGTGTGAGATAGAGCAGAGAGAGATACCCCTTTCGAGAGAGAGATTAGGATTATTTCCTCGCCACATCCAAATTCCCTAACAAATTCTCGAGAAGTGTTTTTAATGGACCCGCTGAAGGAAGCTGCAACATCAAGTCTCCGGTTGTAATCTCTTTCTTTCTCTTAATTGAATACATGGTTGATGTTTTGGTTCCCGTCTTGTGCTGATGTGATTTATCTTACACAATATGTTTAATTATCCTTGACTAATTAGCTAGTTATGAATGAAAATATTGTCTTATATGCTACTTTTTCCCTTTGATCTTTGTGCATGCATCCGAGTACCATTGCTGAAGTATCGCGACGTGTCGAGATGAGGATCATGAGACCGCTGCTACAGCTACGACAACCATGTTGGATCACAGGTAGGACAATCTATCTCGACTCATTTCATTCATTAACTAGGAATCGACACATTAGCATGTCCTCTTGCTACTAGACCCACCCTAGGGCTAGAGGGATAACCTCTGTCCGCAGAGGGGATTTACCTACACAAAAATTTGGCGACTCCACTGGGGATCAATGTGTGTTTGTCGTCTTGTTGTTTGTTGAGCGTTTGGCTTGTCGAGTCGAATTTGGTCGTTTGATTGCTTTTCTGCTTTGCTTGGCTTTCCTAACTTTTTTAAACCATCATGGTCAGTTCCAGAGTGTCAAGTTTGACCTCTACTCAGTGGTTTTATCTTTTTCCCATTGTTTTCTAGCTTGGCGCGGTTTTTCCTTGAACAGTCACGCCAATTGGCACATGTTTCTTTTGTCACAGGTGCGCCAACCCCTGTTAGGCGCAGATTACAACCTAACAGTTGCACTGAATCCTATAGGATTTGATTTGACCTCTTTTCTTAGTTTTTGTCAATAGTTCTTGGCTCTGGAATTGTTCTGTGCCTTGAAATTGGTATTTTGAGATTGTTTTGAATCTGTAAGCTTGGTCTTCTCAGTTGTTTGTCTATTATCTTATTAGTGGATTTTTGTAGCCTTAGGGTTTCTAGGTATCTTGCGTTGTTTTTTCAACCCTCTCCTCACTGAGCCTTCTGAGTTAAGTTCAAGTCGCTTTGATATTTTCCGTTTCAATTCACTGACTGATTGTGTTAGTATTTCTCAATTCTTGTGTCTTTGGTTTGTTGGATGATCACTTTTGTTTTCATTTAACTCTCCATTTTGTCACTTCGAGCATAGATCACAATGCTCGTTGGATCATTTCGAAATCCCTTCGTTTGCTTGGAAGAGTGCATCCTTGTTTTGAGTGTGTTTTATGTTTGTATTGCATTTGATTTATTCGTTTTAGATATTTACATTTGCAGTGCTCAAAACTCATGTTTGCTTTGATTTTTAGTGTAATAGTGCATTGTGTGCTTCATTCATCTAAAAACAAAAAACAAAAATTGCATTCTTTCGCTTGAATCAAAAATGGAAAAGTTATTTTGCATAACTAGCTCATAGCGAACTAGGAAAGATTTTTCATTTTCTCGTTTGGTTGTATTAGATGCATTAGCGAAATTCTTCTTGTGTTTTCATTGATTGCTACTTTTTCATAGACTCCTATATTTCTCTTAGCTAGCATTCATTTAACGAAAGTGATGTTCTTTTGCATGTAGTATGCATTTATGAATTCAAGATCACATTCGGTAAGGCCTTGAAATCGAAACATTAATTCAATATCAACCTTAAAATCAATTCAATCAACCTAAGGAAGCATTGAAACCTAACACAGATATTTTAGAGGTCTAGGCTAGTGACGTGTTCCGGCCTCATTAAACCTAGTAGTTGTCGTTCGCCACTTGGAATTATATAGCACTAGTACGGACTTGTGCTCCCCATACCGTCGTGTATATAAAGGGAGACCCTCATAGGTTGCAATCCTTTATCCATAAGAAGCTGAGTCTGCTACCCTGTAACCATGATACACCGAACACAACATTTGGGGAGACTACCTGCACGTACGTCAAGTCCTTGGTCATTTCTCTTTCATTTGATCACCAAGGTGTATATGGAAGTTCACGGAAACTTGGTACACCCTCTTGCTTAGATTACCTGAGTAGTCATTTTGATCTTTTCGTGACTCTCTAAAAAGTTAAAAGATCATCGAGCACTTATCCTTTCATGCTCGTTCAATCTGAAAGTGACTAGAGTCATCTTTTGCCTATTTTTCGACTCTTAAAACATGAAACAACAAAGTTCCATTTCAATGTCATAAAATTAACTGCCTACGATCATATGCCCATTAACATTTTCTCCTTGGCTTGTTTTTTGCAATTCCTTAGTGCTTGATCTTGAAGCCTCGAATATGTTATCTCGTTTTCTTCCTGTGTTGAAATATTGTCACGATGGTAGAACCACCAATTTCTTCGTCTTCTTCACTGCCTCCTAGTGGTAGTCCTTTTCCTGACGTTTCTTTGGAAACACCTCAGTCCACTAGGTCTGCCGAGTTTTCGCAGCCTTTTCTCCCGAGTGTCATGCCTTTCACTACCCGGTCTCCTCCTAAAGGGTCGGATTATTTCAATTGGCCATATCAGGGTGCTTGGTATGGTTTTGGGAGCGATGAAGAATTCCCTTCTCTTACTTCAGGATCGCCATTATTAGCTGTTGCTTTACCCCCTAGTCCTCGTGGTATTTTTGACAATCTTACGACCTTGTCAGATATGGATTCTTCCAAACCCGTTGGCAGTGAATAACTGCATGTTTCTACCGGAGAATATCATTTTTTCCCAAAATATTTCTCGTATGTCTCTAGTCAACCTTCCCCCCAATCTATGTCTCTTCCACCCGGTTATCGTACTTTGGGTCAGATCATTTCTGGTGTGGCATCCATGGCACAGTCCAGTACAGTGGCTCCCACTGGAAGCTTGATTTTTCCTACATTAGGAATGTCACCTTCGACACCCATCTCGTCGGCCACTGTTACATATCTCCTGGTCCGACCTACCATTTGTGTGGCTTCATCTGCACCAGTTGTTAGTACGACTGAGTCATCAGGGTCTGTTGTTGCTTGCAGGTCTATCTTTATCCATCCCACGATGCCTGTTAGGCCCGCCATGAGTGGATCGTAGCCTCGTGCTGTGGAAACCAATCCTACGTGCACTGCACCTATGGTTTCTACTTATACATTCGAGGACTATATGTTCGATATTCAGTGACGGTATGCTCCCTCTCCGGATTCTCAATCGGAGAATTCCACACCTCAGGGTTCTCAGTAGCCACAAGCTCCTGGAAATCCTCCCCATCATTATGATGCATACGGTAATCCTATTTATTTTCCTTCAGCTAATCCCTATCAGACCATTTCTCATCAAGGATCATTTTTATAGTGACAACCCTCGGGCCTACAAGGACAGCCCTTACAGGGAAAACCTTTGGTCCAGTAGGGAAAATTGTTTGGTCCACAGGGACAACCTTACAGTCCGCAAGGACAACCCTTACAGGGACAACCTTCGGTCCAACAAGGATAACCCTACGGTCCATTTGGACAACATCAATTTCAACCAGGAGCATGTTATGTTCCTGGGAGGGAGAATGTATCCACCACAGGGACAACCTTTTGTGCAATAGCAACAACCTTACGTTCAGCAAGGCCAAGATTTTGTACAGCAAGGAAAACCCTACGGTTTTGCACCGGGTCAACCTGGTTTTCAGGGGCAACCTGATCCATCCCAACCATCAGGACAGCCTCTTCCACAAGGGCAGCCCGGTGGTTGTCATTATCCAGGCCAACCTGCTCCGCAGGGATAGCCTGCCCAACCCATTAGCCGATTCAAACTACTCAACCGGCTCAACAATCGGTTCAACCTGTTCAACCTGCTTAGCAGCCAGTTCAACCTGTTCAACCTTCTCAACAGCCGGTTCAACTTGCTCAACCTCAAGGTGCTACTTACCCTCCTCAAGGTCAATTTCAGGCAGTATATAGTGCGCCCCAAGGTTTCACTTATTACCCTCAAATTCAATCCCAGATGGTGTATAACCCACCTCAAGACAATGCTTATATTCCACATCAAAATCCATATGTTGCTCAGCAAGGACCTCAATGGTATGCTCAGAATCAGTATCCCAGTCCTCAACCCTAGTATGGGCAGAACTATCAAGCTTATAACCCCTATGGATAGAATCCTCCGAGACAAAACATATGGGGGCATAATTTCTCTCAACCTGGGTGGAATGCTAACACTGGTCTTTATCAACGACCTCTAATGCCTTTTAATCCTCAATTTTCATTTCTCGTGACGTTGGAACTGCCTGATGTGTCAAAGTTGATGAACGATCCAATCCTTCATAACCTGTATTGGCCTCCAGTTCCAACCAAAATTCCTGGTGATTGTCCCAAATTTGAGGGCAAGTCCGGAGAAGAGCCCCAAGTGCATGTTATGAAATACCATCTTTGGTGTTCCTCTAAATCTTGGGTGGACGATTGTATCCGACTCCGTCTTTTCCAACGGACTCTTACTGGTGCCACTGCCAAGTTGTACATCGAGTTATCTCGTGGCATCTTTCAAGATTTCAATTCTTTAGCCATGGCGTTTCTCACACACTTTCAGTTACCGATTCGGTATGAAACTGGGACGCACCTCCTCACATCCTTGAAGCAAGATCGAGCTACCCATATCTCAAATCATTTTCATGAATGGAGGCATCGTCATCGCCTGATCAAGTTTGAGATTCCTGATCAGCTTCTGACTGATTGGTTCACTACCACTTTCATCAGTCCTATTGCTAAGGAAATTTCTATGGGGGCATGCGTCATTGAGGAACAAGCCATTTCTCGTGCCTAGTACCTTGATCTTGTGTACTCTCAGTCCAGCACGTTGTATGATCTCTTGCCTGATGCTCCTAGACCTAGAACTTCCAAAGCACCAACGATGCCATCTGTCGACAGTATCATTGGTTCTGTGTCTCAGAATTCTAGGAAGTCTTCTCCCCCAAATCCTGGGAAGAAAAAATCTACTCCTTCCAATGATATTGCTTCACTTAAGCCACGGCCAACCCGGTTCTGTAAAACTATCAAATGAATGTCATTCAAAGCAATGCGCAGCAGAGAAACTACAGTAAAAAATATATGTAAAGGTAAGGCCAGTTTATACCCCTAAAACAGGATTCTCAAATCTCGCGGTTGATGATCGTTCACGCGTAAACGTAGCAACTTGCTTGATTTGTGATTCTAATAGCACTACACCAAGGACTATCCTAGATGGGCCGAAGTGAGTCGATCACTAAAGGCACCCAAGGAAATCTGGTGGTAGGTTTTAAGCCCGTATTTAAAATTATCTAAGAAACAAATCTTTTAAAACATAAATTAAACAAATAAAGCAGAGCATAAAACATAAAATATGAAAACATGATATTTTTCCCTAGATCCCAAACTGGGATGACTTAAAATTTCTGATTTTTCATTATATTCCTTTTAGCGCTACAACACATATACATACATGCTGAAGCATACATAAACCCCAATCCATTAACCCTGGATTAGAACATAACCATAGTTCCCTTGACCGGATCTACAAAATACCAGGGGCCGAAAACCATCGTCCCCCAAAACCATGTGCAAACTCATGCACAAAACCATGGGTGGGTCCGCCTATGAGTGGGGCTAGTCGTGGAAATAATATAAAACATACCCAAAATTATCCCACTTGTTGTTTTCTTTCTTCAAGGGGGCCACATGAGATCTTAGTCATTATCCTAGCTCTGCAACACCCATTGTTTCTCTACACCAAGAGAACTTTTGAGTGCTCACAGACTTCGTCAATGCATCTGCAACATTCTTCAAAGTGTCCACCTTTACCAACAACACCCTTTTATCCTCAACCATATCTCTCACAAAGTGATATTGAACATCAATTTGCTTTGTCTTTGAATGATAAGTAGGGTTCTTAGCCAAGAAAATTGCACTTTGGCTATCACAGTTTATCCTTATATCTCGCTGCACCAACCTCGTACTTGAACACAATCTCTGTAACCAAACTGCTTCCTTGCTTGCATGAGTGGCTGCCATGTATTCTGCCTCTGTAGTTGAAAGAGCCACTACAGACTGTATTTTACTCATCCAACTGACTACACCTCCAAATAGGCTAAACACATACCCACTTGATCTTCTTTGGTATAGATCTACAGCCCAACCTGCATAAAAAAAACCATGAATGTCCAACACTCTTTCCAATCCTAGTCTTCCCTGGTAGCACAAGCCATAATCACTAGCGCCACACAAATATCTGAAAACCAGCTTCAATGTTGTCCAATGCTCCTTCCCTGGGTTTGACATAAACCTGCTCAACACTCCCACTGCATGTACAATTTTTGGTCTAGTACAGACCATTGCATACATCAGGCTACCCACTGCACTTGCATATGGAACACTGGACATATCCTCCTCTTCTTCAGAATGTCTTAAGACACGTTTGAACAAATGTACTTTATGCACCTGGCCAGAATAGGAACATTCTTCAAATGTTTACCATCCCCGCATATTGAACCTCCTGTAATATAGTCTTTGATATACTTCCTCTGGTTTAACCAGAGCTTCCTCTTTGCCTGATCTCTCTTAATTTTCATGCCCAAAATATAGTTTGCAGCTCCAAGATCCTTCATGTCGAATTTGGAGAACAGTTGGGTATTCAAATCTTAGATAATTTATTTGTCATTCCAATCAACAACATATCATCCACATACAAGACCAAATAGGCTGTAACACTGTCACCAATTAATTTAAAGTGTGAAATTGTTTCTCTCTCCTCCTTGCTTCTGGTGAAGCCAAGTCCCCGTATACAGGTATCAATTTTCTGATACCACATCCTTGGTGACTGTTTTAACCCATATAGAGACTTCTTTAACCTGCATACCAGTTCTTTCTTCCCCTTCACCATAAAGCCTTCAGGTTGTTTCATGTATATCTCCTCTTCCAGATCCCCGTGAAGAAATGTTGTCTTCACATCCATCTGTTCTACCTCAAAAGCGAATGCAGCAGCAACAGATAAAAGTAATCTAATAGAAGTAACTTTGGCAACAGGAGAAAAAATATCACCAAAATCAATTCCTGGTACCTAGGAATAACCTTTTTCTACCAACTGAGCTTTGTGTTTCTCCACCTTTCCTTCTACATTCATCCTCTTCTTAAACACCCATTTGCTCTCGATGGGCTTGCTTCCAACCGGCAACTCCACCATATCCCATGCCTCATTTTTATGCAAGGATGCCATTTCATCAACCATGGCCTCCTTCCAGAGTTTTCCATCCTCTGAATCTACTGCCTCCCTAGCAGTTCTGGGATCATCATCAGTTATAGTTAAGGTAAAACTTGAAAAGAAAGCAGATGGACTATACCTTTCTGGTTGCCTTCTTTCCCGAACTGATCTTCTCATTGCTGGAGTTTGTGGCTCTTCCTCTTCTAAGTCTTCTTCTGTTGTAGACTTTGATTCATCCTCCTTTAGCTCAAACTCTATCTTCTCAGGTTCCTTTGGTAGGACTTCATGTTTAACAACATCTTTCACCTCTCTAAACACCACATCTCGGTTGTACACAACCTTCCTTGTTTCTAGGTTCCAAAGCTTGTAACCCTTTAAACCATCCTTATACCCAATAAAGATGCACCTTTCAGATTTATTATCCAAATTGGTCCTTTTCTCCTTTGGAACATGTACATATGAATCACATCCAAATACCCTCAGATGTGAAAGAGAGGGTTTCTTACCAGCCCCTACCTCATGTGGAGTCTTATCCTCCAACGCTGATGAAGGTGATCTGTTAACCAAGTAACATGCAGTCTCCACTGCCTCTACCCAGAATTATTGTCCTAACCCGGTACCACTGAGCATGCTTCTTGCCTTTTCCATCAGCATTCTGTTCATTATTTCTACAACTCCATTTTGCTGAGGTGTGTATGGATTATTCTTATGCCATGATATACCACACTTCTTATAGAACTCTTCAAATTCTTTCTTGCAGAACTCCCCACCATTATCTGTCCTCAGCACCTTTATCTTCTTCTCTGTCTGGTTTTCCACCAGAGCCTTAAATTCTTTAAATCTATCAAAGACTTCAGATTTCTTTCTCAAGAAATATATCCATGTATTCCTTGAGAATTCATCTATAAATGAAACATAGTACACAGACTTACCCAGTGTTGGAACCGACACAGGTCCAAACACATCACTGTGCACAAGTTCTAATATCTTGTTCGCCCTCTTAGCACCAGAAGGAAAACTCACCTGATTCTACTTCCCATATACACAATGTTCATAGAAATCGAAATCCATAGAGAAATTAGACATACCTTCTACCATACCATTTCCATGTAGTATCTGAAGGCCCTTCTCTCCACTATGTCCAAGCCTTTGATGCCATAGCATGGTCTTTTCTCGAGAGACCGCTAGGCTTTCTGCTCCACTTTCAGGAACCACAGAACTGTTGCACCCATCAATAACAGTGCTGCCCTGAAGCTTGTACAGATTTCCAATCCAAACTCCCCGCATTAATACCAGTGCTCCCCGAACCATCTTACAGGTATCATTCTCGAACATTGTTTTTACACCCGCATCATCCATATTGCTTACATAAATCAGATTTTTGGCCAATGCAAGAATGTGCAGAACACCAGGAAGTGTTCTAATCCTTCCACCTTGCAGCTTCAGCTATACTTTTCCACGTCCGACGATTCTAGCCTTCCTATCATCCCCTAGGAAGACATTACCGCCATCATATTTCTCATACTCGCATAACCACTCCCTATGGGGAGTGAAGTGAAAGGATGCACCCAAGTCAATCAACCATGACTCATGATCTACATCTGTATTTGAAGAAGAAGCCAAATACACATCCCCACCTTCATCCGAGGTGGTTTTTTCCTCTGCAAAAGGAGCATCATCAGATCCCTTTCCTTTCTCAGGAGCTTTACATCTGCATTCCTTTTTGTAGTGCCCTTCCTTTCCACATTTCCAGCACACCTTTACAAACTTTCCAGGAGATTTAGATCTCCCTCTGTATTTAGATCTCCCACTCGAAAACTTATTCTTGTTTCTGTTTTGGGACCTTCCTCGTACAGATAAGCATCTCCATTCTGGCCCTCCATATTTTTGCATCTCATTTCCTCTGACAGCAAGGCTGAGACAAATTCATCAAAATTCAAGTTAGTTGTATTGCTACCTAATGCAATAACCAGACTGTCCCATGAATCTGTAGAGAAAACAACAAACTGATGCACTTATCTTAATCTGAGATTTTAATATCAACAGATGACAATTGAATTACCATAGTATTGAAGGTGTTCATATGCTCTGTCACCGAGTCCCCATCCTTCATCCTCAGGTTATACATCTTTTTCCGCAGGAACAATTTATTCACCAGAGACATAGATTGGTACAAATTCCCAAGTTTGTCCCACAAATTCTTCGTCGTAGCTTCCCCAGATACATTCAACAATACCGAATCGGAGACACACAACCGTATTTTTCTGTTCACCTTCCGATCCAACTTCTTCCAATCTTCATCTAACATTTTCGTTGGTTTAGTACCTGGATCTACAGTGATCCGTTGATCTTTATTGACTAGCAGGTCCTCCATCTTGAGCTTCCACAACTCAAAACTCTGACCATTAAATTTCTCAATCTCTATCTTTACACTACTCACCATCTTCTTTCACCACAAGAATCGATCTCGTATATCTCCCACTGAACAGGGTCTACCTCGGGCCCGAGAAAAAAACCCCTCAGCAGCAAAGGTGTCCCCTTGAAGCCGAAACAGCTCTGATACCAAATGTAGGTTTTAACCCTGTACAAAAATTATCTACAAACGAATCTTTAAAACATAAATTAAACAATAGCGAGAGCATAAAACATAAAACAGATAAACACGGAGATTTTCCCCTGGATCCCAAATCAGGACGACCAGCTTGATTTTTCATTATATTCTTTTTAGTGTTAAAATACATATATATGCATGCTGAAGCATACATAAACCCCAATCCATTAACCCTGGATTAGAACATAACCTAGTTCCCTTGACCGGATCTACAAAATACCAGGGGTTGAAAACCATCATCCCCCAAAACCATGTGCAAACTCATACACAAAAACATGGGTGGGTCCACCTATAAGTGGGTCCGCACACCAAAAAACATTTCCCGGGGCCACCACCCCCCCTGTGACCCCCCTGCTGCGCCTAGTCGTGGAAAGAATATAACACATACCCAACACTCCATCTGTTCTCAAAGAACCGTTTCCTTCACAACGGACTCAGTTGGTAGAGCAACCTCAGTCCTCTGCCCCATTTGGCTCTCAGTTTTTCATGATGAACGGTTCTACATCCATTTCCATAGCTACCAGGTCGAAAGATTATACCGAACCGTGTCAGGCAGTGGGGAAAGATATCGCTGATGGTCCTCCTCCTCCACCTGCTTCTAGCCCTCTTCAGATTGAAAGGCCCAGTACTGATCCCATTGTATAGCCACCTTCCAAAGATGTACTTCGTAAGTCTTCTTACAATCCTAACGCTTGTGTTGCTGAACATTACAGTATTTTTGTGGATTTGGCTCAGTCGTTGTATGCAATGTCTACATTAGAAGTACTTTAGAGTTGTCCATCTCAACGGAAGCCTTTGCTATCTACCATCGGTGGGGTTGATCTTGTTGATTTGAGCCTTGTCACTTTCAACTTGGATAATTTCATCCCACATCTCCCTCAACAGCTTGCGCTCATCATAAAAGTTGGCATTAATGGACTGAATATCCATCAAGAAGTCATGGATGAGGGTGCGTCATGTCATCAGCCTGTTGGAAATCCATCGGTTCTCCAGCTCTAAATTCATCTCCCAAATCTCTAGAAGAATTTGATGGAAGGGAATCTAAACCTCTTGGTGTTCTCGCTATTTTACCAAATACTCTAGATGGGAAAATAGTCAACGTCGAGGTTGAAATAGTTGACGCCAAGCTCAATTACAATCTTCTCCTCGATCGCAGTTGAACCCACGCCATGCTATGCGTTTTTTCCACTCTCTTTCATGTTTTGTGATTTCCGCACGAAGGGAAGATCTTTACTGTCGATCAGTTGTCGTTCTTCACTTCTTCTTTCAAGAACAACGTTCCGTACGTATGTTATTCATCAGTGATTTTTGCCTTTCTAGATGACTAAATTCTTATCCTAGATTTCTAGAAAAAAAGTTCATGAACATTGTGAGTTCTATAAATCTCACTGCCTTCATTATCCTTAGGATAAATTTTTCACTATTTCATCATCCCCTCATTTCAAGCTCCGCTTACCAATCCAGAAGACCCATCAGGGGCTCATGTCACTCATTTGGTCTATGTTTTGTCACCTTTGGCCTAAATCCCTTGTTTTGTTTTTCCTAACCCCTCCACTGCTACCAAGGGCCACCAATCAACCAACTCTCTTGTGTCTCCCAAATGCCTCAAGAATTGATGGTCTCCAAACTGTCTCTGTAGTCTCTTTAGATAAATCAAGTTGGATTTTGGATCTTCATTACATCAGTTTGTACAAAATTTTGTTTTACACCTAAGGATCCCAAATCAAGTTTTCAAGCAAAGGCCAAAATCCAAAGAGCCTTTCCACTAGGTCACTTAGGGTTTCATAGGTCATAGGGTTGAGTTGGTGTTCTTAAAATATTTTTTTTCCTATATAAGGGAATGCATTCAAAGAAGAAGAAGGACAAGTAACTTTGTCCAAAACTGATCAAAAATTCATTCAAGAAAGGCCTCCTTGGCCTAGTGCACAAATTCTGCAAGGTACAGCTGCCCTTGCTCACATTACTACAAAAAGATCAAGATGGCTATCAACCTAGAAAAGAGGTAAGGTAATATGGTGAGATCACCACTGAAGGCATCCACAGCAAAGAAGAAGGCATCAAGTCCTGTGTTTGAAGAGAATCAAGGTTTGTGACTGATTTGGAAAAACAAGTGCACCAGTGCAAGGAATCAGTACAAGGGCTACAAGGAAACAGGTCACCTCAACTCCATCCAGTGCACATTTAAGATTTTTAGAAATAATTAATGAGTTTTGAAAGGTTTTAGAGAACTTAGAATACAACACTATTTACTTTTTTCTAACAGCCCTAAAACCTAGGAGTTTGGAAGGAATGACAAACAAGTCAAAAAATGATGATAGGGCCTCCTTCATAACAGCAGATGGCATTTCATGAGGTATTCAAGCTGCCCTCTAGGGTTTGCCAAAGAAGCATTGATTTCACCTCACCAAAAGGACAAAATGGAAAAGAGTATCAGTACAAAGGCCTGAGTTTTCAAAAGTACAATCAAAGGTCTTAAAAAGGATCAAAAGGAGGCAGACATAAGGTAAAGTGCCAAAGGAAGGAATAGAGATATATCAATGTCAAAATGGTCAAAGGAAAAAACATGCAATTGGTCTAAAACAAAACAGAAAAGCCTCCAAAAATGGTTTCCTTATCAAAATTATATTCTACAAGAGATAGTTAGCCATAAGTGACACTTCTACAGGACTGTCAAAGATGACTACCTACAGGAAGATTGATAAGATCAAACAAACCTAATGTATCTCACAATGATGGCACATAGAAACACTAAAGGAGTTTTTGATACCAACTGCTAGGGTTTTCACACCAATAGATCTTCACTGCTTCAAAGTCAAAACATGACAGAATGTTAGTTAAAAGAAGATCAAATTTCTTCTCTTCAATCTCATCCACCAAGCAAATCAAAGGCATAAAAGATACAAGACTGGAGGCTCCAAGGTGAAAGTGCTAAAATAATCACAATTTTACTGTTTAAAGGTGTTGAAATTCATGAAAAGGATATACTGAAGAAAACCTTCAAAAAGGGCACTAATGTCACTGTCTGCCTATTTTCCTCAAAAACTTTGTCAAATGACCTTCTTGATTTTCAAGAAAAGGTTCATGCTTCCAAGTGTGGGTAAGAGGCACAATTTAAGCTTGTTCAAGAGTTTGTAAATCTAAGGGGAACATCAAGATGATCTAGCAAGGCAAAAAACCATATTTTTAGAACTCTACCACGTACAGGACAACAAGACCAAAAAGACAGTGAAAAAGTGAGAAGGGAAACAAAGATTAGAAAGTGGGTTTAATTATGAAATTAGTTTTCAAAAGAGAAGTATAAGGGTATTCTTTCCCTCTTCCCACCTCATTTTTGTTTTTGTAGAAGAGAAGGAGAGCTGTTGAAATCATTTGTAGGGTTTTCTACAAAAAATTGTTGAAGTTTCCAGGCGCTACGCACCGACGGAAGCGCTACGCACAGAGTCGTCGGTGCTGCGCATAGAGGAGGAAGACACAGTGAAAAAAATCACTGCGCTATGCACCGGCAGAGGTGCTACACACATGCCCAGGTTCGGGCCTGACTTTCCTACCGTTTCAGTGGCGTTGCGCACTGGGAAAGCCCGACAGGCCTGATAACTCACCCGCAAACCCTCTGATGCTGCGCTCAGGCTTGCCAACCACCCGACCCGACCTGGCGCTATGCATAGGGAAGGCCTGAAAAGAACGGCCTGTCGGGTGGCGCTACGCACATAGGAGATTTGGCTAAATTTGCCCAAAAATTGCTCAAACTCATTTTTTCTCCTCCTCAAGTTTGCCTCGGGCTCCTGCATGAGCTAAATAAGGTTGGTAATCATTTTCTTTGCCCTCCAAATTGATCTTTTTACATTCATAATTAGAGGAGAATTTCAAAAACCTAAATTTGGCCAAACCCTAATCTTCATGGCAATCAAATATTTGACCTTCTACGGCAAGAGTTACCAATTGGAGAGATGTCATTAGCCTAAATACACTCAATACAAGTTAATCATCCTCCTAAACTCTGAAAGCATTCCTATACTTACTTCACTTTGCCCTCATTTGCTAAAATCTGCCCTCTCCATCACTCATTTTTCCTCCCTAGACCTAAAGCTCTCATCAAGCAAAAAACCATTGTGTTCAAGGATATAATCAGCCACCATGTCCGGAGAAGAGATCAGTACCAGTAGTGATGAAGGCCAAAGGCCTATTAAGCCAAAACACAAGGGAGGAAGAACTAATAGGTTTGAGCCTTTGGATACCATCCAAATTACCTCTTCTCCCATGATCCTTGCATGTTTTCAAGATGTTGGATGCTATCAGTTCTATGAGAAGGTTAAACATGTCCAAAACCACTCAGTTTTGACTAGGTTGTTCATTCTCAACCTACATTTGCATATTCATTTTTAGGTGTCTCGCTTGTTCCACTTCGTTGCATTTCACTAGGAGCATGCCATGGACTGACGAAGGGGTCTGTCGTCTTATGTTTCCTCATGTGTACACCTGCAGTGCTATTTTAAAAAATTTTCTCAAAAAATCACTCAAAGTCATTGTCATTTCATTTTGGTCATTAAAATGTCAATAAGTGTCTTTGGTCCTAGTGTCTAGGGTTTTTGAGTCATTTGTATACCAGTCATAAAGCCTGCAAGGTGAGGAAAGTTCCGCATATTGTGATTTTTTGTTTTATTATCATCAGCATTTTAAAAAATATTTCTAGTCCAAAACTCTGTTTTGGAACTAGAAATTGTTCATTATTATTTTGTAATAAATTGTAATTATTCCGCCAAGAAGACATTGTCAAAGGCAGACCCCTGGTCTCTTCCTTAGCTAAATAGCCATATCCCTGCAAGAAGACAGCAAAATCATCAAAGATCGAGCTCAGAAAAGCCAAAGAAGATTGTATTTAAAAAGCCAGATGTGAAATTACAAATACATTGTAATATGGGTTTGCAATTAGAGTTGAAACAAAATCTGATTGTGAAGATATTTGTATCATGTATAAAAGCCAAACAAGTTTCATTTTCACAAATCCATAGCACCCAAATCGTGTTTTGGAGATTGGAGGGCCGATTTCAAGTTTTAAACTGCGTGGACAGAGTTGTGGGGCTCGAGCGACCCACCTGGGCGCGAGCGACCCACCTGGGCAGAGCGACCCACGTAGGTCATTTCAGCAGTGTGAAGTTGCAAGGGGCGTGACCCATCTGGGCCGAGCGACCCACGCAGGAGGTGAGCGACCCACGCAAACACAGAAGTTCGAAAATTCATTCTGAGCGCCCAGTCTTGCTTGGAATCGATTCAACTGGCCTTCAAACAGGTTTTTTGCAATTGCTTGATGTTTTTAGTGCGTTGGTGGCATCATTGGTGGTTTCTAATGTTTCAAACGGAGGATTTAAAACCCCACAGTCATAGCATTATCGTTTTCAGGGTTTTAAAATGATATGGGTGGTTGTATGAGTTTGTAGCTTATCTTATATCAGTGATATGTCCAGCTTTGCATATAATATCAAAACCATATTGCTCTCATGCCCATTTTGCCATTTTTACCATTGCTATTATTATACCATGTTTAAAACCTTTGTTCCATGGTGACTGTGGTTGTATTATGTCTCACTGCCCAATGTAAAAACATTCTCATGACTTTGTTTCAAACTGCCCATTGACACCTTTGTTGTTATTACTCATAGACAAACACATTCTATTGATGCCATGCTCTCCTTTGATAAGATTTGTTCAAAATTTTGAAAGTTGCCCGCTCCCTTTGATCAAAGTTTCACTTGCATTCAAACACAGAGATTGTGCCTCTTTTCCAATTCATCTAAAACGGAGATTTTATCCATGGTTTGTTTCTTTATGGTGCTTTGACGGTGGGAATATTGGTTGGGTGTTGAAACATACATCCTAACTTTGTTTGCACTGCTTTCATATCAGTATACACATTGCCAAAAGCTTGGTCAGAGCCATGTCGGAGACAGAGTCAGAATATGAGCTAGGGTCAGGCAGTGATTCGGTGACTGAAGGTAATGTGCCACGGGGGTCCCGCAGAGATCATAGAAGTGGTGATCATCGCAGAGAGGAGCCTACTTCTTTGGCTCGGTTGCAGGCATGTCCATTAGCTATGGATTGTTTCCGATATTTGTCATGTTTCAGATTTTGTGAGATGGTTGCACAAACCTGAACTCATCGTGAATTGGCTCGTCTGTTTGTTCTTAATTTACGGGATGGTCGGGTAAGCCTTGCTGGGGTTGATTTCATTGTGTCACCCTTGACTATTGCTCAAGCCACTGGTATACCGAACATGGGCGAGGAATGGAACAAGGGTCAGCAGTTAGAGAAATTTCACTATGAGCCATACATTAAAACTGGATATGTGGCTTACTTGAGCAGAGTTTTTCCATTCAGATTCTTGAGAGATGAGTATGCACCGCTCATGAGGCTCATCATTCAGTATTTTAGTTGTGAGGGCAGGTATGCTCGTCTTGTCGCGTACCATATTCGTTTGCTGATGCACTTCACAAGGGTACGTATGATGAATATTCCGTATTTCATACACCGCAACATAGAGAGGATGGTGACATTTGTGCAGAAGAAGACGAGCCCAGTGCAGCAGTACAGGAGTATATATCATTTCGCTTTGATCAAGATCATGGTGTCACATCAGTTGGCGGAGCAGGGCATCACTTGGGAGGATTTCATTTCTAGAGACTTTTTCAGAGTGCCACAGCAGCCTCCCGAGACAGTTCATGATGCAGGAGAGCCTTCACACCAGCCGGATAGAGTTGAGGTTGAGCATATCAGCACTCCTTTGGTTCATACATATCAGAGAGGCCACAGGGCCTTATTTGCAGCGACACGGCGAGTACTATCTCCACGTGAGGTGGAAGGGGTCTTGCCGACTTCATCGACACGGCGAGTATTATCTCCACGTGATGTGGAAAGGGTCTCGCTTTCTTCTTCAGTGCAGGTACAGGTACAGGACAAGGGAAAGAGGCCCATGCATGATGAGGGCCCATCAGGAGGCCGGGACACCGATATGACAGTCATTGATGTTGATACGGGCTCTCCTAGCTCGAAGCTGAGGGAAGTCATCCAGGAGCAAAGGGCCGAGAATGACCAACTGAAAGACCAATTGCAGAAGGCTCAGTGGGTGATTAACTATTTGGAGCAGCGCAACAAACAGCTCGAGGATGAGCTCACATTTTATGAGGTGCGCCAAATCCGTGAGGACAGGCAGTGGAATCGAAAGAGGCCCGGTGACATGACACCAGCTGACAGAGATACTGTACTCACGCGAGTGAATATACATCTGGAGAAGTTGTTGGCGAAGGCCAATCGAGACAAAGACATGCTTCGCCACATGAAAGGCCATTACTGGGCTCGCATGCATGTTTGCAAAGCGAGGATGAAGATCATGAAGAGGAGGTTGCGCAAGGCACTTCGACGGCGGAAAAGGCCTAATCCACTTCGGATTTTTGCCGAGGCTTCATTGACTGGGCAAGACACATGATGGAGGACCTCCGCTCCGAATTTGGGCAAATTCGGAGAAAATTTTGTCATTTCCAAATTTTTGGTCTAAAAAACAGGTTTTGCAGCCACGTGGGTCGCGCGCTCATGCGCTCGCATTTTTTTGAGACACTTGCTGGAGGATATTTTTACATTTTTGGATTTTTCATGGTTAATTATGCATCCTCTGAAGTCAACTTAGCATTTCAACAAAATCTGGATGGTCAAACAGCTCAAAAAACACCATGAAAATCACCTTGCTGCCACCTTTTGTACCAGCAGGAAGTACCTCTGGGAGAATGAGGTTTTGGAGGGTCAAATCAACTCCAAATTCAGAAATTCCACTTGGGTTGGAAAGTAGACATCCAGGGCTTTCCAACGAGCTATCATGAGCTCAATTTGGATGCCGGGAACTACCTCAAATTCAGCCTGGAACATGAGCGACCCACGCAGTTCAGGAGCGACCCACCTAGAAATTTTTCTGAATTTTCAGCTGCCAGCTCAGTATTTCGCCTATTATGGACCAGTTTTGCTTATGGATAGAATTTTTGGGTTTTTATGATTTAAATTCATGTTTTATATGTAACTTTGGCTTGTTTTTATCTCTTCTAGAAGATTCACTCTCAAATGAGTAAAAAATCATGTAATGGATCAGTTTCCACTCTTTTAGAGGCAAGTTGTTAGCTGCCTAGATTGTAGTTCCATGATTAGAATTGGATGAAACTGATCCCTGAAGAGGGAATTCGACCCCTAGAGGTGGGGAAAGGTGTTAGAGTGATCTATATATTGTAATTTCTGAGGCATTCTACAGGTTGGACTCTTGGGATACTTTTGATACTATTGTACATATTTTTCATATTTTGGCTAAGGAAAGATCAGGGGTTTTGCGGCACTTGTTGGGATCCTTGTGGTGTTCTGTTCTTGATGGTGTTTCTTCTTTGTTTACTGTAAGTTTCTTCATGTTTAATGTAAGCCATCCCTTCATTATGCTTCTGAACTAAATTGAATGAGTGAATAAGGTTGAATCCATTGTTTACGGTGCTTGGCCTTTGAATTCAGTTAGTTCTATATGTTTTCAGCTGTTTGGAGAGGATCCAAGTTCTTCTTTGCCCTCTTCAGCTCCTCGTCGGTCTAATCTATCCATAAAATCCAATTCGAAACATCAGGATCATCACCTACCTCGCCCCAGCTTGAACTCTGCAAAGGTCTGACCTTATCCCCGGACCCAAAATTTGTTTTCCCATTACTCCGGCGAAAACCCAAAAAACCAAAAATCAAACATACCTATCTCTTTACTAGCCTAAAATCAGTTCTTATTGTAAGTCATCTCACATTCCATTGCTTATTTTCTCGAGATTGATGGAGAGAGCCCTCTCCTGTCCTCGTAGGGCTAGCTACGAGGCTGAGCGTGGTTTGATGTAGCCTTGAGTTTTACTTCATTTCAGCCTGAGGTAGATTTGAGTGCTAACATAGTGGTGACCATACTGGGGAAGATCTCAATGGTTTTCTTGTTGATGTGTTTGTTCCACGAGTCTTAGACGGAGTCTGAAGTCACGCCAGGTAGCTTTCGAAACGCTTTTGTTATGCATAAGCGGAAGTAGATAAACGCTGCTTCAGTCGATCTCCGGTAAGCTTGTGTGTGCAGTACTTGATTTGTAAATCACCCCGGTATACTTATTCGTTCTAGACCTTTTGGATGATTGAGTCTAGAAGTCGAAAGGCTGAAAATAATTGACTGTGTTCCTTGAAATTTTTCCCGAGAAGATCAATACACTGGCTTCAAGAAGGAATACTAGGGCGAATCCTGACCCTGATCCACCAACAATATTCGAAAATCCAAATCTGATTCCGAGGACCCTTAGAAAACAAGGAAGTCAAGAGAGTTCTGAAAGAGAAAGCCAATTGAGTTTTGGGAGTTCCAGAGTGCTTACCCGATCTGCATCCTGTCCTGTCAAAATCATATATGTTGATGAAATCCCTTTTGATGCATGGTTTGAAACATCCTTGTTTGTGAATTTTTCCGAAACTGAATTGTCAAGATTAGTTCCAGATCCATTGTTTACTGAAGATTTGCAATATAGATTTGTTTCACATTACCTGGATAAACAGTTGCAAAGTTCTATTGGGGATACTAACACTCTTGAGTTTACTGAATCTGCTTCACAAATTCTTGACCCATCTGAAATTGCATCAAGTTCACGGATCCCTACTGAGCCTCCCTTTATCCCTACCATTCCGGTTCAGCCTGAGCTTGCTGATCAGCAATCAATAGTAATTTCTCCTCCGTCTCCATTGAATACATCTCGTAGACCTACTGCTCCCACTCCTCCTGTGTCTCCTCGACAACAGATTGTCTTCAATCCACCAAGAGCTATGGCTGCTCGTTTTTCACCTCTTGTGTTACCACAGCAGTTGAATGATATGCCTGCAGACTATCAGAGCAAGATCCCAACATTTGATGGCACTCCACAGAGTCTTCCTGCACAACAGCATGTAGACAATATGGCAGATTTCTTTGATCGTTTCGAGATTGATGAAGAGAATGTGAGTATGAGGCTTTTTGTGCAAACTTTTGGAGGAGAGGTAAGAAAATGGTTTAGAGCCTTGCCGCAAAAAAGCATCACTACATTGGCAGAACTCCAGAGGCAGTTTTTAGATCGATGGGAGATGAAGAAGGATCCGCTGCAGATTACTTCAGAATATACAAACCTCAAACGTAATCCTGGTGAGTCTGTTCAGGATTATATCATTAGATTCAATACAGTGTATAATGCTATTCCAGATGACTTGAGACCGTCCAAAAAGTCTGCTCTCCTTAAATTCCCGGATGGCTTTGATTCGGAGATGGCTTATTCCCTTCGTGATAGAGATCCACCTACTTTAGAAGATATGCAGAAGGTCGCTGTTAGTGTTGAGGCAAATCTGAATGATAAAAGAGCACGGTTGAAAGCGGAGAAAAGAGTGACAATAAAGGAAGAGCCTTCTACATCTATATCAGAACAACACTTAGCTCGTGAGTTGGAAAAGGTTTTGAAAAGAATGAATCTCGACAAATCAGAAACACAGTTTCGAAATCCAAATTTCCGTGGCCAGCAGCAGCCACAATTCAGAATTAAGCAGCGTGAACAAAGAGCTCAAGAGCCAGCAGCCCAACAGCAGATTAAGACCCCTCTTTTGCAGAATTTTGTGAGTCATGATTCCGATGATGATGATGATGTGTCAGGTGAGCAAAATCATTTTTTCACTCCCGATGATTTGCCTATCTATATCACTGAGGATGAAGAATATGGAGAAAGTTCAGTTGTTCAGAAAGATGAGGATTTCATCCTAACAAATGATGCAGATTTAGAGGAAGAGTCGGATGAATACCAAAGAGGATATATGAATGCATTGACTGCCCAGCAGAAACAATATTCATTGAGAAATCGAGATGTGCCCATAAATCCCATTCAGAAAAGAAAAGAAGCTTCAGCACCGAAGACAGATTCACCGATACCACAGAAAAGAGGAAAAGAAACAATTGACCCCACAACAAGTAAAGTGCCATCAGCTGAGAAGGTAAATCAGTCAAACATTGTGAAAGATAAGGCTGAAAAGAAGGAAGTTCCAGTTAAAGAGGTTGAGAAGGTTTCAGCATTTAGTTTGGAAAATGAAATTTCCAAACTGAAAATATCTATTCCTTTGACGGAGATTATGAAAAACAGCAGCTACCGTAGTCAAGTCACCAAAATTCTGAACTTTGATCCAATGATTGACACGGTAAATGTTGAGGATGATCAGCCGGAATTGATTTTTGGGCCTGCATTAAATGGTGAGTCTCCTGACAGTAATGTTCCTCCTTTTTACATCAGTTTGAGGTTGCATGAATATATATTGCACAATGCTATGCTCGATTCGGGTGCTTTGCACAATTTGATGCCAAAGGCAATCATGGAAAAGTTGGGATTAGACATTACAAGAGAGTATCATGATTTGTATTCATTCGATTCCAGCCGGGTAAAGTGTATAGGACTCATCAAAGATTTGGTGGTAAGTTTAGATCAAATCCCAGCGAAGAATGTTTTGATGGATGTGGTGGTTGCCGACATTCCTCCACGGTTCGGGATGCTCCTTGCAAGATCTTGGGGGGAAAAGTTGAAAGGTACACTTCAGTTAGATTTCTCTTATGCTACAATTCTAGTCTTCGGTCAAATGAGAAAGTTATATCGAGAGCAGAAGATGAAATACATGATAACTAGCAAAGAGAAGCCAATCAATCATCCTGTGAATTATGTACATATTGATTTAGAGTCGTTTGTGTTGCTTGCTGATAGTTTTAATGATGTAGAAAGTCAATTAGTTCAGGCAGAAGACATACCAGAAATAAATGAGAATTTTAGAGAAGTTTTGCAAAAGAAAGAAGAGAAAAACAAGCTGTTTTGGAGCAATCAGCTGAAGACAATGGGCAGCAAACAGGAAAAACAGAGCCGACACAGTTTCAGCATTTAGAGGACGATGAAGATGGTCTTTGGACCATGGATTTTGATGGTGCAGTGGGCAGCGATGGTGCTGGGATTGGTGTGTGGATTCGTAGTCCATTTTCCGCTCCTGATAGAGTTCCGAGCAATGTGAGAGTGTGTTCTTACAAGCTTGCATTCGATTGTTCTAATAATGAAGCGGAATACGAGGCTCTTATTGTTGGCCTTAAGATTCTTAAGAAGCTGAATGCGAAGAGGATTGCAGTATATGGTGATTCAGAATTAGTGATAAAGCAAGTTAAAGGTGAGTTTCAGGCTAAGCATCCTCGCATGAGGGCTTACCGAAATGCAGTTTTGGACATTCTGAAGTTATTTTCTGATCATACTTTGACATGTGTGCCTCGCATACAAAATGGTGTTGCTGATGGACTTGCTAAGGCAGCAAGCAATCTTAAGATTCCAATGAATTCCAGCAACAAGTTTGAGATACATGTGAAACACCGGCCCACCGTTCCAGAAAATCAGCGATGTTGGCAAGTCTTTGAGGATGATGAGGAGATTAGTGAATTTCTGCAGAATAAGGGTAAGTTTAAAGATACCTCCATAGATACAGAATTTGATGATGGTAGTGATGACATACAGATAAACCAAATGGATGTGCTGCAACTGAAGGATAACATCATTCCTAAGGGATTGATTCCTTTGGAAGAGTTGTTTGATCAAGATGATGTAGCCCGCAAGCCTACATTGAGGCCAACAGAGAAGGGTGTCGAAGAGGTAAATATTGGGACAGCTGAGAATCCCAAGATGGTAAAATTGTCAAAGTCATTGTCACCAAAGGTAAGAGCAGAATATGTGAAATTGTTATCTTCATTTTCTGATGTGTTTGCGTGGGATTATTCAGATCTTAAAACATATGATACCAATATCATTCAGCATACTATTCCCATCAAACCAAATCAGAAACCTTTTCGTCAAAAGTTGAGGAGGATCAATCCAAAGCTGCTACCATCAATCGAAAAAGAGGTAAATAGGTTGTATAAGTCAGGAATCATTGTACCTATTCGTTTTTCAGATTGGATATCAAACTTGGTGCCTGTGAGAAAGAAGACAGGTGAGATTCGTTTATGTATTGACTTCAGAAATCTGAATAAGGTATCATTAAAGGACAATTATCCGCTGCCAAAGATGGATCACATATTGCAGCGAGTAGTTGGAGCATCAAGGATGTCACTACTCGACGGATACTCAGGTTATAATCAGATTTTAGTGCAGGAAGATGATCGTGACAAGGCTGCGTTCACCACTCCTTGGGGAACATTTCATTACGCAAAGATGCCGTTCGGTTTAAAGAATGCAGGCGCTACCTTTCAGCGTGCAATGGACATGGCTTTTGCCAATGAGAAAGATGTGTTTTTGGTTGTTTACCTTGATGATCTAACTGTGTTTTCCAATTCTGATGAGGAACATTTGTATCATTTGAAAATTGTTTTCCAGAAGTGCAGAAAATATGGTATTTCGCTGAATCCGAAAAAGAGCCTTTTCGCCATGGATGAAGGAAAGCTCCTTGGCCACATCATATCGAAAGATGGCATTCGAGTTGATCCTGCACGTGTTGAAGCCATACAGCAGATTGAACAGCCCCGAAACAAGAAAGAAATACAGTCATTTAATGGTAAAATGAATTTTCTGCGTTGTTTCATTCCAAACCTTGCAGAACACCTTAGAGAAATCACGAACATGCTGAAAAAGGACAGTCAGGTAAGGTGGACAGAAGAGGCAGTAAAGTCATTCAATTTGGTAAAGATAGCTCTTTCCTCAGCCCCTATTTTAATCAGCCCGGATTACACACAGGACTTCATTTTATTTTCTTTTGCTTCTGAGCACACATTGGCAGCTGTTTTGATGCAAAAAAGGGATGGAGTTGAGAAGCCCATCGCTTTTTTCAGTCGGATCATAAGAGATGGAGCATTGAAGTATAATATCATTGAGAAACAAGCACTTGCGCTTGTAAAGGCTTTGAAGGATTTCCGTGTGTACATATTGCATTCCCACATTACAGCATATGTTCCTAACGCAACAGTTAAGGATGTTTTGGTACAAGCAGATCCAGAAGGAAGAAGAGGTAAATGGATCGCTGCGTTGTTAGAATACGATGTGGAGATTAAACCGACCAAGCTGATTAAAGGACAAGGACTCGCCAAGCTCATGGCTGAAACAAATCTGCATGCTCTAGACATAAATTTGATTGCTGCCATGTCTGATGAAGATGGGGAAAGTACGTCGGTTCAGGTATCCGATATTTTTGTTTCTTCTCCTTGGTATGCTGACATTTTATATGTGCTTCAGAATTTGTCTACACCGCCTGGTATGCCTCGAAATAAGAGTAGAACATTGAAGTTAAGAGCTACTAAATTCTACATTTTGAATTCTGCATTGTATTGGAAGGACCCTGGAGGTATGTTGTTGAATTGTTTGGTAGAGGAGGAAGCTCAAAGAGTTTTGGAGGATTTTCACAAAGGTGACTGTGGAGGTCATTTGTTTTGGAAGACCACAGCGAATAAGATTCTAAGGGAAGGGTATTATTGGCCTTCTTTGTTTTCTGATGTGTTCAAGGCTGTTAAAAATTGTCATGAGTGTCAAATTTTTGAAGGGAAGCAGAAACTACAGCCTTTGCCTCTAAAACCAATTGAAGTTAGTGCACCATTCCAGCAGTGGGGATTGGATTTTATCAGGGAAATCCACCCAGCATCTTCCGGACAGCATAGATGGATCTTGACAGCTACAGACTACTTCACGAAGTGGATTGAGGGGATTCCCACTCGACAGGCCACTGATGCGGTAATTATTTCTTTCCTTGAAAACAATATTCTGTCACGCTTTGGGTGTCCTAGTAAAATAATCATAGATAATGCAACAACCTTTAAGTCTAAGAGAATGGTTGATTTTTGTTTTAAGTACAATATTACCTTGGGACATTCGACCGCCTACCATCCGCAAGGAAATGGCTTGGCGGAATCTTCAAATAAATCCTTGGTGAATATCATTAAGAAATTGCTGGAAATCAACAAGAAGGCCTGGCACAAAAAGTTAGTGAATGCATTGTGGGCTGATAGGGTAAGTCAGAAAAAGTCTATTGGCATGTCTCCTTTCGAGTTGGTGTATGGGACGGATACAGTTTTTCCTACTTCACTTGCTGTCCCGGTGGTCAAATTGCTTCAGGAGGCTGGAAGTGAAGAGGATCCTATGCAGTGGAGGATTAATGAGATGATTCATTTACAGCAGACACGAGAGGAGGTATTTCAAAACACTTTCAAGTTGCAGGAGCGCATAAAGAAGATCTACGACAGAAAGGCTAAAGCAGATAAGTTTCAGTTGGATGAAGTAGTTTTGAAATGGGATGCCCGGAATGAAGATAAGGGAAAGCACGGAAAATTTGAAAATCTGTGGAAGGGACCTTTTAAGATTGCAGCGTGGTATGCTTTTGATGACTATTTCAGTGGCTTTTTAATAGAATTTGTGAACCTTTTTGTATCATGAATTTGGAAAGTAATAAGGAACCATAACAAAACATGTGAGAATTGATATGCAAGACTTAGCCACTGATAATGGTTATTTTCTGTACAGGAAAAGGAGAAAACGAGGAATTTCCGTTCCAAAGGAAAGGACAAAGTCGAGATAACTGCTGTCCCTCTGAACGAGAACCGAATGCAAACAAGGCTAAATAGATTACAGCAAATCGGCTCGGAAAAGAAGGAGAAGACACCAGCTCGGCGCCAAAGAAAGGAAAGGATGAAGAATTAACAGTTTGGCGAATCCCTCAGGATCTTCGATCCTGAGGGATCGCTGCTTTATTTATCATGTTACTTGGACATCTCCGCCATCACCTTTATATAAAGGGACAACACTGTTAGCTTGATAGATAGGATACGCTTTTATGTAATTTTCTGTAAAACATCAACTTTGATTATTGAGTCTCGTTGAGAACTGGTTCAATGTATTTTTGACCGATGCATTAATAAAAGCTTGGTGATTATTTCATCTCTGCGTCTGGATTAACTTAAAGCGGTGTATCCTTGGAGGCTAAGGGCCCGGCCCCGAAGGACACTTGCTTCTGTACCATTACGACTTGACTTTTGTGTGGTTTGTTTATCATTGTTATTTGGTAATTTGATATGCTTTATAAGTTCATATTACATGCTTTGTTAAAGATTGAATCATTGAGGTTTTTTACAGATAGAATCGTGTGTTGACTCCGCATCAAGTTATTAATCCTTTCAAGAGTTAATTGCATGTTCTTACTGTTTTGTTACAGAGCTGTTATACTAAACGTTCGTGTTGTGCGCGTTTCTGATTTATCAGTACTGTTCCATAATTCATTAATAGTTATTGCTGTTCCATTAGTGTGATTTGTGTGAATTGCTTTTAGAGTGAAAGAATGTTATTTGATTGCAAAGAATGCATTTGAGTTAATAGATTAAGTTTGGTTACAACCTGCGGGACTTAGTTATTCAATTGCTGTTCCATTTTAGACTTGCTGTTCTATTTCAGAATTGTTGTTCAATCCTTTATTTGCTTTGCTATTCCAT